>CM066598.1:0-590000 GCA_033816785.1 Picus viridis | reverse complement strand
GATCAGAGCTGTAGCTGCTTGTTGCTTTTGATCTGCCCTTTATGGCTCTGTTTAACTGCAGTGTAGGTTTGCAGTACTGATTGTGCTGCAAGAACTGAATTAAGCTGAACACTGCCAGCAGTTAATTGAAATCTGAGAGATTTCACACCAATTCCAGCACCAGGAAGTGACTGACCAAGGTCTGTGCCCTCCTGAGTGGAGGAAGGGAGAAGCCAGCAGGTAGAGCTCTCTGTGCTCCTCAAAGGCTGCCTGGGACTTCTTCCACCTCCTATTAAATTGCACTGTTTGTTCTTGTGGGAGTACTGAGACTGGGCAGGGAAAAGGCAATGCTAGTGGGACAGGGGGGTCCAGCAGCTCAGATCTAGAACTCTCTACAAAGTTATGTAACATAAAGCAGAGAAAAGCAGAGCAACGTAAGAAGGAGGAATTCTGTTGCAATGGAAGCATCCAACCCTGGTGCTGTGTGCAGTGCAGACTCTGCAGCCCTCACCTGGGACCTGTGAAACCAAAGGAAGAAAGAGGGTCCAGAGGAGTGGTTCAGGTTGGTGTGCTCCAGGGTCTAGCTTGAGGCAGCTGCAGAAAGTGGCTTTCAGAAATTGATCTTGAACCCAGTAAGGTTTAATGCACAGCTGAGGAGTTTTATCACAACCCTGAGACTTCATCTATGCTGCCAGACTCCCCTGGGCCCTCTCCAGGCTCTAAAACGTGTTAAGCCCCTGCTTTACATCTTTGCCTTTAGGGAAAGGTTTGCTGTCTGGCCAGCACAGCTGTGACTCCTGCAGCTCTGGAAGCAGGCAGCCACAGGGCTGCCTTTCAAGGCTGCTGCAGTGAGTTCAGTGCAAGGAGGTTGCCAGTGGGCAGGGCTGGGGTGCAGAGGCACTGCTGGAGCTGCTCTGGGAGCACTGGGACAGGCACCCTTGGGACAGCTTAGGAGAGCCTGGGCCTGCAGGGCTGCCTCACAACCTTCCCTGCCTGCTCACTAGAAAGTACAAAGGTTCCTTAAATCATCCTAATGCTTGTCCCTGCCTTCAGACCCAAACCTTGAGCCACTTTCTACAGGATGAAAGCCTACAATTAGGTTGCAAAATGTTGTAAAGCAGAGGCAGCACCTGAGGTCTTTGGCACTGCAGGACAGGGAGGAAGTAGCTCTGAGAAGGGAAAGAGCTAATTCCAAAGTTTTTGAGAATTCCTTCTCTCCCCAGGTCACCTGATGCCAAAGCAAAGCAGCTGCCTGGAGCCTCAGAGGCACTCTCTCTCACATGGGCAGATGTAGGACACCTGTGGGAAGGGAGATGCCAGAGTTCCTGAGCTAAGAGCTGGAAAATGTAGCTGGTCATGCTCCATGACCTCTGCCAAAGAGTGATCAGAGGGCAAGTGCCTGACACCCTGTACTGCATACTGAGGACATCTGGAGACTGAACTAGAGAAGAGCAAATGAAATGATCAGGCCAAAGACCTGGCAGCAGAAGGAAGGATTCTTCACACAGCACATAACTTGTGGAGCTCCTGGGGACTTGTGGAGCTGACTGCACAGGAAGCTATGGGGACAAAAGCACAAACATCTCCAGTTCTGACAGCAGGGAGCTAGGCTGGTGCAGAACAGGTCCTCTGCTGAAAGCCAGGAGAGCTGACATCTGGATTCAGACTGACAGCTGCAACAGGAGGCTGGGAGGCTGGGAGGAGAGGCTGAGCTGGGGTTGCTCAGCCTGGGGAAGAGAAGGCTTAGAGGAGACCTTACTGCCATGCACCAGTACAGAAAGGGTGGCTGCCAGGAGGATGCAGACTCCCTTTGGACAAGGAGTGCAATGGAGAAGCCAAGGGGTGATGGGGACAAGTTACTGCTGGGCAGATTCCCATTGGACTCCAGAAGAAAATGCTTCCCCCTGAGCACAGCCAGACATGGGAATCATCTCCAGGGGCTGCAGTGGAGCCCCCTGCACTGGGCAGTCCCCTACACAGGACTCAGTTTGCCAGGGTGCTGTGCCAGCTCATTTCAGCTCCACTGTCACCTAGAAAGGTTGGAGCAGATGGGTCCCTGGGGGCCCTTCCAGCCTGGCCCTCTGGGATTGTGTGAGGAGATTCCTGAAGTGGCTCAGCTGTGCAGTGGGAGGGGCATGGCCAGCAGTGCTTGGATGAATATTGAGCTCTCAATTCATACACAAGAGACCAGTTTTGCTGTTCCAGTTTACCAGGACTCAGACAGGGTCTAGAAGCAAGACAATGGCTCTTTGATAGGAACAAGGGAAAGAGTGGGGAGATGGCTTCATGGATCCATGCTCTGTCCCTTTGTCAGTGCACACTGAAAGGGAAGAGGCTGAGCCCCCATTCTCATAACCTTTGTTTTGAGCCAAGGGAGTTTGCTCCCAAAGCTGGGGACACTACTGCAGCTCAGCCTCCTTTCCAGCTTTGGAAGGACTGTCTGTAAGTCACAGGGTCTGTCTGTAAGTCACAGGGTTTGTCTGTCTGCAAGGCTTCAGCTCTGAGCTGCCTGGCACAGATGGCACAACTCTGAGGCACAAACAGTACTTTCCACCACTGTGTACTTGCAAATGTGGGCAAAAGCAGCAGCTTTCCTCCTCTGTGGATGAGAGCAGCACATTTTAGTCATTCTGTGATTTCTTTGGTGCTGTTCAAGCAGCTATGTCCACAGAAGCTCAGCAGCAGGAACTGGACTCACAACAGCCATGCCCTGCTCCGGAAGCAGTTGTCCCTTGCAGCTGATGCTGCTACAGCTCCAGGAGCCTGCTTGCTGCATGGAAAGCCACACAGCCCCTGGAGCAAGAGTTTCAGTGTGTTGCTCACAGTCCTGAACTACACCTCCTTGCTGCCTGTGTTAACACCCAGCCTGAGAGCAGATTTCCTGAGGAACAGGGTTTAGAAGTGACTGATCTGAGAAACTGCCCACAGTGGGGAGCAGCAGGTAGCAGCAGAGGGAAGTGTTCCTCTGTGGCAATCAGAGCCAAAGCTGTGCCTTGCCATGGTGCTCACAAACATTATGTAGATGGGAAGAGTAACTTTCAGCAGGGCAGGGGAAGTAACATCCAGACTGAGCTGCTGGAGCAGGTCCAGAGAAGGGCAAGGAAGCTGAGGAAGGGTCTGCAGAACAGGGCTGGGGAGGGGCAGCTGAGGGAGCTTTTAAAAGAGACCTGAGAGTGAGGAGCATGGAAACATTGGTGTCTGAATCCCAGCACACAGGATCATCACCAATCTGTGTTCACTCTGTAGAGAGGGTGCAGAGAGCCAAGGAAGTGCTGTGTAGGCCACTCTGGTGCAGTACAGAAATCCGGGACTTACCATGCAAAATGTCAGAGTCATCCTCCACAAAATCAATATCCCTCAAATCCCATTCAGCATAGTTGTCAAACTCCTGTGGGGGTGATTAACAAATGGTCACTAACTAGCACTAAGGAACTGCTGTCAAGCTTCAGCACAGGCAGGAGCACTGAGAACAGCGACTCTGACTCAAACACAGCTCTGCAAGGCTCCAGCAACACACAGCCCAGGGAGCTTTACCTGGGGACTGTGTAACTTGCATCCCTGGCTGGGACTGGAGCAGGACAATGGGAGCTCACCAGGCAATCCCCAAGACTCCCACACTGGGGTGGAAATTCTGCTCCAACCTACATCCCCAACAAGGCCCTGCAGGGCTGAACTCATCAGCTCGTGGACATGAGGTTTGCAACAGGAACTGGGGCCCTGAGCCAAACCACTGCAAACAGTGCAGAGCTTTCAAGTGGTCCTTGGAGCAGGCTGCTGTGTGCTTCCCTAAGGCAAATGAAACAGAAGCATGCTGGATCTGACCTCTTTGGCTAAGCATCTAAATCACAGCATCCAGTCCACTCATACGAGGGCCATTCACCACTGGACATCTGCCAGCAGCAGCCCTGCAGCCCCCGCACAGAGCCAGGGACTCTGCCTGCCCGCCCCAGCTCTGCAGGCCTGCAGTGCCCCCTCTCCAATGAACCCCTGGCTCCATCACTCCCTCCCCAGGTCCTTCACATCAGGAGCACAGACCCACAGGCAGTGGCAAACCAGTGTGTGAGTGACGGCAGAAGAGGTTCTTACCTCAACAAAGTCAGCCCTGGCTGGCATGTACCCAGCCATGTCCCTGGAGAGCAAGGAATCAAAGGTTGGCCGTGGAGGGTCATCAGCAGCTGCAAAAATCAAAGGGTTTCAGGTGTTGCACAGGGCTTGGGGGGCAGCTTCTAATGCTCTGCAAACAGAGGTTTCTTTGGGGAGAGGTGGGGGAGTGATTAGTTGAAGCAAAAGAGCCTGCTTGGGTTTTTATGCAGCCCTGTATCCAGAGCAAGACTGAGTTCATCTGGAGAAAAAGGCAGGGTCTGAGCTCTCCAAAGTATTCTCCAAGTCAAACAAGGTAATATATAGGTAAGAAAAGGTAAACTCCACATTTCCCAGCTCAGCATGCCCCTGCTAGGCCTCCACAGACCACCTGGCCTCAGCCTGCAGGTTCCTTTATTTCATAGCAACAGGGGTGTAAAATCTGCCTTCTTCTGGGTGCCATTCACAGAGAGCTGCAATGACAGCTCCACAGCTCTGGAGTTTTACAGCTTCCCAGCTGAGGAGCTCAGTGTTTCACAGTCATGGACTGAGGCTCCAACTCTTGTGAAGGAGCTGAGCATTACAAGTCCCAGGCTACAGATAAAGCGAGCTGAGGTACAGAGAATTTGTCTTGGCCCAGGTCACATAAAAGACCTGGGGCCAAGTGCCAGCCAGGGACAGAACCACAGCTCTCCAGCTCCTCCTGCTTTAGCTCTAACCACTTCACTGTGAAAGCTGAACCTCCTGGTACCACACAGCCCTGGCACCCAGCTGTTCTGGGGAGCTCTGTGATGCAAGAGCTGCTAGACTGGGGGAATTCTAAGGAGGGAAACTGAAGCAAACTGGAAGTTTGTCAAGGTGCTGGAATTTCACATCCACTTCCTACAAGCTGGTTTCAAAGAGAGAGGAGTGAAATCAGCCTAGCTTAGAGGGAATGAGCCTAGGACCAGTCACAGCAGCAGCTGGTACACAGTGGATCATCAGCTGAACTGCTTTAGGGGTAGAAATCCCTTCTCAGCTCACATTGCTGCAGAGGGTCTGCACAAGAGCCCCAGGCTGAGAGCTCCCACTGGTGCCTGCTGTGAGGGATGTGCTGTGCCAGGTGCCACATGGGAGGCAGCTCTGAGGGGCTGTGTCCTGGCAATCAACTGCACATTCAGGCCTTGCTTGGGGCATTTCTGAGTGAGAATTTCCACTGGCTCTGCAGGAACTGCTGGCTGGGAGACCCTGAGGTCTGTATCAGACCACTCTGCTCCCTGCCTTCTCCCACTGAGCTCCCAGCCTGGGCTGTCTGACACAGCAGTGGGGTAATGCCACCTGAAGAACCCCTGTTAGCAACATCAGAACAAGCTCTCCTTTTGGAGAGGAAAGCAAGCTGCAGGGGTGGTGCAGGCCTTTCTCCAAAGGTTTGGCAGAGCAAAGACCTTGCAGAGCAGGCCCGGGGGGGCCCTGGGCAGGGGGTACTCACGGTGGAAGGGAATGGCTGTTTCGTTGTGCTGTGCCTCTTCTGCCTGCTTCAGGTTCAGCAAGGTGGATGCAAAGAGAGGGTTGTTGATGAAGTGCTTCATGTAATGCTTCTCACACTCCTCCTTGGACTTTGTACACATCTGGTTGGCTACATCCTGCCTGAAGTGGGGAGAGAGGGAGCCTCAGCGTGAAGAACATGGAACTGCTGAGGGCTTGTTTCTTCCTCTAGTCATGGAGTAGAGTGCAGGGGACTGGCCTGGGATGATGCCTGAGGTCACACTTTCACACTGAGCCAATGCTAACAAGTTTGCTACAGTGCTAGGGAGCACTTCTGGATGGTCATGAGCAGAGCACTTCAGTGGCTTTACAGGAGAGCCTCCTCCTCTGCTGGAATGCACCAAATCTTCTGAATGCCTGACATTTAATGGTGGTTTTAAGAGCTTTTCTTCTACTAGCCCCAGGTAATGGTGAGCTCTAAGTCCAGAACTGCTTCCTGCTGCTCAGGTGTCACTGCAGGTAAGCTGGAGAGTGCTTTCCCCTTTCATGCAGTGACCCTAAGCAGTGTTTCCCAAACACCAAAGTGGTTCTACAAAACACACTCCAGAAATCTGTGCCAGGGGAAGTGGTTGGTGGAAGTGTGAGGTGTTTTGTGTTAATGACTGTGTGAGGTGAGGCCTTGCAAAGGAAAAACCCCACCAGCAGCAACCATTCTCATTTGTGTTGAACTGAAAACTGGATGCAAAGGATTCCAGGGAGAAAAGTCAGGAGGAACTTCCTTTGGTAAAGACTGGCAAAAGCCAAGAGCTTAAGGAAAGAGTTAAGACCGCTGAGCAGGGCAGAGAGTGCCAGGCAGAGCAGAACTGCAGCCAGTTTCCAGTCCTAATTCTGACAGCAGTGTGGACACAAGAACTGAGAGGGAAATGAGAGAAGGGAAAAGCCACTCCTCACTCACTGATGCTGGTGACCCACTGAATTCTCACCAGTTCCCAAATCCACAGTCCATCACAGCCTCCAGCAGAGCCATTTCCTCTTGAGCTGTCCAGTTAGGATCCAAGACAGGGAAATCAGATGTCTGGAGAAGAAACCAGAAGAAATCAGGCTGCTGTGATGCTCTGTAATAATGCCCCACTTGAAGAGCAAAGGTCTGAACCACAGAGCGAGACAGTACAGAGCCCTGGCAGTTTAAACTTTTACTGTGCCCATGAAACCTGAGCAAATCCTTGCTGAATTATTTAGGCCACTGGGCCATCAGCTACAGTCAAAGCCCCTTTGCTGCTGACTATGCTGCTCCTTGCTGTAGTTCACAAGGTATTCTATGAAACACACAACCAGCTACTGAAGACCTTAAAAATGATGAATTTTTGGGGAAAAAAAAAACCCAACAAACCAACCAGGAACAGAGAAGCAGCATCTGCATCACCTGGTTAGAAGAACTGGAAGCCTGCACAGTGCTACCCAGGGGCAATTAAAAATGCAGCTTTAAATGTCTCCATTACTCCATCACGTGCCAGGTGGAAATTTCTCTTTGCTCTCAAGGAAGACTTTTCCCTCTTTTAATAGCCCTAAACCTCTGAGTCAAACCATTGTGGCACCTGTGACTTTTCAGTGTGGTATTAGCAAGGCAGAGTCTAAGCCCTGGGAGCTGGGAAAGCTCAGCACTGGGCAGGTGTTATCCAAAGGAGTATTTACCATTATCTCGTATGTGTGGTCACTCTGATGCTTCTTGTACTCAAATCCTCGTGTGAAACACTGCAGAACAAAGGATCAGCATCATGTTAGTCTCCAGCTTCTGCCCTGAAAACACTTTACCTGGCGCCCTGTCTGCTTTTATTCTCTGACTGCTGGGTATCCACAACTGATCTGCTGAAAGAGATACTGAATCCTGCTGCTGTCCTGCACAGACACCCCACAAGGGGCAGGGAAAGCTGCTCAAGTGGTGCTGAGGCTGTCTTTGCATCTGACTTTGCACCAAGGCACAGCTCCTGAGAAGCTCCACACCTTTTGTGAAGGAGTTATTGCCAAGCCAGGCAGGTGAGAGGAGCCTGCTGGGGTGTTTTGACATGAATCATGGCAGGAGCAGAGCATTTCAGTATCAGTATCACCAAGGCTGGTGACAGCTGAAAGCAGCTTCCCTTTGATCTTGCTCTTCTGTCTAAAAAGCACCAGAGTGGTCTGCAGCTGCTTTCAACACTTACATGTTTGGGCTTTTAAGGACAGGTAAAGGGAACAAAACCAGACCCAACACACAGACTATGGGGCTGTGCACTCTGCATGAGCTCAGGCTCAAGGCTAAGCTCCTCTGACAGTTTTGGAGGTTAGTTATGTGTTTTAATCACAACTAATGCAAACTTCCTTACAGACCCATTAAAACTAGCAGCAGCTTCTGTGCTTATCATGTCACAACCACAATTTTAAAGGAACCAGAGCTGGCCACAAGCAATGGCTGTCATTATGGCAAACTTTCCCCAGAATTCTCCTCTCCACTTGGGAGGACAAGCCCAAGGTGTGGTGGCAGGGGAAGGTCTGTCTTTGTGCCATCAAAGCTGTCAGAAGTGACACCTCTCCAGGCATGCAGCAGCATGCTTCCTTACAGCCAGCCTGGCTGCATGTCTGAGGCAGCTTTGGCTGCCTCCAGCTGCTCAGGCCTAAGTTCTCCAGACCCCAACGTTCCCTCTGTCATTTCCCTGTTCCTGGGCAGACAAGGGCTCTTGATGCAAGTTTACAGAGAGCAGTTATTAATGTGTTTATGGGTTGGCTTGGCACTGGACGGCCCTTTGATGACTTCCTCACAGAAGTGAATGCCTCTGCTTTCATCCTTGCACTCACCTGCAAGCAGAGGAGGAAGGGAGGAGGCCCACACTCGGCACACTTCACGTAGGGCTCTGTGAGGTACGAAGAGCAACCTCGGCATGGGGGCTTATCAAAAGGGTCATCTGTGCAGCCAAAAGGAATTTCATTCAAGACAACCAACAGACTGAGTTTTTCCCCCTAAATTCACTTGTGCCCAGTGAACTGGACTGTACACAGCCTCCTTCCTCGTGCAGCTTCTCCAAGTATCTGTTAGAAGCCCCTTGTTCAGCTGGAGCTGCAAGAGAGAGCTGGCACTGCCTCTCTGCTGGAGTGAGGGCTAAGCCTGGACTCAGGCAATGGTCAATGGAAAATCTGCTCTGCAGCAGCCTCTGCTAGAGCTCAGCAGTGGTGCCAGCAGCTGCTGAGTGACCTGAGCCTGTGCTCACGCTCAGCTTCTGCACCCAAGACCAGACCTGAGGTCATATTTGTGGAGAGCAGTGCACAGACAGCTGCAGCCTCCCATCTGCCTCAGGTCAGATGCATAAAGCACATTGCTGGGGTTGCAAAAGCATCAACTGAATTGCTCTGTAACCTGCCCAGACCTCGGATTGCTGCACAAGGATCGAGACACTGCCCTGCAAGTTTTGCTTCTTTTGGTCAAGGCAGAGCAGTCCAAATAAATGGACTGCTGAGCTCTAAGCCACACTTCCCAAGAACATGGGTTTGAACTAACCCAGTTACAGAAAGCAGACAGAAAAAAGGGCCTGAACTCCTTCTGGATCATTCATGGACTCAGGGCCTTGAGAATGGGATCAAAGAAGTGCCCTGTGGACCAGACACTGCCAGTTTGCTGTCTCCCTCCCTAAAAATCAGAAACACAGGATCATTAAGCTTGGGGAAGACCCCCAAGATCAAGTCCCAGACAGCTGCTAACATCCTTACACAAGGGCAAGCACTCTCCCCACGCCACCTGATGGTACTCACTGCTGAAGGAGGCCAGGCGCTCCATGCCTCTCCCTCGGCGGTGTCCTTGCTCCCGAGTCCTGCCCAAGGACCCCAACCAGGATGGCCAAGCAAAGTATCCTCTCCCTGCAGAACTCTCTGACAGGTGAAATCCTCCCAGAGCCTCCTGAGCAGCAAAGCAGAAGGGCTGTCAGCAGTCCTGGTGAGCATCTGACAGGCTGAGAGTCTGTTTGCTGTGTAAGAGAAGACAGCAAATGCTGGGAGACAGGATCCGGCGTAGGAAGCGATGGGAAGTGACAGGATATCAGCCAAGCCCGGGCTGAGGCTTCCAGAGGGAATGTCTGTGCTGAGCAGAGACTCACCAACAAGCTGTTGTGCCACAAAGTGTTTTGCACCTCTAAGAAGCACCAGGAAGGGAACACAACAGGTGAGAGGTGGCACAGACACGGCAGCGTGAAACTCTACCAGGCTGATGTCAGCTACACCGCTCCACCAGCACCTGGCCACTGCTGTCCAGCAGGGACCTGCTTTCCTGTCTCAGGCTTCTCACTTACTGAAGCTCTCGTTTCTCGTTCTGGCCTTCTCTCCTGCCTGCCCCACACGAGGAAGCATGGTCCTGCATGGGCACCACTGAAGCTGTGCAGACAGCAGCTGCTTCAGAGCCCAGCCACGCATCCCTGCACCTCTGCTTGGACCCTCGGACAATCGAGAGCAACTTCCAGGCTGGCCTTTGTACCCTGTGGCCGTAAGTGACCCCACACAGCCACCCCTGGACACCCACTTTTCTCTGTGTATTGCAAACCACTCCAGCCCTGGCTACAAGGCTGTGCCCCAGGAAGCCACCGGCGCGGGGCCCGCACCGAGCACGGCAGCAGGAGCTGTCCCTGGCACCCCCGCTCCCCACACCCCAGCCCTCCATATCCTGCTCCCCAGTCTCCATTCCTACAACCCCCAGCGCCTATGCCCCGCTCCCCGCTCCCCGGCCCCGTGTCCAGCCCTGGCGAGCCCTTCTCCCCATCACCGCCAGACGGCGCTCTCCGTGCCGGCCGGCGCCGCCCTGGAGGCGGCTGTGGGAAGCACGCTGCCTCCGGCCGCGGCGGGCCCCCGCCCCTCCCGCTGCCCCCGCCCCGGGCCGGCTCCTCCCCGCTCTGTTCCGGTCGCGGCTGCCCGTGGCGGGCCGGGCCGCGGCTGGCGCCCGGCAGCTTCCTCACCTCACGCCGGGCCGCGGCTAGGCCCCACGCGACACGGGCCGCGGCCGCGCCGTGCGCGTGCGCCGATGCGTGCATGCGTGCGCGCCCCGCGACGCCCCGCCCCGCCCCTCGGCGGCCCCGGGCTCTGGGCTGCCGCTGCGCGGCCTCGGGGCAGGGCGCGGCCGCGGCGGGGCCTGGCCGGGCTGGGCCCGGTGCGCCGGGGCCGCCAGGATGAGGCTCGGCAGGATGAGGCTCGGCGCGGCCCAGCGCGGAGTCCTGCGCCGGGGTCACAGCAGCTCCATGCAGGCCCCGGGCCGGGGGCAGGGCGGCTGCAAGCTGCCCAGTGGAAAGGACCGGGGGTTTGGTGAGCAGCGGCTGGAGATGAGCCCGAGAGAAAGGAGGAGGAAAAAACGAGGTGCTCGGGAGCGGCAGCGTTTGGAAGGGCAATGGAATGTTTATTGCTCGTGCTAACAGGCTTCTCCTGTATCTAGGAGCTGCAGCGAGAGCCTGGCTGGCTGAAGGAAGCCGCGCATGGGAGCTGCTCGTGCGGGTTCCGCTGTGCGCGGTGGGGAAGGGAGGGTGATGCATCCTGCCAGCTCTTCCTCCGAGGCCAGCGGCTTTCCGTGAGCAGAACTGATGGATGACAGTGGGTTTGGATCTTCTTTTGTAAGGGTCTCGCCTCTGTCTGGCAAGGGAAGAAGAAAGGAATCGTGAGGGATGTTAAACCCTGTCCCTAGGGTCTGACCCTGTGCTGGCCTCCCTCAGGTCAGGAGTTTGGGGGTTGGACATCTGGCTGAAGGGAGCTGAAGTGACAGCAGGTCTGGTGTCGCCTGCAGGGAACATGACATCAAGGCTTTTGCCTTCAGTCTCTCTGAATGGTTTCAGCTTAGTGGAGGCCCAAAGGGGTCACCACCGGCTGGCTGTTCGGTGGCTTGTGTGAAATGGCTCTTGGAGGGTCTCAGTTCAATCTCCAAACCTCTCACTGGAGCACATTTGTCACTGCAGTTACACTCCAAGAAGTTCTAAGTGCATAATTGGCAATGAGTGATGTGCTCATGAGGCTGAGCAGATGAGGCAATTTTCATTTGCTATTTGAAATTATTTACTGATCATTTCTGCAAATTGAGTGCTCTGGAGCAGGTTGTTCCTTATGTGGAGCATGCTGAGAGCTTCTCCTGTGGCTGCAGGGCTAAGCTCTCTGCTCTCACTACAAGGGTGGGGGACAGATAAGTAACTGGGTATGCTGAAGTGACTTGATCCCAAGTCACAGTGAGAGGTAGGAGCAGAGTTTGCCTCTTCAAGCTCAGCAGCTCCCTTCACAGGATACGAAACACAAGATGAAATCATTTCTTGCCCAAAAGGCACCTTAATAATTCAGGTTTTTGAAGGGGAAGGGATAGCTCTACCTTCAAGCACAGTAACTGATGCTCTAGGTGCACCTAAAGCCTGTGAGGAGAAGGGCTGAGCCCAGACTGTCCCCATCCATCTTCCCCATGCCAGCAGGCCCAGTTCCCCGCTGTGTCACTGTGTTCCCTCCTGTCTCTACTTGTGACCACAGGGCTCGATGGCAGCGGGAGGTACAGGGCTTGTCAGATGGCTGCCAGCCAGCAGCCCCCAGGCACACATTTAGCTGTCTCCTTACTACCTGCTCAGATCTTCACTGCTGTCCCTTGGTCAAATCTGGTTGACACTGACCAACAGTACCTGGGGAAGTGAGGCTGAGAGTCAGACAGAAGCTACCCTTGGCTGCTCTTCTGTGCCCTTCAGAAACTCTGCTGCTTGGTCATGCGTGAGGACCCAGGCTGCAGACCGGAGTCTTCTGCTTCTCCGTATCCTCTTGATGCAAGGAGGGCAGGACCACTGGGAGAGAAGCAAAAGCAGTTAGGGGCTGGTGGGGAGCACCAGCTGTTCAGAACTAGCATCAGTTGTGTGTTTCTGGAGGGGCTGTGGTGAGTGCTGCTGGATTTTTAGCATCAAGGTAAGGTGGCTTTGCAGAAGGAAGTTGGCACATCACAGCTCCTGATGTCTTCTCCTCTCAGTGTCCCCTTCTTGCACATTCACCCTCAGCCAGTAGGTCTAAATCCTGCAGCCCACATGACTAGAGACGGTTACCTGTCCTTGGAAAGTCTTGTCTGTTCCACCCCTAAACTCTTCTTCCTCTGGCTGGCCAGCAGTTAACAGCAGTTCATTTGGGGAGCAGCTGATTGCAACCCCAAATCAGAGATGCCTCCCATAAGCCAGTAGCTGGGTTGCTAGGGATCTGCTCTGCTGAGGGGGAACAAGGGTTCCTGTAGGAAAAGCAGTGTCCTGATCTCTCAAGAAGTCCATGAGGTGGCTGCAGTCATCAAAGTACTCTGCAAATCTCAGGCTGTGTCTTGTCTCACTTTACTGAGCACAGAGCCTCTGTCAGTGCCTGGAGGGACACTTCTCCCTCCTTGAGAACTTGGTGAGCACATTCCAGCCTGCAGGGCTGTGTCCTGGAGGGGTGGGGGACTGAGGTGAGAAGATCTGCTCAAGAACTCACCGGGCAGGGCAGCTCAAACACAACAAACAGCGCCCAGGCTATGAAGGAGGCTAACAGGATGCAAACGAAGACACAGCTTGGGTTTAGTCTGTTCAGCATCTCCTTGCCATCTGTAGATGGAGTTCCCTCTACAATGAGACACAGAAGAACATTTCATTTGTGTTGACAGGTCTCTGGTGGATCAGAGTTCTGTTCATTTTGGATGGGTCAGGCTATGTTAGGTGGACCAGAGCAAAGGAATTTTTTGGAGCCTTTTGTGGCTTTCCCTGTAAATCTCTGGGTTCTCAGGAGCTCAGAAATCTCAGACTCTCAGAAACTTTTTACTTCAAACCATTTCCAGTATCTGTCAGCTCCTGCCAGGTGCCCAGCTGAAGGAGGGCTGTAGGCCCAGTCCCAGCAGCAAGGCTGTGTCAGGGAGGGCAGGAGCCCTGGTGGGGCACACCGGCACAGGGAAGGTCACTGCTTAGCTACTGTTCTCTCACTATGGCCAGGGATTCCCAAGGCACCTGGGCCGGTGCAGCTGTGGTCCTGCTAGCCAAAGAAATTGCAATTTGGAAGAACTTTGCCAAAGGTTTGTGTGTGAAAGCCAGGATCACTTCTGGCCTGCCGTCTCCTGTGCCTGGAGGGAGGACTGGGACTTACCCTCTAAAGCTTGGATTTCTTGGTTCACACCAGGGGGAGTGAAAGCCTCTTCAGAAACCTTCAGCTTGGGCAGCTTTTCTGACACACCACTGTTTTTTATCCCTGCCATAAGCACTGGAAATAAAAAGTTTTGAAGGCAGATGTTTGTTTCTGTGTTGCACTGAGGGAGCAGCAGCAGTGGAAGGCTGGAGCTGCACACAGCTGGCAGCACAGCTGGCAGCATGCCTGGCAACGTGCAGTCAGGTGCTAGAGGCACTTCCCTGGCTTGGCTGCAGGGTCCCAGTCTGCAGAATTCTCTAAAGGTATTAGCACTGGAAGCTCTTTTTGCCCTCCCAAAGGAACCATCAGGAGAGAATTGCTCCAAAACCTGGAGCTGGTGGTAGTGTCAGTTCTGGATCACTACTTTCCTCCTCCTTCATTTTGGGTTGCTCTTGGGTTTTTTTAGCAGAAGGGTACCAATAGGGTTTTTCTCTAAGTGCTGAGGCCCCAGCAGGGTGGAACTGCAGCCTGCCCTCCTCTGCCATAGCTCAATGCACATTTGTTGCACAGCTCTTTACCTCTTTCCTTGGGAATGAACTTCCTTGGAAACTTTCCCCGGTGGTGTGTCAGCAGCACACAGGCAGGGCTGGCAGCAGCTCTGTCGGCTGTGACCCTGATGCTCTTCAGGGTGCATCTCTCCACTGTCTGGTTTGCCAGGTCTCTCTGCATCTTCTCCAGATACAGCAGATTCACTTGCATGGAGTTTTCAGGAGTGAGGCATTCCAGAGGGATGACCTTTTGAGGTCTGTTTAACTTGCTTGCTTCTGTCCCAGGAGCTGTAAAAGGATTAGAGAAATGTTTTCTCTTAAGTATCTGCAATTCTTCATGTTTGGGTCCCAGCCATCTGGGAGGGACATTCTGCTGCACAGGACCCTCAGAGGCAGCTTGCTGTGAATGCCACCCTGAGAACAATGAAGCAGGTCCTCTGTGAGTGCTCCCTTTGGAGGCTCATTCTGGTCTGACCAGCTTTGTTCTTAATGCCCAGGCAGACAGGAGGTTGTCATGCTCTGGAGGAGAACACTCGCACTGGAACTGTACAGGAACACAACCACCATGGGCAGCTCCCCGGAGAGTGGGCAGACTGTTCAGGGTCCCTGTTGCCCTCAGGGACTGTAGAGGTGGGAGCTGGGGCCCCTCAGCGAGGTGCGAGGTGCTGGGCTTGGACCGTTTCAGATCTCACGTGTTAGTGACCAACAGCAAGTGCCAGCAGCCCATCAGGTGCTGCTGACTCTCTGTTTTTCAGCAAAACAGAGCTCAAATGTTGCATGGTCTCCTGCAGGTGGCTGAGAAGTAGCTGAGACAGCTGAAAATATTCACCACACCGAGCCCCAGCAGCCTCTCCTCTGCTGGCTCCTTACCTCGCAGGGAGATGTTCAGGCTCCCTAGGCTGCCAGCTACTCCAGAGCCATTTTCTGCATGACATCTGTAGGTCCTGGGGGCTGAGGGGATGAAGGATGACTCACTTTGAAATCCAGCACACAATTCTGTCACTACTACCCACCTGGAATTCCAGCACACAATTCTTTCAGTACTACCCACTTCTAGTAACTAGTTGTAAGTGCCAGCTGTCTGCTGCCAGCAAGGATGTGAGGCTTGGGGGTGAGGGGGGTCCAGCATACGGCAGAGGGGAGGAGTTAAGATGCCAAGACAGATCTATTTGTAATTTTACCCAAGCTACTCTCTTTGAAAATCCTTAATTTCATTCAGATGGAACTTGGAAGCATGTCAGCGACTCACCTTTGTGGCTGAGGTTGTTGTGTGCCAGCACTAAGCTAACTATAAATATTTTGAACATAATTCTGCCTTCTGCTGATAATCTCAAAGCCCTTTTTATCTTTACTGCTTCCTCTGAGTCGTGTTGCAAAGGTGTTTGAGCAGATGCCAAGCTGATAGCAGAGATCCCTCTGCAATCACATATTCCTGTTTGAAACTCCTGCACCTTTACCCTGGTCGAGAGAAGAAGGGTTTCAAGTTAGAGGCTGAATTCACTGCAGGTTGTACTAATTTCAGCCAGCCAGGAGAAATGTTGAATTTGGTGGAAAAGGGGACCTGAAAAGAGAGAATCTCACCTGTTGGCCAAGCTCCCTCTCAATAGGTATGTCACAAATTAATCCTGGTCCTGAACATAAGTCCCAGAATGAAGCACAGAGCTGAACAGAACAGCAAATGTGTCTGGTGGGAGGGGGTCCTGGCCACTCTGAGGTCCTGGTGTGGAATGGAGACTGCTGGTTGCCATGGGGCTGAGCTGCTTCTGGAATGGGGTCCCATGGCAACCCTCCCATTGTTGAGTAGCAAACAGAACCCTTCCCTAACACCTTTTTCCTCAAGGAGGGGTTCCTCAGAAGCCTCCTGGGAGTCCCGGGTGGGTCTTGAGTCTCCCCAGCCCCATACCACCTGCAGGTACAGGGCAAACCTTGGTGCAGAGTGGGAAGGGGCACCAGCACTGGGGGGGGGGGCGGGGTTTCCACCAGAGCCCTGGCACAGGGATAAGTGGTGCCAAGCAGGCTGGCCCCAGGCCGTTTTGGGCTTTTCAGGTTACTGATAAAGCCTAAAGCTGCTCAGGACTGCAGCCTGTGCTTGCCTGCTAGCCCTGGGGCAGGTGGCCCCCAGGAGTCAGGAGGGAGCCCAGGCTGAGCTCCCCCATGGCGCTGGCTGAAATGCAATAGCTCTGGGGAAGGTGTGCCCAGCCAGCTCTGAGGCCATCCGCGACGGCAGCAAACAAGCGGGTGGAAGACGATCAGGAGACCGCAGCGTCCGCCGAGATCTCCTGGGGCTGCTGCGCTGTGGGGTCTGGCGCTGCCTGCACTGGCCGCCAGGCGGCGACAGGACTCGCTGTTTGCCGCCTGTGTGCTGCTGAGTCATAGAATCAGCGTCGGGAACCGGCTGGGTTGGAAGGGACCTGGCAGATCATCCAGTTCCAAATCCCGGCCATGGGCAGGGACGCCTCCAACAGCCCAGGTTGCTCAAGGCCTCATCCAGCCTGGCCCTGAACATTTGCAGGCTTGGAGCCTCCACAGCTTCTCTGGGCAACTTGTTCCAGTGTCTCCCCACCCTCATGGGGAAAAATTTCTTCCTAACGTCTGATCTAAATCCAGCTTCTTCCACTTTGAACCTGCTGCTTGGAATGAATCCCTGAACTGAGGGAACAAGGGATTGGGTTTGAAAACAGGTTGCTGTCAGTTGTGTGAGGATTCACATCTCATTTCCCATGGTTGAAGTCTTCTGTAATGTTTTTTATCAGCTACATCAGGGGTTTGCTTTAAAAAGTGACCTGACCTTTGTCTGCTTGCCTGCCAGGCCAGGAGCCGTGCCAGGGAGGGTGGTGTCACCAGCCCCTCTCACCTAGGATGATCTCTCTTCTGTTTGCACTGTGGTGGTGGCAGAGCATGGGGATGAGATGTGGAGCCCCAGCATGGTGCCACAGGTGGTAATAACATTTCCCTGTACTTGGGGGCCAATGCTTTACTTGCACTATTAAGGCTCTGTTGAGCAAAGGTGGGGGGAATGCATGTGTAGGTGGTGTGTGCCCTCATCAGCCAGGGCATAAACCATCTGGTGTGGCCACACTGCAGAGAAGATGAAAAGGACACAAATTTAACCCCCCAGCAGAAATGTAGAGACAGCTCAATCCCTGAGAGAAGTGTAGGAGAGTATGTCAGAACTTTGTGCAGCAGCACAGGTGCCTGCTGCCCGCAGGCTGGGTTTTAACTAAACCTCTGTAACTCTTCAGTCCAGCACCGAGGCAACATTTTAACCCGTTTCTGCTCCTACAGAAGTCAGCAAAATTCCTTGGGTGCACTAAAGGCAGGATGTGATTCAGCATGGCCAGGAGTGATTGCTGGGTATTCCTTGCCCTGCATCCCGAATCACTGCTCTCATTCCTCCCACGTTGCGTTTCCTGGAAGAGAGAGTTCCACCAGCACTTGTTCACATGAGGTGGCATTTCGCCCCTGCCCTCAGTGAGGGAGAGCAAGTGTGAAAGACCTAAAGCCCAAAGCTTTTATTTGCTTGTGTAAAAATCCCATCATGGAGTATTTTGGGCTCCATCCTGTGCTGTACAAGGGTTATTAGCAGCTGTCCTGCATGGCATGCCCCATGATCCAGCTGTGAAAACACCCAACCATTCATGTTCTAAGGATAAAGGAAGTGCTGCTGGGAGGTCATGAAGCTGAGCGTGGCCCAGGGCCATGGTTAGTTAAATTTCAAACTACACCTTCCAAACCCATCCTTCACTTTCAGGTTAATGCATTTGATTTGCTGTTTTCACCTGTTCTTTCCTCGCCCTTGAACAGGACAGTTGCTACAGGATTTCATTCTATGGAGCAATCACTCCTCCAGCAGTATTTGAATAGTATTTATTAACTGAAGAGATGAAATGGGCAGGGCAGAGGAGCAGTGTGCAGGTCTTGGCATGACCACAGCACCCAGAACCCCAGAGAGGATGAACTAAGCACCTGGCGTAATCTCTGGGTTTTGTAAGCCCTGTAGCTGGTTATTATCAGGCACTTGGGACGCAGCCCCTCAGCGTGCCGGGCACTCCCCCTCACTCTGTGCTTCAGCTAACAGCCTTCTCCTCCATGGAAATATTTACATTGAGGAGGATTCTTTGTAAAAGAGGCATAAATAAATGTCCATGCTTGCAGCAACCTTCCAGCTTTACACCTGGTGGAGGGCAGAACATTTTGTGTCCCCTGAAATAATATTATTAACCACCAAACCCCACGGAAGGTTTTTCCTGCTGTGGACCACTTGCCAGCACTCTGCACATACCCCAACACATGCTCCCAGCAGCAGTCTGACAGCCCCCATAACCTTGTCTTCAAACACCTTAAGAAGAAATTGCCTGGAGTTTTAAACCGAGGTCTGGGGCCTCAGGAAATTCACTGTTCTGTTGTCACAAGTTCCTTTGAGTCTGAGACAGCTGTGCCAGAGCCAGGCTAAGCTTGCAGGGGTATTCTCTCAAGCTTGCTATCACCCTTAAGTGCAAGAAGAAAGAGCCCAGTGCCTAGAAAAATTAGACAAGAAAACCCTATTCCCTCATGAGGTGAAGGTGGTGCAGTGATGTGTGGTTGCTGGTTCTGTCACAATGTCACAGGAAGGTCCCCATGATGGCAATCCCAGACTGAACATTATCTGTGTAGATATTTGTGCTTTTTTATCTCTCTGGATCACTGTACCTGTAGGATCTACCTACACAGGAGACCTGGTCCTGTCGCACCGGGAATTAAACTTACATTGCTTATACAACGGTAGTTTCAGCAGCAATCTTTAAATAAAACTTAGAAAGTTCAACAAGCAGCAGGTGGAGCTCTTTAAGCCTTTGTCCAGCTACACAACACGTGGCTGAAGGTCGCAGGAGCCGCAGGAGACTCTGGCAGCACCTGGCCTGCTTTGCAGTGCAGCAGCCACGTGTTGTGCCCAGCGGGGGGGGGGAGGGGGCGTTCAGTGTCTCTGCTCCACACGGTGCCCTCGTGTGCGGGCTGCCAGTGGGGCCGGTGGGAGGTGTTGCAGGTCTGGGGTCTTGCCGAGCGGGGGAACCTTGCTGCTTGTGCCAGGCCCAGGGCCCACGTTCGGCCCGTTGCATGCACTAGGCCCCGCCGCCTAAGCCCGAGTACCCACGCCGCCTGTCGGTCCTGTAACCCTCGGGACAGGTGGGCAGCTGGCGGGGGGCAGGGCCGAGTGCCGGTGCTCCCGCCGCCGACCGCGGGGGCCGAGCGCGCAGAGACCAGGCCGGGGCTGATGCAGCGCAGGCGGCGGCTCAGGCATCTCCTCATTGGACACGCCCCACGCGCGCCGCCTGATTGGTCACGCCCCTCCCGCCGTGAGCTCCTCGACAGCCAATGGGAGCGGGCCGTCGCGGGGAGGGACCAGCGGCGCTGACCTGAGGTGACCTCGCCCATCACACCACCGCGGCGCGCGGCCGCGCGGGAGGCGGGCTCGGGGGCGGGCCGCGAGGCGGGGCCTGCCGGGGAACGGGGTGGGGCCGCGCCGCGCCCCGCCAGCTCCGCTGCCCAGCGCCAGGCCGGGGGCCCGCCGCGCCTCCGCAGCACCCGGCACCCTGAGGTGAGCGTCCCGCCCGCCGCGGGGAGCGGGATCCCCGCCGCCGGGAAGGGCGGGCAGCTCGGGGGAGCGGGGCTGGGCGGGGCCGGGGCCGGGGCCCGGGGGAGAGCGGGCCGCGCCGTGTCGTGCCGTGCCAGCGGGAGGCGGCGGAGCGCCGCGCTCAGCCGTGCCGTGCCGTGCCGTGCCATGCCATGCCATGCCGTGCAGTGCCGTGCAGTGCCGGGCCGGGCCGTGCAGTGCCGCCGGCTTTGTCAGCGCCGGGCGGTGCTCGAGGATGCTCGGCATGAGGAGGGCGGGAAGAGGATTTCCAGCGGCGGGGATCTGTGGCGGGCAGCCGACCGGAAGAGCCGGTCGGTTTCCTCCCGGTGCTTCGCCGCTGCTGCCCGCGGCGGGGCCGAGGGCCGGCGGAGCTGCGCCGTGCAGCGGGCCGTGCTGCATCTGGACTGGTCACTCCGGTGGCCTCCCCGCTTCCCACCCGCTGCGCACCTCCCGCCTGCCCCGGCGGAGCCGGTGCTCGCGGCTCCGGCACGGAACAAGGCGCCGGTTGTGGCCGAGCCTCGTGGGAGAGAGTTAATTCACAAAAAATCACATCCAGCCTCTCGGAGCCAGCAGCTCAGCGCAGGAGCAGAGCTTGGGGCGCTCGCTGTGCCAGCTTGAGCATCCCTCGGCTTCGTGGGCATCCTCCTGCCGTCTCTGGGGGGTGTCGGGGGCTGAAGGGGAGAGCCTGGGGCCTGATTCTTCGGAAGGGCCAAAATCAGGAGCCTTCTGCAGGGTGCTGTGGGGCACTTAAAAAGAATAAAGTTGTAAAAGGAGATTTGCAGATGAAACCAAATTCTCATTCTCACCTCTTGTGGTGTCTGTTAAATCTCTTCAGAAAGTTTGAAGATGAAAGAAACTACCTTGAAAATACTCCAGGGTCAAACTGCAGCCTGTGCCCATTTAGCAGGCAGTAAATATTCAGCAAAATGTTGAAGTTCTGCTCAAGTCTCTCACACACAGTGGGATTTGGATGCAGTCTGCAGCGTTTTGGCAGAGTAGGATGTTTGTAAATACAGGCTGGGGTTGTCTTTCTGTTCTTTCTGGCACAGGAATCTCTGACCTGAGGAGCCCTGGGAAGCATCTGCTGCAGCTCTCTGTTTAGCTTTCTGTGTCTGGTGTTGAGAGAGTCAGTCTGAAGACTAAGCAGGGCTCCTAACCTGTGCACACAGAGCTTGTGAAGTACCTTTTGCTGTGTTCTTGGCAGGGTGTTTGATGTTTGCTGAGAACACTTTAGGATAGGGAGTGAAGCAATGCCCAATGATTAACCAGGAGGCATGGCCCAGGTGGAGCAGTCTGAGTCCTGGCCCAGTGCTGGTTGGGCAGAGATACAGGCTGGAGAGTTCTGAGACCCTGGGAGTCTTGCAGTGCAGCAGCAGCAGCAGCTGCTGGGACAGGACAGCAGCAGCTCTGCAGGTGCCTGGTTTGAAGCTTGGCAACCATTCGAGGTGCAGAAATCCTCTCTTTGGCATCTCCTGCTCTGGAAACTCACAGCCAGCCCTGGTACAGGTGAGCATGTGGATGACTTCTGTGCTCAGTAGAGGCAATTAGCCAACTTGCTGCTCAGACTCCAAGATCTCTTTTTGCTTTGGTTTTGCCTGCTTTGTTCCTCTGTTTGCTTTTACCTGTGTTGATTCAGCAGGGCTGCTGAGAATCCATTTGGTTGTTTTAAGATTCTTTGTGTTAATTAGCAGCACCACATGTCCCAGGGCTCTGAACAGAAACCCTCTCCCCAAAACTAGTGTTGTTATTTCCCTTTCTGTAGGACTTAGCAGCATTTTAAGGGGCCCTATTCTGACTACCTGAAAGAACCTGCAGCTCATTTTCCCTGCAGTAATGATGCTTTTCCCCTGCAGAATGGGATGTTCTCTAGGAACTGGGAATTGCATCTCCAGCTCCATGCTCCACTCCCTTAGTGAGTGGTAGGTTTAGCCTGAGTGTGTTTTACAACAATAAACAGGAGCCTAAAGTGAAGCTGACATGGGAAGCTCAGAGCTCTGGCAGCTTACCTTGTGCAGCTCACTGTCAGGCTGAAAAATGTGTTAATGATAGTAGCAGAGCTGTGGGGAAGTGGCTTGGGGTTTCGTTTCACCTCAGGCAAAGGCAGCTGCGTTGCTGTTTGAATTTGGATTGCAGAGATTTCATTGCTTGTAGCATGGACATGAGCCAGGGCTTAAATGCCTTGCTGCCTGCAGAGCTGGAGTGATGTCTGTCTGTCTGTCTGCAGACCTCTGGTGGGAGCTGCTTCCTTTGGGAGGAGGGAGGGCAGTGTGGCTTGGGTTGTGTGAAGAGTCAGCTGTGATTAAACGGTTGTGTAGCTGAACAGCCTTGGAGTGCATGGAATCACTCTAAGATCATCAAGTCCTGCCACAACCTAGCTACCATGACCACTAAACCCTGTCCTGAAGCACCACAGCTGCATCTGCTTGAACATCACTGGGGATGGGGACTCCACCACCTCCTTGGGCAGCCTGTTCCAATTCCTGACCGCTCTGGCAGCAAAGAAGTTTTTCCTTGTGTCCAACTTACCCCTCCCCTGGTACCACTGAAGCCTCTTTCTTCTTCCTTGCAGGATCAAACTCTCAGTCTGTAAGTCACAGAACTTTCAGGGGTTTAAAGCAAACATCTCTCTTCAAAAGCTGGCTCGTGTGACAGGCTACTGACACCTGCAGAAGGGGCTGCAGATAGCTGAGGAGCCAGACAGTGTTGGGGTTTAGGGTCTAATTCCACACCACTGCAGCAGAGAGCACATCTGCAGGGGTTGGTGGTGCATGGACATTGGTCAGCTGAGTGCTGTGTCCTAGCCCACCATGATCCCGCATGCAGAGGGTTGGTGAGACTGGTGCATGCCATTTGCAGCATCAAAAACAAAAGGCTTCTGTGAGGAGATCTCTGAGAAAGTTTGGATTTTATTTGACCCCAGAAAAGGCAAAAGAGTGGTGAAATACTGGAACAGGCTGCCCAGGGATGTGGTTGAGGTCCCATCCCTGGAGACATTGAAGATTGGACTTGATGTGGCCCTGTGCAGCCTGATGGAGTTGGAGGTGTCCCTGCTGAGTGCAGGGGGGTTGGACAAGATGACCTCTGAGGGTCCCTTCCAGCCTGATGCAATCTGTGACATTGACTTCAATAATGGATTTCAGCACCCGGGAACAGGCTGAGCTTCCCTCTAGCTCACTGCAATGTTGAGTTACCAGCTGGTTGCAAGTCAAGCAGAACCCATGGCTTTGGGACTGCTCTCCAAGGGGTTGGGAGTGCACAGGTAAATGGACTTGAATGGGGCTCCTTGTCTGACTGCCTGGTTTTGAACTGAGCTGTGCAAACAAGGTGCTGGAGTGCGGCCGTTGGGGGTCAGCAGCCTTGGCTTTGCTGTGCTGCTTCTCAGGGAGTATTTGAGTGAAATGCATCACTGCCTGGGCCTCAGTTTCCTTCTCTGCATGGCAAGCAATAAAAAAACCCCTTGAGACTTGCTTGTTACTGTCCAGGTTCTGTCAGTTAGGAGAAGTTTGCCTCTGCTAAGAAAGGACTGAAGTCATTTTGGCCCTTGCCAGACTCCCAGTGCTGCTCCTCGTGCCGGGAGTAAATCCCTCTGGATGCAACAGTGCAGAGTGCTCTGATGCCAGGGCAGATGAGCACACACCTGAAGGTTGTCTTTGTGCTTGTGGGCACAAGCAAGAGGTGATTAAACTTTGTGCTGCCTGGGCTCTGCCTGCTGCCTAAGGCCCTGGGCTGCAGAAGCCTTCCTGTGTGGCTGTTTCAGAGGCCTGCAGGCTTTGCACCCTCCTGCCCTTCTGCTCTTCTGCTCCTTCTGTGCCCTGACTAAAGGCAGATCAGTGCCCCTGTGGATCCGTGTGTTAGGCTGATATTTGTAGCTTGCCAGCCATAAAGTGGTGAAGTATCTGTGTGAAGTGAACTGCCTGTGGCCCCAGTGAAACTGGAGTCTGTGGGAGTAGTGATGTCAACACAGGGCTGGATCTAAATAATTCAAGCAGTACATTCATGGTAAAAGTGCATAAGCCAGTTGGGTCAGTTTTTAATTCTCAGTCAGGGATGAAAAGAAGGAGCATGGTGTTTAGGGATTGCACTGCCTGTGGATTCCTTCTCTGTGCTCCAATTAAAGCCCCCACCATGGCCCACTCGTGTTAGAACGTGGTCCTGCACTGGCTGAAGGCTGTCCTGTTCCTACCAAGCCAGTTGTGTCCCATCCCTGTTCTGGCATAGCTTGGCTGTGATTAGCAGGGCTGAGAAGGTTTCGCAGATGCACAGACTGGGCTGGAAGGGACCCTCAAAGGGCATTTAGTCCAATCCCCCTGCAGGCAGCAGGGACACCTCCAACTAGAGCAGGCTGCTCAGAGCCACAGCAAGGCTGATCTTGAATGGCTGCAGGGAGGCTGAGTGCCACCAGCTGAGGATGCTGGTGTGAGAGTCCAGGGTTCTGACCATCCCTCCTCCCTAAAGAACCTGCTGAGGAAATGTGGCCTCCTGTCTCGTCACAGTGTGTGTTGCTGTGTCACAGTGTGCTCTGCAGCAAGCTGCTGTGTTCTTTCTTGCTGTCACAGCAGTGTGGCAGCTGTGCCACTGCTGCTGCTTGAGATTTGGAATGGTCTTTGGCATTTTCTCCTGACCTTCAACTTCAGCTGAGATCCAGTGGCAGATGCAGAAGGTGGCAGAGGCAAGAAGTCGGACAGAAGAGACTGAGTTGGGCAGAAGTGGAGAGGATGGCAGAGAGTGCAGTTTCCTGCAGAGCAGAGCTGAAGCCAGGTGTGGTGGTCAGGTGGTGCTGACCCTGCCCAGCAGCTGCCAGCGCCGGGGACTGCCGGGAGGTGCCCTGGCTCGCCTGGGACACTGCAGGTCCCACTCCCAGTTTGCTCTGTGACCCTGACCAAGACATTGAGGCTGTTTTGTGCCTGTGGGGTTTACATGGCAGTGCTCAAAGCTTCGTGCAGCTGGGGATTTCCATCATCATCATGCTTACCTGCTGACTCCTTTCTCTTCCAGCTCGCTGTGGCGGTGGATCGCTGCTCAGATCGCCAGGCTCACAAGAGGTTGGTGCACTCCTGGTTTTACAGGGAGGTGATTTCCATCTGTGTGCAGCTATCAGAGTCAGGGCAGGATGTGCCAGATGTTCACTCCCCTCCCCACCCCACCTACCCTTGTGCTGGGAGGTGCTCTTTTGTTTCCCCTGCTCTTTCTCTCAGGGTTTTCTAATGGTGAGGAAAATGCATTCAGTGCCTGCTGGAACTTTTGATGTTGGAGAGCTTCTTCCCTCTCTGGGCAAGGATTTCTTAAATGGAAAATGGAGACCTGAGGTTTGGTCTTTTCCTCTGACACTTGCAAGTTGTGCTGCTGAGTTTCAGTACTATAGCTCAGAGTAGATCCTGATTGACATGGATGGTCTGGGACCTTCAGCTGCAGCCAGCCTGACAGTTCCCTGCTGCCAGGGAGGGCAGGGTTTGACTCTGTCCCCAGCATTCCTTATTGGTACCTTCCCATCCCCTCCCTTGGCTGCTCTGATTCCACTTGCAGCCCCCACAGGAAATCCTTGCTCAGTTGTGATGACTTGGTGCAATCAGATCAGAGTGATCCATGCATGGAGAACTCTCAGGGAGTCCTTTGCCACCGGGTACTCCGTTACCCCTGCAGGTGTTCAGGGCCTCTGGATGCTTCTCTCAGTAAAAGCTTCAAAATCCCTTTGCCTCAGTTGAAACTTTTCATGCCATTAAGCCCACAGGTAGCAACTCTGGCTTGAGATGTGCTTGAGCTCATGGCATGGGGAGCTGAGGTCATATTTTGGGAGACAAGATGGTGGGAGTTCAGCCCTTTCTCTTGCCCAAGTGTCTGCTGGGGACCACAGCTGGAGGTGGCCTCATGTGGGGAACAGATCTGATCTGAGGTCTTGCCTAGCCTCAGCTGGCACTGCTGGCCAGTGTGCTGCTTCTGCTCCCCACTGGTAAAGCAGCTCCTGAGAAACATGAGATCATCTGAAAAGCTTTAAGGGTCGATGGTCTTGTGCCTGGCAAGGGCTGGGCAAAGAGGCTTTGACTAATCAAATCCAGCACTTTAATGCAGTACCTGGCACAGGGAGTCCCAGTGTTCAGATGCTGCTGAAATACAGAGTGGCTGAGGTTGGAAGGGACCTCCCAAGCCCACCTAGTCCAACCCTCTGCTTAAGCAGGGTCATGCAGAGCAGCTTGCCAAGGATCATGTCCAGACAGGATTTAAATGTCACCAACAGGCAAAGAATAATAGGAAAAGAAGGATTTTGGCTCTGAGGCATGTGTTGGTATGTGGTTTGTATTTCTTAGTGCCTCCTGCAGCTTGGTCTGAAGGGGCAGGTTCTGCACAGAGCAGAGGGAGCAGCTGCTTGGATCCCTGGGTCCTTGTGCAAACAGAGAAGGCAATGATGACAGCAGCAGTAGCTGTTCTGGCTTCTGGGCTCATGTCTGGGTGCATCTGGGGGGTTTAACTTATTTCCTATCAAAATGTTCTCTTCTTTGTCCAGCAGCAGCAGGTACTGACCTCAGGGTTTGGTTTTTTGCTTTCTTTTGCCTCTTGCAGTGCTGAGAGCCCAGTTTGTAGGAGCTATGGAAGAGTCTTCCCAACCCACTAAGCCCCTGGAGATGAGCCCCCACTCTCGCTTCATCATTGGCTCTGTGTCAGAAGACAACTCAGAGGATGAGACAAGCTCCTTGGTGAAGCTGGACCTCCTGGAGGAGAAGGAGAGGTCCTTGTCCCCTGCATCTGTCTGCTCAGATTCCCTTTCAGATCTTGGACTTCCCAACGCCCAGGATGGCCCCGCGAGCCACATGAGGTATGGGGGAACAGTCTCAGCCTCTCACCTCACCTGCCACAGGTCATCCAAAAAAGCATCCTGGTGTCTGGATCTGGCCTCAGATGTGTTGGTTGTGCTCAGACAGCTTCTGGCATTGTTTCTAACTGACCTCTTGTGTGTGCATCTGTATCAAACCCTTCTGATGAAATGTCTGTGCCTGGGTGCCTTGAGCACCTTTCAGACCTCTCAGCTGTTGAGTGTTGTGGTGGCCTGGCTGGCACTGCCTGGCTCCTGCCCTGGCTCTCAGAAAATGGAAGTGTGGTGCTGAGAGCTCTGAAGCTGCCACCTGTGTGTTTGAGCTGGGCTGTGACTGTGTGGAACCTTATCTTTGTGTGAGGTTTGCTGCTTTATATGTAGCCAAAGGATTGGCAGGACCCTTGGGTAAGGTCAGTGCCTCACTGCTTGGAAGGCTTTTTGGTTTGGATAGAGAAGATGTTGTGGGTGGTTCAAGAAAAGATGCTGCAAGGTGGGGGATAAACCAAGGCTGGGAATGGAAGCTGCAGAGTGAGGACAAACCAAGGCTGGATATGGCAGCTGCTGCTGGCAGCTCAGGGAGGTGTTGGCCTCACATCTGGGAGAGGGCTGCTTCAGCCCTGCTGCTAACTCTTCCTGGCTCCAATGAAGTCTGAGGTTGGGATTTTTTGGTCTTGGTGTTAGTATTTGCTTGTCAAAGGGCCCCTTTATTCCTGCAGTGTTGCTGATTTGCATCCCACTGGTGGGATGTGCCCCGTGGGGCTTTCTCTGCTACAGGCCAGGCTGTTGTACTTTCTACTTCAGAGACCTGTTCTGGCCATGCTGGTGGCCAGGTGTGGCCAGCTGGCACCAAAATATAAACTCTTAAAGCAAATTTCAAGGGGTTTACCTTTCCAAAGACTCAAGGTGTAGTGATTTGGCAGCACAGAAGGTAACCCTGAAGCCCTGTAACTGTAAATATTTTAGGAACAGAAGGGAGTGGATGAAGATGTGGTGTGGAAACAGACAATAAGAGAGCAACAAAAAAAAGTCCATCAGCTTCTAGGACACTGCTTGGCATCAGAGAGCTGTATTGCAGTGGCTGTGCAGCCATGAGCACCTCTGTTGTAACCTGCTTACTTTGGCACTGCTCTGGGGGTTCTTTCTTGCAGCTGAAGTGGAGAGAAAAGCCAGTTCAAACAGAAGGAGTTACAGCATCCTTGGCTGGTTTTCTAAGATAAAGTGGGATGAATTGGAAGAGGCTTCCAGGGTGGTAGTCCCCTGCACCAAAACATCTCCCAATGATGTTTGCAGATGGAGAAAGAGAGACAAAGCCAAGTTCAACAGCTTGCTCCGTGACAGTGAGTTAATGGCATGCAGGCTCCAGCTGCCAGCTTCCTTTTGGTAGTCACAGAGGAGCCACACTTTCTGAAGTGACAAAGATAAACTCTTGGGGAGCTGTGTACAGTTTGATCAGTGCAGCACACAAGGTGCAGGGCCAGGGGAGCCTGCCAGAAAGCTTTCCACTTGCTGGTTAGTTTCACACAGGAAATTTTGATCATATAGATGAGAGGTTGTGTTGGAGGCGAGGGACTTTGCTCCAGAGAAGCCCTTCTCAGAGGATGATTATGTCTGAAATCATAGAATCACTGAGTGGCTCAGGCTGGAAGGGACCTCAGAGGTCATCTACTCCCACCCCCTGTCCTGGGCAGGGACACCTCTCAACTACACTCAGCTGCTCAAGGGCTCATCCAGCCTGGCCTTGAACACCCCCAAGCAGGAGGCAGCCACAGCCTCCTGGGCAGCCTGTTCCAGAGTCTCAGCACCCTCACACTACAGAACTTCTTCTTCAGCTCCAGTCCAACCCTGCTCTGCCTCAGCTTCAGACCATTCCCCCTTGTCCTGTCCCTAGACACCCTCATGGAAAGTCCCTCTGCAGCCGTCAGTCAGCTGCAGCAGGGTGTGGGGGTGGCCCTGCAGCACCAGGCCCTGCTGCTTCTCTCCTGCTCTTAGACCAGCATCAAAAGTGCCATCCCACGGCCAGTCCACGAGGCAGAGGTGCTGCAGTTGGCTCTTTGGCATCTGCTCATACCTGAGGTTTGCAGGTCTTGTGTCTGAGCTGGAAATCATCCACTGGGCTTGTGGTGTCTGATCAATGCCTCCTGCCTCAGCTGTGGGCACCCTGTGTGCCAGCTCCTGTTTTGTCACCTGGGCATGTGGAGTGTGTGTGCCATTCACCACCTTATTGATCCTGCTCTTGCTAAAGACAGTCCTGCTGGGACAGGTTGTACAACACAGGCTTCCATGCCACTGGAGATCTATGAAGACCTTTCTTTGTGCCAGCTGGCTGCTGCTGCAGAGGATTGAGAAAGCCACACACCGGTAATGAACTTTAAATTGGTGTGGAGAGCAACAGTGCTGAACTGCAGTGCTGTGCTGGAGGAGCCACCCTGCAGGCTGAGGCACTCTGCTTCCTTGGCTTGTGGTTGTGCCTTAAAGAAAGACCTTCAGTGGCAGCCATGTAAAGCATCTAACACTGAGAGCAAGTGTCCCTGAAGACAGTCCTTATCTTCAAGCTCCTTCCAAGCCATCCCATTCTGTGAGCCTGTGAAAGTCCTCAACTTGTGTACAGCCCACAGCAGCCAGAGGAACTCTGTTGCATTTTGCACCTGTAGGTGATGGCCCCAAGCTGGCCATTTTCTCTTCATCTTTCTGCTCCCATGGTGGTGTTGGCTTTGAGCTCAGAGATCTCCCACCAAAGCAGCAGTCCTGGGGGACAGTTTTTGCTTGCTGTGTGGTGAGCTGTTAGCTGTGCTCCTTCCTGATCTGGGAGTGGTAGATGAGAAACTTCTCTCTAAATGCCACTTGGGAAGCACTCCGAGTCTCCTGGTTCTGTGTGATCAATTGTTCTTGACTATCACTAAATGTAAGCCCTGGCTGCAGAGGAGCTGACTTCTACTGGTACCTAAGAGTGTGTGATCAGAGGGGCTCACTGAGCCTTATATCATCAGATTCCCCCCAGCCTAACAGCTGTGAGGTTGCTGTGGGCCTTGCAAGGATCCCCAGGGATGTGGTCTGTGGTTTGTGCACCCAGTGGGGAGTGTCCAGCCTCGAATGCGTGCAGCACGGCAGGAAAAAGGCAGCTGCATGGCTGAGGAGAAGACAACATCTGACAAGCAAGGAGGGGCTCAGCACTTCAGCTCTGCATCCTTGCAGCTGCTGGAACTTGTTTGTTTGGGAGGAATCCCTGCAGCTTGTGCCAGTTGGGGCTGTGCAGTTTAGAACCCAAAGGCACTGCCTGGGGCTCAGACCTGCCCGGGTGGCTGTTCAGAATCTGTGCTTGCATGGCAGAGGAGTTGTGGAGCCAGGGGGAGGGAGAGGGCTGCTGAGTTGTTTGTGCTGCATCCTTCAGTTAATTTCCTGGAATCCTGTTGTTGGAGCTGCCTGGAGCCACTCTGTATCTTAGAGTCTCAGTCTCTATAGGCTGAAGCCCTGGTTTCTGGCAGTGTCTGCATCAGGCCAACTGCTCTGGCTCTGAACAGTCCCAGGCAAGAGCTGGCTCTGAACAGCTCCAGACTGCTGCCTCCCACTGCTGCTAGCCAGGACAGAGGGAACCCTTTGCTTCAGCTGCAGTTTGGTGTTGCTGTGCTGGACTGCGCACACCTCTGTGCTTTCTGTCCTGTGGCAGAGCTGCCCTGTGAGGAGAGGCTGAGAGCTGGGGGTGTGCAGCCTGGAGAAGAGAAGGCTTAGAGGAGACCTTACTGCCATGGACCAGTACAGAAAGGGTGGCTGCCAGGAGGATGCAGACTCCCTTTGGACAAGGAGTGCCATGGAAGAGACAAGGGGTGGCGGGGACAAGTTACTGCTGGGCAGATTCTGATTGGAATCTTCTCCCAAGGGCAGCAGTGGAGTCCCCTGCACTACACAGAGCTTGGCAGGCTGCTGTGCCAGCTCATTGCAACTCCACCATCACCTGGAAAGGTTGGAGTAGATGGTCCTTGGGGTCCCTTCCAGCCTGGCACTCTGGGGTTCTGTGATTCATTGCAAAGTAGGCTGCAGGGGCAGGTCTGCAAGCAGAGCAGGTCTGCAAGCAGAGCAGGCCTGAGGGATGCCCGTGCTGGCTGCAGGCTCAGCAGCCGTGGGGGTTCCTCCTCTCACATTTACACAGCACAAAGCCCTAACTGCTGCTGGGTTGCTGCCCTCCCTCCACAGCCTTTCCAGGCCTAATCCAGAGGAGAGAGAAATCCTTTTGGGGGTGTGTGTGGGGGGTGTGTGAGCTGCAGCTCCTCCAGGCTGCCTTTCAGACCAGCGACCTACTGCAGCCTGCCTGTGCAGCAAGGCTGTGGCACCGCAGCACTTGGCACTTGGCAGCTGGTGAGTGTAGGTTCAGGATTCTCTACCACTGTGATGGCTTGGTTGGCACTGGTGAAGTGGTGGCTTTGTGGCAGCCTCCCTGCAGAGCTGAAGAGAAGCAGGAGTCTGGAGAACCTGGGAGAGCAGCCTGGCATGAGCTTTGAGCTGGGGTGTGGGAGGCAGGGACCCCAAGCCCTCTCCAGCAGGCTGGGAGCAGGGATCTCTATCTGATGTGGTAAGAGATGTAGTGGAGGCTTCTCTAGGTGGAGCCAGTGCTAGAAAACACTTGAAGTTAAGTTCCTTTTTCTTCCATTCTTCTGTTCTCAAGTGAATCAGATGGGAGATTTCTGGTGTGCTGTGTAGGTTGGTGGCGTGAGGAGCCCTTCAGAGACTGGCAGGGGAGGCAGGCGGCTGTGGGGCAGATCTGTAAGGCTGGGGTTTGTTTGGTCAAGCTCCGTTCTTTCCCTGGTGCCTCTCTGCTGCCCCGTGAGGATTGCCTCTGCCTTGCCCGTGTGACTGCCAGAGAGTGTCGCTGTGCCCCCTGGCAGTGCCCGCAGAGCTGCCTGCACTTTACCCACACATGGCGCTGGTTGGTGCTGGCCGCTGGCGGTGCTGCTCCTGTCGCCTGTGCTATTCTTGGTTCCCTCACCTTGCCCCTCGGGGCTCAAGGCTGCACACTGTCCCCATGCTAATGTGACGCTGCTGGGGACTTGCTCCTTTTTCTGGGCTGATCCCCCCGGGGTGGTTGCTTGGCTTTGGCTCAGCCTGTTGCAGCGTGCCTCAGGTACCAGCAGCGCTGGGGATGTGTCCCTGGCGCGCTGAGGGTGCGAGCTGCAGTGCCTCGCTGTGCCCCGAGCCTGCCCAGCACTGCAGTGCTGCAGTCGTTGCTCTCCTTTATCCTTTCCCTCCCCCTCAATTTGCAGTTTGGTTTTGCCGTGCTTCATGCTGGGGCCACACGCTCAGAGAGTCCTGCAATCATCAAGGTTGGAAAAGACCTTTAAGGTTATTGAGTCCAACCAATTCTTCCTTCCTCCAGTGATGCCACTGGACCCTGCCGTGCTGTGGCACCTGTCCTGTGAGCTCTTTATCCCTACGGCGCTTGGAGTGATCTCATCTCTGTTTCATGGACGGAGAAACACAGCAAGGCGACTTGTGCCGGGTCTCCAGCGGGCCGGCTGGTGCCCAGTGCAGCCTCTCGTCCATGCCTGGCTCAGCCCTGTGCTTTGTGTTGCTGTACAAACCCTGCCCCTGGGCATGCTGCCTTGTCACCTCCCCTCCTGACAACCTGATCGAATTCCTCGGGCAGGCTGGCCGCTGTCCCTGCGCTGCGAGCCGAGGAGCAGCCCGGCGGAGCGCAGCAGCCAGCGGCGGGGGCTGCCCGGGCTGCTGCCGGAGCGCCTGGGGCAGCCCCGCGGGCACCGCCGGGGTAGGAGTGGGCGCCGCGGCTGCCGTGGCTGCGGGCAGGGCTGCAGCAGCGCTCTCCGTGTGTGCTAAGCCTGATTACGTAACCTGTAGATCGTTTTCTCTCTTTCCTGATCAGCTGCTTTCCTCTGAATGCAGGAGAGGGAAGCTGCTGCCCTCCCTGTGCCTGCTGCGTCACAGGAAGAGTGACAGAGAGAGGGGTGGTGGAAAGCAAGGGACAAAGGTTACAAGATTGAAGCAATCTGAGAAGTGCCTCTGCCTCAAGGAGAGCCGCAGGAGTGCAAGAGGCTCCTTGCAGCTTTCTCCTGCTGGGTTTTGAGCTGCAGTATCGAAACAAAAATTAGCAGCAGCTCCACTAGAGGAGTCGTAAGCAAGCCTGAAATCTGTTAACTCCTTCCCTGAGACAGCATGGAGGATTCTGCAGAGCAGGGTCAGGAAATGAGATACCACATGCTGCAAAGGTAAGAACTACAGCTGTGATTGTCTGCTCACAGCAGCAGCCTCTGGCACCCAGGCAGCTGGGCACTCTGTGCTGCAAATGCAAACCCTTCTTGTTCCATGTCCCTTTTATCCTCTGAGGCCTCAGCAGCTGCTGGTGGTATCTGTGCATGCAGTGTGCTGGAAGGATGCTAGGATACAGCTCAGTGGGCAAGCAGGGCTACAGAAGTTTGAGATGCTGCACAGCTCTAGCCTGGATCCAGTCTGAGGGAGGGGTGAGCATTTGGGAAGCTGTCACTGACAAAAACACTGCAGATGGGGCCTGGGAGTGTTACCAGCTCAGCAGCGATTGTGTTCGGGTTAGAGCTTGGTGTTCTGTCTTCTTGCTGCCCAAATGCCTCATCCTACCCTGCAGCAATAAGCTCTCTGCTGCTCTGGGTCCCCTGTGCAGCCCCTGGCTGCTGGTAAAGGATCAGTTGTGCTTGCTGTCAGGAATGAGACTGAGCTTAGAAACAGCTGTTTGTGCCTTGCTCTGGATGATGAACCTCTGGGTTTGCTTAGCCTTTATATCCATACAGCATCTTGGTGTGTGGTAGTTGCAGCCTGTAGGGTGGCTCATGTCCACACAGCTCCTGACCTGCAGGTTTTGGTCTTTTCCCTATTTCTGTTGGGGCTGCTTTTAGTAACCCTGCAGTGAAGCAACCTGCCTCACTTGGGGGACTTTGCTCTGCGCCTTCCTTGCCACAGCACAGATTCTGACCCTCTTTGGATACACAGGTTTAGTAGAAATTCAACTTCAGCTGCACCTTCCCTCCTTCTGTTGGCTCCTGTCCTGGAATTCCTGGGCTGAGGTTGTCACAGAGCAGTTCATGAACTCTGGCTTCTGAGGAACTCTCACTCGTGCCTCTGCAAGTGCAGCTTGCTGGAAGAAGGGGAAGTACAGAGGGGAGGATCCTCTGCACACCTGACTTGTTCCTATGCCCTTGTCTGGATCTGAGCTAGCAGCTCTTCCCTGAGACAAGTTTCCAGGCTGGATGTGGTTTGGACTGAGCCAGTTGCAGCCACAGGTGTCCCCAAATCACTGGGAGATAGACGTCTGGGTTCTTAGTGTGCTTTTAAATCACCCTATTGACCTTGTTTGTCCTCTTACCTTTTTCCACTCTTTGCTTCATGCATGGCTTGAAAGTTTCCTTCACTGTGCTCAGAAGAGGTTTTTGCTTCCAAGGCAATGTTTGCAAGACCTGAAGTTCTCCATGGTCATGGCCCTTTGCCATGGGAATGCCTCACGTGTGGGAGAGAAAGAGCTGTGTGAGCAGCACAGGAGCTGAATTCCAGGAGCTGTAAAGATGTTCTCTTGCTGTTCTGGAAATCCTCACAAGGTCAGGGTTGGTTTTCCCTTCGTGCCCTCTCCCAGCAATTCCAGTCACTCTCTGCTGCATCCCATCCTGTTTCCCAGTGGAGTTGCTCAATGGCAGCAGCACTTCAGCAGCTGATTAGGCCAGAGGTGCCTGGTGGTCTTCCCAAGGCTGCCAGGCAGCCAGCACAGCCTGTGGGGCTCCTGGGGACAGACACTGCCCACTGCACAGTGCTCCAGCAGCACTCCCCTCCTTTGGGGGGGCTTGGGTCTTCCCAAAGTGTTTTAAATACCCTCCCAATACCTCTGCTCTCTACAGAAAGGTTCTGCAGAGCTTCCCTGGAGCTTGGATGAGGCCTTGAGCAGCCTGGGCTGGCAGGAGTTGTCCCTGCCCATGGCACTGGGGCTGGAACTGGGTGAGCTTTGAGGTCCCTTCCAGCCCAAGCCATTCTGTGGCTCCTGCATGGCACAGGGGTGAGGGGTGCAGGCTGTGCTTGGGCAAGGAGCCTGTTGAGGAAAGCACTCTAAATACAGTAAGAAACGTGGGTGGAGTGTGGGGTGCCTGGAGAGGTAAAGCTGCAGGGGCTTGAAAATCAAAAGCATCTTACTCCCCCGTCGTGTTGCACCGTGTGAGGAGCAGGGCTGTGAGCTTCCTCTCACAAGCTCAGCTTTGCAAGCTTTGGCAGATCAGGTCCTGTGGTGCCTGCAAAGCAAAGGGGGATGCAGCCCTGCTAGTTCTGTGGAAGCTGGAGCAGAAGGAAGGGGAGTGAGGGTTCCAGCCCCACACAGAAGGGGGGTGGCAAAGCACAGAGCTGGTCTGGGCAGACACGAAGTTGGCTTTCAGTGGGACAGCAGCAGGAGTGTGAATGACTTTGGCTCTGAAAATGTTTGAGGAAGATACTAAAGACTGAGTGGTCTTGGAAAGTGATTTTCAGATTTTCAGTGGCAGAGTCTGCACCTGGAGATTTGTTTGCTGTGATTCCCATTGGGATTTGCTGCTGGAGCCTGATAGTGGATGTCTGTTTTACCAGAGCCAGGAAGCTGTGCTGTCATCTCCCAGCTGTCCTAGATGAGCTGAAAGCAGCGTGTGGAGCCTTGTTCTGTCTGGGGCAGCAAGAAACAGTGAATAGATTTGAAGCTATTTCTGTATTAGCATGACTGGGATCTGTGCAGAGAACCTGGCATGTGGAGGGAGGACTGAAAGGTAGTCAGAAACCAGAGGCAGCCCAGTAAATGCTGAGGACCAAGGCATTGGTGGTCTGGAGGCCAGAAGTTACTCTGCTTGTCTGCTGGGGGATGGGACAAAGAGCAGTAGTTTGAAACTGGAGCAGGGCAGAGTTAGGCTGAACACCAGGAGGAAGTTCTGCACAGTGGGAGTGGTAAAATACTGCAATAGGTTGTCCAGGGATGTGGTTGAAGTCCTGTCCCTGGAGACACTCAAGATCAGAGTGGCTGTGTCCCTGGGCAGCCTGCTCTAGCTGGAGGTGACCCTGCTGAGTTCAGGGGCTGGACAAGATGCCTTTGGAGGGTCCCTTCCAGCCCAGGGCGATCCGTGAAGCTGTGAGTGTGGGCAAGGGGATCTTTGCAAACTGCTGACATCTCCTCCTCTCTCTGTGTGTATCTGCACTGCCAAGTTGCATGTTTGTGTCTCCCACCCCCCTGCTCAGGCCCAGCATGTCAGGTCTGCACCTGGTGAAGCAGGGGCGGGACAGGAAGAAGGTGGACGTGCAGAGGGACTTCACCGTGGCCTCCCCAGCAGAGTTTGTCACTCGCTTCGGAGGGAATAAAGTCATCGAGAAGGTGAGACCCTGACCTGGCTGCCACTGTGCCCTTCTCCTGGGCTCTGCCTCCCCTCTCTCTGAGCCTTTACATTGCAGACACCACTGACATTCCTGACCTCCCAAGTTGTGGTCCTACCCTTAACCCTTCTGCCTCTGTTCTGGTTTGTGTGTGTGAGCAAGCACGCAGCTGGCTTGGGTTGGTGTGACAGGGAAACACCAGCAGCGTGGCCAGAGCCCTCCTGGGGGTACAGAAGGATTTAGAGATAGATGCAACAGAAGTAGACTGCAGCATCCCCAAGGAAAATGTTGATAAGCAGATAGTCATTTAATGGGGCAAGTGGCTTCCTTCCAGGTATCAGAAGTTGTAGCCACTCATCCTTGCTCTCATGTGTCCCTCTGCCCTTGGATCTGCTTTTCCTTAATCCAAGCAAAGCATCTTACAGGAAAATCACAAAGTCCTAGAATGCAGTGGCTTGGGAGGGACCTCTAAAGGCCACCTTGGCCAACCCCCTGCAGTCAGCAGGGACATCTTCAGCTAGATCAGATCACTCAGAGCCCCAACAAGCCTGAACTTGAATATCTTCAGGGATGGGGCTTCCACCACCTCTCTGAGCAACCTGTTCCGGTGTCCACCACCCTCACAGTAAGGAACTTCTCCCTGAAGTCCTAAATCTGTGTGGCTGAACAAGAGCAGATTGGAATCTGGTGGCTGGGCCCCTCGGTGCCAGGCTGATGAAGCCACACAGCCCCAAAGCTGGACAGGAAGTGTGCAGAGAAAAAACTGTTTCCATGGATGTTTTGAGCTGTCAAGCTGAACTTCCTCCCTGCCTCTCATCCCTCAGGTGCTGATAGCCAACAATGGCATTGCAGCAGTGAAGTGCATGAGGTCCATCCGGCGCTGGTCCTACGAGATGTTCCGGAACGAGCGAGCCATCAGATTTGTTGTCATGGTGACTCCTGAGGATCTGAAAGCAAATGCAGGTGAGTTGGAAAGAGCAGGGAAGGTGCACAGCTTCCTCCTTGCACACACCTGGGTGCCTGCCTGCAGGGATGCAGGAAGTCAGGTGCACATCCATTTCATCACGGAGTCGTGGAGTCATTAATGTTGGAAAAGACCTTTAAGCTCATGGAGTCCAGGCAGAGCCCAGCTCCCATGAGCACTGCACAAGATCCTGAAGCACCACATCTGCACACTTCTTGTACACCTTCAGGGATGGGGACTCCACCACCTCCCTGGGCAGCCTCTTCCAATCCCTGACCACTCTTGCAGCAAAGACATTTTTCCTCATCTCCAACCTAAGCTTCCCGTGGCACAACCTCAGTCTGTTTCCTCTCATCCTGATGCTAGCTGCCAGCCTGTCAAGGAGGACTTTCCTGGGAGGAGATGAAGTGCTTCCAGTGCTGTAGGCTTAGGAGCTGCAGGGCAAGTGCCATTTGTTAAAGCCGCAGTTTGAAAGAGCCTTTCTTTGTGCCTGCAGAGTATATCAAAATGGCAGATCACTATGTCCCGGTTCCAGGAGGACCCAACAACAACAACTATGCAAATGTGGAGCTCATTCTTGATATTGCCAAGAGGATTCCAGTGCAGGTGAGAAGTGCCAAAGATAGTTTTGCAAACAGGAGGAGGCACTGAGCAGTCTCTGCTTAGATCGTGAGTGGTGTCTGGGAAAAAAGGCAGGTCAAAGAAATGGAAAGCACAAAGCTGCAGCACAAGGCAGTGCACATCCCAGTGCAGTGCTTTTCCCAGTGGGAATGTCTGCAGGCCATGGGAGGTTCCCTTCACCCTTTCACTTCCCTGTACTTAGTTCCTCTTCAAGAGCTTGCCACAGCTTTTGACTTGTCTACAAGCTGCCAGACTGCAGCCCTTTGAACCAAGTAGCTGCGGAGGCTGCTCTGGTTTGTGTGTCGTGGGGTGGTTGTCATGAGGAGAGGAAAGGCTGGAAGGATCTGCATGCTTTCCATTTCTGCTCTCTGGCTTGTTTCACACAGGCAGAGAGTGAAGTGTGTGATTTCCTTCTGCAGGCTGTGTGGGCTGGCTGGGGCCATGCATCTGAGAACCCGAAACTGCCAGAGCTGCTCCACAAAAATGGGATTGCTTTCATGGGTGAGGACCTGTGCTGCTGCCTGATGGCTGGGCCTTGTGTTGAGATGAATAGGCTTAGTGAGAGGCCTGAGGTATGCAAGTGCAAGGCTGAGGTATGGTTTGCAAGTGCAAGGCTGCTGTGTTCTTTCCAGCAGGCAGAGCAGGACTCTGGCATGTTCTTTCCAGCAGGCAGAGCAGGACTCTGCCGTTTGCCACTGCAGGCTCTTGCCAGTGATGGAGGCTAAAGGAGCTGGCTGGGGGTTGGGTGTGTGAGGGCACTGAGTTCTGATTGCACAGCATGTGGTGTGCACACCCATGCCAGTTCCCAGGCTGGAGGACACACAGACACACACTGAGTGTGCCAAGACTGCTTTAACTGGATGGGCACTGACCAGGCTGTGCTGTGCCTGTGGTGCTGCTGTAGCTTCAGTTGCCTTTTCCTCCTTCCTGGACAAGAGTCCTGCAGTCTGGTTGCTTGTAGTTTCCTGGCTGGTCCAGAGAATGCTCTCAGTTCTGCTTCAGAAGTGATGATTCACACCAGTGGGGATGTGCTGTGCAGCAGCCCTGCAGAGAGTATTTGTTTGTCCCTCTTAGATGGAGCTTAATTAGACTTCTGGAAGTTTCCCTGCTCTCTGGTCTCTTGTGTCCCTCATGCACTGGTTTTGCTCTTTGCAGGTCCTCCAAGCCAAGCCATGTGGGCCTTAGGAGATAAAATTGCTTCTTCAATAGTGGCTCAAACTGCTGGCATTCCCACTCTGCCTTGGAGTGGCAGTGGTAAGGAAATTGCTCTGTGTTTGTCAGCACCATTCTGATCTTTGATTGTGTCTGTGCTCAAAAAGGTGTTCCAACAGATGCTCCATTTGTTCAGACTTGCAGTTCTGTGTTCCTGGAGGCTTAGGCATAGTGACTGTGATGGATGTGGAGATGTCAGCCAAGTTCAGGTGTTGTGTAAGGTGCTGCTAGGCTGAGAGTGCAGCTGCAGCTGCAGTGGTCCTGCACATCATGTGGAGTCTGGAGCACACACCCAGAGGGGCTCTCTGCACTTCCAAAAGGCTGTAAATTGGAGATGACAGAATTGTTGTGGTTGGAAAAGGTCTCCAAGATCATCCACTCCAACCAGCAACCCAACACCACCGTGGCCACCAAACCCTGTCCCCAGTGACCATGGCCACAGGTTTCTTGGACACCTGCAGGGATGGGGACTCCACCACCCCCTGGGGCAGCCTGTGCCAGTCCCTGACCACTCCTGCAGCAAAGAAATTTTTCCTCATCTCCAACCTAAGCCTCCCCTGGCACAATTCCAGGCCATTTCCTCTCCTTCTATCACCTGAGAGTGGGGAGAAGAGACCAACCCCCACCTCACTGCAACCTCTTCTCGGGGAGCTGTGGAGAGCCTCCTCTTCTCCAGGCTGAACACCCCCAGCTCCCTCAGCTGAACACCCCCAGCTCCCTCAGCTGCTCCTCAGCAGACCTCTCTCCCTTCTAGCAGCAGCCTGTGCCTCACAGCTGCAGGAGGTAGATGGAGGAGGTTAGAGTTTGCCGGGTGAGAAGCTCTGCTCCCCACCCCCAGACGTGTCTGGGTGCATTCTGGAGCTGTGACTGCTCTTCGTTCACCAGTGCCTGAGGTGTGAGTCCTGACTGAGGATCAGCTGGGGTAGTGTTTGTGTTTCAGGCCTTCGTGTGGACTGGCAGGAGAATGACCTCCAGAAGCGCATCCTGAACGTCCCCCAGGAGCTGTATGAGAAGGGCTACGTGAAGGATGCAGACGATGGACTGCGGGTAGGGAGGGCTGCTGGGCTGCAGCTCCTGCTGCATGCACCCCTGGGGAGAGCTGAGCTTTCAGTCATCTTTAGTGGCAGTACAGACTAGAGCCAGGCTGTCAGCCTCACAGCACTGAGACTTGGAGGCTGGGATCTTTCACACATCAGCTTTAGACCCAGCCTGCAGAGTTAGGTGAGGTTTAGGAGAAAGAGGTAAAATGTGGGACCAAAGTTGTGTTTCATGAAAGGTTTCTGGTGCAGGAGGAAGGTGATTTTGGTATGACCTGTGGCATCACAATTGGTTTAAGGGTTTAAGTTTCTTTTTGAATCAAGGTTGTAGAATAAGAAAGAGTCCTGGCACAAGGCAGGCTTTGGGAGGTTTCCTTGTGAAGGAAGGGGGTAGGGATGTGACTTCTGCACATGACCCAGCCCTGGGATTTCTGTGTTCCACAGAAACTGTTCTGTGGCTGTGGTGAGCACCTGGAGAGCTTTGAGTTCTCTGTGGGCACAAAGTCACTGCTGATTATTCCGAGTACAGACACCCTCTCAGACTGGAATATTTGGTGTCTACTCCATTCATGTCTTGGTTGCTAAGTAGAGGCAGCCATGAAGGTTGGACACAGACCAGCAGGGGATAATGATCCTTTCACTGGGTTCTGTGCTCACCCCTGTTTGTGCATCTCGCTCAGGCTGCCGAGGAGGTTGGCTACCCTGTCATGATCAAGGCTTCTGAAGGAGGAGGAGGGAAAGGAATTAGGAAAGTTAACAATGCAGATGACTTCCCCAACCTCTTCAGACAGGTAACTTTTGCTGCTGCTTTGTGCTGTCTTGTTCAGAGTGTTCAGGTTGGGTGCTTCTGAGACCGCTGACTCTCAAAGTCTGCACACGTTCAGCTCCTTCGGCTCGTGAGCTCATGCCCTGCTCAGGATGTTGTTAGAGTTCCAGCGTGTTTGTGGCTCCAAAATGCCAAACACCGCTGGAGGTGCTGAGTAATGGAGGACACCTGCAGTGTGCCCCCGAAGTGCTGAGGGGCAGGAGGCCTCCTTGTTTTCTGTGTGACTGGGAGAGCTGAGAGGAGTGCCAGTGAGGCTAATTACATCCCAGCCACCTCTGCTCCAGCTGCAGGAGTCTCTGCTGACGGCAGCGGGGTGCACAAGAGGACCTCTGGGGGTCTCTTGCAAGCCAGTGCAGTCTGCCAGTCTGTGGAAGGCTGCTGGCAGCCCACAGTGGCCTGGGGGCAGCCTGGGCAGCTGTGCCCGGGCGGGCGCTGCCTCAGGCTCTGCTGTTTGGTGCCCCTGCTGCAGGTGCAGGCCGAGGTGCCAGGCTCGCCCATCTTCGTGATGCGCCTGGCCAAGCAGTCGCGGCACCTGGAGGTGCAGATCCTGGCCGACCAGTACGGCAACGCCATCTCCCTCTTCGGCCGCGACTGCTCCGTGCAGCGCCGGCACCAGAAGATCATCGAGGAGGCGCCGGCCTCCATCGCCACCTCCGTGGTCTTTGAGCACATGGAGCAGGTGAGAGTGGCTCTGCAGCTTCTCCTTTCCCTCTGGCTCCAGGTAGGGCTTCGCTCCTGGGGTCGCCCGGAGCGCTGTGTGCTGCGGGGCAGGAGTGCAGGGCCGCGCGAGGGGAGCTGCTGTCTGTGGGGAGCTGCTGTCTGTGGGGAGCTGCCCTGCGAGGGGAGCTGCCGTCTGTGGGGGAGCTGCTGTCTGTGGGCATCACTCAGCATTTCCCAACCTGAGTCCAGCAAGTGCTGCCCAGCAGCTGCAGAGTTCCCTTGGGAATGCAGGCACCCCACGCCCAGAAGGGAGGTTAGCTTTAAATGGGTTTTCTGCAGAGGAGGATGCTGAGGGGAGGCCTCATTGCTCCGTGCAGCTCCTTGAAAGGAGGTTGAAGCCAGGTGGGGGTTGGTCTCTTCTCCCCAGCAGCAAGTGGTGGGACTGGGGGAAACTGCCTTAGGTTGTATCAGGCGAGGTTTAGGTTGGGCATTAGAAGGACCAAAAGGGTTCTCAAATCCTGGCCCAGGCTTCCCAGGGAGGCAGCTGAATCCCCATCCCTGGAGATGTTTAGAAGATGCAGAGACGTGGTGCTGAGTGCCATGGTCTAGCACCAGCCTGGGTAGAGTTGGAGGGTGGTTGGACTGGATGATCCTGAAAGGCTTTTCCAGCCAAAATGATTGTGATTCCTAGTGTCTATTGTTTATTAAAAGCAAGCTGCTGGGGTTGTATCTCTGTCTCATGCTGAATGTTATAAATAGCTGCTTCAAGCTCTGCCTTCTGTAAATGGTGAATGAAGTAATGTGGAAAGCAGAACCCCTGTGCCACGTGCTTTGCTTTGAGCAGCTCTTGGGCCTGGTCCAAGCCTTTGGTTGTTTCAGAATGCCAGCAAAAATGTCTGGAGAGGGAGGAGTGGGTGAGCAGCACAGAGGTATCTGAGCTTGGAATTCCCACTCTCTTTCCCCTGCATCCCAGTGTGCAGTGAAGCTTGCCAAGATGGTAGGTTACGTGAGTGCGGGCACCGTGGAGTACCTCTACAGCCAGGATGGCAGCTTCTACTTTCTGGAGCTGAATCCCCGCCTGCAAGTGGAGCATCCCTGCACAGAGATGGTTGCTGATGTCAACCTGCCAGCAGCACAGCTCCAGGTGAGTCAAGTGCCCAGGCCTGGTGCTCCTGAGACTTTCAGAAGTGCTCAGGCTGTGATAGGTTGAAGCCTGAGCATGAAAAACCTGTTCTGCTGAAGCCTCGGCAAAGCAGAGGGGCAGGCTCCCGCCTGAGTCACAGCCAGGGGCTGTGTGGGGCTGGATTGCATCCTGGCACGATGCAGCCAGCTGGATCTTGGTGGTAAGAAAGGACAGAAGGCAGAGAAGGGCTGGAGAGCTCTGATGGGCAGGGCTGTCTGTGGGTGGGTGATACTTGACTCCCCCACATCTCCTCCTCAACAGCTCAAAGTTTTGGTACTTTCTCATCTTGGGATCTGTCTCCTGTGGCTGAAGCACAGCTTCATTCAGCAGTGGAGAGCATAGATGGACTCCTGCTGGGACTGTTTCACTAAGGCAGAGCTCTGCCTCTTGGCTCTCCCTGCTTTGGGAAGCAAGGAGAGGATACTTCCTGCTTGTTCCTCCTGCACTGCTCGGGTAGTGTGGAGGGAAGCCACAGAGTAATAAAACACAGAGGTGGGAAAACCAGTGTTAAGGCAAGGCTATGTGCAAAAAGCCTGTCCCAACAAGCTTCAGCCAGGAGCAGCTCAGCTTTAAGCTCTGGAATTACTTTGTCAGACAAGTTAGCTTCTGAGGCCAGTGGTGAGATGAACGCAGTGCCAGCTGTGAGCAGGGCATCACCCACTCTGCCTCTGAGGGACAGCAGCCTCTGGTGACAAGGAGGGCAAAAAGAGCAGACAGTTGGGGTTTTAGCTTTCGGCGGGTTCAGCAGTTGTTTGAAGTTCAGGAAAGCAACCTGGGGCTCTGCAGTTGTGATAAGCAGTCCCTAGCAGTTGTTTCCACCTCAGTTGTGGCAGATGCTTCCTCCTCCAGGCTAAGGTCCCTGCTTTTAGCCTGTCTGCAAACCAGGGCTTGTGCCTGATGATCAGGCACTGGAAGTGGCAAAGTGGACAAGAGCTTGTCCTGATTCATTGCTCTTTCAAGGGGAGGTCATGGCAGTGGGTGGCAGTTCTGGCTTTTTGCTGTGCTCAGCTCCAGAGTGAGGAGGAGATCCTTCAAGGAAGGAGATCCTTCAAGGATCCTGCACAAAGCTGTTGTTGCCTCTGCTGTGCCTCATCCTGTTCTTATCCTCTTGCTCTCTTTCTGGGCTCTTTCTTCTCCCTGCTGTTTGCATTTGGACGTTCATTGGATGGATGGTAGAGAGAACCAAGCATTTGAACTGTAGTGTCTTGTAGGCTGCTCAGGAGCAGGATCACCTTTGTTGTGCCAGGAGGCTGTTTGGCTTTGACCTGAGCCTTCTCTCGGCAGCAGCTGCATGTCTGCATTTTCCAGGCTTTGGGAGTCTGGTGACTGGTTTGGTGCTTTCCTCACAGTTTGGGCACTGCTCTTCATGCTGCTGGTGCTAGATGCAATTCATGGGAGTACATGGACATTGCAACTAGTTAGGTCCTTCACCTGTGGGTGTCTGGCTAATACCTAGATGAGATCTAGTGGTTGAGCTAAAGCTCAGCCTTTCTGAGCTGGGGCTGTATAAACCTCCCAGCTAATGACCAGAGCAAGCAGGACTTCACTCCACAGGGATGCAGCCACTTCTGGAGGTTGTCCTCTCTCCAGTTTGTAATTGCAAAACTCCAGTTTCCTATAACCACTTAGGAGCCTTCTGCCTCACTGGGACCTTCTTCCTCACTGGGACTTTGTCTCACTTGCCCCTCAGTGTATTTTGAACAGACCTCATCGTGCCCATGCCCAGCGGAACTGGCACCGGCCAGCTTCCTCTGGAGCCTTTCAATCAGGCAGTGGAAAACGGTGGCTGAAGGGCTTAGGGTGGAGCCTGCACAGAGCTCGGCTGTCCTGAGCAGTAGGAATGTTGGAGGGGTGTTGATGGAGAAGGCTCCCAGCAGAGCAGAGGCCTGTGTGTTCCCACAGGGAACTGGGGAAGGAATTCCTCGAGGCATAGCTGCTCTGCTATGGGAATGGGAGAGAAACTTGCTCGGCAGTAACTTCTTTTATTGTTTTTACTGTTCCTATTTCTTCCCCAGATTGCCATGGGGATTCCCCTGCACAGGATCAAGGACATCAGGGTGATGTATGGAGTCTCTCCCTGGGGGGATGCAGCTATTGACTTTGAGAACTCAGCCCACGTGCCCTGCCCCCGCGGCCACGTCATCGCCGCGCGCATCACCAGCGAGAACCCCGACGAGGTGAGAGCCTGCAGCCCGAGCCTGAGCCCTGCTGCTCGCCCTCAGCACTGCCAGCAGGCTGGGAGAGCTCTGCCCCAGTCTCACTGAGCTGGTCCTTCCTGTGGTGAGACGCAGCCTGAGCTTCCTTGCATGTCTGCCTCGGTCAGGAGCTGCTGTGGCCTCCAGACCTGGAACCAGCTCCCTGGGTCTGGGTCCTCTGCCTGTTCTTTAGGGGGCACAGCAGCGTCTGTTTGTCTTTACAGGGGTTTAAGCCCAGCTCTGGCACAGTGCAGGAGCTGAACTTCCGCAGCAATAAGAACGTCTGGGGCTACTTCAGTGTGGCTGCTGCAGGAGGGCTGCATGAGTTTGCTGACTCTCAGTTTGGTCACTGCTTCTCCTGGGGAGAGAACCGAGAGGAAGCCATCTCGTGAGTAGGCAGAGCAGGCCTGGAGCCTTGCAGCTTCCTTCAGTTTGTGTGATTTGATCCCAAGTGACTGCTACCAGTTGTAAAAGGAGTGACCCTCTTGACTTTGTTTGGCTTCTCGCCCTGCTGTGCTTTGCAGTCCCACTGTGTTGTGCCTACATTTCTGCACTTCTTGCATCATTCTCTTGATTATCTTTTTCTGTTCCATTCCTGCTTTGCACACCTGCTGCTGGGGTGTGGAACAGCTGCCACTGTGCTGAAGTCTCTCTGTCACAGCACTCAGGCAGAAGGCTTCTGACAGGACAGACACTGGAGCTTGTTTTGCCAGTGCCTTACAATGGCTCATAAACCCCCAAGTGTCCTTACCTGGTGTGGAGCACTAAAGCACAAGGGCATGGGGTAGGGCTGTCTGACCTCTCATCCGTGCTGCTCTTCATCCACAGCCATTCCTCTGTCCCATTCTGGGGGGCATGACCACGGCTGCTCTGCCACATGGTAGGTGCCTGGGTGATGGTAACAGTGAGCAGTGCTGGTCCCACAGCTGGTGCAGAGAGAAGGTGGTAATATTGATGAGGCTTTGGGTTGGAACTAGGGGATCTTTAAAGGTCCCTTCCAACCCAAACCATTCTGTGACTCCGCTCCCAAGCACGTCACACAGAGCCTGCCTCTGCTGGATGCTCTCTTCTGCCGTTACCTGCAGACAGCTCAGGGGGAGACACATAGAGCTACCAACCTGCAGGTCACTGTTAGTCTGGGGTAGGTGAGAGGTGTTCTTTCCTCTTTCAGGAACATGGTGGTGGCTTTGAAGGAGCTGTCCATCCGCGGGGACTTCCGCACCACGGTGGAGTACTTGATCAAGCTGCTGGAAACAGAAAGCTTCCAGCAGAACCGCATCGACACGGGCTGGCTGGACCGCCTCATAGCTGAGAAAGTCCAGGTCAGCTGCTGGCCCCACACAGTGAAGGCAGTGGGGGCAGGCTTGGTGCATGCTGCTTTCAAGGGGACAAGGATTTAGAGTGGTTAATTGGCAGTTTGTGAATAAACTTTTTCACTGGCCTCAAATGAAGGTCATCCCTGTCAGGGAGAGGTGGTCGTACAGCTGGCCAGAAAAGCATCTTAGTGGTGTGTGAATTGAGGCTGCTCCTTTGGTTTGGAGTTGGGGCAGGGGAGAGTGGAAGTGTAGGTGGAGCCTGAAGATTTGATCCAGCAAGAAAGAAGTGTGTGTGAGAGAGCTGCTTCTGTGTAGTGTCTGCAACTTAACTGTAAAGAGAGGTTAGCTCAGCAGGAGAGCTGAGACTGTGGATGCTTCAAGTGGGTGTCCAGAGTGGTCTGAGACTGGCCATGACCAGCTGGAAATGAGGCTCTTGATTCTCCAGGTGGGTGTCCAGAATGGCCTGAAGCTAAAGCAGATGTGACTGTGCTCTGTGTGTTTGCTTTCTAGGCTGAAAGGCCTGACACCATGCTGGGAGTGGTGTGTGGAGCTCTGCATGTGGCTGATGTGAGCCTCAGAAACAGTGTCTCAAACTTCCTGCACTCTCTAGAAAGGTAAAATTGCTTTAGACAGCTGCTAAGGTAGCCATGGCTTTGGGTTTGCAAATTGTATTCAAGTCACCCAGGCAGGGCTGCTCAGGAGCTCTTCCCCTCAGGGTCCTGTTGGTGACTCTGTACTTAAACACAGCCCCAGGGGGAAAGGCTGCTTTGTGCCTGGGCTGAGCCATGCTCCAGTTCTGGAACTGAAGCTGTGATGCTCCTTTTGCAGCCTCTTCTCTAGGGCAGCAGAGGCTGAGTGGAAGGGAGAGAAGAGCTGCTCTGGGTGTCTGCAGAGATGGGTTAGCTGTGTCCAGCTGTGTCCCTCCTAAGGAGACACTTCAAAAGCCTGCTCCCATCTCTCTGCTGGTGTTTTCCAAAGTCTTGCATGCTTAGAACCTGCCTGGGGCCCTGAGAGCCATCTGGTGGCTTCAGCAAGATGAGTTTTGTTTTGTGCTTCTCTTTGAAGGGGCCAGGTGCTGCCTGCTCACACTCTGCTGAACACTGTGGACGTGGAACTCATCTACGAAGGAGGGAAATATGTGCTGAAGGTACCCAGCCTGCAACCCCTGGCTGGCAGGGGCTGCTTGTGTGGCTGCTATGCCTTCACCTTTGGAATGAGTGTGACTCTGGGAATGAGAGCAGTGCAGGGTTTGGCTCTGCTTTGTTGGGGCTCAGAAAGCAGCACAGTCTCCCATCACATCACTCCACTGCAGTGTCTCTGTAAACACTGGAACCCTTTGGGGTCAAGAAATGCTTTGAATGGGGTGAGGAATAGTTTATTACAGGCCAAAGCTGCTGCCTGTTTGTTGAGCAGGGCTTTCAGGGACACTTCTGGATAACCAGATCTCCACTGTGGGGTGTCTGAGCCCAGCTCCATCAGCATGGCAGGTTTATAGGAATTCTGCCTTTCAGTGGTGCTTTTTCTTTGCTGTGTGCAAAAAAACAGTGTTGGAAATCCTGTTTAGAGATTGCACAACCAAGAGGTTGGGAAATAATAGGCAGAAGATTGCCTGTGCAAGCTCCATCAGCTTCCTGGGGCAAATCTGCTGTGAGGAGGTTTCCAGCAGCATGACCATGTGCTGGGTTTTGCAGCTCTAAGTGTCCTGCACATCCGTGGTCATACTTGGCCCCCCTTGGATGAGAAATAGGCACTGAACAGCAGCTGAAGCATGATTTAAGTGATTTACCCATCTCAGGCAGGAACTCTGTGGCAGAGACTGTGCTGGGCTGCCTTTTTCCTGGGAGAGCTTCAGCTGCTTTTTCCTTCCAGATCAACTTGGTCTCTTCTCCCAGGCAGCCAGTACCAGAACAAGAGGACACAGTCTCAGGCTGCGCCAGGGCAGGTTTAGGCTGGATGTTAGGAAAAAGTTCTATACAGAGAGAGTGATTGCCCATTGGAATGGGCTGCCCGTGGAGGTGGTGGAGTCACCTTCATTGGAGGTGTTCAGGAGGAGACTTGATGGGGTGCTTGGCTGCATGGTTTAGTTGTTTAGGTGGGTTGGATTGGTTGATGGGTTGGATGCGATGATCTTGAATGGTGTATTGTATTGTATTGTAACTCATCTGTTCTGCAGCTTCAGTGCATGGCTGACTTGTAGGGAGATCAGGGTGAAGAAATGGTCCTTGATTGCATAGTCAAACCTGTGCAATTAATGCTTAAGTGTGAGAGGATTAAATCAAGATCCATGGACAGCATTAGTTCTGCCATCTCTTGGCTGCTGAGTGCTTGGCTTTGTGATCCCAATTTTATTGCCATCATTTTTCCTCATCTCCCATGAGGACAAGTGGCTCTGTTCCCTTGCTTTGGCTCCTGCTCTGGCAGTGCATGGGGAACTGTCACTGGGGCACTCCAGGCACTGCCAGGGCTGTGCTTACCTTGTGTGGTGCCAACCATGCTGTGGCTCTGCAGGTGACCAGGCAGTCTCCCAACTCCTACGTGGTGATCATGAACAGCTCCTGCGTGGAGGTGGATGTGCACCGCCTGAGCGACGGAGGCCTGCTGCTCTCCTACGATGGCAGCAGCTACACCACCTACATGAAAGAAGAAGTGGACAGGTAGCAACCTCTCCAGGCTGATGCTGAGCATTTACCCCCAGCCACAACTAGGGGTAGCTGAAGTTTTGTGCTTCCCAATGATGAGGAGGGAGTGGAACTCTATCCTAGGAGGAGGTTTCTGGATGCATTATGGATAGAGTTCATGGATATGGTTTAGGAGGAGTTACCTGCACCTGAGGAGCAGATCTTGGCTGCTGTTAGAAGGGCAGGGCTGAATGTGGACCAATGTGAAGTCCTTATTTTCCTGGTGGTTCTTCATAAGTGCCCTCTAGCACTAGAAACATACCCAAACGAAAATAAAAGAAAAGAAGATAACCTTTAAACTCCTGGAAACTGCACATCTGCCCTGGGCTGGTGGAGGTGTCCCTGCTCATGGCAGGGGTTGGATCTGGATGACCTTTAAGGCCCCTTCCAACCCAACCTTTCTGTGATTCTATGATTCAGTCTCAGTGCTTCCCCTCAGAATTCCCTGCAGGGACCATAGATCAGCAGATGTCCAGCCCTGGCTGGGCCCTGCTGCCCCCTCTAATGGTTTCTCTCCTGTGGCAAGCGTAAGGAATCTGGTCAGGAGCACAAGCAGGGTTTGGGAACTTTTGGGGCTGGAAAATGCTGTAACAATCTCAGGCTTTCTGCTGCAGGGCTGCATCCTGCTGTGCTCTGTGCACAGGAGGATCTGGCAGGAGCTGGCCAGTATGTGTGTCCTGTATGGCAGTGTTAGGGCAGGGCCATCCCCTCTAACATCAGCTTTTGTTTATAGGAGTCTTGAGCCCCTTTGGTTCTGACAGTGAACGATAGCTGTTGGTAGAGAAGCAGCACGTGGACAGCCTTGCTAAGGGCTCTTCCTCCTGGGTTTGATCCCTGGCTGCCACAGTCCTGTTGCTGTGATTAATCTGAGCTGTGCGGGTCAGGAGAGCTGGGGGCGGTGGTTTGGCTTTGCAGTGGAGCAGGGGAGGGAGCGTGGGTCCTGGGCTGGGCAGGCCGTGCTCCGGGGGCTGAGCAGGCTGCTGTCTGGGGCAGGTACCGCATCACCATCGGCAACAAGACCTGCGTGTTCGAGAAGGAGAACGACCCCTCCCTGCTGCGCTCGCCCTCTGCCGGCAAGCTCATCCAGTACGTGGTGGAGGACGGGGGACACGTGTTTGCAGGGCAGTGCTTTGCAGAAATAGAGGTGAGAGAGCCTCAGATGAGCTGCCCAGGCACAGGCTGGGGGGGGAGCGAAATGGTCAATGCCTTGGAACGAAAGGCTGAGTGCTCCGGAGCTGGGAGCTGCGTGAGTGAGGATCCCAAATGCCTGCGTTTTGACCTGGACCAATGCAGGAGGCAGCAGTGAGAGTGCCAGGGTGGGGACAGAGCTGAAATGTGAGTGTGCTGAGCACCACTTCTCAGCAGTGAGACCATGGTTACCACCTGGCTGTGAGGCCAGGGTGGAGTGGGGCCCATGTGTGCTGTGCTTCCCAGCTGTGGTGACCAAGCTGCCTGCTTGCAGACCGCTGCTCACTGCTAACTCAGACTCAGAAGAAGAGTTCTGTGCCAAGATGAAGTAACAAATGAGGACTTCCCTGCTTACCTGATCATTTATCAGGTTGATGGGATGAGCAGCACTCCTCCCTCCTGCCTTGGCAGTTACTTAACTCCTAGAGAGGAGGAGGCTGGCCAGTTTCTGCATCCCTGTGAGGAAAGCACAAGGGATTGTGTAGGAGTGAGAGGCTCAGAGCAGATTTGAGGGAGGGGAGGGTGTGTGTTGACAGAGGGGCAATTAAACCAGCTGGGGACAATGTGTAGGAGAAAAGTATCAAGACAGAGATCCAGATACTAGCTGTAAGTGCTTTTATGCTGCAAAGGCTAAGAAGGAGCCACTTAGTCCATTCCTGTGTTCCCAGTTGTGTATAGTACAGCAGTGGTACAGTGAGGCTCTCTTGCCTCATCCCATCCCTCCTCCAAAGGCAAGGGCTTCCATGGCTGACCTGAGGAAGCATCTGAGTGAGGAGCAGTCTGAGATCTGTGATCTCTAGAAAGAATCCTTTTGGAAGGATGCTGCACTGAAGGCTGGAAGGTCCACCTCTGGCCTTTAGAGAGCAGCAGCTGCAGCAGTGTCTGCAGTGTGTTACCTGTGGGACCTTCCTGAGTACCTGCTGTGTGGAGCAGGTGATGCTCCCCAGGGTGGCTTCCTGCTGCACTTTTGTTCCACTGCTCACTTTGGTGCCTGTGAGCTTGGAAGCTTTTGAGAAAGCTTGAATGCAAAAGGTGCTGCTGCAGGCTTGTCTGTGGCAGGGCACTGGCTGCTGGCTCAGAAGCCTGGAGCCAGTTGGGAGCATGGGAGCTGAGTGTGTGACCTGTTTGCCTTGCTGCAGGTGATGAAGATGGTGATGACACTGACAGCAGGAGAGTCAGGCTGCATCCATTATGTCAAACGCCCAGGAGCAGTCCTGGATCCAGGCTGTGTGATTGCCAAGCTCCAGCTGGATGATCCCAGCAGGGTTCAGCAGGTGAGAAGCTGCAGGAGGTGTCTGCTGTCTTTGCAAGAGGGGAGTGATGCTGAGAGTAGTACCTGGTGGGCCACTGTGCCCAGCCAGTGCCAGGTTTGTGCATAGGGCTGCAGTTGACACTTTGCCATTTCTTTGTCCCTGATGAGGACCAGGACTCAATGATGTCTCTTTCTCTGAGTCAGGCTAAGCTTCTGCACCATTCCTCTCTTTCTCCCTCAGCTCTGCTGTACACAGAACTGTCATAGACCCAGCTCAGAGCTCCTCTGCCTCTCAGCCAAATGCATTTCCACTCCTCTGAGCTGGCAGTGGAGGGCAGCTGGGTGTTGCCCCAGGGATGGTGCCCCAGCAGGGAGGGTGAGAGGGAGCTGTGGCTGTGCCCCAGCAGGGAGGGTGAGAGGGAGCTGTGGCTGTGCCTCAGATGGGAGGGTGAGGGAGCTGTGGCTGTGCTTGCAGGCGGAGCTGCACACGGGCACCCTGCCGCAGATCCAGAGCACTGCGCTGCAGGGAGAGAAGCTGCACCGCATCTTCCACTGCGTCCTGGACAACCTGGTGAACATCATGAATGGCTACTGCCTGCCAGAGCCCTTCTTCAGCAGCAAGGTACTGCTCCCTGCTGCTGCAGGGGCACAGGGACCCTTTCAGCTCGAGGTTGGGGTGGCCAATTTGAGTGTCACAGGCAGAGGACCAAGAGCCAGGGCAGCACTGCCCTGCTAGTGCCAGCTCCATTCGGCCTCCTTTGACTTCCTGACAGCCTCCCCAGAGAGGAGAGGGAAGGGTCCCACTCTGCCACCAAAACCAAAGAGCTGAGCTTGGTCTTTCCTGCTTGTGCCTGCAGCCTTGTGCTAGGATGCTGTGTGCATAGCCAGCTGTGGTAGCAGTCCCAGAGGGAGGAAGAATGAAGGTGGATGAATCTGAGACAGCTGTTGGTGTAAGGTGACACAGCAGCTTTGTCATCTGCCTCAGTTCTTTCTTTTAGTTCCTGGCTGTGTGATAAACCAGTGCTGAAGACCACCTCAGTGAAAAGCTTTTCCTCTTTTCCCTTCTTGCTGTTTATTCTTCATGCCTGCCCCTGCACTGGCTTGGCTCTCCCTAGGTGAAGGGCTGGGTTGAGCGACTCATGAAGACACTGAGAGACCCCTCCCTGCCTCTGCTGGAGCTGCAGGACATCATGACAAGTGTTTCTGGCCGGATCCCACCCAATGTAGAGAAGTCCATCAAGAAGGAAATGGCTCAGTATGCCAGCAACATCACCTCAGTGCTTTGCCAGTTTCCCAGCCAGCAGGTACTCAGCCACACGTGGAGGAGTAAGAATTGGTTTGTGCTGGGGAGAGAGAGAAAAGCTCCTTTAAGTTATCTGGAGGTCAGCTGGACCTCAAAGGTGTGGTTGAACGTGGGATCTGTGCTGAAAGAGACCTGCCTGTATCACCTGAGCTGTAGGACTTGCCTCCTTCCTGTGCTGAAGGGCAGCTGTTCCCTGCTCAGGACAGCTTTAAACAGGCAGGCTGGAAGTGGCCTTGTGGGCATTTATTGATTGGTTTTGTTGCCTGGGCCATATGCTGCAGTGGCATTTGCAGTGTCAGCATCACCCTCAGAATGTGTGACTGCAGCTAAGGGAGGCCTGAGCAGCTGAGAGGTGCTGGAGGGGTTCTGCAGTCTAGGAGGCTGTGCCTCGATCTTCCTATCGTTGTCAGCTGTTTCAATTCCTTAGCAGTTTAAGGCTTGGGCCTCTGCTGGAGGCTGCTGGAGCTCTGCTCTGTCTGGAGGTGCTCTGCTGGGGGTCAGCCATCCAGGGCCGGGGCTGTCAGGGGCTGCTCTCTTTCAGATTGCCAACATCCTGGACAGCCACGCAGCCACCCTGAACCGCAAGTCGGAGCGAGAGGTCTTCTTCATGAACACCCAGAGCATCGTGCAGCTTGTGCAGAGGTGAGGGAGCCTCTGGCTCTTCTGCTGCTCCTCCTTGGGAGACCTGAGCCTGTTTGTCTCCACTCAGATGAGCACTAGGAGTGACCCTCCCTGCTTCCATCAGGGAGCCAGCAGCAGAGGAGGGCTCTGTGTGTCTGGCTTCTGGCTGCCTGTGTGAAGCACACATCAGATCCTTCCTCTTTTTCCCTTTGCCAGATGAAAGAGAGCTTTCCCTTCTGTCCTGGTCACACCCTGGCTGTTTCACCAAGCTGTTGGGGGGTTGTGCCTCTCAGTGTCTGGGTTCTGAGCAATTTTAGAAGAGAAAGGACACTTTGGTACCCAGCACAGTGAGCTGAGCTGCCCCACGGCAGTGACGGCAGGGGTTAGGTGTCCCCGGAGCCAGAGCCGCTTCTCCCTGGCAGCACTCTGCCACTCCTGCTGGCTGTCACTCACTGGCAGGTCCTCAGCAGCAGGGCTGTGCCTGCCTCACTGCAGCTTGGACTTGTTTGCTTCTGCAGATACCGGAGTGGCATTCGGGGCCACATGAAGGCAGTGGTGATGGATCTGCTGCGCCAGTATCTGAAGGTGGAGACTCAGTTCCAGCACGGTGAGTCTCAGCACAGCAGGGTTGCTGAACGAACCTCCTCTGCTCCCAGAGGGCTCCTGATCTCTGAGCATCTGCAGAATGAATCAAACTGTTCTAATTCACCACACTACTGAATGCCATCTTGCCTGTTTACCACACTCTAAGATTAAAGTAAGAAAGAAAGTAAGAAAGTCAGGTGGAGTAAATAAAGCCCCTGAGCTGCTTGCCCCTGCTGTAAAATGCCAGGAGCAAACTTCAAAGCTCAGCCTGAGACTGAGAGCTGAGGTGAATCCCTTGCACTGCTGTGTGCAGGCACAAGATGGCAATGAAGCACTGGTGAAGTTTGAAGCTCTGCCTCTGGAGTAGTTCAGATTTTGCTCTGCTCTTCTTTTATCCTGGCCCAATACCTGCACCAGCCTAAAAATACTTCAGATCCATTTCCACTTGACTTTGCTGGCAGCAGAGGGTGGTGCAGGGCTTTTTGCTCTTGAGTTTGGTGGTGGTTTGAGCTGAGCTCACCATTCCTCTCTGTATTGCCCACTAGGGAGATGCTTGGTGTTGGAGCTGGTTTAAGAGCAGCAGCAGTTGGAGGGGTGGTGGTGGGAGGGATACTTCCTTCCCAGAGCTGGGCTATGCAAGGCAGACTCTCAGAACATCAGTGCAGGAGAGCAAAAACACATCTGATGACTTGTCCTGCATGGCAGAGGGTGTGAGCCTGACCAGCTGTGCCTTTGCCTGCAGGGCACTATGACAAGTGTGTGTTCAGCCTGCGGGAGGAGAACAAGAGCGATATGAACGCGGTGCTCAACTACATCTTCTCGCACGCCCAGGTCACCAAGAAGAACCTGCTGGTTACAATGCTCATTGTAAGTTGTCTGTTGGTGCTCTAGACATTGGCTGCTGCTTCTGGTTGTATGTTTGATGCTCTGAGAGGTACTGAATTGACAGCTGAGAGCTACAGAGGCAGTGGCCACTGCCTGGAGTTCCTTCCTGTGTTCCTGGGGCATGCAAGCCATGAACGAGAGGGGCCCCAGAGCACACTGCTCAGCTCAGTGTCCCTGCCCCTTCTGCTTCATTACTGCCCTGCACTGATTGCCTAACAGAGTGCAATGAGGGCTCTCTTTCTCCTCACCCACCTTTTCTCCTCTCCCCCCTTTTTCCCCCAGACATAACCTCTTCTGTTACTGCCCCAAACCCATCCAAAGTAGCCTTTCACCAAATAACTCTCAGAAGCAGAGGAGTCATAATTGTCCTGGGCTGAGGCTGAGTTCCTTAAATTCTCATTTGTAAGCTGTAAGGACCCTGGCATTCTTTCTTTCTGCCTCTCCTTTCCCCTCTCCCTGGCTGCTGTGTGCTGTGATTGTGAGCAAGGCTTGCCTTAAGAATCTCATTATTTGAACACGGAGCCATATTTCCTCTGAGGATTCTGGAGGAGCTGTGAGCTGGGGCTGTTCATTTCTCAAGTAATCATGCTGCTGTGATGGAGAGAGAAAATGGCAGCTGGGCACAGCTCAGGCCTTCAATTTCCCTGGGAGCCCAGGCACTCAAGTGTGTAATTACAGGGGGTGCCGGCCGGCGCCGCGCCTGGGCAGGCAGTGCTTGGAGCTCTGCTCCCTGCCTTTGCCAGTCAGGGCAGGCAGAGCCAGGGCAGCTCCAGCTACCTGCTTGCTTTGGTGGTTGTCAGCCTGCTTAGTTCTTGCTAAAGTGGGACTGAAACTTTCTTGGTCTGTTTTTTGTGGCTTGGAGGCAGAGCCTTGCTGTGTCCTCGCCTGGCCGGCGCAGCGCTGGGGCAGCCTTCGAATCACACAAAAGGCCTCCGAGAGCATCCAGTCCAACATCAACCCCACCCCACCATGGCCACTGAACCATGGCCCCAAGTGCCATGACCACATGCTTCTGAACACTTCCAGGGGTGGGGACTCCACCACCTCCCTGGGCAGCCTGTGCCAGCCCCACACCACTCTTGCAGCAATGAAATTTTTCCTCCTCTCCAGCCTAAGCCTCCCTAATGGCCACTTCCTCAGCTGGAGCAAGTTTACACTGGATCATTGGCAAGCTGTTGAAACTGATGTGGTTGCCTCTAGAGGATCATGTAGACATGTCTGGGCAGTGGACACTAACAGGAACACAGAAAGTTCCACCTGAACAGGAGGAGAAACTTTGTTATTGTGCGGGTGCTGGAGCCCTGGAGCAGGTTGCCCAGAGAGGTTGTGGAGCCTCCTTCTCTGGATGTGTTCCTGTGTGCCCTGCCCTGGCTGGGGGGTTGGACTCCATCTCCAGAGGTCCCTTCCAACCCCTCCCATTCTGTGATTCTGTGAATGTTGGTCTAGGGAGTGAGGGCTGTGCTGGGAGCAGGGAATTCTAACAGGAACACAGAAAGTTCCACCTGAACAGGAGGAGAAACTTTGTTATTGTGCGGGTGCTGGAGCCCTGGAGCAGGCTGCCCAGAGAGGTTGTGGAGCCTCCTTCTCTGGATGTGTTCCTGTGTGCCCTGCTCTGGCTGGGGGTTGGACTCCATCTCCAGAGGTCCCTTCCAACCCCTCCCATTCTGTGATTCTGTGAATGTTGGTCTAGGGAGTGAGGGCTGTGCTGGGAGCAGGGAATTCTATGGCCGAGAGGGTTACTGAGGCTCGGTGGGGCTGAGGTGCCTTTGGTTCACAGTGTCACTTGTGGCACAGCTTGGCATTACCTTGTGCCATGGTACAGGTCACTCTGGTACCCAAAGGCCATCCTTCCTCTTTCTTCTGCCTCCCATTTCTCTCCATGTCTGAGGGACCTGCTGGCACATGTGGTGTGAGGGTGGCAGGGGCTGGGGCACTGCCTGGGTTGCCAGGCTGTGTGTGTGGGACAGCCTGAGTCTGTTCTCCAGGGGCAGACACCATGGACAGTGCCCTGGAGCTTGTGTGGCTGTTACAGATCTGTCCCTGGGCTGCGTTATTAGCAGGGGGCTCGGAGGATGGTTTTAGCAACAGTGCAATGCTGCCATCATTCACCTTCTGTAGCCAGCAGGCACTTGGGCAGCATGGGAACTGCTTCATCCTTCATCTGTTTGTGGCAGTAGAGTGTGGCTGGAGGTGGTGTGTTCCTGTGATGTTCGCATCTGGCTGTTGGGTGCAGGTCCTGGCCTGACTGGGCATGGCAGAGGTCCTGTGTCCTGTGGGATTTCTGTTACCTCGAGCCATTGCCACACCCAGGGATTTGTTATTCCACATACCACACAGGCAGCTCTTGGATGATGCACTCTGGATTCCTGGGGTGGGCTGGAGTGGATAAATTCCCACAGCTTTCTTTGGGAGCAGCCCTTGTCATGTTTGTTGGCCCAGTGCTGGTCGGCAGGGGACACCAGTCCAGCAAGGGTGAGCAGCCTGGAGCCTGTCAGTGAGAGTGAGCTGCCTGTGGCCTCTCTCCCTGAGGTGCACACAGCATCCCTGGAGATGGCATCGAGCCTGGGGCAGGGGCAGCCTGAGGGGCTGGGCTCCTGTGCAGCAAGAGCTGTTGGTAGCCAGGCCATGGCACTTGCAGTAGTTTGGTTTAGGTTTTCCATTTTCCCTGCAGGTTTCTCCATCTAACCTGCTGTGCAGAGGCTTCCCTTGCTCCCTTTCTATTTCTTGGATGTTCAAAGGGCCTCTTCTGGACTATAGCTGTTTAGAATCTCCTAAAGCTTTAAGGCACCATCTCTCCTTCCTGGTGCAAATCCCTGTTTCATCTCACATTTCCCTCCTCTGATTCACTTACCAAGAGAAAAGCTGCTGAGTGCTGTGTAGAAGAAACACATTAGAGGCTCCTAGGGGTTTTCTGGCATCAGGAGTAGGAGGAAGAAGCTCTAAGGCAGTGTGAGTAGCTGCAGACTGTGGGATTGTTTGTGGGGATTTGAAGCTATTTTGGGAAGAAAGTGTGCAGGAGAGTGCACCTCCTGTGCTCAGACAGCAAAGCAGATTGAAGTCTTTGCTCTTTGCCCTTTACTTTGAATGGCTGAATCGAAAAGGGTTTTGAAGCAGCATTAACAGTGAAGATCCTGCTGCTGAGTTTGGGCAGTGGAGTAAGCCAGGCAATGTCCCCAGAGCCAGGACTGTCTGGAAGGAATACAATGGGGTCAGTGCTGTGCTGTGGCAGGACACAGGTGATATCACCTCTGGGTTTTGTTGGCTTTGCTTGGCTTTCTCAGGTCAGTGCCAGGATCTGATTGTTCTGGAGTGGCTGAGGCTGTAGCAAGCAGGTGGTGCTTGGGCTGTGGTTGTTGGGTTCTGGTCTTCTCCAACCCAGTCTGGGACTCTGTGATTTTATTTTTTGGGTGTAGTGGTCTTCAGGAGGTTCTGCTGGCAGTTAAACCCTTTGTTTGATCACCTTTCACTGTGGGAGTTTGCAGACCTCTGCATGCTGTGTAAGGCATTTTGCTGCAATTAAATGTGCTTTGGATTGTGCCTTGCTGCTGGGGGAGAATTCTGGTCCAGAGCTGAAACTGGCTCATGGGAAGAGGTTCTGCTGGAGCCTCTGGACAAGGCAGGGCTTCTACTGTGTCTGGACGCCAAAACGTGCTGCAAATGAGGAAATGGGTGATGCTGTCAGCCCCTCCTCTCCTCCGTGGCTTTATTTGTATGTGTGGAGCTCCTGCAAGCCCAGTTCTTGTCCCTTGTCAGCACAGGCTTGCAGAGTGATGCAGAGCAGCCCCCCAAGAGAGGCTGCGGTCCAGCACCCGAGCGCACCCCTGGCTCTTTTGCAGGGGGCTGGGAGGTGGTTTTCCCCGTTCTAAACATTCTCCACTCTCTTTATTTTCAGGACCAGCTCTGTGGCCGTGACCCCACCTTGACAGATGAGCTGATTAATATTCTGACAGAGCTGACCCAGCTCAGCAAGACGACCAACGCCAAAGTGGCCCTGCGGGCGCGGCAGGTAGGGCAGTGCTCTGCAGCTGATCCCTGCCGGGGCCAGGCTCTGCCGGTGCTGAGCCGATCCACACGGACTGCTCCCACCTGGAGCTGGCTCTTGTGGAAAGGCTGTGTCTCCTGACGGTGATTTTGATGACTATGCAAATGGCAAGAGCAGAGTACTGTGAGCAGCAACAACGGAGCTAATTAACCACTGATTAACCATTGTGGCAGCCTAACACCGCTCGCTGTGGGGTCCCCGGCACTGTACCTCTGACGTTAAAGTGACATTCCTTTGTCCCTGCTTCTCCAGAAAGTTTTGCCTGGCTCCAGCAGGAGTTAACTGAGGGTAGCCTGAGTCTGTGTGAAGGAGGGAGCTGAAATCCGTGGTCACTGTGGCTCCTTCTGGCATTTAGAATCTGAAGCAGACAAGCCTGGGACTCTCAGGCAGCTGCAGAGGGAGCAGCCAGGATGAGCTCTGCCTCTTCCCAGTCACCTCAGAGCTGCAGAGCTGTGTGTGCAGGGAGCAGGGAGAGGGATTTGCCCAGGAACCAGTGCTCAGGAGGCACTGCAAAGAATGATGTTGGCTTTTGCTGGATTTCTTCAAGTTTTTGGGTTGCATTTTGTTAATTTCTTTTTAACCTGTAAAAATTTGGGAAAAACTCCTGGTGCTGTGAGTTCCAAGAGCCTAGGTACAGCCAAGCATTTGATGTCAGGTTATCCACCCAGGTGTTACCATGAGCTTCCTCTCCAGCAGTGAGTCTGTGGCCAGGAAGGAGTGAGAGGGTATAACGGTTTCATGGGGATGCTGCCCCTGTGGCCCCTGAAGCCTCCTCTCACTCCCTGCTCCCTGTCTCCATGCAGGCTTCCACTGGGAAGCTGACACTTTGGGAATCTCTCCTTTAATTTCAGAGCTTGGCTGCTGGAAATGAATGTGGTGTTTGAAGCTGCTCAGTGACCTTTATGTTTCCTTTAGGATTGTGCTTCTGTCCTTGAACCATTCAGTTGCTGAACCTCTCAGCAGCCTGCTGGCGATGGTGCTGCTGTCCTTATGTTTGTCTTTATGTTGTTCTCTCACTTCATTTTCCTCTGCAAGCTGCTTCCTCTCCCTGTCTCTGCATCCTTCACGTTGGGCATTTAATACCTGGCACCAGTGTCTGTGGCTTCCTCTGCTGGGAGGCTGTGCAGGACAGGCTCTGTTGCTGGCCTCCCCACAGCTGCTGCCTGCCAGCTCTGCTTTCCAATTAACAGCCGGGCAGGCAATCCCCAGCCCCAGCAGCTCTGCAGAGCTAAATCACATGCACTGATGGAACTTGATTGAGGCTGCTCCTGCTCTCCCTGGGGAGCTGCCAACAACACAAACGGAGCAGATACACAAATGAGGCTGGGGAGGCACTTTGCAGCCTCACCCAGGTGCCACCAAATTCACAGGGGAAAGGATTCGGTTCTTCTGGGCTGGAGTGGCCCCGTAGCTGCCTGCAGGGAGCAGCCTCCTGCTGCAGCCCAGCACAGCTCCTTCCCTGACTCCCCCTCCCTGTTTGCTCTCTGCAGGTTCTCATTGCCTCCCACCTGCCCTCCTACGAGCTGCGCCACAACCAGGTGGAGTCCATCTTCCTGTCTGCCATCGACATGTACGGGCACCAGTTCTGCATCGAGAACCTGCAGGTGGCTGCCAGACCTCTCTCCTTCCCCTGCTGCCCTCTCACTGACCTCAGTAGCTCTGTATTCAGTCTCCCCTGTAGCCCCAAGGTCCTTGTGGCTTGAAATGATCCTGTTCTGATTTCTGGCTTCTCCCCCATTTTTGTTCTCCTTCTGACACCACTATCCGATAGCCATGGAGTTGTTCTGGTTGGAAAAGTCCTCTTAAGGTCATCCAGTCCAGTCATCAGAGTGACCTCATCACAGGCTGCAGCTTCCTCAAGGGGGTCAATGGAAGGAGATGTCTTTATCTCCTCTCTCTGGTGGCCAGAGACAGGACATGAGGAAATGGGAGGTAGCTGCCTCAGGGGAAGTTCAGACTGGCCGTGAGGAAGAGGTTCTTCACTGAGAGGGTGGTCAGGCACTGGGACAGGCTCCCCAGGGAAGTGGCCACAGCACCAAGGCTGCCAGAATTCAGGGAGTTTCTGGGCAATGGTCTTAATCATATGGTTTAGCTTTAGGCTGTCCTGCCAGGAGCAGGGTGCTGGACTCAGGGATCTTCACAGGTCCCTTCCAACTTGAGATGGTCATGACCTTTGATGAAGAACAGGAGCAGCATGGAAATCAGAGCTGGTCAGGCTGGGTTTGAGGCTTTGCCTGGCCGTGGTCACAAGCCAGGCAGTTCCCTTTCTGACCTCTGCCTGCTGTGGTCTCTTCTAGAAACTCATTCTGTCCGAGACATCCATCTTCGACGTGCTACCCAACTTCTTCTACCACAGTAACCAGGTGGTAAGAATGGCAGCTTTGGAGGTGAGTCTCTTCTTACTGGAAAAACCACAAACACAGCACAAATGTTGATCTTTCTCTGGTTGTTGGTTGGGGCCTTCTGTGTGTTTTTGGAGCACTGTTTCCCAGCAAGGTTAAGAGAGCTGTGGGCTGTGTGGAATGAGGCATCCTTGGAGCCTGGCATTTGCCAGCATTAATATTCATCATTGACTGAAATGTCAGCTCCAGGTTATCTCCTGTGCCTGAAGATGTAGGTGGTTGAAAGGATTGAAGTGAAGCTGCTGTCAGGGGATGTGGCCAGCCTGCCTTGTGTGCCTTGTGCTGAGGGTTGTGTCCTGCCAGATGAGTCCTCCTCAGAGAACAGCCTTAAATTCTGCTTGAATTAGAGTCCTGTCTAGAGGCTGATGTGGAGGTGTCTGTCTGGTTTGGATGTTTGTGAAGCCTCTGGAGCATTGTCTGTCTCCCTGCAGCCCCCAGCCCCACTGCTGATGGTGTTGGTGTCTCCCCAGGTGTACGTCCGCAGGGCATACATCGCCTACGAGCTGAACAGCGTCCAGCACCGCCAGCTGAAGGACAACACTTGTGTGGTGGAGTTCCAGTTCATGCTGCCTACCTCCCATCCCAACAGGTCAGACCTCGCGTTCAGGAGATCTGTGAGGGGATGCATCCTGTCTTGGCAAAGGAAACTTGCAGTGGAGGTGGTGGAGAAAGGGAGAGTTGCAGCTCCTGCAGCAACACAGAGTGTGTCAGGCACAGCTCTGCCCTGCCTGCTGCTCTCTCCTAGGTTGTTTCAAACCTCAGGAGTTGTGGGCAGGAGATTCTGCAGTCTGGATTCCTTTAAACAGCAGAGAGCTTTCCTGTCGTTTTTAAGTTCAGCCCCTGTGCTCTAGAACTCGAGCTCTAGCTGAATCCTTTGAAAGCCAAAGCAAGCCAGCGGTGTTACCAGCACTTCGTTGTCTGGCAGGGCAGTTGCTGTGTTCCTTCCCTTGCAGCAGGAGCTCGGGAGGGTGCTTCAGCTGCTTCGATTTTGTCCCAGAGAGCAGTGAGTCTCTGTGGCCACCGGGTGCCACTGTGGGTCTGTGCTGCTCCGGCAGCGTGGTGCCGGCGCTGCCGTTCTCCTTTGTTTTCCCAGCGTCTTTTTCCGCCGTCCCTGCGGTGGGGCTGGGCAGTGGGGCCCGGTCTCGCTTCATTGGGAATCCATCAGTACATTTCATCAGATGGTTTTCAGAACCTGGTTTGCTAGAAATGAATGACTGTCCTCAGCAGCAGCATACACCACGAGCCAAATGGGGCCTGCACCTGGGCTCATCTGGTCCCTGCATTTCTGGAGTGTTTGTAAATAATTACACACTATTTTTACTGCCCCTTGGTGATGTTCTCTGCCCCCACCCTGTTCTTTCTCCATTTCTTCTCTTTGCTGATCTCAGTTCCCCCTGCTGCTTGGGGGTTGTTTGGCCTGCCCATGCTGAGCACTGCTCTATTGCTGTGTGCAAGCTTAATTGGCCAAGGTCAGCTGGAAGAGGACAACTCTTACCTGCCTGGGGAACAGCTTCTTTGTCCTGAAATCTCCTCTCTCCTTTACGCTGAATTTGCTGGGGCAATGTTCTGAAGCTCCCTTCTGCTTCTCAGCCATCAGCGCTGCTGATGGTTGGCTGCAGCACAGTCCTTGGGTGGAGGAGAGGAGGCCTGGGGACAAATGCACTGCCTGCATAGACAGGTTCAGCTCCTTTGGGGTGCACCTCCCCTGTGGGTGATGAATGTGGCTCCTGTTGCCCAATGCAGCTTCTCACAGTGCATCCCTGCTTGTGTGGCGATTGTGTGGCTGGCTGCTGAAGCACAGCCAGGAGCAGGATACTGAGAGGGGCTTAAGGCAGCCCTGAGGGTGTAGATTTAAGCTGTAAAGGCAGATCTTGTGGTGACCCCAGGACACAGGAATCTCCAACCTCTGATGCTGTCTTGCTGTAGTCTTCCTTGTTGTTTCTGGCTGCGTTCCACGTCCATCATTTGCTTTCCTCTACCTTCTGTAGCATGAACCTTTAGACTGAGGAGCTGAAAATGCATTCCAAGGACAAAGCCCAGAGCCAAAATACCCCAGGCTGGCCTAGCAAAACCTCTCCTGGGTGCTGGTGAAGCAGCAGTAGATCCCAGAGAGCCCTCAGGAGAGCTTCTCTTCTGGAGCTGCTCTTAGCACTTTATCAGATATTCCTAAGCCCTGGTCCCTTTGGTGTTTGATTGCTGTGAACATTCAAGGGCCTGAGTTTTACTGGAGCAAATATTCATGTGGAGAAAAATGCAGCCTGATACTGGCTGCCCTCCTGAAATTCTTTGGTGGTGGTGTTTAACTCTGCTGTGCCCTGACTTGGCTGTAACAGCAGCAATCTCAGTTGCCATTTCTGAGCTGACTAATCACAGTCAGGCCTCAGACTTGCTGGCTTTTGGCCACTGAGTGATTGCCATCAGCTCCCCTCAGGAAAGCTGCACATGGAAGCAGAGAGCAAAAGAAAATTCACCAATCTGCTAACAAAGTCCTAGCCACACAAGCTGCTCCTGGTGGGGTCTGTGGGCAGAAAAACTGTCTGGGGAATTACCTGTTGAAATGAACAGAAACCATCCTGCTTTAAGGGTCCTGACTGCAAGGGGAGGACACAGGAGAGAGACTGCTGGGGGCTGAGGCCATGGAGTGCTTTGCAGATGAGCCCCAGGACTCCTTACTGCCCAGCACAAGGCGGATGAGGAGCTCAGTGCCCTTGCAGCAAGTGGGGTTTCCAAGCCCTCTCCGTGTGGGGGTGTGTGCATAACCTGCCTCCTTCAGTCCCTGGGAGCCTGGAGAGAGAAGGGCTGAGCAGGAAATGAGCCCCATCCCAGTTCTTCTTTGCTTCCCTCTTGTGCAGTCTGCCCTGCTGAGATGGGAAGCAGGTGGAATACTGCCTGGTGTGTAGAGAGTTCAGGCTCCTTTGTGACAATGGCAGGCCAGGGGCCAGGCACTGAAAGGCCTTTCTGAGGTGTTGAGCACAGGAAACAGTGCTGGCCTAATCTTAGCTTCAAATCTTCTGTTCAAAGCAACATTGTGTGGCTGCTGCAGGGAGAGGGAATTACAGTGCTTTTGCAACAGGAGAGGGTTTTTTCCCCTCTAATAATCCTTCTCTCCTGCTTTCCAGCAGCCTTTCTTCTGTCTGAAGCTGTAAGGTTTAAATTAACCTGGGACATTGTCTGCTGTAGGCAGCCTTTGGAGCCTGCTGCAGAGTGGTGCTGCTGTACTGCTCCTCCTCAAGCATCCCCTGCCCTCCAGCTCGCTGCCTGCCCCCAGCCAGGCTGTTCAGCTGCTCTCTTGATCTTTGCTTCCCCAGCAGCAGATGTGCTGGAGGATCAGAAGGGAAGAACCCAGAGGGAAATGTGTTCCCTCTGTCAGATGCTGAGACAGCTGCTGACAGGGGTGACATAGAGCTGTATCTTTATTGTGTGCCATGGCAGTGACACCACAGGGCTCTGCTTCCTGACTGTGTTGAGCACCAAAGGAAAGTGAAGTTGCTCACTCAGGTGCCTTCCCAATCCATCTGCACTGAGCCCATGCCCTCCTTCTGGCCCATGTGCCATCCCTAACTGCCACACTTGGCCCTGAGCCATCCTGGGGAGTCCTGAGTCAGGATCTACCAGTGGGGGGTGGAAGAGAAGGGAGGTTTTAGGGTGGCAGATGAAGACTTTAAGTTTGGGTAACTGGCTCAGAGCAAGTTTTGCTTTGGAACCTTACACAGGCTGGCTGGTGCCAGCTGGTGTGCACACAGCTTGGCAAACATGGGCATACAGCCAAAGGCCTTACTTAGACCTGTCTAGGTTAAATTCATTCTTGGCATTGCATCCTGCCATCCATGCTGCTTCCAGGGTTGGAATTCAGGCCTGGTCATTAGCTGCTTTGGATTTCCAGGGGTGTCAAGATAAATGTCTCAGCTACCTTGTGCTTGGTTTTGCCCAGTTACTCCTCTTTCTGTGCTTGTGGATGTTTGTTGGTGCCCTACCTGGCCTCTGATGTTGCTGATCTCAAGGCTTACCAGTGGTGCATGATCTCTCCTTTGCTGTCTCTTGATGTTTTATCATCTATGGAGTACTTTGGTGGTGCCTTTTTTGTCAGCCTCTTCTGTAGTGTGCAGCTGGAACCCCTTTGTGAAGGCTGAGAGCCAGCTGAAACATTGCTGTTTCACACAGAGGTTTTCACAGGAGAGTAGGAACCCCAAGCTCCCTCACACTTAGAGCAGGGTTGGCAGGTTCCTTCCCACTACCACTTTACAGGGACAGAATGAGAGAGTTGGAGTTTCTGACACCGTGGAAGCCTTCTCTGTGGGCTAAGCTAGCTGCTACAGCAGCCCCTTGATCAGGCTTTGGATTGCCAGCACTGAATCAGCTCTGCTGCTTTGGACTCCAGCTGCAGGAGCCTGGAGTCCTGAGTGTCCTACTCACAGGGTATCATTAGGGAACCTGAGGTCCCCTCCTTGTTGCAGGAGACAGGCTGGAATCAGGGAGGAGGGGAAATGAGTCCAGGACACCTGTAAATCCCTGCAGTTTCGTGCTGAGGGTTTGATGTTAATTAGGCAGCAGGCAGCAGTAATGTGTTGCAGTTCCCTTGGCTTGCCTGTCTCAGAAAGGGCAAAATCTTCCAGCAGAGCAAAGAGGAGGCTGTGGAAGGGGCAGCAAACTGAATGGAACGAGGATAATTTTATGCAAATTGGAGTTCAGTAGCAGATTCAGCTTGGCTGAATCACAGAGGGAGCAGGAGAATAAGGAAAGAAAGAGGGAGAGGGAAAACCCAATCAAAATGTGTGGTTGGAGGCAGGTTTCACAGCCTTCTGTTTAGATTCTTCTACACAAATGAAGAAACTTAAGAGGAGTGCCAGTGGTCACAGGCAGTGGAATTGCTCCTTCTCCTGTGGCACTCTCTTAATAACTACAAGTGGGTTACTCAGCTGACCTCTGCTGATTCTGCTTTGCTGCCTGATTTCCAAAGCTCTGCCCTGTGCTGGCACTCAGTCACAGCTTGAGCTAACCACTGGTGCTTTGCATGCCTGCAGCATTTCCATAGGGGAGTGCTCCTGGGTAAAGGGAAAAAAACAGGAGGGGAAGGGCAAAGGGAAACAAATTCACATTCATCCAGGTGGTGTGGAAGGGGAGCTGAGCGGTTTTTGGTTGCTGGAGCAGAAGGAGGAATTGTGACAGTGGAGCTTGCATGGTGTGGAGCAGGTTTATAGGTTCACAGAATGGGTTGGGTTGGAAGGGACCTTGAAGCTCACCCAGCTCCAGCACCCTGCCATGGGCAGGGACACCTCCACCAGCCCAGGTTGCTCAAGGCCTCATCCAGCCTGGTGCTGAACACCTCCAGGGAGGGCACATCCACAGCCTCCCTGGGCAACCTGTGCCAGTGTCTCCCCAGCCTCACTGTACAGAATTTCTTCCTGGTCTCCAGTCTCAACCTGCCCTCCTGAAGCTTCCATCCATCCCCCCTGTCCAGCCCCAGTCAGGTTGGCTTCCCTGCTCCAGAAGGGCCTTTTTGGAAGTTGGAAAGAGAAGGGCTGGGGTTGGTGTGGTGAGGAGGTCTCTGGTCCTGTGGTCAGCTGCCTGGAGTTGGCTGTGGAGGAGCACCCTGCTGGCTTGAGCTCCATCAGCTGAGCCTTCCTGCAGCTGCCCAGCCGTGGTGCTGCTGCTGGCACTGGGGTGGCTGTGAGCTGAGCAGGCTGGCTGGCAGCTGCTGTGGTACTACTCAGGGCTGCAGCTCAGCCAGGTCCTTTTCACAAGGCCTGTGCTGCAAATACCAAACCTTCACCTCTTGATGCATTTCAGTGGCAAGTGACAATCCAGCTCCTGAGGCAAAATGCCCTCCCCTTCCACCACGACCTGTAGGTGCAGAGCCTTGGAGCTGTTCCTCTGCTCCCTCCTGACACCTCCAGCCCCTGGCTCTCCTCTTTGCCTCATTGCAATTCTTCCTGTGGCCTCTTCGGCTCTCTGCTGCGTGGCTGCAGGACAGCTTCTGGAGCAGGGCAACAGGGTGCCCTTTGGAGGCAGAAAGGAGCATTTGTTAGCTGGGCTTGTGCTGTTGGCTGAAAGCCTTCCAGGGACTGCTCCACAAGCACAGGTGTAGGACCTGCCAGTCCTCTCCAGACCTTTTTTCCCCAGCTCAAGCAGATCCCATGCAGCTTTGCCACCATTTGCCAAACTAAAAAAATAGTCTCAAGCCTGTGAGTCCTGCTGGCCCTTTGGGTCTCAACCACAGGCTCTGCAGCACTGTCTGCAAGGGAAATTAAATCCTTGTGTAGTTTATCTCCAGGCCACTTGCTGCTCTCTGCTGTATGGCTTAAGGAGCTCGTGGGAGCTTGTTGTGCTTTACCTGAGAGAACCTTGTGGTGAATCCAACTCTGCTGTGACAAAACCACTTTGAGAACAGGCCTGGGGGCGGTCAGTGTGCTCAGCAGTGTGCCCATGGTGGTGCCTGGCCGTTAAGTACTGAGCCGGGAGTCTGGGGTCTTGCCTAGGGCCAAGGATGTTAAAGGAGGCTGCGGTCTGATCTCCCGCAGGGAAGGGGAGGGTCAGTGTCTGGTTACATGCTCCCTGGAGCTCTGGTTTCAGCCTTGTCACATTTGCTGATCTCTTTGCACAGGCCTCCTGTGTGCATGTGCTTGGTTGCTTTCAGTTTAATCTTCACTGTCTTGAATGCCAGATTGCAGCAGTTTCAACCTTTCCATCCTGGCATGGCTGGAGCTTGCCTGGCTGGAGCTTGCCTGGCTGCATCTCTGGTGCTTGGACTGGGCAATGGTAGAGGTCTTAATGATTCTAAAGTCTTGCATGGAGCACTGTGCTGCCCTGTGCTCTCATGGCTGCAGCTGGCATGGGCTGGGATGTGCTGTTCTTGCACTGCTGTGAAAATGTGCCACTCACCTGCCTTCTGCCTCCTGTGCACCACGCTGCACCACGCTGCATGCACATCTGTAAAGAGCTGCACCGATGCTGCAAAATCAGCCCCTTAAGTTCTGCTTGTTCTTGGTCAAGGCCTTGAATGCTGAAAATCTAAAGTGTGACCTGGTGGTTGTGTGGTTGCTTTGTCTCTGCATTGCTGTGGGAGCCAGTGAGTGGGCAGCAGGGTGTGGGCAGCAGCCTAGCCTAGAGCTTTGGCAGGGAGGATCTGGGTTGCTGCCCTGCCCCTGCTGCAGCTGCCCTGCCCCTGCTGCAGCTGCCCTGCCCCTGCTGCAGCTGCCCTGCCCCTGCTGCAGCTGCCCTGCCCCTGCTGCAGCTGCCCTGCCCCTGCTGCAGCTGCTGCAGCTGCCCTGCATGATGTGATCACTGTCTGTGTCTGTGTTGTTCACTCCTCTGTCAGGGAGTACACAACCCCTCAGCTGGCCTTGCTTCTGAAGCTGATGGTGCATGCAGAGGCCTTGCAGTGGGTCTGATGGAAGGTGGTGCAGAGCTGCAGGGCACCTCCCAGCTGTGCTCCCCGGGGGTGTCCTGTGCATGGCTGTGCTCACTCCCTGGCAGCTGTGGCAAGCGAGGTCAGGTGGCGGATGCCTCCCCAGGGTCAGTGGCACTGAGCTCTGCCTGATACCTGATGGCTGAGAGGTTTTGGGTTAGCAAAGGGTAAAGTTGTTGCTGGTCTGTGTATCAGCTTGATGACAGTTGTGTACAATGGCTCTCACTAACCAGTCTGTAACTAACTGTGGTTGTTTGATTGCAGAGGGAACATCCCCACGCTCAACAGGTATGGTACTTGTCATCTTCTACAGCTTCAAAAGAGACTAGAAAGCAGTAGCCTAACACTGAATGTTTTAACCTGGTTTGTTTTAGTGCCCTTACTTGGGAAGCTCCCAAACATAACTCCCCTTTCTGCCTTCCCTTTTCCTCTCCCTGTGTCTAAACACATTTCCAGCCCTTCCCTCCCCCTCTGAAAGCAGCTTTGCATGCAGTACCCTTGGACATGTGGTTTGCCAGGTGACTCAGCTCATCTGCAGTATGGTACACAGCAAACTTCCAGCAGGATACTGCTCCTAGGGGCTCTTCTTTGGAAGGGGGTTCCCAGCTGGTGCCCCTCTGGTGGGGTGTCCCAGTGAAACAACAGCAGTTCCACCTGGCCTGTGGCAGAGCTGTTGCTGCTCTGGTTTCTTGCACGTAGCTTAGAGTCTCTCGAGGCTGTTTCACCTCCCTCACCCCATAGATGAATCTCCATCTCAAGCAGTTGGCAGCATGTTTTGGTGTGTTTTGGATGCTGATTTCCCCCTCCTGTGTCTCAGCTGAAAAGCATTTCCTTGTTTGGAATAACACTTGAGGAATGTCTGCTGTCTCTTTGTTCAGTTCCTGTTCTGTGGCAGTTTCTGTATGAGCTGTAAGAAGTGTACACCAAGGCATGTCCTGACAAATTCTCCCCTTTCCAAGCCTGAATCCCTGTTATTTATTACTGCTTACAAGCCTGTTTAGGGAAAACTAGTAAAAATGGGCTGGAAGTCTCATGGCTCTTAATCAGAGTTAAATTCCAGAAACACAGAGTGGCTTCAGACACAGGGAGCTATTCATCACTGGAACTCGAGGCTTGCCAGCAGGGTGCTTAGGCCCCCAGCAGCCTGGGGTTCTGTGCATGGCAGGAGGGCAGTCACAGTGCAGCTGGTAAGCAGCAGTCAGCAGTCCCCAGTCGGTCTGGTGCTGTGGCCACCAGGGTCTGATCCTGCTCGGCTGTTGAGCATCTCCCTGACTTCACAAGCTGTAAGCCAAGGATGTGCTGTGCTGACTCAGCACCCTGGGCTGCTGGTTTGGGGCTTTTCCCATTGCCTCTTGCCTCCTGTTGTGGCAGCAGCTGGGGAGAGCAGCAGCTTTGCTTTGTGCAAGTCACCCTAAAGCCCGGGGAGAGCAGAGGGAGTGTGAGTGCCCTGTTGTTGAGTGGCACAGAGCACTGCTGGGTGCCAGCTTGGCTTTTCTGACTCCTCAGAGCAAGCTTGAAGGTCTCACCATGTTGCAGGGAGCTTCTAAAGTAGGTCCCTCAGTGAATTAAGAAGACTCTGTAGCAGAAGTCAGACACCAGCAGGAATTATTGCAGAGCAGGCAGTCCCCATTCTAGTGGCCAGGGCCAGGCTGTCTCCTTAGTTGGAGGCTCTTTGTTCACCATGGGAGAAGCTTCCTCTGCTAGCCTTGGCTGGGACACTCAGGGCCTTCTTGAAAAAACAAACAAAACCCCCAAGTAACACAAATTTTGACAGCTGCTGCCTGCTGCTGTAGCAGTGAGCTGTGAGAAAACTCAGAGCTGCTTCAATCAGGATCTTGCCCTCTGCCAGGCAGGGATGCAGACCTTTAGTGACCATTGCTCCTGCCTGCCAGTGAAGTCTCTCTCTCAGTGCCTTCCTCTGAGCTGGTGCAAACCTGTTCCAGTCATCCTCACTTCAGGAAGGAAACACTCCTGAGTGCTGCTTGTGGCTCAGCAGACAGCAGGATGACAGCAGTGAGTGTCTGGAGCTCTGCCTGCCCTCCTCCTTCAGACAGCTGTGCTCTGTGGCCAGCTGCTTGTGCTTAGCAGCTGCCACTTCTTAGCAATCAAAACTGAGCAAGAGAAATGAGTGGGAGGAGCTGCAGTGGTTTTAGAGTGTGGTTTAAAGGCGAGGGAGAATTTGCTCAGCAGTTGGAGTGGAAGGCACTGTGGCAGGACTTTAGTTAGGGTGGGCATGCCAGTGTGAGGCTATAGAAGCCCCTGGTTCCAGCAGAGGCTTTGGGAGGTGTCTGTACCACACTGCATTTGAGCAGCAGCAAGTAGAGTATGGCCACAAGAGCTGCAGAAACTTAATTTGTTAAAACTTACCAAATCTCTCAAGTGTCAAAGCTTCCAATTGTTGCTGGTCTCAGAGTTCCACCTGTAAAGCACAACGTACAGGAGGAAAGGAAGTAATCAGCTTGGCATTGATAAGATTGCCTGCAAGACCCTCCCGAGGAGTGACTCCTCTGGAAGGGTCAGAGCATTACTTTCTGGCTTCTAACTGTTCCTGTCCACTGGGCCAGGGTCCAGGTAAGGGCATTAATGGCACCAGAGGCATGCAGCATCGCAGGGGCTTTGGAGCAGGCAGCAGAGCAGGTCTGGGCCACCGAGGGGTCTGAGGGAGCAGGCGGCAGTGGGATGGGAGCAGCCACGAAGCCTGCACTCCGTCCAGTGATGCTCTCCTCTCCCTTGTCCCTAACTGTGGCCTTGTTGCACTGCCATCTAGGATGTCCTTCTCCTCCAACCTCAATCACTACGGCATGGTGCACGTGGCCAGCGTGAGCGACGTGCTGCTGGACAGCTCCTTCACGCCCCCGTGCCAGCGCATGGGCGGCATGGTCTCCTTCCGCACCTTCGACGACTTCGTCAGGTACCTGCGGGCCTGCTGCCGCTGCCCGGGCAGGCGGGGAGCCGGAGGGGTAGGGTTGGAAGGGACCTCTGGAGACTGGGTCCAGCCCCTGCCAGGGCAGGTCATGCAGGAACACAGGCAGGTGGGGTTGGAACGTGTCCAGAGGAGACTCCACAGCCTCCCTGGGCTGCTCCAGGGCTCATCACCCTCACACCAAAGAATTTTTTTTCCTCATGTTGCGGTGGAGCCTTCTGGGTTCCAGTTTACAACCACTGCTCCTTGTCCTATCACTGGGCACCACCAAAGAGAGCCTGGCCCCTTCATCCTGCCACCCACCCTGCAGATATTTACAGATCCTTTCTCAGCCTTCTCAAGGCCCCAGGGGTCTCAGTCTTTCTTCGCAGGGGAGATGTTCAAGTTCCTGGATAGAATCTTTGCCCTGTCTCGAGTCAGGTTTCAAGTGGTCCTGAGCTTGTTTGTCAAGCTGCTGGAGTTTTAGGAGCAGTCTGAATCCCCTTGTCTGTCTCCTGAGGTACCTGCAAGTTTTGGGGTGATGTGGGAGCCGCAGCTCGCTGCCCTGCTGATTGGGGATCACTTGCACCTGTGCTGCTCTCTCCTGTGCTGCTCTTCACATGGGCAGCTGTGGCAGGATGTTTGCTTTGTGCCTTCAGCCTTCACGGGGCAGACAAAGCCCCCAGCAGTCATGGGGGCCCTGCCACAATTAGATCTCTGGCAAATACAAGCAGAGCTAGGCTGTGCTCTGGTGTGAGGGCTGGCAGAGACATTGCCTCCTCACCTTTCAGGCCCCAGTTCCCCTGTGAAGGAGTTTTTATCTCTCCCTGCCCCCTCAGAAGGTGATTTGTGGTTTCAGTGCCAGCTGCTGGGGGTGGGCTGGCAGCAGGTGCTGATGACTAACCCTGCCCTGGTGTGTTGCAGAATCTTTGATGAGGTGATGGGTTGCTTCTGTGACTCTCCTCCCCAGAGCCCAACCTTCCCTGAAGCTGGCCATGCCTCTCTCTACGATGAGGACAAGGTACAGTGGCTTCTTTTCTCTTGGGGTTGCTCTCAGGTTGGGGGTGAAAAGTGTGCAGGGGTGGCTGCAGGCTGGGTGCTGCTCAGCAGTGCCAGGGCTGGAAGCAGGAGTTGAGAGCTGGGAGTGTTTCTGTGTGGGGTTTGTTTGCTTGTTTGCAGCAGGTGACTCAAAGCAGGTGGCCACTCTGTGACTGCTGTGAGCCCAGGGAGAAGTCTCTCCATGTAAATTTAGTTTGTAGCTTCTAAGGTCAGCAGAGTTTCTGGATGCTCAGCTGTGTAACTGGGAGGTTAAACTCATCATTAAGCTCCCAGACCTTCCCTGGGCACCAGGGTGTGGAACTGCACACTCAGCTGCCTTAACCTGCAGCCTGCCTTGCCTTGTTTTCTGCCTCCACCCGTCCTAGGCACACTGCACTCTGATCCTTCTGTTCTACCTCTTAGAACTGTTTTTTGAGGGGAAAGATGAGAGGAACCTCCAGTTCTACACTTTGTTATCCTTGTGACAAAAGCCCAGGCTCCCTTGGAGCCACAGGGAGCTGCTGCCCAGCTGTCCTGCCCCCAGCAGTGAGCACCTCTGTTGCAGTGCAGTGTCCGGAGCAGGGCTGGGTCTGCACTGCCCCAAGGGACCTGGAGATGTGTGAGTGGTGGAGCCGGGGTCCTGAGCATGCTCACATCTCACTGCCTCCTCCCTGCCTCTCCAAGGATCATGTCCTGCACACATTCAGCTTTTCCCAGTTGCCCACAGGCTCTCAGATGGTCAATTGTCACTTCTCAGAGCTCCCCTGGTGCTTCCCCAGGGCAGTGTTTGGTGCAGCTGTGCAGCCCCTCACTGCTTTGCTCTTAGCCTGGCAATTTGCTTAATTCCATTACCTTTCTTGATGCCAGAGTCCTCTGATGGCTTGCCCATAATGAGGGGGCCTGACCCTGCATTCTCTCTGCATCCAAATGAAGCACACTTGAGTAAGCCAAGGCAGATGTGGCCCTCAGAATTGGATTCTCCAAGGGGAGCCCCTGTTTAGGGACATTAACTCTTACCTCTGCAGAGCTGCACATTCCTGAGGCTGATGGGCAAGGATTTCCCTCAGCTTTTCTGGGTTCCCCTGTGCTCTGCTGAGGTCTGTTTCCCCCTGGAGCATCTCTATTTCAGAGCTGTCTTTAAGGAGCCTCTTTGGAGGGCTCAAGTTGTAACTGTTTCTGTGGGGGGCTGTCTGCTGTGCCTTGCAGGCTCCCCGGGAGGAGCCCATTCACATCCTTAACGTGGCCATTAAGACCGACGGCGATGTGGATGACGATGGCCTGGCTGCCATGTTCAGGGAGTTCACACAGAGCAAGGTAAGTTGTCTTGATTCTCCCTCTGGAGATGGGTGCAGGACAGTTCTGTCTGCTTCAGCTGTCAGCTGTCTCTTTGTTTTCAACCCAAATAAAGATGACAGTTCCCTCCTGGATTTATCCCATCCAAAACCTTGCCTCTGCTTGGGGTGCAGCTGCCCCTTTCCAGCACCTCCAGGTCATTGCTGCTCTTTGCAGTTCATTCTCATCCATCAGGTCAGGACTTCTTCCCTTTAAGTTTTGATGTGTTTAGAACCTTAAAGGTCTTTTACCCTGTCAGGGTAATCTTCAGTATCTGCAGAAGCTCTGTTAAATTGCTGTGAGCCTCTCCCTGAGGTTGCTACCTGAGTGCCAGAGGCATGGCAAGAGGCACTCAGATGGCCTCTACTCCTGTACCACCACAGCCTTCAGTGAAGTTTGCTCTCAGTGCTGGCATGCAGGATATCCACCTGGTGTGGTGCTCCTGGTGTGAGCTGCTGTGCTGTGTTGCCCCTTCCTAAGCACTTTGGAGTCTTAGAGTCACAGAGTTGGCTTGAAAAAGACCTTTAAGGTCATTGAGTCCAACCTTTATCTAACTACCAGTCTGGTGCTAACCCATGCCCCTCAGCACCACATCTCTGCCTCTTTTAAACCTCTCCAGGGATGGACATTCAACCACCTCCCTGGGCAGCCTGTGCCAGGCTTTGAGAGCCCTTTCAGGGGAGTTGTTTCTTCTCATGTCCAACCTAAACCTCCCCTGGTACAACCCGAGGCCATTTCCTCTTGTCCTATCTCCTGTTACTTGGGAGAGGAGCCCAACCCTCACCCCTCCCTGAAGGGAGCTGTAGAGAGCAATGAGGTCTCCCCTCAGGCTCTTCTTCTCCAGGCTAACCAGCCCCAGCTCCCTCAGCTCTAACATTGAGAGCTCCAAATGCAAGTCCTGTGCTCAGCTGTGAGGTGTGTTGGGATGAGGCTCCTCACATCCACTCTACCCTCCACTGCCTGCTCTTGCCTTTCTGGTTGGTGTGAAGAACTCCGTGGGCTGGTGGATGTGAGGAGCCCAGCAGGTGCTGGGACCCTTTGGTACCTGCAGTGGCATGGGGAGGTGGTGAAGTCCCCACCCCTGGAGGTGTTCAGGAAGCCTGTGGCCATGGCACTTGGGGACAGGGTTTGGTGGCCACGGTGGTGCTGGGTTGATGGCTGGGCTGGATGAGGCCTTTTCCAACCAAACAACACTGGGAGTCTGGAGTTTCTAGCTGCTGCCAGGCTGGGAGGTGGCAAATCCATTCTGCAGAAACAAAGGGTTCCAGATGGAGCTGCTCTGAGCACAAGTTCAGCACCTTCCTGTCTCTTTAAGCAGAAGGAAAATCATCATCAAATACCCAAATTAAAAGCAGCTCTGCTCTCATCTGCTGGCTCCTGCTGCAGGCATTTGGTGGGAGGGGGAAAAGGGAGAGAAAGGGGGGGAAATTCCCAAAGACATTAAACTATCAAATAGGTTGATCCAAATTGTCCAAATAATCTTCTAGTCCCAGCATGCTGTGTGTGTTTTTTGTAATAGAAATTAGGATCATATACTTGTAAATGACTTGTGGAGGAGATTGAGGCAGGCACTGGAAATGGAGTTCCTCCAGGTGCTGATGGCTAATCGCTCTCTAATAGCTGTGGCCGTGCTGTGAGGCCCACATCATTACCATGTAATCAGGATCCTGTTGCTCTGCTGTTATTGTCTGCCACTTGTGGAATTTTAAAAGCAATAACAATTTTTGCTTTTTAAATCATGGCATTATTAAAGTTATTTTCTTCCCCTTGCCATGACTATAGTCACTGCTGCTCGTTTTCAGAGGGCTTAACCTTAGTGAAACGTTGCAGTCTGTGCTGAAGGAGGTTGTTTTGTTCCTGCTCTGGCTGAGATCTTGCTGCTTTTCTCTCCTTTTTCCCCCTTTTCTCCTTGCTTTTAAATTGGAGAAAGGAGGAGAAAGGGAAAAGATCTTAACACTTCAAAAGATCAGTGGTGTGGCAAAGAAAAGGAGCAATGGACACGAGCTGGAACCCAGCAGGCTCCACCTCAGCATGAGGAGAAGCTTCTTTGGTATGAGGCTGCTGAGCCCTGGAGCAGGCTGCCTGGAGAGGTTGTGGAGTCTTCTTCTCTGGCTGTGCTCCTGTGTGCCCTGTCCTGGGGGACCCTGCTCTGGCAGGGGGGTTGGACTCCCATCTCCAGAGGTCCCTTCCAGCCTCTGACATTTGTGATTCTGTCAGACACTGGTGGGCAGCACTCATTTCAAACGTGGCTCAGTGGAGGTGGATCAAGAAGCAGCCAGGGTGGATGTTCTCCCATCTGCTTGAAAGCCCTGAGCAACACCTTCCACTGGTGACCTGCTGACACAGCTGCCCTTGCCCTGGGCTGGCTGTGTGCTTGTTGGGCCAGAAATCACAGAGCCATGGAACTGTTGTGGCTGGGAGAGACCTCCAAGCTTTAGTCCAACCAGCAACCCAACCCTACCATGGCCACTACTCCATGTCCTAGGTGCCATGGCCACAGGTTTCTGGAACACCTCCAGGGATGGGGACTCCACCACCTCCCTGGGCAGCCTGTGCCAGTCCCTGACCACTCCCGCCGCAAAGAAATTTCTCCTCATCTCCAGCCCAACCTTCCCCTGGCACAATTTCAGGCCATTTCCTCTCCTGCCAGCTTGTCCCTGGCTCTGGTGCTCTGCTGGCTGGCAGGGCTCAGCTGGAATGTTGTGTTCTGGTGCCCTGGGTGCTCAGCTCTCCAGACTGAATGAGTTTGTTTATGTGCTGCTGGATGATCAGCAGATGAGAAATCTTAGCTAGGAGTGGACTGAAGTGGGCTCAGCCCTTCAGCAGGGTTACAGCAGCATTGCAGTGCTGCTGCTGTTCCTGGAAGCCTTGGCCCTGGCTGTGTGCTGTGTGGGGGCAGTCCCCCAGCCCAGGCTGGGCACTGGGTGGGTGCTGTGTGGGGGCAGTCACCCACCCTGGCCTTGCCTCTTTGCAGAAGTCGGTCCTGATCGAGCACGGTATCCGGCGCCTGACCTTCCTGGTGGCACAGAAGGTATTGTGATCCCTGTCACGCTGCTCAGAGCTCTGTGGCTCCTTGCTGATGTTGGCGTTGCCCCTTGGCATAGTTTCCCCAGGGGAAGTGCTGTGGTAGCTACATTTGGTTCTCTCTTCGCTGTTTGTTCTTTAAAATTTGAGCCGTTTTGAGGAATGGGCTTAAGATGAGCTGACAATGATAGCCAATGGTAGCAAATGGTAGCCAATGGTGCCCCTCTTGTGTTCTGCAATTAATTCAGTGTTGATTTTCATCCTAATTGCTAGCTCTCTTCTGCTTTTTCTCCCCTTGCCTGCCTGTGTTTCACGTTTCGCTTGTCAGGACTTCAGGAAGCAGGTCAACTATGAGGTGGATCAGAGATTCCACGTAAGTAAAGGGGGCTGGAACGTGGTGGTACCCCTGACCTGAGGCCAGGGGCACAGAAGGGGCTCTAGGCCCCTGGTTTGGCCCTTAGGTGGACATTTAATGCCAGCAGTGGTGCCAGAGTCAAGGGAAGCGCTAAACAAGCGGCTGGCCTCGGGCGGCCTCGCACCCAGTGAGGCCATTCCCGTGCGGGAGCCTCTGCTGTCTCCTGGCTGGGCTCATGGCTGCCACCCTGACAGAAGCCTTGTTGGTGTCGGTGTTGGGTTTGCTCTCAGATGTAATTGTGCAATTACATTTTGGTGTTTCCCCTGTAGTGTGGTGATTCCTTGAGGCTTCTCACTGATTTTTAAAGTAACTTTGAGGAGTGGTTGAAGTCATCTGATAAATTCTGCATAATGGCTTAGTGATGTGGAAAATGTTTGCTGCTCTTACTGCTGAGAAATTGCTTCTTTCCCCAGGGCTTGGGCATCAGTGAGGGCTGCTTTAGCCTTGTTTTCAAGGTGGCAATGTAAGGTACAAACCAGATTTTTTTTTATCCCTTGTCTCTCTCCTTTACAGCTCTGGAAGTTGTTAGGAGTCTTGGAAGTGCAAGGATCATAGAATCCCAGAGTGCCAGGTTGGAAGGGACCCCAGGGATCAGCTGGTCCATCCTGTCTGGGTGATAGTGTAGATTAAATGAGATGGCCCAGCAGCAAGAAATCTATCCAGCATTCAGCAGCTCTGCTTTGGCTAGCTCCATAAAAGAGGAGGGTTATAAGCCAGCAAGAACAGCATTTGAACAGCTGTGGGTATCACCACCTGGAATCAGTGCCCACAGGCCAGGTGCAAGTCCATGGCTTGTGCAGGGAACTCTCTGAGATCTGTTGGGACCTTGGACAAGACAGCCCAGGCTTCAGCTGTAGGAATAAAAAGCAAGTTTTAGAGAACTTCATTAACTGAATTGATATTTGGGGCATGGAAACTCAGAGTCCATCAATAAGCACTGAAGCATGGGGCAGTGCTAAGAAGGGAGGCAGAGAATAAAAGGAGTCATCACGGAAGCTTTCCCTGAGCTGCTGTTCAGGGCCAGGGACTGCTGGGAAGCTGCTGAGGTGCAGGAGGCAGTGTGGTTGTCATCTGCTTGCAAAGTTGGTGGAGTACCTCTGGGGTCCTCTCTGAGTGCCAGACTTTGTTACCACCTCTTACTCTCCTCCCTTTGTGACTGGACCAACTCTCAACTTAGCCAGGGTCTGGGCTTGGGTTTGTTTTTTGTTTTAATTACAGTCTATATAATTAGTTCCCAGCATGTTGAAGTAATAGAGAGTTGCTCCAGCAAGCTTCCAATTTCCTCATCTCATTAGGTTTTTAACATGATTATTAGTATAATAATCAACTATGATGATTTCTGTTGGAGCTTTCCACATTCTGCAGTTTGCAGGGTGTCTTGATTGGCTAATTTAGGCAAATTATTTTGATTGTCTTGATGATGGTTGGTTGATTAGAACACAGCAGGGGTATAATTCTTCTGCCTAGGAAATGGGGCACTCTTCTGGATGTAGGTACCAGAGCTCTGAGGGCTTGTCTGTGTCTGCACATCTGATGATTACATTGCCCACACCACTGGTCAGATGCCTTGGAAGCAATCACATCAGTGGTGGAATGAGCATGGATGGGGTGAGGAGAAATTGGCAGCCTGCAGAGGGGGACGGGTGGGAGGGATCTGGAAGAGAAGTGAGGAAAGATGGAGGTGGTTGTTCCTTAGAGCACAGCTGATGCTCCTAGGCCCATTGCCTGAATTTCCAGGCCTTTACCAATTGCACGGACTTCCATCTGTGCAAAGGAAGAGCAGAGATGCCTCATTTGGGGGTTTGAATAGATTCCATAGATGAGGATAAAGTTACTTGATGTCAATCCCTACTTTGCCTTGGGAAGAGAGAATTTCTAGCAGTAACAGCATGAAGAGAGCTGTGGAACAGAGATCATTGCTGGTGCACATCTGCTTCCCTAAGGGACTGCTGGGATCGTTGTGTGGCTCCCAAACATTTCCACAGTCATCATAATCACCATAGAGCTAGAAGAAGTTTCCTGCTGCTGTCTGTCCAGTTCCATGTTCTTCTCTGTTAGTAATTGCCAGCAATAAGCAGAAGCCAATCAATAGCCTCTGGCATCAGCAGTGCAGGCAGGTTGCAGTGGCTGCTGCCTTCTCTGGATTCGCACCACCCTTTGTGGTGCTGAGAAAATAGCTTGAGCCAGCTCCTGTCCTCTGCTCTGCTGTGGGCTGTCCCTGTGAGCACTCTGGCTCGATGGAATCTCCTCCTTTTGGGGGCTAACCGCTGCTTTTGTTTTCAAACAGAGGGAGTTCCCAAAGTTCTTCACCTTCCGGGCCCGGGATAAGGTAGGTTCTGTGTTCCTAATGCTTCTCTAAGTGTTGGCTTTGTCCTTGCAGCTGCTCCTTTCCGGTCTCAGGGGGTGGGAGCTGCTTCAGCCCAGCTTCTCTGCCTGCCCTGGTGCTTTCAGCTCCTTTGCTAGGGCAGTTACCCACACACACAGCCACTGATGGCAGTAACCAGGATGAGTCCTTGTGAGGTGGGGATGACACTTTGGAAGCCTGGCTTGGAGCTTCTCCTGCAGATTTCAGTCCCAGTGGAACAGGGGAGCAAGGAAAGCAGCACAGTGACTGAGCACCAAAGGTTCTGGCTTCTGGGAAGCAGAGAGGTTTGGAGGGGCTGGGGGACTTGCTGCCTTGTAACTCTTCTGCTCTCAGTGTTTCAGCAGTTCCAGCACAGCTCGTGGTGCCAATGGTTGCTTCAGATAGAAGGTTGTGGGTTGGATCCATTTGGGGATTTTAGAGTATAAATTATGAAATGTCATCATGGGTGTGGCCAGGTGTGGCCTGGCTCTTCACCTCCTCAGTGTTTCAGCTTCCTAATCCCCCTCCCTCTTCACCCTCTCCTCTGCCTGGTGCTGCTGGGTGCCTGCAGTTCGAGGAGGACAGGATCTACCGGCACCTGGAGCCGGCCCTGGCCTTCCAGCTGGAGCTCAACCGCATGAGGAACTTTGACCTCACTGCCATCCCCTGTGCCAACCACAAGATGCATCTCTACCTGGGAGCAGCTAAAGTTGAAGTGGGAACCGAGGTGACAGACTACAGGTTCTTTGTGAGGGCTATTATAAGGCATTCAGACCTGGTTACCAAGGTGAGTGTCACCCAGACCAGAGCTCTTCCTAAGCCACCAGGGGAAAAGCTGAAGTTCTTCCAGAGTCATGGAATGGGTTGGGTTGGAAGGGACCTTAAAGATCATCTCCATGGATCACAGAACACTTTGGGTTGGAAGGGACCTTTAAAGGTCTGCATTTTCCTATCATTAAACAAAGCTGTGCAGGGTGGGTGGGTGGAGTGCCGGATGAAAAACACCATCAGCCAAAGCCAGAGACCACAGCTGGAGGCACCAACAGCACTGTAAAAATAGCACCACAGCCACTGTCTGTGTGGCCTGGCTGCTTTGCTCTGTCTGCTCTGGCATCTGTGCTGACCCGGACAAGGACACAAGTCAGCCCGGGGTGCAGATGCAGGCTGCTGGCCCTGGGACTGTGGTGGATCTATTTCAGGGTTGCTCTCTGGTTGCTCAGTCAAGTCCTCCTGCAGTTCTTCAGACACTGTACCTTTGGGCTGTGATGTTTGTGTAGCCAGTGAGTAATGTGCTGCCCACACCTGGCAGGAAGCCTCCTTCGAGTACCTGCAGAACGAGGGTGAGCGCTTGCTGCTGGAGGCCATGGATGAGCTGGAGGTGGCCTTCAACAACACCAACGTCCGCACCGACTGCAACCACATCTTCCTCAACTTCGTGCCCACTGTCATCATGGACCCCTCCAAGGTTTGTGCTCTAGCCAGCTCTCAGCTCTTTGTGTGGCTTGGCTTTGACTTGGTGCTCTTTGGTTGTCTTTGATGCCCCTGCTGGGGAGGTGAGTGGCGCACGGCTTCTGCTGACAAGAGCGCAAGAACCTGGGCTGGGCGCCAGTGCCAGCAGGGGTAACAAACTGACCCCCACAAACGCTGGAGCTCTGCTTTCCAGTGAAGGAAGTGGAGTCCCATAGGCCCTGGCTGGCTGTCGCTGCAGATGCCTTGCTGAGCTGCTAAGGCAGCAGAGAGGATCCTGTTTATTTCTGCGGTTATGCCAAGCAGTTGGTTTGATTCTTGTTAGGAGCCTGTCTGGCAGGGAGGAAGGAAGAAGGCTTTGGGTTTTCTTCCAGTCTCTGAACAAAAACCATGTGCAAGATCTTGGCACTGGCAGAGCTGATGTTGCAGTGGAGCAACACTGTCCTTCAGGCAGTGCAGCTCTCTTCCTCTGTCAGCTAAGGAATGCTGTGTTCAAATTAGATTTTATACCTGAAACTAAGCTTCTTTTTCATTGTGTGCTTGACAGAAGCAATTTGAATGACAAAATAGCTGCAAATGCTCTTCTGTCTGGTACAAAAGTCCAGATTTATCCAAATAAAATGTGAGATAAATCAGGAACTTGAAAAGAATTGGTAAATTCAGCCATAAAATGGAGAGCTTCGTTTTCATGCTCTGACTCAAACCCACAGAGACAAATGCTGTAAGAAAATGAGCATTAAGCTTTGTAGATGCAGAAAGGGAAGTGAAAGGGAAGTGCTTGGGCAGCAGGCATGTGCCTGGTTAGCAGAACCACCACAGAGCAAGTCCCAGATAAGCTGGAAAGCTGCACTTAGCTGGAAATCAGCATTCTGTTCATGGTTACTGAGAGATGAGAGCTGACCTTTCCTCATGAGGATAACTGAAAGTTTAGAAAGATGAATTGGTTATCAGAGTGTCTCTTGCTTTCTGGGTTCTAAACCCTCACTAAAAGTTGGTGACTTAAATCACTTTGGAGGAAGTCCTCTTAGCATCCAAAATCTCAGGTTCTGGTTCTGTATCCCTCAGATACAGAATCACTGAATGGCAGGGGTTGGAAGTGACCTCTGGAGATCATGTAAGTCCAAGCCCCCTGTCAGACTAGGGTCACCCAGGGCAGGTCACACAGGAACACATCCAGGTGGGCCAGGGAAGGAGACTCCACAACCTCTCTGGGCAGACTGCTCCAGGGCTCCAGCAGCCTCATACTTAAGAAGTTTCTCCTCATGCTGAGGTAGAACCCCCTGGGTTGCAGTTTGTGTCCATTGCTCTTGTCTAGCCTGGCCCCTTCTTGACACCTACCCTGCAGATATTTGTAACCATTAGTAAGACCTACTCTCAATCTTCTCCAGGCTAAACAGCCTCAGGCCTCTCAGCCTCTCCTCATCAGACATGTCCCAGACGAGGGACATAAGCCTCATAGCCTCCATTGCACTCTCTCCAGTATTTCCCTGTCCTTGCACTGGAGAGCCCAGAGCTGCACACAGTTCTCCAGATGTGGTCTCACCAAGGCAGAGTAGAGGGAGAGGAGAACCTCCTGCGCTGTGACATTTCCCTGAGCTGCTGTGGAGGAGGCTTGTCATTGTTTGAAAGCACCTTAAACCCAGCCTAGAACTGACATTTTCTTATGCTCCTTTGTCCTGCCTGCCTCTTGTGCAGTGGAGCAGCAGCAGTGGTGACTTTGCTGGGCTAAGGCGCCCAGCCCAGCCCTTTGTGCTTGGGGCTTGGTTGCTGTGCACAGCAGTGCTGCAGGGCTGCTTGTCAGGGTCCCAGAGCAGCTCTGGCCATGTGCTGCCCTTTGGAGCTTCCATCTCTCCTCTTCTGGGATGTTCCTCTTCATGCTGGGCTGTGCTCTTGGCAGTGGCGTGGAGGGGGGCCGCGACGGCGGGGGCCGGAGGGGAGGCCGCTGGCGGGCACTGAGGCTGCCTGTGCTGCCAGATCGAGGAGTCGGTGCGCTCCATGGTGATGCGCTACGGCAGCCGCCTCTGGAAGCTGAGAGTCCTCCAGGCCGAGCTGAAGATCAACATCCGCCTGACGCCCACGGGCAAGGCCATCCCCATCCGCCTCTTCCTCACCAACGAGTCAGGATACTACCTGGACATCAGCCTCTACAAGGAAGTGACTGACCCCAGGACAGCACAGGTATGGCTCCCTGTGGCCCCAAGCTCTGAGGAGCAAATTGTCTGGGGGACTCATGGTATTTGGTGAAGCTCCCCTGCACCCCCACCTAGCTCCAGCCTCCTTCCAGGGAGCTGTGGAGAGCTGGAGTTCAGTTGTTGAGCTGTAGAGTTGAAGCAGAGGGGTTGCAGGACGTAGGAGTGTCACAGATTCACAGGCTGCGTCAGGTTGGAAGGGAGTCTCGGGAAGCTCATCTTGTCCAGCCCCCTGCAGCGAGCAGGGACACCTCTGGCTGGCTCAGAGGAACAGATCTGCAGGGAGCAGCAGCAGGGCTGAGCAGCCTGCACTGTGCTGCTGATGTTGGGTGAGGTGAGTGGGCAGCAGCAGTCATTGGTTGCTTTTTGTGCTGCAGATCATGTTCCAGGCTTATGGAGATAAACAGGGACCTCTCCATGGGATGCTGATCAATACCCCATACGTCACCAAGGATCTGCTGCAGTCCAAGAGGTTCCAGGCACAGTCTCTCGGGACCTCCTATGTCTATGACATCCCCGAGATGTTCCGGCAGGTAGGGGGGGGAGGGTGGTCACTGCTCCCATCCTCGCCTGGCAGGGAGCCAAGTGGCCTGCTCTGGCTAATGGTGGTCCCCCAGCTCGGTACAGCTGGGCTGAGGGTACTTGGGAAGAAGTGAGGACTCTGATACACTGCTGCTGTGGTTCTGTCCATGAGTCAAGCAGCAGAAGCTGAAATGTAAACCATAAACCATCTTCTGTTTCTTGCTGATGCCTCTTCTTTCCCTACTGTCTGGTTGGTTTTTCCTCCTCTTTCTTACTGCTTTCCTTCCCTCCCTCTTTTCTTCCCCTGCTGTCCAGCCTCCCTAGGGGGTTAGGCAGCGCAGGGGTGATAGCTCCTGGGCAGGACTGGTGCTGCTGACTTGGCTCTGTCCTGAACCACTTCATGGGAGTGCCCGCACTCAGGGTGTGCTGGGTGTCGTGGCTGAAATGCCAGCCTCAGGGATGCCCACTGAACACTGTCAGCCAGCCCTGGGGGAGGGATGTTTCAGGGTGTTGTGTCTTGAACACGCAGTCACGGTGGGTTGGATGAAAGCCTTTCAGTGATGTCCTCAACCAGACTTTCTCTCCTCGTTGCCTAGTCCCTGATCAAGCTCTGGAGCTCCATGAAGGAGCTGGCACTGCTGCCCACGCCGCCGCTGCCTTCCGACATCCTCACCTACACCGAGCTGGTGCTGGACGATCAGGGCCAGTTGGTGCACATGAACAGGCTGCCAGGAGGAAACGAGGCAAGTTCCACTTCCTTCAGTGCTGTGCATTGTGTTCTGGGCTGGGTTTGGCAGTGGTCATGAAAGTCTCCCAGCCAGGCACAGAATCTGTTCATTCAGACTTTCAGAGATGAAATCTCTCTCTCGAAAATGAGATTTTTGTTTCATTAAAAATTAATCCCCTCCATACAAAAGGTATTTGAACCTCCAGAGTAAATGATGATTCCATTTCCAAGCTGTGCCTGTGCTGGTTTACCTTCCTAATTAAAAAGTGCTCATTCAGCTACTCCAGGTGGCTGGGGTTTGTGCTTGAGCAATATATGTTCTACAGGACTGAATGGAAATGTTTTCATTTGCCTAGAAAACCAACCCCTTGCAAAAGCAATTTAGTGCCTCCCCTTGCAAGGCTGCAGTGCTGCTGGAGCAGGCTGCGAGCTGTGTGCAACATCCCCATCTAGTGCAGGATGCACTGGAGACCAGCAGCCGGCTCCTGCTGGGCAGTGTGAGAGAGTTCCTCACTCAGCTCAAGCAGGAGGAGGTTGTCCTGCTGTGGGGAGCTTCTCCTGGGGTCATCACCTCGGCAAGCCCAAGGCTGCAGCACTGAAATGGCAGATGGAGATTAGGGAGAAATTCCTGACAGTGAGGGTGGGGAGACACTGGCACAGGCTGCCCAGGGAGGCTGTGGATGGCCCCTCAAGGCCAGGCTGGATGAGGCCTTGAGCAACCTGGGCTGGTGGAGGTGTCCCTGCCCATGGCAGGGGTTGGAGCTGGATGGTCTTGAAGGTTCCTTCCAGCCCAACCCATTTTGTGAAGCTCTGGAGACTGAAGCTGACTAGGACAAGAAGTGTTGATTTTTTTTTTTTTTGCCCAGGCTTGGTGGGATTCAGCAACTGAATTCCCCTGCAGTAATTTAAATTGGAGCAGTCTGAAGCCATGGGATCATTTTGTTTCTTCCTGGCCACTCAGCCAGCCCCTTCCTTGTACCACAGCTATAACCTCAGGTTTGCAAAGCTCTGTTCAGAGGACATCAAGTGTGGTGAAGAGAGGCAGGAGGGGTTTCCATCTCTGCTTTAGGGCCTAGTGTCCTGCCAGGGAAGGCTTTGGAATCTGATGCTCTCCAACTGCACACAGTCAGTACCTGGTGACTGCAGGAGCACTGCATCCTTGTCTTCTGCTGGCCTGTAGGAGAAACGTTCTAACTAGTGTAATTAAAGCTGAAATGAGCTCTTCCCTGCATTGCTGGGGAAAGCTGGGGCTGTGCTCTCTGCAGGTTTATGCCATCATCTTTCTCTCTTCTCTCTGCTCTCATTCAGCATTTGAGTGGATGGTGGCTGGGGAAATAGCAAAGTCCCTGAGGGACGTAGCTCTGTTCTTGCTGAAATTACAAGCACAGAGCTGCCTGGGCATGAGCATGTAGTGTTTACTCTGCCAGTATGAATACAAATAGTCTTATTATAAGAGATTCTGTACCCAAAGACCACCAAAAAAACATTAGGAGTTTTTTTTAACCCTTGGTAGACTTTGTTGTGCTCAGGCTGTGAAGAAATTAGGTGGCCCTTGTGGTGTGTGTCATGCTGGTACCTAACGCCCCCCTCCCCAGGACATGCTCTGTGCCTCCCCAGCGAGCCCCAGGACATGCTCTGTGCCTTCCCTGCGAGCTGCAGCTCGCAGCTGGCCGTGCTGAGCTGTCAGCACAGCCTGTCAGCAGCTGGACAGTCGCTGTAGGACCATTTGCAGCTGGAATGAGGTTTGAGGCTGTGCTATTGAATTCTGTTAGCAATAGCCAGGGCACACAATAGGACTCATTCACAGGTGAGAGGGACAGCCTGGGCAAGAGGCTGCAGCTGCAGCCTGAAGGACAGGTGACATTCAGGAGGCGCTGAGCTGCTGAAGAGATTCATTCCTCCCTGCTGCACCTCCTTTATCTGGCTGAGCTGACTTTAGGCTTTTCTGCTTTAATTCTGTTCAGCTGAGGGAACAAATTTTCACATAGGCAGGCTCAGGTTTCTCTTGCTAAAGAAGATGGCTGCAGGGGTGGAGAAAGAAGAGATGGGAGGCCAGATTAAATGCAGAGCAAACCCCTTGGCTTTGTCAAGGCTATGAGTGGATCCATCCTGCTGTTCCTTGAGAATCACTCTGTGTAGCATCTGGGCAGAGAGAGGCAGCATCTTCTCTGCCAGGCAGCAGAGATCCTGGGGTAATCCATCTATGCGGCAGCAGCTGGGAGCACTGCACAGGGAGAGGAGATGGTAGGGCAAGTATGAACTGGTTCTGCACCTCTTCCCGTGGGCAGTGGTGGAACCATTCTCAAGTCATGGCCCATTTCCTGGGCTCTCTAAGCTTGCCTGAGTTCATTAAAGAAGAGTTTTGTCCTCAGGCAGATGGATTGGACCTCAAAATGCCAGAGGAGAGAGAATGGTGGTACAGGGAGGTGATCCCTAAGGAAATGAGCACAGTTGAGTCCCCAGGCTTTGCAGTGGCTTTGCTTGGTGGCCTTGGTCAGAGCTTTCAGTGCTGCTCTTGGTTCATATCCTAGTGAGACAGCACTGCCTCGGGGTGTTGGGAGGACAACTGTGTTCCTAGAGTCTTTGTGCTCCCTGAGTGCTGGATAGAATGTTGCACAGCAGTCACAGTCAGGGCACTCAGGTGTCTCTGCAGGGGGCTTGGACAAGATGAACTTTGAGGGTCTCTTCCAGTCCACTGCAGTCTGTGACTGCTTATTGGGACTGGGTTTGGGAGGCTGCCGCACTGTTAGTGTAAGAGGAGCTGGAAGCTGCTCCTCTGGGTGCCTTTTGCCCCAGCAGCTCACCTCCTGCCTGTCACCTAAGCCTCTGATGTTGCTCTGTAGATTTGTGGCTGTGCTAAACTGGGGAAACCTCTGAAAGAGGTAGGAATGGTGTGGGCAGGGTTGGAGCTCAGAGGAGTGTGGCAGCTTGCAGGGTGCTTGGACACGTGCTGGCTGCAGCAGCTCTGCTGGAGGCACCACCTGTGGTGTAGCATCATCCTCTTGGAACATTTCCAACGCAGCAGTAGAGGTCTCTGCATTGGGCAGTTTGAAGGCTCAGCTTGGCAGGGTGCTGGAACAGCTTATTCCAGCTCCACCATCACCCAGAAAGCTTGGAGCAGCTGATCCTTGGGGTGCCCTCCAACCTGGCACTGAGGATCAGTGTCTGTCTTGGCTGCAAGCTGGGTGGGCAAAGGCGATTCCCTCAGCCTGAGATGGGCATTCTGAGCCTGCTCTCTTCACTTACTGTATTTAAGGACAATTTGCTCTCATCCTGTGGCTCTGGGGCTGCACCATCCACTGGTAAGCCCCAGCTGCTCTGCAGGGACAAGGAAAGTGTGAGTGTGGCAGTGCCTGCAGCACCTTTGCTGCCCTGCAACTCAGTGGCCATGTGGAATGTGCTGATTTCCCTCCTGGCACTAGATGTCACAGTTTTTCCTTCTCAGAGCTGGGAGCTGCAGCTTGGGAAGGTGGAGAGGTTTGGCCAGGTGAAATTCAGGACAGCAGTGGGCAGAGGGCTGCTGGAACTCGGTTCTGGCAGCTCCCTGGGGCTGCAGGCTGTAGCTAATGGATTCTGTGCAGCTGAGCTGCATGTTCTGCTTTGTCACCCCCACTGCTGCCTTTGAGGACAGGGGCAGGCTATTGAAATATCCTCTGGGCTACTTCTGGGTGGTAAGGACTTGAGAAAAAGCAGGGAGTGGGTGGTGGCCAAGTGAGAGAATTGCATGGAGCCGAAGGAGAAGGTCCCCACATCCCCCCTGCTCCAGCCCCAGCACTGCATGAGGACAATTCCCCAGAGACCAACAAAAAATACAAAAAATCCCTGTAAATTTCCCTGTTAAAATAGCTTTGGGTTCCCAGCCCTCCTTGGTGAGCTGCTGGAGCAATCCTGCAGGCTCCCTGGTGGTAGGAGTGGCTTTGAATACCAGGGCAGCTGGGCAGCTGTTAGTGCTGCACAGCAAGAGGTGTCTTTGCTCTGGAGTAGTGGTGATGCAACTGCAGGAGGGGATCCTCCTCCCTTGGCAGAAGCCTTTCAGCCCCTCTCAGATGCTGGGAGGTCACCACGAGACGTGGTGGAGGGGCTCAGGCCAGCAGGTCCCTGGCAGGGGCTGGGAGAGCTGTTTTTAGCAGAAGGTGGAATGTCTGCTGCCAAGTGCAAGAGAATGCAAATTAAAAGAGGCTCCCTGAGGCACCACTGAAAGCTGGTTTATGTGCTTTTTCTCACTGATATGCCTGGATCATGTAGTGTGACTCCTAAGAATAGCATGGGAGGGGGGATTGCTGGAGGGATCTTTCTGACTCATTTAGAGCTGGGAATGGATGCGTGGCATGGTCTGCATGGAGCATCCCCTTGGCTGGACACTTAAGCAGGAGATGTTCAAGGTCAGCCTGGATGTGTCCCTGGGCAGCCAGCTCTAGCTGGAGGTTTCCCTGCTGCCTGCAGGGGGGTTGGATGAGGTGAGCCTTGAGGGTCCCTTCCAGCTCACTGCAATCTATGAAGCTGTGCACTGAAGGGTTCCTGCAGATCAGTCCCTTCAGTGTGCTGTAGGAACAGCTCCCGTGGCCTGGTTTTTGCTGTAGCAATGCCACGAATCCAAGATTTGAAGCTTTGCTTACAGAACCATAACTTGGGAGACTCTACCAGAAACCTGAGTGAGAATTTATCCAGAATCAGTTAAAATATGATTTGGGGAAGGGTTTAGGTAAATCTCTCTCTAGTGTGAAGTTTGATATAATCAGCTCTGTTGAATTTCACAAGGCTGTCAAACAGTTCCAGGGTTTTAATGTTGCTGCTTTTGTGACTCTGACTTGGATCAAATCTTCAGGTTTAGACCACACCTCCAAGGGGTGTAGGTGAGATTGGTTAACTCTACAACAACTAAATTCTGGGTCAGGAGTTAGCCCCACAGCTCAGAGGTGAGGCTCTCAGAGGGTGCTGGAAGCATAGATGTGGTGCTGAGGGACATGGATTAGCAGCAGACTTGGTAGAGTTGGATACTGGTGGGACTGGAGCATCTGGAAGGCCTTTTCCATCTGAAACCATCTCTCATTCAGTTCTGTGACTGCCCAAGTTGTGTCTGGCTCAAAGAGCAACCAGAGCTCCACATTTCTTGAGGGGTTTTAAGAGCCTCAACTGCAAGTTAGTGGATCGGAGCTGTCAGTGGTGGTGCTGTCCCCAGGAGCACTGTGCAGGCTTCCCAACTGCAGCACAGCTGTGTGCAGTGAAGCTGCTTTTGCTCCTTTCCCTTTGGTGCTCCCTGTGCCTGTGCACTTGCCCTGACCAGCAGCCAGCCTTTTGCTGCTTTGCTTCCTGCCTGGCCAGCCAAGTGCCCTTGGGGCTAGCAGAAGGAACCAGGACAGTACAAGTTCCTTCTCCTGCAGCCCTCTCCCTGGGCAGGCCTGGAGCCATCTCCTGGCTGCGTGCTGTGCCGGAGCCCCTGCCAGCCTGTGCTTGACTGCACAACACCTTCCTGAGAGCCAGGAGCAGGAATCCTGCCTCTTGGCACTCCAGCCTCGGTGAGGCATGAGGGCTGCCTGCCTCTGGCAAGCCATGTGCACCATCAGGCCCTTTCTGGGAGCTGGACCCCCCTGAGGATAAAAATTCTGCAGCTCTTGGCCGCAGCTCAAGCGCAGAGTTGCTCAGATCTGAAGTTCTGGCCAGCAGATGAAAGCCCTGAACTGCTACATCTGCACCAAGTGCAGTTTCTGGGGATGTTCCCTGTCTAAAACACAGCTTGTGCAGGGCTGTGCAGCATGCTGGGGCCAGTGCACACCGCTCCACCTCCAGAGCAGGCAGAGGTTGTGCAGGGAGGATGCTCCTGGGGGTCACAGTGCACAGCAGCAGTGGGTTTCATTGGCTCTCAGCTTTGGCAGTGCCATTGCTCACATGCTGCACCACCACAGCTGGTGCAGTTCCCTTCTCCTTGCAACTTCTGTGTGCAGTAGATGCTGTCGTGCAAATGGGTGCAGGGTCCCTAGAGATTTTTACACAGAGAACTCAGGTAGGTGTGGTACAGGTTGTGGTACAGGTGCAGCAGGACAGGAACAAGGCAGAGTGGTTGTCAGCCTTCTCTAAGTTCAGTTCTCCTACTCCAGAGACTTCAAGACCCATGTTCAGGTCTCCAGATTTGGATGCAGATGAATAAAATGAAGCATGGCACAAAGTACCTGGGCCCAGGCACTGCCCTTGTGCGAGGGGTAGAACGAGTCAAGCACTTGGCATGGCTCAAGCCTGGGTCGCAGAATCATTCTGGTTGGAAAAGACCTTCAAGGTCATCGAGTCCAACCATCAACCCTGCGTTGGCTGGGGATTTGGACTCAATTTCTACCAACCGTGCTGTATTCAGTGATGGAGAGCTCCCTCTGGCCAGCAGCCACCAGCCCTGCTGCTTTCCCTTCCTCGCGAGCCTGTTGGGTTCCAGGGGCAGGACTGGGATCGTTTGCTCTCCCCATTCCCCCCGGTGCCTGTTGTCAACAGCTCCTACTGCCACTAGCAGTCAATTTGTGAGTGCATCAGTGTGTGTGTTCCTGCTCACATCGATAGCACAATTAATGTTGCAGTCAATGCTGCTGTTAATTTGAGGCTGTGATTAGTGTTGACACTGTGTCAGGCCAGGGCCGGCTGCGGGCGCTGTGCAGAGCTGCACTGGGTCCCGTCCGGGGCCTGCTGCCGGCACAGAGCCGCTGGGAGGGCTGTGAAGGGCTGTGAAGGGCTGTGAGGGGTGCGGGTCTGCGTTGCTGGGGTGCCAGCCAGGGAGCAAATGATGCCTGAGTGCCGAATCCCAGTCACAGCTCGGGCCATCCGAAATAACAAATCAGTCCTGTCTGGGGCTGCTGAATAATGCATCTGCTGTGGCTCCTGCACTGCTGCCCCTGGTGCTTCCCAGACCAACCTGTCCCTGCAGCAGCAGAATGGCCTTCTTCTGAGGGAGGTGCCAAGCATGCTGCCAGCAGAAAGACTGTTAAATAAGGCAGCTCCTGATTTTGTTTTCCCCTCCCTGGCCTCTTCACTCTGGGGGCAGGGGCAGGGCTGGGGCAGGAGCAGTACTTTCAAGCCCTGTGCCTCTTCAGCAGAGCCCAGAGCCTGTTTGGAAGCTAGCAGCTCACCAGCACCGTTATCATTCTGGCAGTGCTCTCAGGTGATTAGCTCAGCCTGTCTAATTAACCTGTGAACTCTCCAGTTTTGCCATGCTGCTGTTAACTTACAAATCTCATCTCTGATTTATTTATTTTTTACCCTCCAGTGCCCATAAATTTAAACAGAATCTGCGTTGTTCATAGCAAGAAGCCCAGTCCCTAGCTGTGCCCCTGTGAGTTCCCTTGCTGGAGCAGTGGCACCAAGCATCGTTAGGGAGGCCAAGAGACAAGAAGTTAATAAATTGGGGCACTCCAGTTTTGCTTTTCCCAGACTGCAGACTGCTTGCTCCATATTTATCAGCTAGAAACTGCTTCCAGGAGCTGCTATTTGCTGTGCTCTGCTTGGTAGCTTTTCCTCTTCTAGGGAGCATTAACAAAAGGAGGTTTGTTTAGGACACAGGACCTTGAATTAGGTTCCCCTCCCTCTCTGCCCTGGTGAGACTGCATCTGGAGTATTGTGTCCTGTTCTGGGCTTCCCAGTTCGAGAGGGACAGGGAAATACTGCGGACAGTCCAGGATTTGTTATGGCAGCTGCTAAAATCTGGTAAAGAACTGAGCCTCAGTAGGTGACAGGGCCCAACCTGGCCTCCCCTGTTGCTTGGAGGCTGACCTTGGCACCTTTCATTTGGATCTGCAGACTTTCTGACCTGCTGCCTGCCCACAGCTGAGAGCTAGAGCAGGCACACAACCCCCAGCCCCTGCTAGCTCTTTTCCTGCAGCAGTCAGATCAGAAGGACAAAACTTACCTTTTTTTCCTGTTTTATTTCACCTTTATTCTTATTTTTTCTGCTGTGAAAGTCCAGTGGTAGAAGAGCAGAAGGCCAGGGAGCCCCTCTGGCTGTGTGGGTTTGTTTGGGGTGGACTGGGTTTCTCCTGGGCTGGTTGTCTGTGTGCCCCTGGTCTCTTTGCACACACTTTGGGTCTGTGCCTGACCAGCAGCTACAGTCCCTGCTCCTGCAGCACTGCAGCCTCTCCCTTCGGGGGTGACACACCAGTGGTGTTCAGGCAAAGCATCCTGCTGCCTGGGAGGGGTCTGTGCTCATCTCCCCGAGCCTGCTGCAGTCTCTCCCTCTTCCAGCCCGTGCTGAGGTGTAGCTGTAAATCTGCAGACACAGTCAAGCCCTTCTGAGGTGTCAGTAGGAAGAGCAGTGGCTGGAGCTGGGAGCAGGGGAAGGTGAGCTGGAACAGCAGCACTGCTGACTTGCAGCCTCAGCTGCAGGAGGGAGATGGCAGGGAAGGATCCACCAGGCTGGAACGTTTTTGGATCGCTGCCTGCTTTACTTCCAGTGACCCTTTGATTAATTCCTCTGCCTTTTTTGGTTTCTGTAATGAACCTATTATGGCACATCTTAGTGCAGCTGCTGATTGGATCTCAACTGTGTATTGTGCCATTTTGATTTGGATTAAATGGCACATTTCTGTCTGCTGCTTCTCCCCTCTCCCCCTCCTGCTTTAGTTCATCACGTTCAGAATTCAGAGGCTCCACAATGAGAGTTTCAAGCCTCCTGATTGCAGGGGATGTGCAATTGGCTTGAGGAATGTGTACTCAGAGCTTATGATCCTTGGGCGAGCGCAGACGGGGTGATGCATGTGGCTTTCAAGGGACGCTGCTATTTCCATCTGTTAATGGCATTCCAGGCTGGACAGCTCCCCGCACGCCGCGGCTGAGGGATGGGAGGTGCAGGGGACAGATGCTGCTGATCTCCATCAGAGGGGCCAGGGAGATCATCTGCTGATTTTACAAAGAAAAAATACCCAGGGAAAAGCGTTGCTTACCCCGGGCAGGCCTGGGGAGAGACTGCTGCAGCGCTGGGGAAGCAAAAAGGGAAGAGCCAAAGAAATTAAAGGAAGGGCAGAACAAAACATAACTGGAAGTAGTTATGGAATGAAAGGGTCATTAAAGAGAGGGCAGGGGGAGAGAGAAGCAGGCTGTTAGCAGGAGGAGCTGAGGGAGCTGGGGGTGTTCAGTCTGGAGAAGAGGAGGCTGAAGGGAGACCTTATTGCTCCCTACAGCTCCCTGAGAGGAGGCTGCAGTGAGCTGGGGTTGGTCTCTTCTCCCTAGTCGCAGGTGAATGGAGAGGAAATGGCCTGAAGTTGTGCCGGGGGAGGCTTAGGTTGCAGGTTAGGAGAAATTTCTTTACTGCAAGAGTGGTCAGGGACTGGCACAGGTGGTGGAGTCCCCATCCCAGGAGGTGTTCAAGAGACCTGTGGCCATGGCCTGTGGGGACAGGGCTTGGTGGCCATGGTGGGGTTGGGTTGAGGTTTGGACTGGATGATCTTAGAGGCCTCTTCCAGCTGAAACGGTTCCCTGTTTCAGTGCTGGTTTCAGCGTAAGCAGGCGGTCAGGGGCCCTGTGCAGCAGCACATCCGTGCGCACCCGCAGAGCAGCCGCGGCACCCCGAGAGGGGCATTTGCAGAGCGTGTTCTGGACCTGTGACAAATGCCTGCATGGGGGCAGGGAGGGCCAGGATTAGTGTCTGGGGTGGGGAGGGATGGAGGATGCGCTCCAGTGAGCATGGGAAGGATCAAGCCCTGCCGGCTGCGCTCTGCCCTGCGGCTCAGAGCTCCCAAAGACACCACCCAGAGTGCAGCGCGGGCGAGGGGAGTGGCCCCTGCTGGTTCCCCTCTTCCACACCCTGAGGCTGTGCTCTGCCCTGTGGCTGCAGATTGGGATGGTGGCCTGGAAGATGACTCTGAAGACCCCCGAGTACCCCGAGGGCCGGGACATCATTGTGATCGGCAATGACATCACCTACCAGATCGGCTCCTTCGGGCCGCAAGAGGATCTGCTCTTCCTGAGGGCCTCGGAGCTGGCTCGGGCCCAGGGCATCCCTCGCCTCTACGTGGCTGCCAACAGCGGCGCCAGGATCGGCCTGGCCGAGGAGATCAGGCACATGTTCCACGTCGCCTGGGAGGACCCGGATGACCCCTACAAGGTGAGGGGGCACGGCAGGCAGGCTGGAGCGGCAGTGACTCACAACAGGATCTTGTTTTTCACACCACCTCTTGTGACAGAGGGGAGGCTGAAGCTGAAGCTCTGCCAGGCCGTCAGGTGCAAAGCTTCCTTGGTTTGGGTCTCTGGGGCTGCAGGGCTGGCAGCCAGAGCTGGTGCTGAATGGGGAGAGCATCCCTGGCTCCTGGCGACCACAGCTGGGGCTCTGATGCTAGGAGATGTTCTTGTTGCTAGCTGGAGCCAAGTTCTGCTCCCTCACAGCTTTATTTACCTGGGCCCTGGGAAGGGGCTGCAGCTGGGGTCGAGGTGGCTGAAGTGTTTCTCCCTGCAGGGATACAAATACTTGTACCTGACTCCTCAAGACTACAAGAAAGTCAGTGCCCTGAACTCAGTTCACTGTGAGCATGTGGAGGACAATGGAGAGTCCAGGTAAGCACAGAGGTCAGGTGGGAAAGCTCTCTGCTGACCCTTGTCTGTACAAGGTGCTGCGTGTCACAGCCTGGTCCTCAGCCAGGACATTCTTTGGGACCCAGGTATGCAGCAAGCCACAGCTGTGTGTGGTGGGAGCATGGAGACTGCCAGAGGAGCCCTTTTCATGGGCATTCCTCTCCCTTGGATTTCACAGGTTCACAGAGTGCATCAGGTTGGAAGGGACTCTCAAAGGTCGTCCTGCCTCACCCCCTGCAGGCAGCAGGGACACCTCCAGCTGGAGCAGGCTGCCCAGGGCCACAGCAAGGCTGCTCTTGAATGCCTCTGCTCTTTGCAGAGCAGCTTTGGCTGCTCACACGTAGGATATTCCATGGTGTTCAGCAAGGCTGCAGCAGCAGCCCCATGCAGAGGTCCTGGCTGGCTTTTGTGCATGTTCCTCTTTGGAACCTCAAGGTTATTTAGTCAGTTCTCATTTTCTTCTCAGCAGATCACTGGCCCTTGTGACTCTGTGTGTGTCTCCCTCAGGTACAAGATAACAGATATCATTGGGAAGGAAGATGGGCTTGGAACAGAGAACCTCAGAGGGTCTGGCATGATTGCTGGAGAATCATCCTTAGCCTATGACAGTATCATCACCATCAACCTGGTAATGCCCCACTGCTTTCTGTCCTTCAGGTTCTAGTGTCTGTTGCAGCTACAAATGCTGCAGTGATGCCCAGAAGATACAGCTGGGATCAGCTTGGGGCTGGATGTAAATTGGCTTCTGTAGTCTCTGAGCAACACCACTGGCACCAGCACAGGGCTGGGGCCCTTTCAGGCTAAAGTGAAACCACTCGTGGAGGAGTCATTTGGCCTCATATTTGCTCAGTCTGCAAGTCCCTGCCGCTCTTTGCTTAGGTGAAATCCAGGTGCGTGCAGCTGCTGTGCTGCCAAACCCCACACCCTGCAGCTGTGCACCAAGAGGGGGTATTACAGCCCTGTACTGCAAACACACCCAGCTTCTGCCAGGTGTTGGGGTGGCTGGGCTTGGGCTGTGTGGCAGGATGGAGACCAAGGGGATCGCTTCCTTCCCTGTTGCTCTCCTCAGGTTTCCTGCCGGGCCATTGGGATTGGGGCGTACCTGGTGCGGCTGGGCCAGAGGACGATCCAGGTGGAGAACTCTCACATAATCCTGACTGGCTGTGGAGCCCTCAACAAAGTGAGTCTCTGCATTTCAGCCTTCAGAGCTGGGGGAATCATGTTGGTGTTTCTGTGAGTCCCTCAAGGAGCTGCCGCTGCTCGGTTTGGTCCCTTGTCCTTTCCCCTTCTCAAGCTCTTCCTGATCCAGGGAGGAGAGCTGACCCAGGGCAGCAGCTGTGAGCCCTTCATGCCTCTGCCGCCTTGTTCCTTTGCCCCGTGCTCAGGAAGCAGCCCTTTTACCCACCTGTTTTTCTTGACAAGAGCATCACTCTGACAGGCAGCCAGGCATCCTGGTTGGAGACTGGCAGGAGACCCAGGGACAACTGCAGAGTTAAGGGCCTGGGTGTGAACCGGGAGAAGGAGAAGCAGCTTTTAACACAGGTTGTGTGCAGTGACTAAATGGCAGGAGTAGAGAAGCTCATTGACTGGGCAGCATCTCCTCCCACCCCCTGTGCACTGTGATAGAGGGAAGAAGGCAGCTCCCAGTGTCTGGAAGACCATTCCAGAACATGTAGGTGTGGATCTTCCTGAGCTTCCAGCCACCCACAGCCCTGCCTGAGCGCTGGGGGAGGCTGCAGCCTGAGGAGGTTGTGTGGATGGTGATTTTCAGGGGGTCAGACCTGCTGTAGAGCTCAGCTGTGGGGGCAGGGAGGAATAACTCAGGCTGTCAGAAACTTCCCTGCTTTCACCACTGAAGTGGCTCTCCTGTTCCCCCCCCCCCAGGCAGAGGCAGTTTCTCCCTTGCTGCCCCAAGCTCATTAATATCCCAGGCTCCAGCCCTTGTCTGCAGCTTGCAGCCGACTGGGCTCTTGTCCCTCTGGCTGAGGGCTTTGTTTCCGTGGGAGTGGGGACTGTGTGGGCACGAGTGCCCTTCCCATTGTGCAGCTTTGTTCTCAGGCACTCTCCAGCACCTGGGGTGGTTGTGCTTCAGCACAAGCTGCGCCTGGAGGAGAGCCTGCCTGACAATGGGAGATAAAAGGAAAATAGTCTCTTGTTGAATGATTCCCCTGAACGAGGGGGCTTGCAGAAAATGAAGCATTGATTCCATCAGCACCCTCAGTTAGATCTCTTACACACATCACACACACCTGCATGAATGGGAGGAGAAGAGGCATTTGAAGATCCATGCTCTAAAGAGAAATGGAGTCAGTTTAGTGCCTGCTGAAGTGGAGTAAGTTGCCTGGTTCCAGCTGTCATTTGTTGGGATCGGGGCCCTGCAGAGTTTCCCAGATGGCAGGGCCAGGCTGTTCAGTCCTCCTCTTCTGCTCTCTTCTCTCCAGGTTTAGCTGCACTCTCTGCCAGTGGAGTCACTGTTTGGTTTTACATGGCTAGATTAATCTCACTGAATTTGAGGCACTTAAGAAATAAAGGATTTAGTCTGAATTAAGCACCTGACATCTGTCAGTAGGTGCCAGCAGAAGGAGGTGCTTCCTGAGGGTGATGTGCCCATCCCAAGAACTCCCCTGGGCTGCATAATCCCATGTGTGCTTTTCCCTCCCCTCTCCATAGCTCTCTATGGAGGCACTGAACCTCCACCTGTCTAAAGGTCAGGCAAAGGGAGAACCTCTTGCATCCTACCCAGCTTTCCCAGGAAGACAGCTAAGCCCAGACTACCTGTCCCTGGACCTGGAAAGACTGGGAACCCCCACTCGTGCTCGGGTGCTGTGTGGTAGCTCTAGCTGCTTCCTGTGTTCCTTGCTGTGCAGTCCCTGCAGTTCTGGCTAGAGCTTCTTGAATGGGTCCAGCCATAGCTGTGCCCCAGAGGTGTGTCTGGAGTAGAGAAATTATGCCCAGTGCTGATGGGGAATGACCCACCCAGCTGGTGGGGCCTTAGAGCAAAGGTGATGACTGAAACAGAGATTCAGGATGGAATCAGCTCACTTCAGCTCCGGTATCACCCAGACAGGTTGGACCAGATGATCTTTGGGGTCCCTTCCAGGCTGGCATTCTGTGAAGCTGCTGCCTCGTGTGACAGTTGGAAGGCAATGTTCAGTGACACAGTGCATGGAAATGCTGCTCCTGATGAAGTGCCAGAGCACCCCCAGGGGCAAAGCTCACCCCTGGGCTTGTGTCTGCCTGCAGGTCTCCAAAATGTCTTCTCCTACAGGCAGGGGATGTGCTGTGCAGAGGGTCTGCAGCAGAGGAGGCAAGGAGGCTGTCGGGGAGCAGGGAGCTTTCCTCAGGGAACTTTGGGTTGGTTTCCCCCTGTGCAGTGCTGGGATCCTGTTAATTTACAGGGGAGCAGAGGAGACTGTACAGCCCTTGTGTGCCGGCAGAGCTGCTGCTGGGTTCGTTCATCCCCAGCCTGGGGGCAGGTGAGCAGGGAAGGGTGCAGTGCCCAGGCCAGCCTGGCACCCGTAGCTCAGTGCCATGGTGAGCTGGAGCCCGCGGTGGGGTCTGGGATCGGCTCATCCCGGGCTGGCTGTGTGGTGCTTTGTGAGCAGGGGCACCGCACCGTGAGGCACCGGAAGCCAGGAGGGCTTCAGGGTTCTCTCAGCCCCGCGGGAAGCCGCACCGGGGGCCGCGGGAAGCCGCACCGGGGGCCGCGGGAAGCCGCACCGGGGGCCGCGGGAAGCCGCACCGGGGGCCGCGGGAAGCCGCACCGGGGGCCGCGGGAAGCCGCACCGGGGGCCGCGGGAAGCCGCACCGGGGGCCGCGGGAAGCCGCACCGGGGGCCGCGGGAAGCTCCTGCCGAAGCTCTCTTTGTCTCCAGCCCAGCCCGGCAGGCGCGGCGGAGCCCCGGGCAGCGGCGGGGCTGCCTTTCAGCCGTACCCCTTTTGTCTTTCCCCCTCCCTTGCGCTTCAGCAGGGGGTGGGGAGGTGGAAATGCCATTTCCTGGCGGTGCCGGAGCGTGTGCGCCGGAGCCGCGCCCGCTGACCCCCTGCAAATTGAAATAATGATAATGCGCGGCTGCATCAAAGCCTCGGCACATCCAGAGCCAGGAGGCATGAAATGCAAATGATGGGGGGCAGCAGATGGATGCTGCCTGCTCGCCCGGTGCCCGCTGGATGCGGCGCTGCCGCCTGACGCGGGGCCGGGCTGGGATGAACACGTTAGCCCTGCGATTCCTTTCATTTGCCTGCTGCTTGCGTTTTTTTTGTGCTCTCGCTGCTCACTCCTGACAATATTTTTCACACCCCAGCGAGCAGCCCCTCCACTCCACTCCACTCCATCTCCCTCCCGCCTCTCTCCCTCTCCCTCTGCTGTCTGCCTCTCGCACGTCTCGGGTCACGTCGCCGCAGCTCCGGTGGAAATAATAAGATATAAACCACGAGGTTGTTATTTGCATAGAAATAGCATGGAGCCCCAGGCAGCATGGGAGAAGGACACAGAGATCATTTGTCTAAAATTTTAATGAAAACTTTTGCTGAGGCAGAGGGTTTTATTTTTTTTTAACTTTCCCTGCCTCCTCCTCCTCCCCAGCCCTGCACCTGCCACCACCTCCCTCAACTCCCTGTTCTCATCACAAGCTCAGCACACAATCATAGACTCCTAGAATGGGTTGGGTTGGAAGGGACCTCAGAGATATCTGCTCCAACCCACTGCCACGGGCAGGGACACCTTCACCAGCCCAGGTTGCTCAGGGCCTCATCCAGCCTGGCCCTGAACACCTCCAAGCAGGAGACATCCACAGCCTCCCTGGGCAACCTGTGCCAGTGTCTCCCCACCCTCACTGGCAAGAATTTCTTCCTCATCTCCAATCTCAATCTCCCTTCTTCCAGTTCAAAGTCATTGCAGTTCCATCTGGGAGAGGGCTGTGCAGCTGCCAGGCACTAAGAGGTTAATTGCTGTTTGTATTCTTTTGAATAGAGGCAAGACAAGAGCCCAGCACCCCCAATTTCTGCAGTGCCTGGGTGGTGCCAGCTTCCTGGACTACATTTTCATTTCAGTCCTCACTAGGAGGTTCCTAAGTCTGTTGCTGGCCTATTTTTAATTAGTTTGCCCCTCGCTGCCTGTTGTGGTTACAGGGTCCTGGCTTTGGGACTGTTGTGTTTGTGTCACCTCAGAGGGCTTTCAGCTCCTTTTCTCCACAGACACCTTCCAGGCTTTCCCTGCAGGCTGCCAGCTTTGGCAGAGGGGCTCAGGAACTGCTCCTGACCTGGGACCCATCACCTTGCTCTAGAGATCTTCAGCCTGGTGTCTCAAACAGGTCATTCTCTGTGTGGTGATGAGGAGGTGCCCCACACGCTGCACCTCACTGCAGGACATCTGAAGTGGCCTTCACTGCAGGTGAAGGGAGGGCTCTAACCAGCAGGTTGTCTTGTTTCCTCTCCCTTCTGTTTAGCTTCATTTCCCCCAAGCTTTCCAGGCTTGGTCTGCCTGAATCAGGCCCTCCAGCTGTCCTCTGGTGTGCTGGTCCTGGGGTTCCATGGCACTATGCTGTTAGCCTGGATTGTCACAGAATGGAAGGGGCCACATAGAGAGGGTCCCACAGGGACACATCCAGGTGGGTTTTGAATGTCTGCAGAGACTCCACCACCTCTCTGGGCAGCCTGCTCCAGGGCTCCAGCAGCCTTACATTAAAGGAGCTCCTCCTCATGTTTAGGTGGAACTTTGATGTTCCAGTCTGAGCTGTTCCTGGTTTGTTTTGAGGCACTTGGCCAGTGTGGCTCTCTGATGCTGGTTGCCCTTCAGTGTCTTCTGGCAGATGTGGACATACCCTGGCTGCCTGTTGGGATGTTGTTTGGTCTTGGTGCTGAAGCAGCCTGGCACTGACCTGAAGGTTGCAGGGCACAACTGAGGGAAGCTGCAGAATTTGTTGGTTGCCCTGAGACTGGAATGAGAATGGCAAGACAAGAGGTGAGGGCTTGGGGGGAACAGGCAGAGATGCTCAGACTGCTGGCTCATGTGTGAAGCTGAGCAGAGAAGCTGGTGTGAGCAGCAGGAAGCCTCCAGAGGCTGTCAGTCTGTCTAGTGTCAGTCTGCAGGCTCAGCAGCAGTGCAAACAACAGCCCTGTGGTTCTGGTGCCTTTTGGGGCTGGGGCTGTAGAATGCAGGCTGTGGAGAGCTGCTTTTCCTTTGAGATTCCAGGCAGGCATAGCTCCATATCTGCTCACGATGACTCCAGTCCTGGGATTAGATCAAAGCCATCATGTGAGAGCAATCATGTGAGTTAGAGCAGCAAGTGCCAGCCCTGTCATTCAAAGAGCACTCTCGTTATTAATGCATGATAGGAATCTCCCTCCTGGCACAGCAAGGGCCCTGTGGGTGCAGGGGCTTGGAGATGCTGATCAGAGGGGCTGGGGAATGTCCCACAGCGGCTTTGGCCATCAGTGCTTCCTGCCATGGACCTCACCAAGGGTACCCTGCTCTTGGCTCCAGTACTGGGGCACGCAGGAGGGGCTGCACTACCCTGCCTTGCATGGCCCTCAGCACCGCATCTGCACAGCTTTGAAACCCCTCCAGGGATGGGGACTCCACCACTGCCCTGGGCAGCCTGGGCCAGGGCCTGACAGCCCTTTGGGGGAAGAAATTGTTCCTCATGTCCAACCTAAACCTCCTCTGGGACAATGTGAGGCCACTTCCTCTAGTCTTGTTGCTTGTACCTGGGGAGAAGAGTCTGACCCCACCTCACTGCAGCCCCTTCTGAGGGAGCTGTAGAGAGCAATGAAGTTTCCCCTTAGCCTTCTCTTTTCCAGACTAAACACCCCCAGGTCCCACACTGCAAAGTGAACAGAGCTTCACTGTCCTGCAGCCTGTCCCCTTGGTCTCTGAATGGGGTCTGGAAGGTTACCAAAGGAGTGACCAAACCAAGACCTTTAAGTTTTGCTGCTGGTGTCAGGGCTGGTGTCTGGACTAGGGAACCCCCATCTGAGGAGGGCTTTGTGAATGTTTACTCCTCTAGAGCAGGAGGCTGTGGCTTGAGCTTGCAAAGTGTTTTGAATCCTTTTGATTTACCACTGACTGATGGAGTGACCTTGAGCCAAACATGCAGGCTCCCTGCACTCTGGAAGGGGAGCCAGGCAGGAATTTCTTGACAAGACATTTGTCACTGGAAAATGCCAGCTCACTGGAACTGCTCTCTCCAGGAAAAGAGGTCAGCCTGGGTGAGTTTCTCATTTGGAGTCTCTGGGGTCAGGTGAAGAGTCTGGGGGCTTTGATGTTGGTTTGTTTTCCAAACTGACTTCTCTTCCCAAATCAGTTTTTATTTCTCATACCTACAACAAATGCTTCAGAGTCAGAAGCAAACATCTTGACCCTGTCTGGTATTTATTCAGATCTCAAGACTGCCAAATCTGATTTTCTGCTGCAGTCCAGAGGTGTTCACAACTCCTCACCCAGTACTGCGAGCTGGACTAACTGTTTCCTCCCAGTGACATTGCACCTTGCCATCTGCAGGGAGGGAGGATCTGATCAGCAGTGGAGTCCTGCTCCCTTTGTGCTGGCAAGGTGTTTTGGGACCTGGAGGCAGAAGGTGGTGTAGAAAGGGCAGCTGCAGTGCATCTGGATGCATCTGGCTGCCCCCAAGGTGCAGTTCAGTTGTTTTTTCCCCTTCCCCCTCTGATTCCCCCAAATTAAAGCAAGAAAGACTCCATCGGCAAGACCTGCTTCTGGATTTGCAGTCAGTAGCCATCTCCAATAACCATCAGGCTGTCAGCTTCCCCCACCTCCCCTGCCTCCCACCTCCCCCATCACTCACCAAAGGGAAAAAAGAGCTGGAGCCACAGCTTGAAATATATCATGCAATAGTGTATCATGAATTTCTTGTGAATCACATTGGTGAAGCAGGTTTATTTATTTCTGAGACTTTAAATCAATACAAAGTAGGTCTCTTAGTTCTGAAGCTGGGATGGAGTGTGAAAAAATGAGCCCATTGTACTCTTAAAACTTTGGGGAAAGGAGATGACAGCTATATAATTCCATTTACCAGGCACTAGGGGCTTTAATGTGAAGGTGCCGGGGAGCTCTTTGTGCATTTAGAGCACCATATCTTCTAAATAAAAGATCTGTAGACTTGATAGTGCAGTGCAGCTCTGCCTTTAATAATCTCCAGGCATTAGACTGAGCCAATCTGTTCCCCAGCCAGGAGGGTCCCCCAGTGAGGGCTCATAAATTAGGAGTGCAGGAGCTGCACACCTCCAGGGCTGAGAGATGCAGGAGTCGTCTGCACCCACAGCGACCTGGGCACGGGCTGTGCTGGGAGCTGCCATCCCACCTCAGCCTGGCCCTTCTGGCTGCTGTTTCAGCCTCTGATGGCTGGAGGTGTGTGTGGGTAGAGCTGAGTGGCAGCAGTGAGGGCTGCAGGACCTGCTGGGGCTTGGCTGCAGGTAGCAGCAGTGGGGTTTGCAGTCCCCATGTTGTGTTTCTGATGAGACCTCCTCCTGCCCGTCCCTGCTTACAGAAGGCTGTCAGAGTGCTGCTGCCTTGGCTGCTGCAGCTCCCTGGCAGAGCACAGCAGCACTGGGAGGGAAGTGCAATTATTGAAATGATTTGGATCAAGTCTGGCACTTGTGTTGGATACACACAGGCAATGTGCTCGCAGTAATGACAGCACTTAGGGTGCATAATGAGCCCCACTCCAGCCCTCTGCTCTCCTTCCTGCAGATCTTTCATCTTTGATGAAACACATGAGCCAGTCAGGTCTGCAGCTTTGCAGGCAATGTCTCAGCTACCTGCAGCTCTGTTCCTGAAAAGCAGCATGGAGAAGGCAGCTGGTCAGAGAATCAGGGAATGGGTTGGGATGGAAGGGACCTTGAAGATGGGAAGGGGCAGCTCCCACCAGCCCAGGCTGCTCAAGGCCTCATCCAACCTGGCCTTGAACACCTCCAGGGAGGGGACATCCACAGCCTGCCTGGGCAACCTGTGCCAGTGTCTCCCCACCCTCACCCTCAAGAATTTCTTCCTCATCTCAGTCTCCCTTCTTCCAGCTTCAATCCATTCCCCCTCATCCTGTCACTCCCAGCCCTTGTCAGAAGTCCCTCCCCAGCTCTCCCATAGCCTCTTCAGTACTGGAAGGCTGCTCTTAAGGTCTCTGATTCCACGCCAGGTTGTGGAGCAGTTTGTGTTGCCTTTGACCTGTGCTGAAGTTGGGGGTGCTGCAGCGCTCCTGTGTGCTGTGTCCCTGCTGCTGCTCTCCACCCAGCTCCCTTTCCAGAGGGCTGCTCTCCAGCCAGGTGGATCCCAGTCTGAGTTGCCCCCTGGCTTACATGTTCCCAGGTGCAAGACTCTACCCTTGTCCTGTTGAACTGCACAGGGCTCCTGCAGCCTCTCCAGGTCTTCCTGGAGGGTGGCTTCTCCCTTCTGCAGTGTCAACCTCCCCACTCATTTTGGTGTCATCTGCAGCAGACTTGGGCTCCAGGCTGCTCCTCCCTCAGGGTGTCTCTTGTTCCCTGGGTGTTTGGAGGCGGAGGGCAGAGTGTCTGTGTGTGTTTGGGAGGGGGTTTAAGAGCTAAATGAGGCAGGTGGGCGATGCCCTCTGCCTGTTGGCAAGGCTCAGCCCATAAAGATAACAAACAGCGTGGGCTTGCTGGAGTGTCAAAGTTATGAGTTTATTTTGTAATGATGTGCTCCTGCCTTCATGAGGTAAACTGGCCGTGGCAGAGGTGTTATTAGTAATATGGGCTCAGTGGAGCAGAGAGCTGAGTGACCGAGAGCTCAGGGTATCAGTCAGGGAGAGGGCAAATGGGAAGAGACAGCAGGGGAATGAGAAAGGAGCTGCTGTGCCTGGGCTGAGATTAGAGACCGAGCGGCGCAAGGGAATGAGAAGCCCAGCAGCCAGAGTCTCGTTCCTTCTGCTCTCTCCAAGGAGCTGCTGGGGCTTTGTCTTTGCTGTGCTCATCTTCCTGGGCAGTGCTGTGGTGTTTTTCCCCAGTTAAAAATTAAGTAGCACCCCCTGCCACTGATCTTGCAGCAGCTCTGAATTCCTGCACTGAGCTCAGGCAGCACCCAGGGGACTTGGCCACATATCAGCTGGGGGCAGGGCAAGCTTCCTGCCTTTCTTCAGCTGCCCTCTGCCTCAGTTCCCCTTGTTATCCTCTTGCCCTTGGGATCACTGTCCCTAAGGTCTCACCTGCACAGAGGGCTGTGTGAGTGTGAGCCACTGTTGTGAGTGGCTTGCTCCATCCTTTGGTGTCAAAGCGCTGATGACTTGCTGCAGGGATGGCCTCTTGTTTGCCTCCTGAGCCAAGCCCTCCTCGCATCCCAGCCACTGACAGCTTCCCCTTTGTCTTCTTCCACAGGTGCTGGGCCGGGAGGTTTACACCTCCAACAACCAGCTGGGTGGGATCCAGATCATGCACAACAATGGGGTGACACACAGCACTGTCTGTGATGACTTTGAGGGGGTCTACACCATCCTGCAGTGGCTTTCCTACATGCCAAAGGTGAGTGCCAACCCCAGTGCGAGCTGCTGCCTAGCACTTTGCTCATGGGGGCTGGAGGCTCTCTCTGGGCTTCCTGTGTGCTTAAGTGGCTGCTGTCAGGCTACTCAGTGTTAGGATGCTGGAGTAAAGCACTGCAGGACCTGGGCTGTGGGGTGGCCTGGCACTGCCTTGGGTCCTCTCACATGGCTCCCCTGCCCTGCTGCCAGGCAGTGGATTATCTCTTGCTGAGAAGCCTCTAAAAGTTCCCCTCTGAGGCAGCAGTTTGCAGCAGCTGATGTGTGGTGCAAGCTGCACCTTCAGGAAAGAGCCTGGAGAATGAGCCAGGTGGCCTGGTCACCTTCAGAAATGAATCCTTCAGTGCTTTTCTTTTTCCCTCAGAACGTGCTCAGCCCTGTTCCTATCCTCAAAGGGAAGGATCCCATCGACAGGACCATAGACTTTGTTCCCACCAAGACTCCCTATGACCCTCGCTGGATGCTGGCTGGACGCCCACACCCAAGTACGTTGATCTTTGGTGGCCAAGGTACACAAGGTGGACCTTGTTTCAAGCTGTGTCAGGGCTCTCTGTCTGCCATCAAGTGTCTCACAGAGCTCAGGTAGTAATTGGCTCTAAACAATTTCCATATAGTGTAGAAAAACATAGTATAGAAAAATAGTTCCTGCAGGGGCTCCAGGAGAGCTGGGAAGGGGCCCCTGACAAGGGCTGGCAGTGCCAGGATGAGAGGGAATGGATTGGAGCTGCAAGAGGAGAGACTGAGACTGGAGATGAGGAAGAAATTCTTTAGAGTGAGGGTGTGAGACACTGGCACAGGCTGCCCAGGGAGGCTGTGGCTGCCCCCTGCCTGGAGGTGTTCAAGGCCAGGCTGGATGAGGCCTTGAGCAACCTGGGCTGGTGGAGGTGTCCCTGCCCATGGCAGGGGGTTGGAGCTGGATGATCTTCAACGTCCCTACCAGCCCAACCCATCCTGTCAGTCTATGAAACCTGAGTGCTTGAGGACACCTGCAGTTATTAGCTGCTTCTGTAGATTGTTTTTGTGTGTGGTTGAGAGGAAAATCCACAGGCACAGGGCCTGGACACTGCAGGGATCGCAGCAGATCCTGGAGGATGATTGTTCCGGAACGCTGCGAACACTGAGCCCTGCTGCAGGCCTTTGGGGTTGCACAGCCTGTGCCCATCCCAAGCTGCAGGCTGGGTGAGCATTGTGCCCACTGTCAGTAAGGAGCCTGGGGGTGCTGAGAGGAGGCCTGTGGAAAACTGAAGTTTTCTGGGTTTGGATAATATTTCTCCAGCCTGTCCCCAGCCATCCATCGAGCTGTCTGCGCTGCAGCTCCCGCTGCCTCCCAGCCCACTGCCTTCAGATTTTAATTTAGTGGAAGTGTTAAGGCAAGCAGATGATTCCCTGAGATAAGTTAAAGCAGATATCTACTGGGTGAAAAGTTAAAGCCATTTATTAGAGAAGATATTGCCCTGATATTCTTCAAAGTGACGCCCGACACGAGGCCGGAATCTAAACCATCGGCTCTGGGCCCACGATGGAGAGATAGTGTGGGAATGGATGGTCACATCTTACAGTGGGGCCACAGAGGCAGGGAATGTAGAACACAGTAATTACAAGTTTGGGCTTGATAAAACACTCTCCATCCTGTTTAAGTCAGCAGAGGTTAGCTTGCTTGGATCTCCACTTTTAATTGGTTTTGGGCTTGGGTTTGCGGAAGCAGAGGGGCTCAGACTGAAACAGCCCTCAGAAGCTGGGTGCCAAGGGGGAGAGCTGGGAGGATTTGGGTTGGGGTTGGGTTTTTTTGCAGAGCTCCCTGAAGCTTCGTGGTCTGCTCCAGGGTGGTGACTCTCAAAGCAAGCTTTAGTTTATGGAGAGGAGCATCATCCTCTGGTTCTGCTGTGAGCAAGGAGGCTTCTGGTGTCAGAATGCTTCATTTCAGGCTGAAAGAGTTGGGACTGTTCAGCCTGGAGAAGAGAAGGCTCCAGGGAGACCTTAGAGCTGAATTTCAGCTGGGGAGGGACTGTTCAGAAGGGCCTGTGTGGATATGACAAGGGCCAGTGGTTTGAAACTGGAGCAGGTCAGAGTTAGGTTGGACAGCAGGAGGAAGTGAGGGTGGAGAGACACTGAACAGGCTGCCCATGGATGTGGTTGAGGCTCCATCCCTGCAGACATGCAAGATCAGCATGGAGGTGTCCCTGTGCAGCCTGCTCTAGCTGGAGGTGTCCCTGCTGCCTGCAGCAGGGGTGGACAAGATGAGCTTGGAGGGTCCCTTCCAGCCCAGTGCCATCTGTGAAGCTGTGGATGGGCGGCGGGCGCGGGGCGCGCGGGCTCGGGGGTTCCAGACCAGCACAGGAATGTTTGTGTTCAGGTCCTGGCTTTCCCCAGTGTCCTTTCTGTAAAAGCAAAGTTAGCCAAGAATCCGGAGGAAAGCGCGAGGCCAGCTGAAGTGGGGACTGGGCGTTCTGGAGAACATCTCCAAGGACTCTGCTGCCTTTTGACAGACGTCTGTGGTGGCTTGAGCAAAGCAGAGTTAGTTATTGAGAGGTGCCCAGTGCTCTGCTCCCCGAGCCCCATCCTCTGCCAATGCATGATGCTGTGGCTGATCAATTGCTGCCTTTATGCCGACTAGCAAATGAAATGAGAGCTGATGGCTGAGGCAGACCAACGCTCAGCTGTCCGACGTTCCCCTGTGTTATAGCTGGAAATAGAGGAACAACCAGTGCCACCTTCCCTACTGGCACTCTGAGCAGGTTTCGAGTGCTCCTTTTGCTGTTCTCTCTCCCTTCTTCCCTGCCTCTGACATTCCCATGTTTTCCCCTTCAGATCAAAAAGGACAGTGGCAGAGTGGTTTCTTTGACCATGGCTCATTCCTGGAGATCATGCAGCCCTGGGCACAGACTGTTGTGGTGGGCAGAGCAAGGTAAATTCTGAGGGGTTTTGGACCTTTGTAGAAATCAAATTCCTGTTGTGCTTTGCACTTTCCTGGCAGATGCTTTGCAAGCTGATGGCTGTAAGTAAAACCAAGTCATCACCTGAGAGGGGCGGGGTTCTGCCCCAGAGGTGAAGCATGGTCTGATGGTTTCTCCTGTCTGGCTTGGAGCTGGCAGCTTCAACATGCACCAAAAGAGATGCTGTTAAAAACGATGGCAAACAATTATCTGCTTCCCTAGGCAGCTGGTGGCACAGTGAGGCCTTCCTGCAGCCCTGACTGCTGCAGGCACATCAGGCAGCTGATGGCTTTGCATTTCCTTTGACTTGCAAGGGAAGTTCAGCTAAAACTAAAGGAAATGGCAGAGGCAGGAGCTGATCTTTGAGGGCTGTGCCACAGTGCCAGCAATCCAGAGCCAAATGCCCTACTGAGCCTCACAGCCTCTGGAAATGCTCTGGCCTCACCCAACCAGTGACTCAGGGCCTGACCCTAGCAGCAGGACAGCCCTGGTGATGCTGTGTTTCACTGCCAGACACCCCCACAGCACAGCTGGCACAACCAGACAGGTTCCCAGCTGCTCTTAGCTCCTCCTGGTGCTGGCACTCCTGCCCCAGAACTGTTGGCTCTGGCAGCTTCTGTTCCAATTTAAAGCCACAGCTCCCCAGGGCCATCATGAGGGTTGCAGAGCAGAGGTCATGCTGTGAAACAGCAAAGCTGAGGCTGCTTCACCTGCCTGAGAGAGGCTGGAGTTGGGCGGGGGCTCAGTCTCTTCTCCCTTGTATCAGTTTCATCTCACAACATCTGGGAATTATTTCAAGGCTTTTATGTCAAGCAGTGCTCCAGGGGGCAGGGTTGGAATGAGTGGTTTGGCAAAGCTGGAAGATCACTGCTCAGGTCCCTGCTCAGCTTCACTTGCAGTTCCTTTTTCTCCTGCCAAATTCCAAGCTGCTTCAAGCTCTCCCATCCAGGTATCTGTAACAGAAATGAGAGGGACTTCTGTCAGGAGCAGTGGCACTGGGAAAACACAAACCCAGCCAAGTAGGGATGTACTCCTGGGATTGTTACTGTAAGTGCTGCCAAAACTCATCTCTTGTATGGATGTTTGGAATCTGTCTGCTGGTGGCTGTAAATTGTCTTTTATTATTCGATGGCAACTTGTCCAGGGACACACTATAAAACAAGATGGAGCATCTTCATGTGCTGGCCTGATAAAATTTATATGAAGTATAATGGAAAACAGAAGTTGTTTTGAGCTGTTTTCCAGTTCAATAAATAACTGTAATACTTGGATAAAGATGTTCTTTATTAGGTCACCTGGGCCTGCACACCCCAGCTGTAAGTTACCCACCGCAGACGGCTCTGCAATTACAGCTGCTGGGCAGCCTCTTCATCACGGGCAGTGGGGAGCTGCTCAGCCCCTCCTGCACATGGGCCCTGTTCCCTCCTGCCTGCAGCACGTGGGGCTGAGGCTCTGCTGGGACTCTGTCCTGGGAGTGAGCAGTTGTCAGCAAGATGCCTTTTGTGTGCCTTCTCCTGCTGCCTGCACTCCCCTGCTGCCTGCTTCCCACCCCTGCAGTCACAGAATCACTGAGTGTCAGGAGGTGGAAGGGACCTTTAAAGAGCATCCAGTCCAGGCCCCCTGCCAGAGCAGGGTCACCCAGGGCAGGGCACACAGGAACACATCCAGGTGGGGCTGGAAGCTCTCCACAGAAGGAGACTCCACAACCTCTGTGGGCAGCCTGCTCCAGGGCTCAGCAGCCTCACACCAAAGAAGTTTCTCCTTGTGTTCCTCATGTTCAGGTGGCACCTCCTGAGTTCCAGTTTCTGTCCACTGCCCTTTTGTCACTGACCCATTGCCATTCTGCAACAGAGGGAGGACACAGGCAAACCCAAACCTTTACCCATCATTCACCCCAGCCTCTTGGGAGAGGGCGAGTTAGGGTGGCTTGGGCATCAGCCTTGCTTGGTCCTGCAGCCTGTGGGTGCATTTCACCAGGGGACAGTGCTGGGGAAGCTCTTGGCTCTTCACATTTGTTGGTCGTGGGCAGGAGCAGCAGTGTCACTGTGAGGGGTGGCAGGTGGCAGTGGTGGGGATGTGGCTGGGTCACTCCAAAGCTGGGCTTTGCTCTGCCCTGCTCAGTCTCCAGGGGCTCTCTGCTAGGTGTAGCAGATTTGGCTTTCGCAACCCTGACTTCTGCACTGAAGTTCTCCAGCCAGGTGCCTAAACCCTTCAGAGGGTCCAGAAGGCTTCTCTGCCATCTGCTTGCCTTCTTTGTCTCTTGAGTGTTTTGATGCCGTTGTGTAGCAGCAGGGATCCTGCTTTGTCTCCTGTGTCACCAGGCTGGGAGGGATACCTGTCGGAGTGGTTGCCGTAGAAACGCGGACGGTGGAGCTCAGCATCCCTGCTGATCCTGCAAACCTGGACTCTGAGGCCAAGGTAGGTTGAGATGTGCTCAGCTGCTTGTTTGTCCTCTGCAGGTGACCTCTTTCTTTGGTAGGATTCTGCCCCCCAAACGAGGGACCAAAGTACAGCCCTCCCTTGGTGAGCTGCTAGCAGTGGCTGCTGCTGGAGCAGCATCTGGGCAGCTGAGGCCCCTGCAGTGCTGCTTCTCCTGTGGCTTGGGGGAGCTGCAGGGCCCAGGGCCAGGAGATTGCCCAGCAGAGGAGATTTCCCTCTTCTCTTGCTGTGATCACAGAGTGTCAGAGTTTGGTGGTTGCTGCTCTGATGCTTTGCCTTTCCTCTGCCTGCTTTCACAGCTCTAGCCCAGCATCACCTCATTGGGGTTTTCTCCTTGGCACATCCTTCTCTCTCCTCTCCTTCACCTCCTTACTGCAGGCAGCCTTTCCATGCTCTCCCTCTCCTTAGTTGAATCAGTGGGAACCCTCCTGCTGTAGCTGGTGACAAGAGGATTGTCCTGATTCTGCTGTGGGCAAGCAGCTGCTAAGCATTCAAGGTGCTGGGTTCCTGCTTGTCAGTTCCACAGCCCAGCTCTTGCTGCATCCATTTCTGTGGGTTTCTGCCAGCTCTTACCTTGATGGCTTCCAAGACCTACCAGGCTTTTTTCATTCCCACCAGATAATCCAGCAGGCTGGGCAGGTGTGGTTCCCTGACTCTGCCTTCAAGACTGCACAAGCTATCAATGACTTCAACAGAGAGGGGCTGCCTCTGATGGTCTTTGCTAACTGGAGAGGCTTCTCTGGAGGAATGAAAGGTAACCAGCAGTTTGGATCTCCTTTTGGTGTCATCTGAAATTGTGCCAGGGGAGGGTTAGGTGGAGATGAGGAACAATTTCTTTGCTGCAACAGTGGTCAGGGATTGGCACAGGCTGCCCAGGGAGGTGATGGAGTCCCCATCCCTGGAGGTGCTCAGAAACATGTGGCCATGACCACTGGGGACAGGGTTTGGTGGCAGTGGTGGTGTTGGGTTGCTGGTTGGGCTGCATGCTCTTGGAGGCCTTTTCCAACCCAAACAGTTCTGTGGTTGTGTCCCCCATGTGCTCCAGCCCAGCTGGCAGCAGGAGGAGGAGGGAGCCCTGGTGCCCAGGAGGGAGGAACAGAGCTGTGGTGGTCAGCACCTCAGTCCAGGTGTTCTCCTGCACCTTGCTCACTGCTGGGCCCTGTGCTGAACCCTCCTGACTCTCTCCATGCTCCCTGGGGGGCTGTTTGCAGTTTGGGTTTCAGTGCTGGCTGGGGGATTATGTAGGGGAGGGAAAATAAACAATTATGCCACCCCTCAGTGCACACAAACACACTGCCAGGAGCAGGCTGCACTGTGGGTAAAATGACTCCAAAATTGTGTGTAATGAGTAGGAAAAGATTAGAGACAGCTCTTGCTATGCTGAAAATTGACATTAGTGGAGGGGAAAAAAAGAGAGGGGGGAGAAAAAAAAGGCAAAAAAAGGAAGAGAAAAAGAGAAAAGGAAAAGAAAAAAATGAAAAAGGGGGAAATGAGGGAAAGGGGAAAGGAAAGGGGGAAAAGGAAAAGAAAAAGGGGGTGGAAGGAAAACAAAAGAAGGGGGAAAAGGGGAAAGAAAGGAAAGGATAAGGGAAAAAAGGAGGTAGGTGGCACTGCCAGAGGATTCTCAGCTTTTACTCAGCACTGTTGTTGTTTTTTTCCCTAGGATGGGTTATAAATAACAATTAAAAAAAGGCATTAAAGAACCCCCAGCTCAGCAGCACAAAAAGGCTGCTTTAAATCTCTGCCCCTGGGTGCTGCATGCCAGCCTGGCTTGTCTGGTGTGGGTCTGGGAAGGACATCCCTGTGTCTGCAGCCAGCCTGTGCCTGGTGGTCAGCTCCAGGTCCTGTCTGACAGCCCAGCCAAGCCTGATCAGCTCAGCTCCGGGCAGGGAGGCTCAGGGCAGGCTGCCCAGCACGATGGAAATGCAGAAGGCTGCCTGCAGCCTTTCCTAGTGTGCTTGATGCAGCTGGCTGCCAACATTTGCACCCACAGGGGCATGAGAGGAGCCTCCAGTGAGCTCCTGTCTGTGTGCAGCCAGCACTGCCGTGCTCTACAGCTGAGCAGGCAGCAGCAGAGGGTGTGGGAACCTGGCTGGGGGACACCTCTGCTCTCTTCAGAGGACCCCTCCACAGAACCATAGAATGCTTCAGGCTGGAAGAGCCCTCTGAGGTCATCCAGCCCACCCCTCAGCCCCACACCACCACAGCTGTCAAACCCTGTCCCCAGGGTCCGTGGCCACACCTTCTGTATTGGAGAGAAGAGAAATCTGCTGTGAAGGAAGGCTGAGAGACTTGGGGCTGGTAGCCTAGAGGGGAGAAGACTGAAGGGAGAGCTTCTCAGTGTTCGTAAATACTTGAAAGGTGGCACCAGTGGTGCCCACTGCCAGGACAAGGCACAGTGGGCACAGACTGGAACAGAATAAATTCCATCTGAACATGAGGAGGAACTTCTTTACTTTGAGGGTGGCAAACCCCTGGAGCAGGCTGCCCACAGGGGTGGTGGAGTCTCCATCTCTGGAGTCTTTCTAGGCCCATCTGGCTGTGCTGTGTGGCTCTCTCTAGGGGACCCTGCTTTAGCAGGAGCCTGGACTTGGTGATCTTCAGAGGTGCCCCCCCAAGCCTTACCCACTACAAGAGCACATTCATTACCTCTTGTGCTGTCCCTGGGCTCCATCTTCCCAACCTGAGCTTGCTGCTGCCAAACCTGAAGGAGATTTGGAGACAGGCACAGAAAATGTTGAGTTTCTCTCAAGTTCTGTGCTCCTTCTCCCTCTGCCTTGTTCAAACAAGTAGTGCACTTAACCTGAATAAAATACACCCCCTTGGCAGCAGTGAGGAATGTGCTGCTAATTACACAATTACTTTATTATGTAGCACCAGTAAAAAATGTCCAGGAAAGAATTAATTCAGTTAAAATAATTTGAATCAAGCAATTATTTTCTTAACACTGGAATTAGCTGAAAGTGCTTCAAGTGGTTTATTACTGGCACTACATAATAAAATAATTGTGTAATTAGTAATAAATTTGTCACCCCTTTTGAGGTCTTTTTCTTTACCCAGGACAAAGGAGAAGGTTGGGAGTTTTGTTTGGTTCTCAGTCCTCACTGTCTCTGCCGAGAATTTGGGGTTGGAAGGGATGAATTGTTCTCTTCCTCAGCATCTGACATGGCTGAAGAATGGGACAGTGACCTTGCAGGTGATCTGCAGGCAGCCCAGCACAGCCCTGGGGCACTGCCATGCTGTGGCTTGCTCTTTCTGCAGACATGTATGACCAAGTGCTCAAGTTTGGTGCCTACATCGTGGATGGCCTGAGGGAGTACCATCAGCCTGTGCTTGTCTACATCCCCCCACAAGCAGAGCTGAGAGGAGGCTCCTGGGTGGTGATTGACCCTACCATCAACCCCCGGCACATGGAGATGTATGCAGACCGGGAGAGCAGGTACAGCACCTGCCCCTCACCCTGCCTGGGCAGCTCCAGCTACAGACCTGGGCAGCACAGCTGCTGGAGGGTCTGGAGAACAGGGCTGGGGAGGAGCAGCTGAGGGAGCTGGGGGTGTTCAGCCTGGAGAAGAGGAGCCTGAGGGAGACCTCATTGCTCTCTACAGCTCCCTGAGAGGAGACTGCAGCCAGGTGGGGCTTGGCCTCTTCTCCCTAGTCTCAGGTGGTAGAAGGAGAGGAAATGACCTGGAATGTGCCCGGGGAGGCTTAGTTTGGAGATGGGGAAAATAATTGTCCCTGCTGCTGCTGTTCCATAACCCTCAGCACTGCCCTTCCTCCTCAGCCCTGCTCCTGCCCTCGCAGGTAGAGGCTGCAGTGACTTTATGCACCAAGCCCAAGTTTCAAGTCACTCCAGCTTTGGCCGGGGCAGGATCTCTAATGAAGGTGGCTGCTAGCTGGTTTGTCACACAGCTTACCCACCCTCTGAGAGAGCTGTCAGATCACAGCTTTACAGAGACTGCTGAAGAGCATGGCTGGTGCCAGGCTGTGCCTCCGGCTGCTGGACAGAGGAAGCATAAACCACGGCCAAGATTCTGCCTGTCTTCTCTCTCCCTGTTTTGTCTCTCCCCTTCTCTTCTTTTTGTCTCATACTTTGTAGCTAACACTGCGCCATTCCAGTTTGTGTTTGCCCTTGTCTGATGACCTGAAAGTGCCTTTCTTTTCTCTTTTCCCATCACTGTTCAGAGGAGGAATCCTGGAGCCGGAGGGGACGGTGGAAATCAAATTCCGCAGGAAGGATCTGGTGAAGACCATGCGGAGGGTGGACCCTGTCTACATCCACCTGGCAGAGAGGCTGGGTAGGTCTGCCCGGGGCTGGGGGCGGCCAGCCTCCAGCTGGGGGCTAATCAGTGTGTTCAGAGACCTCAGAAAGGGGCCCTGGGACATACCATCCAATTCATGCTGTTTTATTTGCTGTCCTCTAAGCCGGACAGCCAAGGGGCTGAGAGAAGCTGTGAGGGGGGACAGCTGTGTGCCCCTGGCACACCTGGGGCTGGCACTGCCCTTGGGAGCTGATTTCTTCTCTTAGGATTCTTTCTCTCTTGAATGAGACTTACTACAGGTGCTTGAATCTAGCTTCCACCTCAGCCACTGCTCAGCTCACTGAAAGCACCTGAGCCAAACCCTCAGCTGGTGTCATTTGGTGTAACTAAGAACTGGGTACAGGACCCTTTGGGCTGCTGGAGTGTCACAGAGTGCCTGAGGCAGTTGTGGGTAGGGGTACTTGTCTCCTCCTCAGCCTGCAGAGATGACAAAAGATTCTTTCCCCCCTGGGTGGGGAGGGGTGACCTGCAGTGCCCAGAGCCTCCCCTGTCCCTGGTGTGCCTGTGGTGGTTGTGAGTGTCCTCCAGATGATCTCTGGTGCACACCCAGCAGCCCAGCACAGCACAATACACTCAGCCCTGTGCTGCCTCGGGGCGGGTGCTCTGGGTGGTTCTCAACTGGTTCTCACTGTAAGGGTCTCATCTCAGAGACCCTCATCTCTCTGCCTCCCAAACTGCCTGCATTCCACTAGAGGAAGAAGCAGGACACATGTGGGGATGGCTGGAATGTGCAAAGCCTTTTGGGACCTTCAGGAGGAAAAGTGTTCTGCAAGCGGCTGACAAATCCTGGCTCTTGCTGCTCTTACCCTTCAGGCTTGGGCTTTTTGAGTTAATTTATGGCAGTGCAACAATTTCTGTACAAACCACCCTCCTGACAGCCTTGGGAGGAGAGTAACAACTGTGAAGGGTGCAGGGAGTGTTGAGAATCAGGCTGCCTGGGATGGCTTTGATAGCATCCAGCAAAGCTCTGTGACAGTCTTTTGCTACTCTTTGTTTTCTATCACTGTGCTGATTGCTTTCTGGGCCAGAAGCTGTTTGGCAGATGTGTGAGTTTTGCAGACCAGCACAAGGCAGCAGCTTTATCCAAGTTCAGACTTTGCTCATGTAGGGTCATGGGTACATAGAATGGTTTGGGTTGGAAGGCAATAAGGAAGGGAGAAGAGAAGGCTCCGGGGAGACCTCGTGGTGGCCTTGCAGTACCTGAAGAGAGGCTACAAGGAGGCTTTGGAGGGACTTTTTACAGGGGCTTGTGGTGATAGAACTGAAGGACAATGGCTTTGAGCTGGAACAGGGCAGCCTGAGACTGGAGATGAGGAAGAAATTCTTGACAGTGAGGGTGGGGAGACACTGGAACAGGTTGCCCAGGGAGGCTGTGGGTGCCCCCACCCTGGAGGTGTTCAAGGCCAGCCTGTCCCAGTGTCTCACCACCCTCACTGTGCAGAACTTCCTCCTGATGTCCAACCCAAACCTCCCCCCTACTCCAGTTTCAAACCATTGCCCCTTGATCTATCCCCACAGACCCTTCTGCACCGTCCCTCCCCAGCTTTCCTCTAGCCCCCTTCAGATACTGAAGGCAACTCTAAGGTCTCCTTGGAGCCTTCTCTTCTCGAGGCTGAACAGCCCCAGCTCGTTCAGGACCAGAGCAGTGAGACCTGCAGAGAAAAACCCCAGGTAGAAAGGCTCAGAAGTCCACCCTTGGGCTCTGCCAGGAGGCAGCAGCCTCTTCAGGGCTTTTTTCCCCCCTCTCCCAGCACAGGGTAATTACTGCCAGCAAAGTCCATACACTTTAATTAAAATGACTGCAACACAAGAGGAGTCGCTTCCGACGGTACATGGAGAGAGCTCTAAAAGCTTCAGTCAGCGATAAGCATCTCACTTAGCTGCTGGTAATTGCTGCCAGCGTCGGCGATCGGCGCTGCCGCCGCTGCCGCTTTGCCTCTAATTCCAGGAGCAGAGCAGCAGAGCCGAGATTGCAGCAGCACCACAGTGAATTCAGAATTGTTTTGGATTCTCTCTCTCTCTCCCATTTTTAATATTATTTAATTTTTTTCCGCTGGTTTTCTTTCTGGCCAATTTAAAATTTGTCAGAGCCGGTCCTCTTCTGGATCACTGCCCTTTGATATTTCGCGCACTCCATTTGCCACAAACAAGCCGCGGGGCCGCGGTTCATGCTGACTCCAGCAGAAGCAGAGAAAGCTCCATTTATCTTACACTGCCTGCTGAATTCTTACTCATTAGCTGGGGGTTCACTGCCTCTCTTTAACCCCTGAGTGGCTGTCATCCCTCCCCGGAGCTGCCGGGGAGAGGGAGATGCTCTCCGCCGCTGCCTGTTGCGGAGGGGTGGGGAAGGAGGGAGCCGCGGGGCTGGAGGCACGGGGGTTGGGCTTGCAGTTGGGGAGAGTGAGAGCAGGGGAGGCTGGCAGATATTGAATAATTTGACACAAATCTGTTCATTATCAATTCTCCAGCACTGTTGCTGCAGTGTTGATTAGCCCTGTGCTTTATTAAAGTGTCACTCAGGAGCTGGGCTGTTAGAAGCCAACAAACGCCGAGGAGCAGAGGGCAGGGAGGGAAGGGCTGCGCCCTGCCCAGCCCAGGAGCAGGAGGAGGTGCCGGCGGAGCAGGGATTGCCTGGAAGTGCAGGAGCAGTGCTGGCTGTGGGCCTCAGGCTCTTGTTAAACACGTGGGGACCCACTGTAGCTTGCTTTTTGTGGCAATTAGAGCTTTGCCATGCAGGGTCTGGGCACAGCCTGTGGCAGGTGCACATGGAAAATGGGTGGTATAGGAGTGGAATGAGGCAAAGTGGCTGTGGGCAGGGTGAGGGTGGCTCTTGCATTGCACATTTCTCCCATCAGGTGTTTATCTGGTGGTAAAAGGCAGCAGCTGTCTGTCCCCTGAGAAATGCTCTAACAGTGTCATGCCTCTTCAGCTGAGGCCATGCAGCTGCACAGGTCCTGGCATGCATAGAACCAGAGAAGGGTTTGGGTTGGAAGGGAGCTGCCATGGGCAGGGAGCATCTTGAAAGTTGCTTGAAATAATGTTGGCCTTTCCCTAAGCAGTGTCTGAGATGCAGGAGGAGGAGCACTGTGCTCCACATGAGGCTGCCTAGAGACAGGACCAGGGGAATGGTTTGAAGCTGAGGGAGGGCAGGGTTAGACTGGAGCTGAGGAAGAAGTTCTGCAGTAGGAGGGTGAGAAGGCTCTGGCACAGGTTGCCCAGGGAGGATGTGGATGTCACCTCCCTGGAGGTGTTCAAGGCCAGGCTGGATGAGGCCTTGAGCAACCTGGGCTGGTGGAGGTGTCCTTGCCCATGGTAGGGGCTTGGAGCTGGATGATCTCTGAGGTCCCTTCCAGCCTGAGCCATCCTAGGATTCTGTGCACATCAGCACTCTGGGGGCAGAGCACTGTGGAGCTTCTCTGCACAAACTCCTGAGTGGAGTGCTGGATCACTCTGTTTGGCTCAAGAGTGTGCAAAACCTTTCTGAAGTCTCCAAACCGTGAACCCAGGACTGCCCCTGGGCAGAGCTGCTCCTCTCTGCAGGGAGATGTGCAGGGCTGTGGTGCCAGCTGGAGCCTGCAGCTGCCTTTGGCCCCAGCCATGCCACCTGGTGAGGGCTGTGCTGGTGGCCTAGGGACAGCCCTGGCAACCTATGTCTTGTTCCAGGCTGTGGTTTGGGAAGTCAGATTGCAGCTCGGAAGTCCAGTAATGTGGTTTGGGGTTTTTTTTTGGGGGAGGGTGTGTATTCAGTGCTGTAATTAATCAAAGTGCTGATTGTTTGCTTCAGCAACACCTAAGGAGAGCTGCTGCTGCTGTGGGGCCTTGGGCAGGTGCAGTCTGTGGCTGTAACTTTGGTTGTTTAGGTGCTGCTGATCTCCAGTGGCGGCTGCTGGCTGCAGGAGCTGCTGCAGTTAATTGTTGTTAATTCACTGTCAGGAGTCCTGGGAGCAAGCGCTGCCTTCTGTCAGCTCCTGCCTGACTACTGCCATCCTGAATGCCCTCCCAGGGGGCTGCAGATGTTCCCCATAAAGAGGAGGTTTGGGGAACTGGGTACCTGCTGCACTTTGCCTGTTTGATGCCAGTGTTGAGGCCTCAGGAGCAAAGTGTTGGAAAGGACTAGGGTGGAAGATCAGGTGGTGGAGCTACACAGGAGCCTCTGGAGCCTGTGTCAGGAGCTGGTGTGACCTTCACTGCTCTTCCCTCTTGCTCCTCTACCACATAAATCCTGCTGAATATTTAGTGAAGCAATTACAAGCAGTCTCATTTAAAGAAACAAGCAACAGCCCCAAAAGGGCTCTCTCCAGGGACGTGAGTGGCTAGGGGTGACCTTCCTTGTCCCCTCTGGAGCAGCTCCCTCCAGCTGGGGTGGGAGATGTCTGTCACCTGGGCAGCCTGGATGCTGTTGGCATTCTTGCTGCCTTTGCTGATTTTTTTTGTCTGGCAGAGGAAGAGAAGGTGAGATTCATGGTGGAGGATTGTTGGAGCTGTGGGAATTGGGTGGGGGTGTCCTAACCAGGCTTAAAATGGACATTTGATGCTGCCAGGGAGGCAGAGCAAGTGGTGTGCTTCTGCAGAGGACTCCTCCAGCGCACACTGAGGTGGGATTTAACTGCTTTGCTCAGAAGAATGCCCACAGCAGAAGATAGGTAGAACTCGGTGTGGGGTGGGTTTGGTGTTACCCAGCCCCCAGGTTTGCCTGGAGTAGTCGTACCTTTCAGATAGTCAGTTGTTACTGAGGCTCCTTTGTGGCCTGGAGGGACAGCTGCTGTCACCTCTGAAGTTCAGAGCTGAGGAACAACTCGCCCCACATCCCAAGGTGTGTCTGAGCCCAGGGGCACCAGAGCAGGGTCGCAGCTGCCTCTGCCCTGGTGAGCACTGGCATGGCCTTGGCTCGTTCAGAGGAGGTCTCTGCCTCTTGGGTGTGCTGAGCTGAGCCTGGGTTGAAGCCCTCTCCTTTGTCCAGCTGTCAGCATGCAAAGCATGGCAGGAGGCCTGGGGACCGTCCCAACAGAGCTGTGGGGTCTCAAGAGAGACCTTGATGCTTGGAGTGCTTGTCTGAGGAAGAGGCAAGAAGATGGAGAGCAGATGTGTGTGCTGGGGCTGTGTGCTGGGGCTGAGGGAGCAGCTCCCTCGGTTTAACGGCTCTGAAGCCGTAAACCATCAAATTGATTCAGCAGCTGCCCAGCTCCCTGCAATCAGAGGGAACCTACAATAACATTTCTTGAAGTCATTTTGTCTAACCTGTTAAACTGGTCATATTTAAACACAGCACTTTGCTGCTAAATGTTATGGGAAGCTGTGATTCATGGCCCTGCTGAGCCGCTTCCAGCTGGCAGCAACTTCATTAACGACAGCCCTGGTCCTGCCAGCGCAGCCACGGCCAGGCACTGAGCCCCTCGTGCCTGGCAGGGGCCTGGGTGGTGTCATGGGGCACAGTCAAAGTGGCTCAGGTGGTGCTGTCCCTGCCATGATGCTTTCCCTAACTTTTGGAGAGGAGGAGAAGTTGATACCCATCACAGGAGGGGGCCCTGTGTGGCTCTGTCATGGTGGCCTTGAGGGCAGCTCCTGCAGCCTTTCAGGGCAGCAAGTGGCCATGTCCCTGCTGGCACCAGGGAGGGGTCTCAAGGGCTGGCTTTGGCAGGCCTTGTATTACAAAATCCCAGCGTGGAGGGGCTGGGAGGGACCTGTGGAGATCACCCAGTCCAACCCCCTGCACCCACAGCAGCGTGCCCGGGAGCACAATGGCCACAGCTGGGTTTGGAGTCTCCACAACCTCCCTGGGCAGCCTCATGGGAGCAGAATCAAGGCACTGAGCTGGACTCTCCTGCCCAGGGCAGAGCTGGGCTGCCAGAAGCAAGCCTGGGGACTGCACAGCCCAGGGTGGATGTGACATTTGGTGGCACTCAGAGAGTGCTGCTTGGAGTGTCCTGTGCTATCTGCTGAGTCGGGAAGGTCACACTTGCTTCTTGCTCTGGATTGTCACCTTGCCTCCTTGCCCTGCCTGCCAGCCCCCCCCCCCGCCTGCCAGCCCCCCCTGCCCTGCCAGCCCCCGCCTCTGCCAGCCCCCCGCCTCTGCCTGCCAGCCCCCTGCACTGTGTTTGCCCTGCACTGGGCCGTTCCAGAGTGCTGCTGCTGCTGCTTTTGTTTCCCTATTGATCAGCAGCTGATCCATACCCCGGGTCTATAATGCTCCTATGATTTAAACTTGAACAGTTTCATTAACTGTCAAGTGCCTTTAGAGCAAAGGAATCCCATATTTTAACTTCCCTCTCCTTGCCAGTTAAAGATTTGTGGCAGGAGACTTCTCCTGCCCAGAAACAAGCAAACAAATAAATAAATAAAGCAAGCAAGCAGCACCAAGGCCTGGGGCCTGCAGGCCTGAGTGGGGAGGAAAGAAAAGGCATTGCCAGGTATTTAATTGTGCAGGGGGCTTACAGGATTGATCGAGAGCTTAGCTTTGTACAATGGTGCAGTGAATAAGGAATGCTGCTGACAAAGGATCGATGATGGGATAATCACTCCTGATCCCCCTCCTCATTGTTGCCTTCTTTCTTCCAGCAGAACAGGGTTCAGAAGTCAAAAATCTTTATAGAGGCTGCTTTTAAATTAAGCAGAAAATAGACATTGACATATTTGTTAATCTCACCTAAATCATGGCTGGGCCTGGCTGGGCTGCCTGCACACCCTGGAGTGCCTGGGTGGCCGTGGGGAGCTGGGGGGCCTGGGATGCTTCATGGGGATAAATATGCAGCATTTTTTATGCTGAAAGTGCTGCTCTTCATTAAAACCTCCTTACTGGCACTGGCGAGGCTGGGAGACGTTTATATTGGCAGGCACCTGGAAACATCCCTCCCTTGGGCACAGCCTTGTGTGGCCTCCTCCTGCTTTGGAGATGGGGTGGGGGTGTGCTCCACCCTGGCCTGGCTTGGAAGGGCAGCTCTAGAAAGAGGTAAGAACCTAGGGAGCTGATGGTAGGAGATAACAACATAGGAACAGATCTGGTGGAGGCTCCATCCCTGCAGACATTCAAGGTCAGCCTGGATGTGTCCCTAGGCAGCCTGCTCTAGCTGGAGGTGTCCCTGCTGCCTGCAGGGGTTGCACAAGATGACCTCTGAGGGTCCCTTGCCACCTGATGCAGTCTGTGAAGCTGTAGAGCAAAGGAGACAAGAGCAGAGCCTGCAGGCCATGGACACCTGCAGGTGGGAAGCCAGGCCTGGTGTCATGGTGCTGTGTGAGAGCTGCTGTAGTGCTGCACCCACCAGTGGCAGCCCACGGGGGGCTTGGTCCCTCAGTCCAGCCCTGGCTCGTGGTGGTGGTGGGAGGTCAGCCATGGGTGCTGATGGCAAGAGCAGGAGCAGTGGGCAAGGAGCGCCTCGTGCCCTGCAGGACAGGGCAGCCAGAGGCTGTTCCACACAGGGCTTGGGTTTAATCAGTTAATTTCATCAGAGCTGATGTTGCCTAATGAATGAAGAATTACGGACTCCACAGGACACTATCTGCTGGACTCGGCTTCAGTCTTGTCCATCCTGTCAGTCCGTGACTGAGCCTGGGGTGTGCTGCTTGTGGGGGAGCAGCCTGGGGACCTCTCTCTATGTTTTCCTTGATGAGGCCAAGGCTCTGCAGCCCCTGGCAGGAAGCAGCCTGCAGGAGAAGCTGTAATTGTGGAGGTGCTTTTACATTGTCCATCTTTCTTGCTAAATGAACTGCATGTGAGGACATCATTCTTTTTTAGGAGGAAGTCCAGTAAATGTCACTTAATTGATGGCTCAGCTCATTGGCATTTAAATGGAATGGAGTTTCCATGGTGAAAGCTCCTGTGAAGCTCCTGCCTGAAGAGCAGTGGCAGGAGCCTGGGCTGATGTTTGACTCCAAACTCTGCTTGGGGATGCTGGGAGCTGATGGTCTGGTGTTTGTCCTGGCCAAAGGCAGTCTGGGCTTCACCTGTCTGCAGGAACTGAGAGAACCTTCACTCTCCCTCTGTTGTGCCAGAGCTGCTCACCCTTCTTCCATGGAACCACACAGCTGTTTGGGTTGGAAAAGGCCTCTGAGATCATCCAGCCCAACCATCAACCCAACACCATGGCCACTAGCCCACGGCCAGAGGTTTTATGAGCACAGCAGCCCTTTGCTTTGCCCTGTCAGAGCACTCCAGCATGGTGGGGCTTGGGAGGGACCCTGGGCATCACCTAGTGCAGCCCCCTTGCCTGTGCAGGGGCAGCTAGAGCAGGCTGCAGAGGTGAGGTGAAGGTGTGTGAGGTGTGGCTGTCCCTGGTTGCAGGCACCCCTGAGCTGAGCCCTGCCGAGAGGAAGGAGCTGGAGAGCAAGCTGAAGGAGCGGGAGGAGTTCCTGATCCCCATCTACCATCAGGTGGCCATGCAGTTCGCAGACCTGCACGACACGCCGGGCCGCATGCAGGAGAAGGGAGTCATAACCGTGAGTGGCTGCACCTGAGGAGCCTCCCTGCGGCTGCCCAGGGGCTGGCCGCAGCCTTTGGGCCCCCAGCTGAAGCCCTGCCCCAGAGGCTCTGCTGCCGCTGTTCCCTGGCCCCAGAGTGTGCAGCGCTGTGCCCTGTGGAGCCCCCACCTGCCTGTGCTCGGCAGGGACCACAGCAGAGCCCAGGAGCGCAGTGCAGGCTGCCCTGCAAGGGGACCCGGGGCAGGTGGGGAGCCTGTACCCATGGGGACCTCGGCAGGTGATGGGAAGCTGGCAGTGGTGGCATGGCTGACGGCCAGGGTTTGAACCTCACCCATCAGACTTTCCTGGTTCCCTTCTGGGCCCTGCTGCTCACCAGGGAAGGGATCAGGGCTCTGTGGGGCAGAGGAGCCTGGGTGTAGCTTCTGGTGGCTGAATGGTGCCACGGGGAGGAAGTCTTCAAAGCTCAGCCGTGGAAGCCTTCGCGTTTCTCTCGTGCAAGCAGTGGAGCCTGGGCACATCCCGAGGGCAGGCCCCTGGCTGCTGGAGCAAGGTGTGAAGGTCTCTCGCTCAGCTCTAGGGCTCCTCTCCCTGGCAGGACGTCCTGGACTGGAAGACCTCCCGGAGCTTCTTCTACTGGCGGCTGCGGCGCCTGCTGCTGGAGGATGTGGTGAAGAGGAAGATCCACGCTGCCAACCCCGACCTGACCGACGGCCAGATCCAGGCCATGCTGCGCCGCTGGTTCGTGGAGGTGGAGGGCACCGTGAAGGTAAAGGGGGCCCTGGCCTGCTCCTGGGCTCCAGCTGCAGTTTGAGCCCTGTGACATCCACAGGGAGCTTGTAGGTGATGAAAGCAAACCCCTGGGTAGTGTCCCAGGCCCTGGGCTGGTGTGCTTGGGTGCTTGTTTGTGCCCAGAAAACCCAAATGAGGGTTTTCCAGGCAGGTGGCACCATTGACAGGAGAACCTGGGCACCTGGCAAAGACAAAGGGCAAGGCAGGGCAGTGTTGGGAAGGAGGCTGCCCAGAGCTCCATCCCAGGGGCACTGAGGAGGGTGTGGAGATTCCTTGCTGCTCTGCAGAGGCACTCAGCCTTCCTCACCCTCCTGTCCTGCCTTCAGAGCAGACCATGGCCTCTCTTGGTCCAGCTCTCACCATTGGCATCTCTCAGCTGTGCCCTGGGCTGCTCACTTGGATGCCCTATGGACAGGCTGTCGGGGGCAGGGCCCTGAACCAGCTGTAGGATGTAACTTGGTGGGGGTGTGTCACCCCAGCACCATCCCCAGTCCCCATCTGATGGTGTGCTGAGGATTTCTTTTCCAGTTGTGCCCAGCTGGGAAGGTGCCAGTCTCTGAGGAGCCATCCCCAGAGCTGCTCCTGGCTTGTTTCTGTCACAGCCCTCCACTCCCAGGGCTTGGGGTTTATTTTATGTGAATGGTTTGAGGTTTTTTTCTGTTCTATTTTTAAAGTCCCAAACACTCAGGGGGGGCAGGGCGGGGGGCAGGGCGGGGGGGCAGCTTCTCTGGAGGGCAGCAGCTTTGCAAGGTGCTGTCTGAGCGCCTTTAGAAGCAGGCAGCTCGTTAGCTAATACATTACACCAATCAAGGAGAGTTATCTTAAGCCACAATTAATCTGCTCCCTGGCATATGTTGATAGGAAAGCATCATGCTGTTTCTTAATTAAAAGCAAACGGATTAAAAATGATTAATAAGAGTATTAAACATTCTGCTAAGGAAGGCTTTGGCTTCCCGGCCCACTCCAGCCTGCCGCGGGCCGGCAGCCGCGGGGCAGCTCCTTGGCTCCCTCCCCTGCCTCGAAAGCTTCCCAAGCGCCCCACTTGGTACCCAGGGAGCAGAGCCAAGGAGCAGAGCCTAAGGAGGCTAAAACAAGAAAAAACAATGAAATAAGCAAAAGCTGGAGGCTGAGGAGGGGTCACTGACACTCAGTTGCAGGATGAAAACAAACTGCCGGGTAGGACCAGCACTGCTGGGCTGCACTTTGGGCTGCTTGATGGCCCTGCTGCCTCTCACCTGTGGTGCAGCAACACCTTCATGGAGTTACAGAGCTTGGTAGGTTGCAAGAGACCTTCAGAGGTCACTGGGTCCAACCCAGCACTAAACTATGGCCCTCAGCACCACATCTCCACAGCTTTGAAACCCTGCAGGGATGGGGACTCCACCCTGGCCCTGGGCAGCCTGGGCAGGCCTTGGCGACCCTTTTGAGGAAGAAATTGTTCCTCATGGCCAACCTAAACCTCCCCTGGGACAACTTGAGGCTATTTCCTCTTACCATGTCACTTGTTCCCTGGCAGAAGAGACCAACCCCACCTGGCTCCAGCCTCCTCTCAGGGAGCTGTAGAGAGCAATGAGGTCTCCCTCAGCCTCCTCTTCTCCATGCTGAGCACCCCCAGCTCCCTCAGCTGCTCCTCACCAGCCCTGTTCTCTGGACCCTTCTCTGGACCTGCTTTAGCACAGAAGTCTTCTGCTGGCCTCACTGCTACCGCTCTGGGGGCTTCCAGGACCTTTGCTGCCCCCACATCACAGCTTCACCTTTAGGTGCACTTCTCTACCCTGTGCTCCTGCTCCCTGGGCAGCCCTTGCAGCCACCCTGCTCCCAGGCAGGTCCCAGGGGTGACCTTTAAAGGAAGAGGCTGTCCAGGGAGGTGGTGGAGTCCCCATCCCTGCAGGTGTTCAAGAAACCTGTGGCCATGGCCCCTGGGGCAATGGTTTAGTGGCCATGGTGGTTTTGGGTTGCTGGTTCGAGTGGATGATCTTGGAGGGCTTCCCCCACCCAGCCAGCTCCATGGGGCTCTAGAGCAGGCAGTGAGGCTGTGGCTGGGTGGAGCAGTGGCAGCTCTGCTGCCCCATGGCACTGAGCTCATTGTCATTCTGCCTTGGACCTGGGTAGAGCTATCAGAGGAAGCTGGGGCAGCTCTGGCTGAGGAGCTCTGTGTTTAATTACCCAAATAAAATGACATAAATATGAATGAGAGCTAATGTGGGGCCTGCTCCTCTGGAAGCCATTAACAGAACCAGTCTGGAATGATCTGTGAAGAAAATGAGAGGAGAGGAGAGGAGAGGAGCCAGGAGGCCATTAGGAGGCTGACACCCTCCTGGCTTGTTATGGACCCAACCACCTAGCAAGTGCCAGGTGAAATGAGCTTGCAAGAGATAAAAACTGTGTGTGGGGGGGTGGTGGGGTGCTGAGGCTTCACAGGGCTGGGGGCACCTCAGCCTCCTCTGCTGTGCACTCACCTTCTGAAGGGACTCATTCAGCTGTGGGCTGGAGCTGGCATCCCACAAGTTGCTGGGATCAGGTGCTGTGACCCACACCACCTCCCACCAGCCCAGGCTGCTCAAGGCTTCATCCAGCCTGGCCCTGAACACCTCCAGGGAGGAAGCAGCCACAGGCTTCCTGGGCAGCCTGTGCCAGAGTCTCCCTACCCTCATTGTCAAGATTGGGAGTCCAAGGTTAGGGCTGGTGCTGGAGGAGCAGGAGGGTGCAGAGCAGGTGACAGCTGTGGTTTGCCCACAGGCCTACCTCTGGGACAGCAACAAGGACCTGGTGGAGTGGCTGGAGAAGCAGCTGACAGAGGAGGAAGGAGTGCGCTCGGTCGTGGAGGAGAACATCAAATACATCTCCAGGGACTACATCCTCAAGCAGATCCGCAGGTAGGGCCCTGCTCACAGCCTGCCCTGGGGCACAGGCACTGCCAGCAGCCAGGCCTCCCAGCTGGGCCATGTGTCCTCCCCAGCTGAGGACCCTGGACTCCTGGGGCTGGCTGTGGGGCAGACAGTGCCTGGAAGCAGCCCCAAGGCAGCACTGGCAGGTTGAAGGCTCAGCTTGCCAGGGTGCTGGGCCAGCTCCAGCCACAGCAGGCTGCTCATCACTTCCATCACTTTCTCCACCCCTGCCTTCCGCTGTGGCTCTGCGTGCCCTGGGGGGCTGGGGCTGGGCTGGGTGCATTTGGCAGCCTCTGAAGGTGCTGCTGGTGGGCCCTGGGTGCCGTGGGCTGCCTGCTGGGGCTGCTGGCACTGACCCGTGCCCTCTCTGCAGCCTGGTGCAGGCCAATCCCGAGGTGGCCATGGATTCCATCGTGCACATGACCCAGCACATCTCCCCCACCCAGCGGGCCGAGGTGGTGCGGATCCTCTCCACCATGGACTCTCCTTCCTCCACGTAAGAGCAGCGACCTCCTGCGCCCCCTCCTGCGCCCCCTGCAGCGCAGGGCGAGGACGAGCCCGGAGCTGCCCGGCTGTGGCCACCGCACCGGCAGGGAGGCTCGGGGAAGGCTGCAGGAGGGACTCTTCCCTTTCCCAAACCAGCCCAAGCAGAGGAGCTGCTGGCCAGGGCTGGGGCCGAGAAACACAAGGCCATGGCCCCGAGCAGCCCTGGCTCCACCTTATTTATTCAAGAGCCTGAGCACAGCCACGGCCAGGCCATGAAGGGTGCTGTGGCACCCTGAGCCCTTGGCATGGCACAGCAGAGCTCCTTCCCTGATACCCCCTGCTCCTGCTCCCCTCCCCAGCCTGGCAGCGCCAGCTTTGTGCTGTCATGTGCCAATGTTGCCCCTGCCAGAGCGTTGCTGCAGCTGAGGATGGGCTTTGCCCCCTAGGAGGAGACGGTGGGAGCCCAAGGTCCTCCTACCTGGCATCCTGGGGGGCAGTGGAGCCCAGCCCTGAGTCAGCCCTTTTGACTCTGACAGCCCCTGGTGGTTTGTTTCCATTGTCCACATTGTTAGCAGCAGAGGAGCAGCAGCAGCACTTCAGCCAGGCTGGGCAGGGCTGTCCCTGTGCCCAGGGAAGGCTCTTGGGCTCTGAATCCAGGGCAGGATTTGGGAGGCTTAAATCCCGCCCCCGCCTTTGTGCCCAGGTCCTGTAGAACAGGTCAACAAACCAGGATGAGAGGAGCCCAAAAGGCAGCTGCCCAGCTACTGCCACTCTTCCTTCCATCCCAGTGAGGGAGAATGGGCACTGGCAGCTCCTCTGCTGCAGATGCTTCAGGTTACTGAAGCAGGACACAGAGCCAGGCTGCCTGGGTGAGGGAGGGGAAAGGTTGGAGCCAGATCCACCAGTGGGGTCAGAGCTGGAAGGGCAATCTCAGCCCCATGCTTCTGAGCAGAGTTTTCCTTCCATTCCCTACCTTGCCCTGGTGCTGGCTGGAGCAGAGCTGCCTGGCATGGCTGGCCCTGGTGTGTGGCTGGGCAGGGGGCTGTGGTTGTTGATGTGAGGAGAGAGAAATAGAAGAAACGTTATTTTTGGTAACCCTCTTGCAGTGGTTCCTCTCTGCAGGCAGCCAGGACTTGGTGTCCCCATGGCAGGCACTGAGCCTGGCTGCCCCAGCCAGGGGGAGGTGGCAGCACAGATCCCCCCAGGCTGGTCCCAGGGTGCTCTCTCCACTGATTTTTTGTGACTCTCCTGACCACAGCAGGTCAGGGAAGCTCTCTCCAGCCAGCCCCCAACCCATGGATGCTGTTACAGAGCTTGGGCTGAGCAGTGCTGGGGAGCTCACACCAATGAGTGTCTTAAAGTCATCTCCAATTTTAGTTCCTCTTTCAGGGCAGGACTCAGCAGGGAGGCTCTGAGGAGCCCACTGCTCACTGATGATGCCAGTGCCTCACACTGCCCTGCCCCTGCCCCAGGGCAGTGCAGCCCCTCCCTGCCCACTGTGCCAGAGCCCTGCTGCTGCCAGTGGAGCTGTGGGGGGACCAGCTTGTTCTTAATAGTTAAGAGCCCTAAGTTGATTTCAAAGACTTTTTGTCCCCCACACGAGCCCTGAACCACCCCGGAGATGCTTTTACTTTTGCCAAGGGGGGCAGCAGCAGGACACACAGGGCAGAAATGTCTCAGCCAGGCAGGGGGCATGGGCACCTCGTTGGGCTCCTTCTCTGCTGTCACCAGGCCACACTGTGTGCTGGTGCCACACCTGCAGGGGTGCCCGGTGCCCGCTGCTCGGGGTGGGAGCTGATGCTGCCAGAGCCTCTTGCCTGCTGGGCGAGAGCAGCTCCCCCATGCCCGTGCTCAGGCTCCACATCCCTGCTCCAAAATGCAGCTGTGGCCTGGGAGCTGGGCTGGAGGCAAGGGCTGGCAGCAGCCCTGGGCCTGCACAGGCACTGTGGCAGTGTCACCATGGCACTGTCCCCTGAGCCCAGCTGCAGCCACAGGGCCCGCGGGTGGGCTCCGCAGCGGGGCAGGGGGGCAGGGAGCCCCCTGGGTCCTGCTGGTGCTGAAGAATTTCACTTACCTCAGATTCTTTTAATAAAAACAATGAATTTCATCCCTGGCCTTGGGAGCTCTGCTGTTCTTCAGGGCAACAGCGAGGAGGCTGCCGTGGCACCCTGTGGAGGGGGGCTGGTGGCAGCTGATGCCAGGACAATGGAGGCAAACTCCCTCCTAGTCTTGGCTGATGCTTGGGCAGGGTACTACCCAGACTCAGGTTCTGCTGCTGTTTGAAATTAACCCACACAGGCCATCCTGGCACCTTGGCCAGCCAGAGACAAGCTGAACCCCCACAAACCAGGCAGAGGCTTTGCCTTTCTCCAAGCTTTGTCCTCAGTAGCAGGAGGAGCTGGACAGATAGTGCTGAAGGGGGATCAGCTCCTTGTCCCACCACAGGCTCTGGTCTCTGGGCATAACTCCCAGCCCAGAGCTGCCATCCCAGGGAGCCAGTTGGAGGTCCTGTTCCTCCCCCTGGATTTATTTCTTTCATGTTACAGTGATTGAAACAGACAGGAAAAACCCAGCCCCAGCTTAGCCCTGAAGGGAGGGTGGGAGATCATCCATGAACCCTGTGGATGTCCCCTCCCTGGAGGTGTTTAAGGTCTGATTAGATGAGACCTGGAGCAACCTGCGCTGCTGGAGGTGTCCTGCCCATGGCACAGGGTTGGAGCTGGATGATCTTTAAGGTCCCTTCCAACCCAAACCCATTCTGTGGTTCTGTGTGGGGCTGGGCTCCTCCAGAGCTGTTCCACAGCTGGGACCCCATTGAGGGCTGTCCCCAGGGAGCTCAGCACCACTCCAACACCTTTCAGATGTCCCCCACGTTAGTGACTGTCCCATGCAAACCTGTGGCCACAGCACCTAGGGACACTGTAGCAGCCACAGTGGTGCTGGGTCATGGCTGCGTTTATCTTTGAGGGCTTTGCCAACCACAACAGGTCTGTGGTTCTCTGTCCAGCTGGCCCATGGCCGTTCTTGGGCACAGGTTTCTGCACCCAGCCTCCTGCCAGTTCAAGCCCTGAACCACCTCAAGCAGAGCAGAAGGGGGTGGGGGAGGGACAGACCCTGCTGAACCCCAGAAGCGCCTTTGAAACTCTTCAGCCCGAGATATCTGCACATTAAAATGCCAAGCAAAGGCAGGACCAAAGCTGTAAGCTCTCCCAAGCCCCAGATCAAAGTGCCATCCTCCTCTAATGCAAGCCTTTCGTTGCATCAGCAGCCTGGGGAGGGATGAGAGACATCAAAATAAAACCAGAGACGAACTGGGGCTTTGTAGCTGCCTTGTTGTGGGTTTTGTTTTGTTGCAGTCTCTTCTCTCAATTTGGGCCATGAAATAGGTCAGCTCCATTACTGCTCAGCCTTCCCACAAATATTTAAAGCAAATTGGCTGGCACCCCCAATACCCTTCACAATTACCCAGGCACAATACCTAAATTAGCAATTCAACACAATAATTGGAAATGCGATTCCCTCCACTCCCTGCCTCCCCAGGGCTTTGCCCGGGGGGGGGGGGCTCTGCTTTACTAATTCTGCAGCTAATTAGAGGCACTTGTAAATGAAGTTGTTTGTCTGAAAGTTGAAATTCTTTGCTGTTGGGGGGGGACACACACACAACAGGGGATTGAGGCAGCCACTGCGACCCCTGCTCCGTGCACTCAGACGTCCCCAGCCCCTTGCCAGCGGCCATGCAGTGGTCTGCAGAGGGGCAGTGGTCACTCGTGGGGGTGCTCATTAATGTGCCATGAATTAACGAGGAATTAATATTACATACTGGGATCTCTTCTGTTAATTGTCAGCAGTAAGAAAACTTAGACCCACAGAACTGTTGTGGCTAGAAAGGGCCTCCAAGAGCCCCCAGCCCAGACAGCAGCCACCAAACCCTGTCCCCAGGTGCCATGGCCACAGGCTTCTCACCACCTCCCTGGGCAGAGCACTCCCTGCAGCAGGGAAATTGTTCCTAAACCTCTGTGAGAGGCACCCTGGGTCCTCTCTGCCCTCACCAAGGAGCACTCAGAGCCCCTCCTGTGCCACAGCCACCGTCACCCTGAGCCTGCTGGAGCTGCTGCTGGGCGTGGGGCACAGTGTGCCCCGATTCACCCAGCCTAGGGGTGCAATACCCTGCAGCCTCCGCCCACACACAGAGCCCCTTCCCCAGCCAAGTGCCCTCCTCGGTGGGCGCTGGGGGTGTCCGCGGTGCTGTCCGCGGTGCTGTGCGGTGTGCCCGGGGCCGTGCGGGGGCGCCCGGGGCCATGCGGGGTGCCCGGGCAGCAGGAGCAGTGCCCGGGCAGTTGGTACTCAGGGATTACACACTTGTGCCGCAGCTCTTGCAAATCCGGGCCCGGGACCCTTTTGCTGCCAGGAACAGAGAGCTGCCCTTACCGGCAAGGTCAGCAATGAATCGGAGCCTCCGGAGCTGCGGCTGCCGGCCCAGGCTCCCCCTGTAGGGCCCCGGCAGGTGGGGGCAGGGCGGCAAGCCTGCTTAAACACTGATAAGTGAATTCAAAAGCTTGCTTAGCAGGGCTTTCACTCTTATCTCTTCAAACAATACCAACGAGAAGTTATCACATTTGAAGTGTTTCACATTACCCTTTTAACATACAGCCAGCAGCTCCCAGGAAAAAGGAAGGAGGGGGAGCCCAACCAAACCCCAACCTGCCCTGCTGCTCCAGCCGCGAAGGACAGAGGAGTCAAACTGGAAAGGGGCGGCACAGCTGCAGCCGGTTTCCAGCAGCCCCGAGAGCAGCCAGCACAGCAGACCCCGGCTGCAGTGGGAACCATTCCACCCACAGCAGCCTTGCAGCAGCCAAGTGCCTCCCCTGGCTGCCTTCCAGAGCCCTGGCTGCCAGACCAGGAGCTTTGGAAATGATGCTGGAAAACCAAAGAGCTGCTCTCAGCCAGAGGACCACAGCAGCCAGGGAGGTCTGAGGGGACAGCCCTCTGCACCGGAGCAGCCTGCCACGAGGTTCCACATTGAGCTGGAGGATCTGGCTCACTAATGAGCACAGGATGCTCACCACAGCTTGCCTCAGGGCTCTGAAAACCAGCCCTGGATCCTGCAGCCCCTGGGCTTTGCTCCCCACAGCTCCCCAGACACTGACTCTGGCAGCTTGGGTGAGCTTCACAGGAGGGCTGTCACTGCTGGGCCAGCACAGATCAATGCCCTTCCCTGAGAGCTGCTTCCTGAGCACCAAGATCTGCCCACCTGTGGCACTCCTGCCTCCCACCCACACCCAGTGCTCACCTCTCCAAGGCCAAGGGAAGTGCCACAGTTCCTCCACAGGGCAGGGACCTGCCCTCCTCTGCTGCCTCTCCCTGTGCTGATTGAGAGGGCTGAGGAGCAGCACCAGCAGGAACAGGGTAAGGAGAAGCTCTGAGGGCTTCCTGGAGCTGGCAGCTCCTGGGGAGGCACCAGGCCCACAGCAGCCTAAAGAACAGGCAGGATCCCAGCAGTGACCCTGGCTGAGCTGCCCAGAGAAGCTGGACTTAGTGATATTATTCCACTTCCTCTTCCCTGCTTTTAAACAACCCCAATCACAGCTCAAGTCCCTGCAGCTGTGCAGGTTCTCCCTGGCTGTGGTGGCCTCTGCTCCCTACAACACTGAAGGTGGTGGGAGGCTCATTATTGGAAGCAGGTGACTGGAAGGGAGACTTAGATCTGTAATGGTGAGGTGCAAAAGTGATTAACTACCACCAGCTGTGCAAACAGCTCCAGGGACACAGGGAGTGCAACAATGCAGCCACTGAGAAAGGCTGCATCCAGTCTAAGCTTCCCCTGCACAAGTGTCCACCCCAGCCCCACACTGCTCCTGCAACCTCATCATGGCCTTGGTTGTTGCTGCTCAAAGCCACCAAGGCCCCCAGCAGCACAATGCTGGTGGGGCTGACAGCCAGGGCTCTGGTGACAAGCAGCTGACAGAGGTTTTAATGTAAGCCACAAAGCAAGGCCAGAGTGGTCCCAAGCCACAGCCACCTGCACCTATCCTTGACACTGAGCACAGCAGGGCAACAAAGACCCTCCTGGGGATTTCAATCCTGGCTTCTGCCCTTTGGCTACCAAAGCCCCACCAAGCCCTCAGCTGAGCCCTCTCCTCTGGCCAGCTGTGCACTGGTGCTGCAATGCCTCAGCAGTGTGATGGTGAAGCCAGGAGGGCTGAGAGCCAAGACCAGCAGCGAAGATGGAGTGCCCAAGATCAGTGCTGGACTGGGACCTTACCAAGGTTTAACTGCAGAGAGCCCTCCAGCTGTCCCCAGTACTGTTCCCCCCCCCAGCCAGCAAATGCCCCTGGCACAGGTAGTGTGAGCTGGGAGCTGCAGAGCTCTCTGTTTTAAGGCCATGGTAATTATGTAAATGACATTTAAATCCTCTTGGCTGGGTGAAAAATAAAGTCCCACATTCCAGCTCTGCAGCCAAGCACCAGAACACATTCAGCCCCCAGCCCAGCCCCCCAGCCAGAGCTCTCCTGAGGCTGTCATACAAACGTGGGTGACCTGATTGCAGGGCTGGGGGGGGGGGGGGGGGTGTCCCTGCTGCTGCTACTCTGACCTGTGTGGCCCTCCCCTGGCAGAGCACTGTGCTGCAGGATCCAGGGCAGGGACTGCCAGGGAACACCACAGATGGGCTGAGTGTGGCAGGAAGCAGAGGTGCCCCTGGAGCTGGAGAGAAGAGCACTGAGCCCCAACTCCTCTTCCTGAGCTGGAGTGATTTTGATGGTCCCTCAGTGAGGCTTGGAGGAGCAAACCCTTTGTGGGGTCTCAGCTGGAGGCTGCCCAGGCAGAGGTGTGAGGAGCCAGGGTGGCAGGGGGCTGGTGGGGCCAGTCCTGGTCTAGCTCTGGGTGGGTTCTTCACTCTTGATTGTTCCAAACAGCGACCGATACAGCTCCGTCCTGGGGAAGAGACAGAGGAGGGGGAAAAGTTACCTTCCAAGGTGAAAATGGAAGCAAGGAGGCTGCCACTCCCCAGAATGAAAGGGCCTGGTGTAATTAAAAAGGCATCTAACAACCTTCAGTAATAAATGCAAAGGGAGACCCGAGACCCCTGCCAGGAACAGGTAGATGCTGCTGTGTGGCTCTGATCCCACAGCTCTGCACAAGGAGGCTGCCTGCAACCTGCCCTTTCCAGACAAGCTCTTCAAGTGAGGAAACAAGAGTGGATATTTTAATAGGCTGTATGAGGCCAGGGAGCCATCAGGAGGATTCAATCAGGCAGCCTAGGAGGGGCTGTGATTTAGTTTTCATGCATTTCCTTGGACCTGGTGGTACTTGAGAAACAATGGGAATGGCCCAGCAAAGGGTGCCAGGCAAAACACACAGCAGCAGCTCTGCCAACAGCAGCAAGTGCCCCTTAAAAACAGCCCTGGTGGCTTTCATCTTAGAACCAAAGTAACCTGGGAGGAGAGATGGGGAAGGAGAGAGCCCTGTCACAGACCACACACTGCTAGAAACCAAAGGAAGAGCAGCTGCAGGGCTCTGCTTTCTCATAGGCACTTTGTAAGGCACAGCCTGGTGGGTGTGGGGCTGGGCTGAAGAGGGTGGGGGGGTGCAAGCTGGGATTCTCCCCTCTAGATCACCACTTACTGAAGCAATGACCAAATGCTCTCACTGCCATGGGTCAGTGTCCCAAGGGTTTACTTGGGCCAGTGTCTGGGACACCACCTGCTGAGAATCACAGTGGTGGGGGTGGAAGGGACCTCTGGAGAGCATCCAGTCCAGCCCCCTGCCAGAGCAGCATCACCCAGGGCAGGGCACACAGGAATGCAGCCAGGGGGTTCAGAAAGTCTCCAGGGAAGGAGACTCCACAGCCTCTCTGGGCAGCCTGCGCCAGGGCTCTGTCACCCTCACAGCAGAGAAGTTTCTCCTAGTGGAAGAACTGGAGAGTGTAAGCTTACAGCCAGGGACTCTGTGACTCCTGGGGCTGCTGAGTCACTTGGGCAACACAAAAGCCTGGGCTGAAGGGATCCTCTTGGAGGATGCTCACACCTCAGTTTCAGGGGTGCAAAGGCAGGCTGGCCCCGCAGTGCTGAGCCCAGCACCCCCACGGCTCCCATCCTGCTGGGTCACGATGCTGGCAAGCCCTGCTGAAGCAGGCTGGCTAAGAACACAGCATGGACATCCCCCGACAGTGCCAGGAGCAGGCACCTGAGGCCCCCACCCCCCTAATGTCACCTGCTAAAGCTATGCCACGACCCAGCCTTTTCTTCTCCCCTGTCCTCATCACCAGGCTGCCTTTCTTCTCCAGCATCTCCCCTCAGCAGGCTTTAACCATGCAGAGAGTAAAACTCATCAATCCTCCAGGTTTAACCTTGTCTCTGTTTCAATTCACCAGGGTAAGTGTGGATTTTAATACTTTCAGCCCCCTTAAGGCTATGCATAATGAACTTGGATTTTGGTTCAAAAACATCAAATTCCTCCCCTCCACCTACAGATATTAAACATCAGACTTGAGCCACTGGGTTGAAACCACCCCCTGAAAGCCTGCCACCTCCAGAGGCAGGGAAGGTGACTGCAGCACAGAGAGGGCCCTGGCCTGGGCAGCAGGACCCTGAGTAATTAACAGCACTCCCAGCTGGGGTGCAGAGTGCCAGGAGCAGGGCATGCAGGGGAGCCTGGCACCAGCATTTGACTCACCCTTTATTGCCACCCACAAACCCAAGTAAGTAATGAGCACTAACATTTTTATTTCTTTGAACCTGTCACTTAGGCTGCAGAGGGATAACTGCCCCTTCCCACTGCAGTGAGCTTTTACCACCCCTAGTGAGGCATCTTCTAATTTAATATTTCTCCTCTATTATCATAAAACCTGGTTCTGGTTAAAAATGGCCAGGGAGCTCACAGCCACTTGCCACAACACATCTGTGGAGGTGCCCTGGCCTCAGTCCTGATGCATCTCTTCTGAGGACAGTGTGGGTGGCTCCGTGTGCCAGGCTCTCACCCCTGCCCAGCACCAGGGCTGGGCCACAGCCACCTCCAGAGTTTGTCATGCACCAGCAGCCTGAGGCATAAGGGTTGGTGAGAGAGGTTTTCTTCTGCTCTCAGAAGCAGCCTGGGGTTGGCACAGCATGGTTCTGGCTGTGCTGGTTTGTGGAAAGAGCCAGGAAGGATGTCCCAAAATCACAGAACCATTTGGGCTGCAATAGACCTTCAAGGTCAGAGTCCAGCCATTGACTCCTGCCAGGCTGCTGCTAGCCCATGGCCCTCAGCACCACATCTCTGCCTCTCTGGAACCCTCCAGGAATGTGCAGTCAGCCACCTCCCTGGGCTGCCGGGACCAGGGCTTGAGAACCCTTTTAGGGAAGAAATTTCTTCCAGTGTCCAACATCCCTTGGTGCAACCTGAGTCCACTTCTTCTTGTCCCCACCTCACTCCAGCCTCCTTTCAGGGAGTTGTAAAGAGCCAGAAGGTCTCCCTTCAGCCTCCTCCAGACTAAACTGGAGAAACTGGAGCAGGGAAGGCTTAGGTTGGACATCAGGAGGAAGTTCTGCAGTGAGGGTGGTGAGACACTGGAACAGGTTGCTCAGGAAGGTGGTTGTGGCTCCATCCCTAGAGACATTCAAGATCAGCTTTGCTGTGTCCCTGGGCAGCCTGCACTAGCTGGAGGCAGCCCTGCTGCCTGCAGGGCTTGGACAAGATGACCTTGGAGGGTCCCTCCCAACCTGATGCAAGCTGTGAAACGCTTCCCCCTCACACCAGCCCACAGCCATCGGCCTACTGACCAGCCACAGGCTCAAGGCATGAATGGGAGCAGAGGTGCCCCTCTCCCCCTGGCTGTGGTGCCAGCAGCAGTGACGTTGTCATACCAGGTTTTTATTCTTCCCTGGGAGCACAAAGCATAAAAGCTGTGCACAGGTGGCTGGAGAAGCCTCCCTCCTGCTCCAATGCAGCTTTCATCCTCCCCTGAAGTTCCCAAACTGCTGCTTTCTCCCTCTCTGTTTCCAGAGGGGTCTGAGCAGAGCAGCCACAGCTGCCTGCCAAGTGCCTGCAGCCCTGCATGAGGAGGGGACCATCCTTTGTGTACCTTAGCATCCCTTAGGCCTGGGATGACTTCCCTCTTTCACAGCTTGCCTGTTTTGTAACAGATTTGATGCAGGAGAAGACAAATTGTCTGGGGAAGGAAGGACAACAAATCATCTTGCAGCCCTTAGCAGGTCCTTTCTCCCCTTTAAGCAGAGACATTTCCATAACAGAGGTCTGGCTGCCTGCTCAGGGATGTCAAACACCCAGCTGGGACACGATGATTCCAGCCTGCTGGCACTAGCCAGGGTCAACTCCACCACTGCACTACTGTCAGCTTCAAGGGACACAAAACCTCCTTGTTCCAACCCCACCCCTCTGACAGCTGCTGAAAAGCCACCTGGGATCCTGCACCACATCTGCCTGGGCTGATGGCTGAGGCAAGGGGCAGGGGGATGGAAGGGTATGGAAAGGGCAGGATGGCACCAAAGCCAGGGTGCCTCAGGTCTCCCTGCACTCAGCACCAAGCCCCTGACCAAGCCAGCTCAGGAGTGCAGCACAGCACACAGCACCTGCACTGAGCAGTCCTGCAGCTCCCTGGGGACCCCAGAGGCTCTTGGCCACACCAGGAGCCTCTTCCAGAGGAACATTCATTTCCCCTAACACATCAGAACACTGCATGCTGAGACACTGCCCTCCATGGGACTGCCTTGGGTTCCCAAAAGAGAGCCAATAAAATCAGGCCAAGCTTTCCTCCTCCAGGCTGTGTCTATACTAACTTGGGAGAACTCTTCTCACACCACCAACAGCCAAGGTCTGTGCCAGCAGCACAGAAGCTGCAGCAGGCAGGGGCTGTGCAGGACCTGCTGTGGGGTGGCTGTGCTGGATTGACAACTGCAGAGCCCAAATTCCTCCACTAATCTTCTCCCATGGTGGTTTAATACCCAGAGCACAAAGTGAGTGAAGTTGGAGGCTGGTATCTCACCAACCTTTTATTTCCTATATTTAATATTAAACTCTTCTGTCACATAAGTAAATTAATCTTTTAATGCCAGAATTTCCTACCACCTTCCCCCTCTGCTTGCAGAGGCTCCCAGTGACACAGTGAGGGAGAACACAACAGCCTGCCTGCCCCCAGGGGAGATGCTCCAAATCCAGACCCCCTGGCAGGTGGCTGCTCTGGGTTCCATCACTCTGTGGCCATCTTCCTCCTCTTGTGTGGCTCACAACAGACACAAAGACCTCTGTAATGCAGACCCCTTGCTGAGGCTAACCCAACCTAAGAGCAGGGGCCTTTCCCCCACCTTCCCCCAGTCCCAGTTTCAGCTTGAGGGCCCCTGCCGGGTGCCCGCAGTGCTGCTCTCCGGGGTCCCTCTGTGCGGTGGCGCCGGAGGGGCTCGCACGTGTGACACTGCCAGCATCCACAGCACATCACACACCGTGTCAGGCCCAGCTAATGCAGAGCTGTAATCCTCTTTAACAAGAGATCAGATCAGTGCCATGAGTTATGTTCATTCTGTAATCTGATAAGGAAGAGAGGCAGCCTCTAATAAAAGAGTAATGAGAGCCCTTAATGACGCTGCTGAAGGTAGCGCAGCGAAAGCCCTGCTGCTGTTCCAGCTGATTAGATCACTGCTGCACATCTGCAATCTTGTTTTACCTGGCAGAAGAACCTGAGTCCTCCTGGGAGATAAAGATGCCTGCACCAAACATCTGTGTCCTCACAGAAGGCCTCTGCTCCAGAGCTGCCTGGATGCTCTCGCCCAGCCCCGGCAGAGCTCTGGTGGCACAGCTGCTGCTGCAGGGTCTGTGCTCAGTGCCACTCCCAACTCAGGGACCCCCTCCAGCACCTCACACTGCTGTGCAGAACCCCCTTCCTCAGGTCATGCCTTGTAAGGGCCTGGCCAGAAAAAACCCCAAAGGGCCTGGAGCATGACCACATCACTGCAAATGGATCCCTGCATTTCCAATCTAGTAATTCACACTTGCAAACAATAAAATCTCCTTCTCCTGGCACAGAGGCAGCTCTTAGCATTACTGCTCCCCTCTCCTGTGGACAGCCTTGCTCCTTTCTGTTTAATTCCCCTCCAGTTTAAAGCAGCTGCTGAATTCTCCTTGCCTTGCCTGCTGTGGCTCTGCTGCAGAGCTATTACGACCCATGGCAGTGCAGGGGCATTTTGAAGAGGGCTGGAAAGTGATCCCCAGGGAGTGGCTGTGATTTCCAGCAGCAGAGATCTTCATGTGGGGAGAGCTGCACCAAAGCACCTACAGAGGGCTAATTTCCAGAGCCTGGCCACTCCAGTACTTTGAGTGTGTTTTATGTCTGTATTCAAACAGAAATGGTGCAGGCTGGGGAGGAAAGGAAGCTGAGCTAACTAGCAGCCAGGTCTGCAGTGTGCAGAGCAGCAGTGCCCCCCCCCCCCCCAAAAAAAACAGAGGCTGCTGCAAAGAGCAAACAAGAACCTGGACTTAAAGCCCACACTGAACAGGAGGAGAACAGACATTGCAGCTGAGGAAAACTGGAGCTCAACATTAGGCCTAAACAATGCCACAGCACAGCCCATGGGGAGGAAGCTGCAGGAGGACAGGAAAGCCTGCAACAGGCACAGGCAGGGCACAACCTCAGCACTCTAACTAAACCTCTGGTGTTTGCAGGCAGACCTCTGCTGCACAGGAAGGGAATCAGAGTCATAGAAGCACAGAGTGACCTGCTCAGGGTCAGCCAAAGCCACCAGCAGCACTAAGAACAGAACCTGCCAGGATTTGCTGTAAAGCCTGAGCTGGATGGAATGGGGCACAGCTGCCCACACGCTCTGACCCTCAGCACAGCAAGGCCAGTCTGGCCACAGCCACAGCAGCAGCTGAGTGACTGAGCTGCCATCAGCAGGCTCTCCAAAGTGCCCAATCAGCTGAAGGCAAGAGACAAGTTCCTGCAGCCACTGCCATTTCTGTCCCAAGGAGACTCTAAGCCTGGGCAGCACCTGAAGACAGCAGCTCACCTGCCTGCTTCCAAAATGCTTCCACACAACCAGATTCTGAAACTGGAGGAGTCTGAAGGCAGGGATCAAGATGCAGGTGCTGAGGTGTATGAAAATGCCTTGTTTGGTGTCCCAGCAACTACAGAGTGAACGCTCAGCCAGGCTGCCTGGCCAGATGTGACCAAGACACCAGGCCACGATGCCAGTGACAAATGGATAACTGATAAGGAGAAAGGGAGGGGGAGACAGCCTGAAGAACAGGTCAATAGCACACTGCCATGGAGCCATTTGAGAAGCATAATTAATCTGTTACTCACCTGGCATCATCATTCATTGCACAGTGGTCAATAGGTGCCATGAAGCTCACCAGCTTGCTATGGACGTGATACCTGAGGAGCACAGCACAGAAGCAGGCAGCACATCAGTGACTCTTAATGCACAGGCTGCTGCTTGCACAGAAACTGTGCCTGCAGTGCAAGGCAGTGGCTGTGCTGGGATCTAATGAGTCATTGCTTGGAGCTGGCAATTCCCCCTCCCTCCTCCTCCCCTCCTATGACAAGCTGTGTTACTGTCCCACTTCTCAAATCAGGACCCTAAGAACCCCAATTTAGCACAGGAAAAAGATTCCATTCCTTGTTGCAGCAGCACAGGACCAGGAGTCCCTGGCAGGAAGATCAGGTGTGCCCACAGGAGCCCTCCATGGCACCTGAAGAAAGTCCTGTCCCAGGGAGGGGCAGCAGGGCTGCCTGGTGTCCAAGCAGCTTGCTCAGGCTCAGCTGTGGATGTTTGGGGTCACCTCACTGTGCCTCTTAGCGCCCCATTTCCTCCTCTCTGAAGGCACAGTACTCATGCCACAGGGAAGAGCAGCTGCTTTTGGAAGCACTGGGCTTAGCTGGACCACTCTGAGAAGCTGCAGCTCAAGTGCAGGTTAATCCTGAGCCACAGCCATCACAGTTCCTTTCAGGGCTCCTTCCCCTGCAGGGCCAGGGCAACTTTTATTTACGGCAGAACAGGCAGCTAGGATGCAAGAGGCAGTTGGGCAGACAGCTGCTGCGTGAGGGATGCTGCAGCTCAGGGACTGCACACAGTGAGAGACTTCCCCATCACTCCTGAAGCTTTACAAGGCTGCCTCAGTGGTGTGATGTTGTCAGAGTTCTGACTGAATCATGAATACATCCAATTATGGGTGATGCTGACAGAAGAGAATATTGATAGTCAATAATTACAGGCTTTTCAGGCCAACAAAGTAGCTCTTCCCTCTTTTAATAAATTATCTTATGACATCTATCTTAAAAATTGCTATGGCAGGCCTGACCCAGGCTGACTCCACTGACTCCCTATCAGATGCCATCTCAGCTCAGGATTTATAGTTTACTCACAAAAGGATGGTTAATGCTGCAGATTGCTCAGCAAGCAGTGCAGCTCTGCAGTGCCTCCCTGCCACACACACCTCCTCCACCACAAATCATGCACTCATGCTAAACCCTCCCAGGATAACATCTATCTGCTCTGCATAGAGGGGGAAGACCCAACCCCAGCTTCTCCAGACTCCTTCCCTTCCCACCTTACTGTGTGGAAGCTGGAGCAGGGAGATGGAGACTGGAGATGAGGAAGAAATTCTTGAGCGTGAGGGTGGGGAGGCACTGGCACAGGTTGCCCAGGGAGGCTGTGGATGTCTCCTCCCTGGAGGTGTTCAAGGCCAGGCTGGATGAGGCCTTGAGCAACCTGGGCTGGTGGAGGTGCCCCTGCCCATGGCATGGGGCTGGCACTGGATGATCTCTAAGGTCTCTTCCAACCCAAACGACAGAATCACAGAGTGTTAGAGGCTGGAAGCGACCTCCAGAGATCACCCAGTCCAACCCCCTGCCAGAGCAGGGTCACCCAGGAACACATCCAGGTGGGTTTGAAAGTCTCCAGAGAGGGAGAGTCCACAACCTCTCTGGGCAGCCTGCTCCAGGGCCGCAGCACCCTCACAGTCACAGAGTTTTCCATTATGTTCCTGTGACTCCATTACACTGCACAAGAGGAGCTGATTGGCTTTCCCTGGAGATCTCAGCTCCAGATCTCTCAGGGACATTTGAACAACTCTCTCCAGTGCTCTCTGAGACCACTGAGCACTCCTGCCAAGGCTGATCTGGGCACTGCCCACAGGCTGCAGCCACCCAAGCCCTTATGCTATGCTCCAAGAACACTGAGGTTCCCAGTGGATGCCCCAGAAGAAGACATCCTGCCCTAAAAGGAAGGAGTAGGGCTACCAATCCACCCCAAAGCCAGCCCAGCACAGTGCCTGGCAACCCCAGAAGCTCTGCCTGCTTGCAGCAGCTGTGGCCCACCTGATCCTCCTTCCTTTGCTGGCTTTTCTGTCCACTTTCTTCTTGATTTTGCTCCATAGCTTCTGGATGGCCAACCACTGCCTGAGGGGGCAAAACACCATGAGACAGCCTGCTGGCACCTGCAGGCCTGCTGAGGTAAGTCACAACTCCATGCAGGGAAGCTCTTGTTGCTATGCTTGACTCTAGAGTGAGGAGATGAGGAACACCTCCAAACACCACTCACTGAGCAGCGAACAGCAGAGGACTGCTGAAAACACCTGAGTGGGGCTGGCCACTGAGAAAGGGCTCTGGGGAGGGGCAGAAAATCCATCAGGAAATTGTTGTGATGGTGAAAGAAACTTTTGCCCATGTCAAACAAGCCCCAGAGTTTAGTGCCATGTGCCAGATTCCCTGGGGGTGTGTCTGAGCCCCTGTGGGAAGCTCCCCACTATACTTTAGCAGGATGCAGACAAAGCCCCATGGAGGCTGATTGCTCTGCACAGCTATCTGACTTTACAATGAAATAGATTACAGACATTAAGATTAGATTAAGATTTCAGTAATTAGATCTTGCTGGATTCTTTCCCCTGATGTTGAGCTTTCATTGCATAAATCAGGTAAGATGACTCTCAGTTTTGTGGAGACAAAATAAATACATTTATAACCAGAAGGTCTTCCCCTGCTGAAACCTCCCCTGCCTCGGTGGAGCTCAGCTCCCCCTTCCAAACACATCCAGGGATCAGACAGCAGCTCCTGCAAGTGTCCAGTGCTCCTCCTCCTTTGTGTAGTAATAGCTGGAGCATTATTTAGGGCTTCTTGGCCACATTTAAGTGGAGGTGGTGGGGAGAAAATACAATTTGTAATATCCTTTGCAAATCTGAAGCAGGAAATAAATTCAGAGCACCTCCAGCCCCATGCTGACTCTGTTCATGGAGCTGTCTCCTGTAACAGATCAGCTGAGGATGTGGCAGACCACCTGCTCTTGCTATGGGCTTTCTTCTGACATGGTCTAGTGGTCATGGAGGTGCTGAGAAGAAGGCTGGAGTTGACCTTGGAGGCCTTTTCCATCCTTAAGGAGTCTATGATTCTATATTCAAAAGGAAGCCTCTCCGGAGCTCCAGGCTGGACCAGAAGCAGGGTCTGCCAAGAGCCCTTTCACAGGTGTCAGCAGTTCTGTTTGGTAAAGATTCTTGACAATACTCAGGGACCAAGAAAGAATGAAAAGCTGGACCAAGCCTGCAGCCTCCATGGCTTTCCCTGCACCTGGAATTATTCTCCCTGGACAGCAGCTCTGCTCTGCATGTCCCTCTGAGCCAGGAGAAATCCTTGCTCACATGTCCTGGCCATGGCCTGAGGCAGCACCATGGGCACCTGACCTCCTCCACCTGTCTAAGTGCAATAGGCAGAAGGGCTGGGAAGGGCCTCAGAGCCCTGTGTACCCAGTGCTGATCTCCCTCGAGGCTCTCTCAGGACCAAGCAGCTCCTCCTTACCTGCCCATCGCAACCTGGTCGTTGGGGTCCCAGGAAGTGGTTTTACGTTCGATGAATTCCCGGAGGAGCTGCAGGAAAGACAACAGCCCCAGGTGAGAGCCAGGCCGGGCCATGGGATGCAAAGCAGCTCACAGCTCTCTCAGTAGACTGAAGGAACTAGCTGCCAAATCCCCACGGGGATCTGCAGGCTCCCCAGCACGACCCAAGCCCAAGCTTTGGCTTCATTGTTCAGACGCTGCTCTGCACGCAGGGCACCTCCATAAGGGAGGCTGATGAAGGCTGATGGCTGTGCTGGAGGCTGAAGCCACTCTGCATGGCCCTTCCAGGAAGGTCTCCAGAGAACCTCTGCCGGGAGCACAGCACCAAAGCCACTACAAAGTGCTTCTGCATAGCATTTGAGAGGCATCTGCCCTGCAGCGTGCCAGGGCTTACCCAGGCGACAGCTGGTACCTGTCAGTCACCTGAGCAAGATCTAGAAGGCTACAGAGTCAGAAGAGACAACCAGCTGAGGTGAGACAGCAGCAGTGCTGAGCACAGCTTAGCTCCTGACCCATGCTGTGCTCAGAGCATTGGCCCCCAGACTGGCCACCAGTGCTGCCCCTCCAAGCACAGCTGGCACCAGAAGATGTCCCAGGCACAGTGCCATGTGAGAGACCTGCTGATCCCTGTAGCTCCTGATCATTCATACACTGCTGGAGGGAGGGAGAGGAAAGATGTGCACCCCAGAGGAGCAGAATGCCACCAGGCAGAGATGGGCAGCACTTTATGACCCACAAACAAGAGACACTCAAGCAACAGAGAGAATATTTATACCTGTCCACAGCCTTCCTCTCCTGCCAGGCACACATCAGATCTCAACAAAAAGAGCAATTCAAGCATAATTAAAAACCTGCCATCACTTTCCTGGTTTTTCCTATTTGCTTATTTGTGGAGATTATCACTGCAGCAATTACAGCTGAAAACTCCAGGAGAGAGGCCACTGCTTGATTATCTCCAGCAAACAGCAAGCTACTTCTCTGCCCTGTTTATCTGATTGATTCCCAACATCTCTCTGGCACACAATCTATCAGTTTATCTCTCCCACTTCATCACAGTCACTTCTGGCAGCTAAATACAAGATCCAAATCCAGTGTTACACAGACACACGACACAGTAAACCTGTGTAACACTGCTGCTCTCTGAGCAGCCGCCCCGGAGGCTACGCGGGAACGGGAGCTCGGCTCCCAGTCAATATTCTGTCAAAGCAAGGCTGGAGGCAGGCTTTGAACAGCAGCAAGGAATGGGGCAGCAAGGGCTCAGGGGCTCCCTCCTGTAGCAGCAGCAGGGTGCACTCACTGTCTCCTCTAGCTCGCTTCCCTGGCACAGTGCAGGTTAAGAGGCTGCGGAGCAGCGATGGCAGAGGCCCAGGCAGACAGCGCTGCGCAGACCTCCCGGGCTCTGCACCGCCAAGCAGCAGGACCTCTGCAGGACTTGGTCTGCCCGGTGGCCCACCAAACAGACTGCTAGACAGTGCTGCCAAGACCATGGAATCACAGAGTCACAGGATGCTAGGGGTTGGAAGGGACCTCCAGAGATCATTGAGTCCAAGCCCCCTGCCAGAGCAGGGTCACCCAGGGCAGGGCACACAGGAACACATTTCAGGGGGGGGGAAGCTCTCCACAGAAGGAGACTCCACAACCTCTCTGGGCAGCCTGCTCCAGGGCTCAGCAGCCTCACACCAAAGAAGTTTCTCCTCATGCTGAGGTGGAACCTCCTGGGTACCAGTTTGTGTCCACTGCTCCTTGTCCTGTCACAGGGCACCACTGAACAGAGCCTGGCCCCTTCTTTGAACTGCACAGTATCACAGTATCACAGTATAACCAAGGTTGGAAGAGACCCCAAGGATCATCAAGTCCAACCCGTCCCAACAGACCTCACAACTAGACCATGGCACCAAGTGCCATGTCCAGTCTCCTCTTGAACACCTCCAGGGACGGCGACTCCACCACCTCCCCGGGCAGCCCATTCCAATGACGAATGACTCGCTCAGTGAAGAACTTCCTCCTCACCTCGAGTCTAAACCTCCCCTGGCACAGCTTGAGACTGTGTCCCCTTGTTCTGGTGCTGGTTGCCTGGGAGAAGAGACCAACCCCCTCCTGTCCACAACCACCCTTCAGGTAGTTGTAGAGGGCAATGAGGTCACCCCTGGTCCTTCTCTTCTCCAGGCTAAACAACCCCACCTTCTTGCCCCCACCTCTCAGATATCTACAGGCTTTGCTCAGATGTCCTCTTACTCTTCTCTGGGCTCATCTGCCCCAGGGCTCTCAGTCTCCACCTGACCACACTGGTTAGAACAAGATGCCTTTTGGGGGCAGGTTCCTAACACTGCACCCAGGAGGTGGGCAGGATCCTGCTGGAGAAGATCCTTCTCCTGCTGGGGAGGCAGAGCTTCCCATGATGCTGTGAAGAGCAAGGAGCTCCACTGCATGCTGCTTAGCAGGGATCCCATTATTTGCTGGGGGGCACATCCCCTCCTCTGTGGATGGAATTAGTAAGGAAAAGCTCTGTGCAGCAGGAGACTAAACCCTGCCCACAGTTGTCTCCTCTGCACTGAGCAAGCCACCAGCCGACAGCCATTAGTTGAGGCAGGAACACTCTGCTTGACCTTGGGGCTGACAGGGAAATGCTCCTCAGCTCAGCATCAACTGCAGGAGTGGGGACACTGCTGGGGAGAGGAGAGACAGAGATGGGGGGAAGTACCAAAGGGGCAAGGACAGGAGGGAAATTAGGGAACAGAAATCAAAGCTGCGAAGCATCTTATTACATCTAAGCAGTGTTTGTCTGAAAGCTGAAGTTATAAATCATGCTAACAATGGTTACTAGAATAAAAGTGATGCAGCCAGAGGCTACCACTGAAAAAAAAGTCAGGCTGGGCCTGCCTCACTGCCTTTGGTCTTTAAGGATTTGATTAGTTTTTCCGCTTTCTAGTTCAGAGCCTTGCATTCAGCCCCTGCTCCAGAGCCAGCCAGGGCTCCGGGTACAGCAGGAATGATAAATTCATTTACTGCAGAAAGCAACACTGTTTTCACAGCATAAGACTTAAAACACTTCCCAAGCTATAATATTTCATTAAGCTTGGTGATTCTGCTTAAAATTTATTAGTCAAAACAGAAAACTCCTCAGACCCCACAGGTTCCATCAGCAGTGATAAATGTGTCTCCCAATGGCTAATTATTAACTAGGAAGTGTAAGTAAATCATGATCAGCACTAAGCCCTGATGTGTGAAGAGTAGAGTTTGATACAGGCAATTTCAGCATCAAAAGGCTTGGATCTGAAACATGTCCTTGTTCTGCCTCCCCACCCTGACCTCCTCACGTCTGCCCTGAGCTCAGACTCCCAGGGCCTGCCTGTGACGCAGCGACCAGCCAGCAGTCAGCTCCGAGCTGCTGCTGCCAAGAGCTGGAACCAGCACAAACTGTGCAAAGTGGCCAACAGGCAACAGCAAGCAGAAGAAAGCTGCTGAGCTGTTTGCTTTGCCTTTGGAACCATGTGATGATGCCAAAAGTGGTCCTCAGGCAAAGCTTTGCTATTAGAACCAACCCCATCAGGCTCCCCCAGTCAGAACCAGAGCTTCACAGTCACAGAATGAGTTTGGGTTGGAAGGGACCTTACAGATCATCCAGTGCCAACACCCTGCCATAAGCAGGGACACCTCCCACCAGCCCAGGTTGCTCAAGGCCTCATCCAGCCTGGCCCTGAACACCTCCAGGGAGGGGACAACCACAGCCTCCCTGGGCAGCCTGTGCCAGTGTTTCCCCACCCTCACTGCAAAGAATTTCTCCCTAATCTCCAGTCTCAATCTCCCCTCCTCAAACCTCAATGCATTCCCTCTCATCCTTATAGGTCTTTTCCAACCCTAATGATTCCATGGTTCTATGACTACGAGCCCCAAGGCTGAAGAAGGCAGAGGCATGCTGCATGGTTTGCCAAGGCCACGTTCACAGAGAGCTGGGAGCAGCTGGGCACTGCCTGCCTCCTGAGCACACAAGCATTTCTCATTTTGGAGGGTGGGGCTCATTTCCATGCACTGTCTGCCAGTGTTTCTAATACCACAGGTGCTGACCTTTCTGATTTGCAGACTCCCAGGAATTTCCAGTTGAGACAAAGATGGGAGGAAGCTGCAGGCAGCCTGGTGACAAAGGCTCACTTGTCCCAGACCGTGCAGATCAACTCCAATTAACACCTGGCAAAGCTGATCCAGGCTGTATCACAGCAAACAGTTGGGTTTAGAGAGCCTGGAAGTGTAAGCAGAACAAAAAGAACACTTTTTCTCTGATGTTACTCAAATCTTCAGAAAGAACCAGCAAACGCAGGGGTCACTTCTGCTACAGTGCATCAAAGCCACCTGCTCTGTCTCGAGGGGCACTGCTGCCTTTGAATCATCAGCCAGGTACTCGAGGAGGTGAGAAGCAGCCTTAGTGCTGGTGGTCACACAGGCAACTTGAAACGGACCTGCCGGGCTCTCTGTGCCAATAACATATCAAACAAGGGGCTGCCAAGGTTCATTTTGAACCAGCTGTGCAGAACAAAGGACAAGCAGAACCTCAGACTGCTTCTGCCATCTTGAGTCACTTGCTGAAAGCAGCAGAATCCAGACTTGAGGTTTACCAGCAGCTGCTCACCCTTGCAGGACACTGTCACACCGAATGGCAGGGGCTGGAAGGGGCTTCTGCAGATCATCCAGTCCCACCCCTGCCAGAGCAGGGTCACCCAGGGCAGATCACAGGAACACATCTAGGTGGACCTTGAAAGTCTCCAGAGAAGGAGACTCCACAACCTCTCTGGACAGCCTGCTCCAGGGCTCCAGCAGCCTCAAACCTAAGAAGTTTCTCCTCATGTTGAGGTGGAACCCCCTGGGTTCTATCCAAGCACAATAGAAGGAAACCCAGGCAGTAACAGCTCATTTCAGTGTCTCAGCAGCTAAGGAGGAACAGTCCTCTCACCCACAGGCAGCCTGCCCAGCAAGCTGCTGCCAGCCCTCTTTGAAGGCTTCAGTGTTTTACTAAGTGTTCTCCACCCAGCGAGGCTCTGCTCAGCTCCTGGGGCTGTGCTGCTCCCAGCCAGGGCTGATTATCAGGGCCTGTTATAAAGTGTGATGGCATGCAACAGAACCAAACCAGGGGGAGGAGGGAGCAGGAGAGCAGAGAAGGGAAAAAAGGGGATTATGTATATTCCTAATTCTCCTTGGGCATACCTGCTGCCATCAATGATGAACATTTGTTCTGGGAAGAGCTGCTACCAGTGGAACGCTTAGCATATGAACACTAACCTAATTCCTGTTGGAAATAAACCAATTTCCATTCTCTCCTTTACTAGAGGAGTATTTCAACCTAATAATAAAATCTCCACTGTAGCATGTCAAACCAGCAGCTCCCTGGTAGCAGGCTGGAATTTTAAGTCTTAATGCTGCAATATCAGCTGTAATGAATTCTACCTAAAGATGACTTCTAAAAATAAAAAGACTTTTTCTTCCCTTAAAACAGAATCACAGAATCTCTTTGGGTGGGAGAGACCTTCAAGATCATCCAGTCCAACCTCTGCCCCAGCACTGCAATGTCAGCACTAAGCCATGTCCTAAGCACCAGGTCCACGTATGAAAGAGAGTTTAAGAGAGAAGGAGATGGGGTCCAGGTCTAGCCTCTCCCTGCTCTCAGTGATGAGGATCCTTCTGAAGCAGTCTAACTATACCCACCCAGTGCAACCCAAACAAAACCTTTTCACTTGCACTCTTCAGCTCAGCTTTACATCACCATCCAGCATGGGCCAGCACAGGAGAAAATGTCACTGTTCAGAAAACCAGAGTGTGAGGGAAGGCTAAGTGGGACGAGCAGAGAGAAGGGAATTCAATCCTGCACTGTGCAGCTCCACCAGCCTCACCTGCTGAATTCCACTGAATACCAAGACCTGGACAAGAAAATGTTTTGGTTTTTTTTTCCACAGGAAAAGCAGATTCAGTACAGAGTGTTATAGATCACAACCAAACAGTGCAGCTACTTATTCTGCTGTCTTTAACTCAGGCACAACCAGCAGCCCTCAGTCATTTTGACCTGCTTAAATCACAGGAACTTTGAAATGCACAGGAACTTTGTTTCCAGTGTCCTCCTTTATCTGGATGTTTACCTTCCATAAGCCATAGGCAGTAAACACAATAATCACTACAAAATGGTATTTAGAAACATGAAAGTGGTACTAAAACACAAAAGGAAAAGGTCTGGACCCACAGTGAAACACCAAGCAAAACCCAAGCAGCCACTCACTCACTCAGGTTCAGGTGAGTGAGCACTCACTCACCTGAACTGTTTTGCACAGAGGGCAGTTTCTAAAAGACCTCAGCTCCAACAAGCAGAGCTGCTGCTGCTGACTGCCCCTGAAGCAGCAGCTCCCTTTCTGTTTTATTTCCCTGTGCACATCCAGACACACAAAGGCACTGCACAGCTCTGACCCACTGGAAGGCAAACACATTCTGTGGCCTGTCACAGCCCCAGCGAAATGCAGCCTGCCTGTGCTGAGCGCAGCCCAGCCGAAGTCACCACCCCGGCCAGCACAGAGAGCACTTCATGAAACCAGCTTAACTGGGGGTGACAGAAAACACACAGCCATTTCCTTCTGCCTTAGCACTGAGTTGGCTTCAGCTCCAACCTCTGCCCAGCCCCACTCCACAGAAGACTTTAACCAGGGCAGCAGAAGAGGTGCTGCACGGTGGCTGGTGAGGGGCTGGCACCCTACAACCACCTGCACAAAGTGCAGCAGGAATCTGTACAGATCACCTCGCCCAAGAAGCACACTGGAGGAGAGAAGGGTGGGAAAGAGGGAGGGAGGAAGGGAGGGAGGAAAGATGAAAAAAAAAAAAACACACAAAAAACCCAAACAAAACCCCCAAGCAAGAAAGGAAAATGAATGTGTGGCTGCCAGCGGCTCAGCAGATGTCTGTGTGATGTACGAGGCTGGGGGAAGCTGCCGGAGCCTGCTGCCAGGCAGTGCTGCTGCTGCAAGCCTCCCCAGCCTCAGCACCAGATTTAGGGTCCATGGGGTTTCCAAGCTGCACCCATCCCTTGCTGTGCTGCCAGATGCTGCTGGCTGGTTGGCTGTGCACAGGAGGCAGCAGTTGGTGGAGCAAGGAGCACAATCTGGAGGGGTTCCGGTGGTGCCACCCATCCTTCACCTCTGCCCAGCACTCAAACAGCTCCAATTTGCTGCCACTTCCCTCCTGGGAAATGGCCAAGGTACAGTTGTGCCTGGCAGCCCCATTTGTTTTACTCAGGTGATTCTCTTCCCTCAATGACCTCTATTACTTTAAGTTTTAATTTAGATTAACCCCAGCACCCCAATTAACCAGCGAGGGGAAAAGCTAAGCTGTGCCTCGACACTCTTCTGAGCTCACCACTTACAGGAGCTGCAGTGAGCAGCAGGGCAGAGGAGCCACTCCCTCCACAGTGGAGCCCTTCATGCCCAGGAAGAGCCTGCTCTGCACATGCCCACAGGCTGCCAGTCACAGCTATGCACAGATTCACAAACTACAGCAGGCTGGAGTCTCCAAGGGCATCTTGCCCAAACCCCCTCTGCACTCAGCAGGGACACCTCCAGCTAGAGCAGCTGCCCAGGGACACAGTGAGTCTGACCTTGAATGTCTCCAGGGACAGGGCCTCAGCCACATCCTTGGCCCTTCTCCTTGACCACTTCACATGATTTTGTTGTACTAACTCCATTTGTTCTGTGATCTTAGGGTTCACTTGGCCCCCAAAGCTGGGCTGCTGGTCCACTTGGAGCCTGAGCTCCACCACAGCATTACACCAGTGTCACACAGATCTGGCCTCAGCCACTTCTGCCAACAAGACAGGCATTCTCCAATCTCCTTGTTAGAGCCCTCACAGAGGAACCCAGCAGCTCCACCTGCCCAAGAGGGGATTGCTCAGTTCACAGCAGGTAAGACCTTACAATAAATCCACAGCCTAGTGATGAGCTACTTGGAACAGAATCCTGGGTCTGAGGCAGGCCGCCTTGAGTAAGAAATGTGTGGCCATGGCACTCTGGGACAGGGGGTGTCAGGTTGGACTGTGTGACCTTACAGGGTCTTCCCAGCCAAAACAGTGCTGATTCTATGATCCTCTGAGTAGAGCCCTCACAAACATGAACTGTTCAGACAGTCCCAGGTCTGCACGAGGCAAACATTTGCTTGGACATCCACAGCAGCAGAGTTGCAAGTGTGTTGGAAATCTTCTTGGAGGGCAGCATCACAGTTCCCTGCATTTCCTCTCCATAAATCAGAGAGAGGAACTGCTCATTTAATGCAGCTTTTTATTCACCTTTAGTCCTGGCTCTGGACAGGAACCCCCAAACTTTGGAGGTATTCCAGTACTTCTGGTTAACTCAGTTCTCAGAGCACAGCCACAAGGCAACAGCTCTCCTCTGCTCTGGCACTTTCCTGGCCACTCTAAGGAGGACTCAGGTCAGGAGTCTCTGCCTGTCCAATGATAGAATGGGACCTGGTTAGTCCTGAAGCTAAAGCTCCCCGTGGGCCATCAGAGCAAAACCAGGATTTGGTGCACTGGGGAGGGACTGGGAGCGAATTGCACTCCTCAGTACGTGGCAATGTCAGCATCCCATGAAGCTGGCACTGCTGCTTGTTAAATCAATCACAAACATGAGGCTTCCCTCAGCTGCAGCCTCCACACTCTGGGTGCAGATTCCCTGTTTCTAAGAGTTTTGCAAACACAAAGCAGAACTGGCCTGAATCCAAGCTGGCAGCACTCCAAGACAAGCACCAGAGCAGCCCTGCAGCTTTTCCATTCAGCAGCTGGATGAAACGATTTCAGCTGAGGTGAGAGCAACTCAGGGGCTCTGGAAGATCTGCTGGGGGACTCCACCCACTGAGAGAAGTCACTGGAGGGAATTCAGTCACTTCCCTCTTGTGTAGCAGTGCTCACCAGGGAGGGCAACAGGCACAGACCTTACCCTGCAGCCCTGTCTCAGGGCCAGTAATGGCAGGAAGTTTAAAGTTGCACTGCCCTGCATTGAAGTCCTCTGAGGTATCTACAGAGATTTGCAATGTTACAACAGGGAGCTGAGTTTCACTGGTGAGAGGAATTTAGAGCCCAAACCAACCACATCACCTCTGGAAGCATTAAAAGCTGTAATTCCAACACAGATTCAGCATCACCTACCTCGTGATAGAAGTCATCATCATCAAATATCTCCTCATCTATGTCCTTCAGGTGCCTGTTGGAATCTGAGGGAGGGAGGACTTCCTAGAAGCATAAAGGAAAGACTGAAAGCTCCTGGCTGTGCATTGCTGTCCCTTACTCTGATGACATCACGTGCAGCAGCTTGTAAACACACTTGAGGATATGAGGAAGGGGGAAAAGCTCCTGATATAACAAGCTCTTAAGGACTAGGCATACATTTAAAGGCAAGGCAGAAACGCTGCCAATGCCACCAGAGATTTATGAGCCCTTTACTGGGAAATAAATAGGGCTGAGCAAAGCCTTTCTGGCAAAACAGTGCAGATATTTTTAATGTAATGGCAAAAATACATCTTGCAAGTGCAGTAATTCTACATGATCTCTCAGAATTGAGTATTTATTCATTCTTAAATCCTAAATTAATAACAGACTTACTGCTCAGATATTCTGCAGGTTGTATGCAGTATGGTTTTAGAAGTGACTTTCGGGGTTAAAGATTCTACCTCCAGAGGGAAAACAAAGTTTTGTTGCCACTGCCTCAGAGAGCAGATTCAGTAAGCATCAGGAGCACAGGAGGAGAAAAATCACAGCCCAAACCTTGTTTTCCTTGTCAAGAGCCAGCACAGGAGATAATGCAAACACTATAAAGCTGGAATTGAAACATCTACATCTTCTCCTTGGCCATTCCAGGAATCAGCACTGAGCTATCTCCTCCATAAATCTCTCCCCAACAAGAACATCTCCTGCTGGTGAGGGCTCCAGCTCATCGTTTTGCAGAGAAGTTTCGCTGCTGCTAGAGAAGAGTCAGACAAAGCTCCCTTACCAGGTCTCCAGGAACAGGCTGAGGGAGGGGAGGGGGCTCCTGCTCCTGCTTCCCCAGCACGGTGTAGACGGAGCGCTTGGTCTGCGTGCGCCGGAGCAGCCTCTCCTTGTCCAGCAGGATGTGATCGATCTGAGCCAGGATGGAGCGCTCGAAGGCACCGAACCCCTGCCACAGCATCAACCAGTGTCAGATAATGCAGAGAGCTTCTCCTCCAGGCAGCACTGTTCCTCTATCTTTCCATGTCAGTGGCTAAGCAGACAGCATTCCAAGAGGAGGGGGCTGGGTTTCCTGGCCGGGATTTCTGCTGGGATTTTTATGTTTCTCTCTCCCCTCTCCCTTCCCAACCTGAGGCGACCTGACGCCTGGCTTAACAAAATGCCTCTGCTGTTCTGGTTCAGATGAACTGCTCCATGATTAATACCAGCTCAGGGATGCTAGGAGACCCTGGATCTTCAGTGAAATGATTGCCCATTGTATTAAAGAGCACTCCTCAGGGAGGAGGAGAGCCACAGAAGCCTCTGGGTCTGCTATAAACCACAACCAGCAACACTGCCATTTTCACACAGCTACCTGCTGCCAGAGCCTGGCTCTGAGGAGGTGTCTGGCTGGGGGAACACCAACACCATCCAGGAGCTTTTGGCCTCGGAATTATTTTTCCTGCTCAAAACAGGAATGGCTTTGGAATGAGGGCTGAGCTTCTTTAAGGCTGGGGACAAGCACCCATCTGTGTATTTAATTCCTACTGCTCTAACCTCAGCCTAACTCAGAACATCCATCACACGAAGCCTCCAGATGCAGTTGTTCCACACACCTCTGCTACACAACAAGCATCTGAGAACACAGAAAGCAGGACTTGCCTTGCCCATTTTGCCAGCTGCCAGCTTGGTCTTCTCGTGCCACTTCTGCAGGACACTGTTGCGATAGGTCCTGAAGTCAGCGTAGCGCTTGGCTATGACCTCCGGGTACTCCTCCATCTTCAGCTTCCGCTTGGGCAGGCTCCTCCTCTTCTCCTGGGCCTTCTTCGCCTGCTCTTCATCACTGCTGCTGGGGATTTCCTCATCACTACAACAAAAATGCACAGACTGAACAAGGCAGCACGTGTGAACTCCTGCCAGCCCCTCTGCCACACTCAGGCCTGCCACACCGCGGTGATCTTCACGGCAAGAGACCTACCCGGGGCTTAGAGCCTCCTTCCTTATCCACAACATTACAAAGCACACTTCCCACACTGGCAGAAGGAATGCAGATGGTCACCTGTCCAGAGTGTCTGTCACCCAGACAGAGCAGCACCTGAGAGAGCAGCAGGGAGTGAGCACAGTTCCCTCAGAATGCTCTGGGCTCCCTTGGCACTCACCTGGCAGGCTCTGACTGCTTTCCATCCACCAGATGCCTCGTGCCTGGGTACTGATAAAGCAGCTCATCCTGAAGGTCCACTAACACTCTCAGCAACGCCTCCAAGGCTTTGTAACCTGTAGAACAAGAGACAATTTCCCACTGGTCCTTGCTCCTGGTGCTTGGCAGTGCTTAGTTTCTCATCCTGAATCTGACCTGTCACAGCTGCTACATGTCCCATGGCACACAGGCTTGGCTCCCTTCCTCTCACTCCCAGCAGAATCACAGGGTTGAAACACCTCCTGCCAGACCAGGTTGGTCCAACCTCGCCTTGAACACCTCCAAGGACATCCACAACCTCCCAGGGTAGCCTGTCCAAGCACCTCAAGAATGCCTTCCTCATCTCCAGTCAAGCCCTACCCTGACGGGCAGCAGCAGCACTGGCTGGCAGAGCGCTGGGATCTGTGCACAGAGCAGGAGGAGCACTGTGCTGGTCAGGTGTTCCCCAGGCCTTCCCCTGGTAGCTCCTCTGATGTGAAGTCACTGGGGTTGCTCTGCTTAACTCCCAGTCCTGTTCTGTCTTTGCAGTGAGCACAACAGAATGCAGAGGACTTCTCACCCCAGCTTTTGCCTAGTTTTCTGTATTTTTTAATGGAGGATGCAGAGATCACAGAGAGAGTGCACAGCAAATCTTCATCAGCCAGCCAGAGAGCACAGGCAGAAATCAGCCCAGACACTCAGAGGTCTCAATCCCCTGCTTGTTTCCCCTGTGATACTGCTCAGTTGTCACCATCTTCAGATAAATTACAGCCTGACCTCAGTAACAGCAGTGTCAAGGAGAAGATGCTTTAAGATTTTTGTTGCAGATCAGCTGTTGGGCTCAGCCTCCCCCAGCCTGCTGTTCATTATAGATACGTTCTGACAACTCCTCTCTATAAACCTATTAAGGGATTAGGTTTGCCCTGCTTGTAAACCCAGTCCTGTGTTAGCATCAAAACAATTCCAGCAGACAAACAGACAAAAGCCCTTAAAAATGCATTTGTTGTGTGTCTGCAGCTGAAGCATCGCTTGCCGAAGGAAGGTGCCCCCACCCCAGCCTCAGCTTACAACAGCAAAGCCTTTCCCACTGCCTGCAGCACAGCTAAACGTCCCCAGCGCTCCCGAACAGCCCTGCCGCTGCCCCCGGGCGGCTCCGCGCCTGTCAATTACCGCTGGAGCCGCACTCGGCAGCCGGCTGGAGCCCCCAGACTGAGAGAGAGGGACCCCAGCGGAGGTGGGGGTGAGAAGCAGCTTCACCTGGAGGGAAGGAGATGGAGAGGGCAGGGAAGACAATGCCCGAGCTCGTGGCAGGGCTAATTACTGCAGCCCGGCTCCATCCCGAGCCTCTTACAGCTGGGTCATTTCCCTCTCTTCTCGGGTAGTTAATGGCATTATGGGATGGCATTCTCATTGTTACTGGTGTGCTGCAAACTCAACTGCAGAAGCCAAGTGCCACCTCCCCTGCCCCCTTCCCCAGCTCTGCCCTATCCATTCCATGTTTAATTCCAAAGGGACCCTTGGCTTCCCAGACTCCTCTCTTCCTTCCAGTGCCCTCATTTGCCTTTCCACAGCCTGCTGGGGAAACGCTGAGCCCATTCTGCACAACGGCAGCACGAACCAGAACTGTTCACAGATGCAAACGGTGCCATTTGGAAAGCAAGCTGGATGCTGCCCCCCTGCTCCCCCAGCCCGGGCTTTTAATGCTGCTCCTCGCCTGAAACAGACAATTAAACAGAGTCCCAGACGTGGAGCTTTCCAGCAGTCAGGCAGCCAAGGAGCAGCTTTACTTGTGATAACCATCAGGTTTGTACCCCTGCTCCCTTCCCTGCTCTGTTCACAGAACAAAGCCAGCAGCACCTCCAAGAGCACAGCAGCGCTGCAGGGGTCTCCCCTGCCGTGAGCTGTGCCTGGCCCTAGCCAGTCCCCGGTGATTTTCAGTACCTGAAGCTTTCACCACTATGGCTTTCACAAGCACCACAAATGGGCTGAGGCTCAAACAGTGCTGACCACTGTTTGAGGACCACTCCCCTCAACTCGGTCACCGGTGGGAAGATCCTGATGCCAACAGCTCATTCCCAGAGCTACCCTGCAGGCACAGCCCAGCACCCCAGCTGACCCCAGTCTGCACCCCTCCCACCCTTTCTGTCCCACTCTCTGCAACGTGCTGGGGTAAATATTCCACCTTCTATCAACATCACTGTCCCAGCTGACAAAAAACCCTCAAAACGATCTCCTTCTCTAGGGCTGAGTCACTTCTGCATGCCCAGACTGGGGCGGGGGGACAGACAGGTGGCTCAGCCCTGCCTTAAAACCAAAAAAACACAACTGGGTCCCTTCATGGCATTTCAGTGTGAGCCACTGGGCTCCCCAAAACACCAACTCACACTCTGAGTGCAGGAGAAGCCAGCTAAGCCCAGGACAACACACAAACCCTCCTTCCACCAACCCCTTTCTATAGCTGCCCCTGGAGGAAGAAAGAAGGATGCGGAGTGGGATCCATCTACAGCTGCTCCCAGAAGAGAGCAGGAGCCCTTTGGATGTGGCTTCCAGCCCAGCTGGGAGTCACAGTGTCTGTGGTGAGATGCTGACCTGTTAGAGCCACTTTTCAGAGGCCATGGGAGCCCCTTTGTTTGGCATACAGGAGTGAAACAGCTGTTCCAGATCCAGCAGGCAGCTTAGCAATCCACCAAGGAAGCTAGGAGCCAGCCCCAGTAAAGCACAGTGAGCCCTTCTGGTAATCCTCTCCCCTAGCTTCTCATTTTATGCACCCTTCACCCAGTCACTAGGTAGCCCTGAAGTACTCAGCTCCATTCAGGATAGCACTGGCATGTATCAGCATGTGCTCTCAGACCACACCGTTCCACTCTGTCAGTGCCAGTGGTTAGGGAGAAGCTGGTTGTGCTGCTGGCATCCCCCTCTGTGCAGGGTGGCTCCTGGCTGCAGGGTGCCACTAGCCCTCTCCTCTTGCTGGGGGTAGCCATGCCTCTACTGCCACCCAAACCCAAGCACTGCTGTGCTGGGGATGTTGCAGGCATGATGGTTCCTGTGCTCTAAGCTCAGCATTTTACAGCTTCCTGCACAGGGAAATATCTGCACTCTTCTTCATGACCTCTAAAAATGGGGTCTCCTTGCATCTTCCCAAGCAGCTGCAGAGAGCAGCAGCTGGTGTGGAGCAGCCTCACGCAGAGACACTTGAACCTGATGGGGAAAAAAGGCAGAGCCTCCAGGCCAGGCTTTCAGAGGCACTCACAGCAAGCCAAGCAGAGGGATTCCCAAAACTGCCCCACAGGCAACCTCCTCCTGGCCTGGCCCTGGGGAATCCACCCAGAGTACAAGGGAGAGGGATGAGAACCTACACACTAGGGAAGACCCCCAGGATTTTCTCTGTCACTGTGTTCATGGCACCTTACAGGGTGGGCTGGGGCAGGGCTGCCCTCCAGAAGAGTGCCTGCCTGCTGCTGTGTGCACAGGGCATGTGAACAGAGACAGGAGCATCACTGCCGGGGGTACCAGCACCAAACAGCACATGTGCAGGACAGGCTGACATTCAGAGCCCACCATGACACTCAGACTGAAATTCAGTTTCCAAGCTGGTAATTCAGACTGAAATTCAGAGCCCATGCTGGAAATTCAGAATAACATTCAGAGCCCACACTGGAAATGCAGAATGCAATTCAGTTTCCAAGCTGGTAATTCAAACTGAAATTCAGAGCCCATGCTGGAAATGCAGAATGAATTCTGGCTGAAACTGGAGAGTCCAGGCTGGAAATTCACTGGAAATTAGCTCCTTTTTCCCCTCAATTAAACGTGAGGATCTGGCATGGCAGAACATCATCGGCATGCAAGCCTTTAATTTTCCCTGTGCCTCCACAGGCTGTAGGAGGTGCTGAGGCAGAAGAGCTGGAAGTGTTTGAACCACAGGATGCAAAGCCACAGCCGAGCTGCCAAACACCGGGAGAGCTTCCCCTACCACCCGGGAGAGTCGCCGGGTCAGCAGGGCACAGCTCAGCAGGGCACAGGCTCCCGTCCCGGCAGGCAAACGGAGAGGAGGAGAGGGATCAGCGCTCTCTGAGCAGCTGGAGGCGGGGAGGAGCACCTTCCCCAGGTACAGGCAGCCATCCCCACGGCCAGAGGAAGGGGGCAGCGTTTCAAAGGGCCGAGGGCCAGAAGTTAAGCCGCAGGTCAGGGTGGCACCGCGCATCCTTCTCATTCACACCCGGCAGCCAGCCCCTTGCACCAGGCATCCCCAGCAATTAATCCCCCCCCCCCCCCCCCAAACACGTTTGATTAAATCTCTTCAAGCAAATCCTTCGCTTTGCTTTTGTTAGTTCACTCCTTGTCAACATCTATTAAAATATGCCTTTAATTCTCCCACAATCTTAAAAAACACCGATCCCACTGTCTTCAACTTTAATCAACTGTATGGCCGGCATTTTTCATTTCATAATAATGTGCTGCTTGGAATTCAAGAGGCAGGCTCAGCATCAATCATTCGGCAGGAATTTTTCCACTGCAATAAATATGCAAATGAGCAGAGGCAGTCAGTCGTATTTCAGCCCTGGCTTGCCAGTGTTTTAAAAAAGACACAAATTTATTAATTGCCGTTGGCCAGCGGAATCCTATTACTGTGGGCATTGATTACAAAGCTGTGTGAGTGATTATTGTGCAACTCGCAGGCTACCCAGGCATGAGGGGAAATTATTAAAGCAAGGCAGAGATTATCAACTCGGAATAACAATAAGCTTTAACGTTTTAGGCCCCTAACTTCCCCGACAAAGAGGGCCGCCCCGGCCGCGCCGCTCGCCGAAGGCTGCCGGCCGCGCCCCTGGAGCCCGCTCCCCGCTCCCCGGCGGCAGCAGCGGCGCGGGCAGCCAGGGAAGGAGGGAATCCCTCCGGGCACCGCCTCTGCCACGCCGGGCTTCGGACGAGGGCTTCGCTGCGACTCTGCCACAGGACCCCGGCACGGCGCGAGTGGGAAGGGTCCTCTGGAGATGATCCAGACCAGCCCTGCCACGGCAAGCCACCTATGGCAGGTCACACAGGAGCACAACCAGGCAAGTTTCACAAGCCTCCAGAGGAGACTCCACGGCCTCCCTGGAAGCCACAATATGGTGCTAGCAATGCCGGGTGCCACCAATTCCTACCCAGCTCTGGGTAGCACTGAAACCCAAACTGCAAACAGCCCCCAGGAAGCACACAGAGAGTCAGGAGGGTTCAGCACGGGGCCCGGCAGTGAGCAAGGTGCAGGAGAACATCTGGTGCAGACCACCACGGCTCTGTTCCTCCCTCCTGGGCACCAAGGCTCCTGTAAATCTTCCCAGCTCATTTTAGGAAATCATGGAGTACCATTCCCTTCTCACTTCCCAAAACACTGAGTTTGTGGAATTTCAAAGCCTGGCAGGAAAAATGTTTACTTCTGCTGATGGCAATAACAAAGGGTCTGCTCCTCAGCAAAGGCCAAATTTGCTGCTTGGTTCCACTGGAATGCAAAGGATGCAAAAGCCTTTGCAGAGAGAAATTGTATCCCCCAGCACAAAGGAGCCAGGGCTGCAAGCCCCTTTCATACAGGCAGCTCAGCTGACACCCAGAGAGTTACAGAAGGGACTCCATTTAGCCCTTTCACTCCAACCTCACTGCATCTGACAGTAAGGACAACAGGATCAGACCTAGAGGAGTTTGGTAGCAGCCAAGACAGTAACTGGATGCAACAACAGAATCAAAGGCGTTGGCATCCAAGGGGTTTGTTAGTGGGGACTGGGGGAGGGGGAAAGCTGGGAAGGGAAAGAAAGAGGAACACTTCCATGAAGTTCATGCTCTGCTACTTCACCTCAACTCTCAGGTTGAGGACAAGGGGCTTGTAGACTGATAAAACCTGCTGGTTTGCACTACAGGAAGTGTAAAGAAGCTGGCAGCATGCACCCCTGCCTGCCAGGCAGGAACCCCCTACACAGGAGGGGGATTTCATAGCTCCCTAGGTACTGAGGCCAGGAAGGAACAGAAGCCCCTTTGCCTGACCTCCCCACAGAACACCAGGCCATTAATTACATTTATCATGACAAGCCCCCAGTCTCCATCTCAAGGTAACCAATTGCCAATTAATCCCAGTTAGCTGACATTTGCACATGGCTTGTCTGGATGCTCTGCCTGCCTTTGTGTCCCCAGATCTTGCTGGTGGAGTATCCAGACCAGCACACACCTGAACTCTATTCAATCAGCTCTTCATTGCCCCGAGAAAGTTCAGTGTGGGCAAACCCATTTGGTGTGGAACCCCAGAGGCTGGAGTTTGTGTGTACCAGGTCAACAATGACAGACTCTCCTAGCATCTCCTGCACTAAAATTTAAGGCAGCTTTAAAATAAACCTCAAACAGCAGCAGTGTCCAACCCATGGTTATGGAGATAGCTATAAACCAGGAGCAGTGACATTTTACAAGAGAACATAGCAGAAGCAGGCAAAAACTCTGCTCAGAAAGACTAAACCCACAAGCTAAGTGTCTTGGCACTCACTGAGGAAGGGCAAGAGGCTTTTATCCTGACAAAGCCTCCCAAAAGCCCATGTTAGATATCCTACACTTCCCCACACCCCCAGCACAGCATTTCCAACCAATTCAGACAGTACAGACAAAGCCACAAAATGCTTTCATGGTACCTCACATAGCCCAAGATCTGTACACCCCCACCCACCCAACTAACCAAAGACCCTCAAACCAAGACCTCTGTCTCTGTCTAAAGCCTCTCACTCCAGCCCTCTCCTCTCCTGCTTGCTGGCACACACACAGAGCAGCCACCCATGGGCCCGGGAGCTGAGCATCCCTCCTGACCCCAGCCCTCACCAAAGGCCCTCCACAGCACAGGATCATCACAACAAAATTCACAAAACAGGGGCTGGCTCATTCTTTTATGTTAGTCAAGAGAAGTCTTCATTAATGTCAACAGGCTTTGGCTCAGGCCCCAAAAGAGCTGAAGAGACTCTTCAACAGATCCGAGAGGTGAAATGTGGGGACACCTGCACCCACAGCCACTTGAATCAAATCCAGCCCTGCCTGCAGTGACAGGCACCATGCTTTCTGTATTCATAAAGTGTCTGCACTAATACAATTCAATTAAAATGAGCTACCAGTTTTAAGTGGGCTAGATCTGATCACAATAATTTCCACTCAGGCTGGAAGCCCAGTTCTGCTGCCACACATCTGTGCAGGCTCCCAGTAAAATCTTCAAAGCAGGGATGTCTTTAAGTCCATGATCTTGCCTAGCACCAATTAATCCTGCAGCTGCTCTGTGCCTCTGGAGCTGTGTAATCTGCCTGTGCCTTGGGTGCATCCCCACCCCCGTGACACCTGCCCTGCTCTGCACTAACACATCAACATCTCCAGATGCACTTTGAGTTTTAGAGTGAGCCACAAAGAGAAACTCAGCCACAGCAGTTCTCCAGTACCTAAAGCAGACTTGATCTTATCCCAAGTCAGGCAGTGCTCAACCAGCTTCTTCCTCATGACTCACAGAACTAGAGACTCATTCTGGTTGTCTCCTCTTGTCCAGTCCCTTGTTCCTCGGGAGAAGAGCCCAACCCACACCTAGCTCCAACCTCCTCTCAGGGACCTGTAGAGAGCAAGGAGGTCTCCTCTCAGCCTCCTCTTCTCCAGGCTGAACAGTCCCAGCTCCTTCAGCTGCCCCTCACCAGATCCTTCCCTGGGTGGTGTACAGAATTCTGTTTTCTCCAAGATCAAGAATCAGGGTAAAAAAAAGCCAGGAAAAAAAAAAAACCCAAACACCAAACCCCTCTCTTAAAGGAGAACATCCAAACAGACATAAAGTTCTTCTCCAGCCTAAACAACTCCATGACTCTATGCACTAAACAGACATTACAGAGACTTTTTCCCCTGTCTTGAGTCCCTTTTCAGTGAAATACTCCAGAACCAGCCCGGGAAAAGCTGCAGCTCCTGAGCACTGCCACAGAAATGTTTAATATGCAGGAATGTAAGAGCAGGGAACACATGGCACCTTCCGAGGTCTCCTGCTGGCAATGAATGTAAGTGGGATTCTTAATCACATCCTTAAGAGCCTTGGCCACAAATCTGCTGTTTAGTCACAAGCCACAGAGATCTGTCATGAGAGCAGTTAACCAACCTGCTGTACCAAGAGCCTAGCTCAGGCAGCTGCTGCAAGGGTCCACACAGCCCCAGGCAGAAGCACAGCCCCTCACCAGCACACTCCTTACAGATGCTCCTATTTCCACCCCAGAAACAGACACTTCTGGGTCCAAGTGTCTGGACTGGACTGCAATTTTAGGAGCTAAGAGCCAACATCTCCTTCATTTCCCAGAAGGCACCAAGCACCCAACCTCATGCAGCCCCAGGCCAGCCCTGCCACGCTTTAGCAGTGCTCCTCTTAGCTCTGCTTCCCAAGAAAACAGTTAAACAGCAGCCACTGGCCTGCTGCACCTGAGACTTATAGCATCTTAAGGGAATAACTAATCAATGGCTAATAGAAGTTCTCCAGCAACTGCCTCTGAGCTGAGGAAACAGCCCAGAGAAAGGTTATCAGCAGTAGGTTGCTTCCTGCAGCTGCAGGTTAACTCACACCCTCCTTGGCCCTGGCTTTTGAATAAAGCTCCTTCACAGCACCCCCTGTAAGACACACACTGAGGATCACAGAACTCTTCCAGTTGGAGACCTTTTAAACTCATACACACAGACAAGCCTCTGTGTCACCTCTCCACAGCTCCACAAGGAACACATGGCACAGAACAGTTGTGGTCCCCTTCTGACTCTGCAGTCAGCAAATCCATTCTTACAGACCCTGCACCTCTGCCCTTTCACCAAACCCAGCATTTGCACCACTGCCCCACAACAACTCCTCCTGAGCTCAGACTGAAGAACACAAATGTGGGGTTCCAGTATTTTCTCCTAATCTACTGACAGCACTGAACAGGCTGCCCAGGGAAGTGGTTGAATCATCACAGGATGGTTTGGGTTGGAAGGGACCCCAAAGATCACCCAGCTCCAACCCCCTGCCATGGGCAGGGACACCTCCCACCAGCCCAGGTTGCTCAAGGCCTCATCCAGCCTGGCCTTGAACACCTCCAGGGAGGAGGCAGCCACAGCCTCCCTGGGCAGCCTGTTCCAGTGTCGCCCCACCCTCACTGTACAGAATTTCTTCCTCATTCCCAGTCTAAATCTGCCCTCTTCCAGCTTAAATCCATCCCCTCTCATGGCATCACCAGAGGGATTTAAAAGACCTGCAGATGTGGTGCTGAGGGACATGGCTTAGTGGGGCACTTGGTAGTGCTGGGCTTACAATTGGACTCAATGAACTTAAAGGTCTTTCCCAACCCAAATGATTCTGTGACATATGGAGTCAAACTGAAAATAAAAGAAAGCAAAGCCACAGCAGTTCAGCCAGCAGCTGACACTTCAGGAGCCTCCTGACCTCTGGGGAAGTGAACCAAGCTACAGATGAAAACATCTGCAAGTGTTTGGCTAATTAAAGCCTTGCAGCTCCCATCAGCTTCTTGCTTCTGCAAGAGTCTCACCTGTGTGTCTGTGATTTAACTCTTCCCACCAGCTAAAAACTGCAAAGAACACTGCCTGGTTTCAGAGCTAGAGCTCCCAGCTCTGTGCAGCACCAAGGACCAGGCACTGAAACCCTCTCAGTGCAGTACTTTTAACCAGAATTCTACAGGAACTAAACCAGCAAGAGCAGGGCTGCCTGCCCCTGCTGGGGAGCCACCAGGGCACACTCAACAGCAGCTGCTGGCAGCTGGTGACTGAGACACAGCAGTTCCTACAGCTCCTCTTGCCCCCACCTCATTGTGGGCTCTTGCCACCGCACCAAGCCCCAAACCTAGGGGCTGCTTAATCCCTGGCACTGGATGTGGCTTCCCTGACGTCACTTCCACCTCTCCTCTGGCTCTTTCTTGCCCTTGAGAGGATTTCTGGTGACATTTTCAGCAGATTTGCTCCTAAGCTCCCTTCCCCTCGCAAGGAAGCCAAGCTGTGAATGGCAGGCATGCAATCTGCAGGCAGACCCAGCACAGAAACTTGCACCTTGCACTCTTTTCTATGTAAATACTGCAAGGATCCTGGGGGAACATGCCAGGGATTGGAATTGTTAATTAATGGATCTCTTTAATGTGCAAATCAGGAGCAGATTGCAAATTCTGACTCACATTGATTATGAAAAACATTAATTGAACGTGCAAGACCCCAAACAGAGGCAACATCTCCAGCCCTGGACTAGGCTGGAAGGCAGGCTGTGAGAGAATACAAATGCACCCTGGAGCAGCCCACTGCAGGCAGCAGCAGCACCTCAGCCTCACCAGCTGTGGGAGGTCACCTGTGCAGTGCAGCAGTCCTCACACATCTGCACTGCATCCAGCACAGCCACTCTGAGTGCAGCACTAAACCCCACTCTGACTTCTCCCAGGGATGCAACACAGGAATAAACCTGAGCTCCAGGACCACAGCTTGGTCTCCAATTTGTATGTAAAAAGGATGACAGAGAAAAAAAAAAAAAAAAGAATATAATTAAAGATTAAAAAAGGGAAGAAAAAAGTAAAGCAGTGCAGACAAAGCAATGCTGTCTCTTTAAACAGAAATTCATCCTATATAAATTATGGCCATAAACTTTTCCTGCAGTGCAGCCTAATTAATTCTTGTTCTATACACAAAGGGAAATGCTGGGTGACAAATGGGTGTGAAGCCTGAAAGCTGCCAGGTCTGCAAAACATTTTCTACTTCAATTTATAAGCAATTTTGCAGTAAATCATCCACCAGAACCTGAGACCTCAGGAATTCAAGACTGTCCAAAGCAGGTTGTATCCTTTCTTGCAAAAACACCCCACACTATCTCAGAAAATATCACAGAAATCATAACTACAACAGGGGAGGGCTTCTAACCTCCCATCTCCACATCTGGAAGCCAACCATGACCTGGGCATTCTCCCTCAGGTTTGGCTCTGACACTGCCAACGTGCAGAGCTCTGCTGCCAGCTCTTCAGCACAATCCTGCTCCATCCCTGAGGGGTTTCACCACCACCACTGGCTGCACAGAAGCTGGCACGAGTAGGAGACACCAGAGAGGCAAATACACAAAGGATCATTTTCCATTCAAAAAAATTCATCCTTCCTGTGAGCACAGACCAGGAATTTCGTGAGGTTGAGGAGGACAGATTGAGACTGGAGATCAGGAGGAAATTCTTGACAGTGAGGGTAGGTAGACACTGGAGCAGGTTGCCCAAGGAGGCTGTGGCTGCCTCCTCCCTGGAGGTGTTCAAGGCCAGGCTGGATGAGGCCTTGAGCAACCTGGGCTGGTGGGAGGTGTCCCTGTCCATGGCAGGGGGCTGGAACTGGATGGTCTTTAAGGTCCTTTCTAGCCCAACCCATTCTGTGACTCCATGAACCTTTGCAGCTTTGGGAAGGAGCATCTGCAGGGCAGTGAAAGATGGCTGCACTGGGAAAGAGTGCAGCTCATCAGGAGTCTCCATCTCCTCTAGCCTGCTTGACTGTACAATTCCAGTCTGCAGCTAGAAAAATAGAATGTTTTTAAAAGGAACACCAGCAGACACCAACCACGGGCAGCAGCAGCACAATGTTCCTAAGCTCTTCACTTTCATTTGTCAGAGCTCTTCCCCTGCTGACCCCAGCTTTACTTCCTTACTGTTTTCAGATAAAACAGGGCATGAAGCCAGGCCACCAGGGATATCAGAGTGTCCCACAGCAGCTCCACAGCTCAGATCATGAGCAGAGGGTGGGAAGGGAACCACTGAGCAGTTACCAAGAGTGGAATTTCCTCTAGTGCTCTGGAGAACTGCAAGCTCAGACTCCCTGCTGTGCTGTGTGCAGTGTCACACTGCAGGTACAGTACCCAGCTCCATGTTCTGGGGCCTATTTTGCTTATGGGAAATATCAAAATGTCAACCATTGTTTCTGTTAAAGGTCTTTAATGATATTGCATTTTAGACCTGTAATGAAACACAGGGCTGGCTGCAGTTTGTAATGCATCTCATTAAAGACATTAATAACACCTATTTCACTGAAAGGTCAGCTTAGTATTGGTGGGAGTTTGCCTTTTCCCCCTTAATCACTTAATTTAAAGCAGCAGAGCTAACTTTAAAACATGAAGCATCTCACCTGCTGTAACTCAGCTATCACATTCAGCTCAGGTGTGAGCCATAAGCTGAGGGGCAAGGCTCAGGGTGAAGTTTGATGATGGTGAAAACTAATCCAGTTTCAGGCTGCCTTGTGCCAGGCCAGGCTGAATGTTCTCAATGTGCAGGTTCAGATGTGATGCTCAGGATGAAAGGCTATAGACACCACTACAGCATTCCCACCCAGCTGGTTCATGCCACGGGGCTTCCTGGGGTCCTCCCCGAGCACCTACAAAGCTAAAACCCTCTGGGAAGTGTGCACCATCTCAAGACTGAGAAAGAAGACACAGAAGTGAAAGGGACAACCAGCCTGGCAAGCTTCACACGCTCCTGGGCTCAGCTTTAGCACTGCAAATCCCTGGGAGAGTATCTTGTGAAGTTCATTAGTTTCTGCCTGGTAGAATTAGAAACCAGAACCACCTGTGTACAAACACTGTCACCTGTCTGGGCTTGGACAGAAGACAATCAACACATCAGGGAGAAATGGACACCAACTGATATCTGCACTAGTTTGTGTCTGTTCTTAAGTGGAACATCCCAGGCATTGATCTCCCTGTGCACTTACCTTGAGGCCAGTTAAAAAAAAGGCATCCAAGTCTAAAAATGAAATAGACCCACGATAGCCTGAAGTACTTTGCACTGAGCAACACTACACTGACCACACTGGAGATACTCCAGATCTCATCAGCTCATTAATAGTGACCCTAAGAAATGAACAGATGAAGCAACTCCAAGCTGAAAAGTGATTTGCTGTTGATTCAGCAGCACAGCCTCCCTCCTGGTTAGGGCAAACCTTTGTGCTCGCTGACCCAGCACAGAGCTGGGGTTCCTGGACAGCAGTAACCAAAGCAGGGATGAAACCAAGCTGATAAGAAAACCTCAACTCCCACATGAACCAGAAACAGCAGCAGAACCTGAGCTGAGGCTTTCCAACACTACCTAAAGTGACAAGAGGCCACTAGCAGAGATCAACCAGGCTTTGCAGACAAGGTTGCTGGGGTAGGAAACACCTTCTGGTTTCTGTTTGCACCTGACAATGGCTAAGGCAAGCCAAGAGCTAACTCTACAGACACACACAACTCCAACCCCTCTTTTTGCCATTAGCATTTCCCTGCCCAGGCTACAGAGTTTACCCCAAGTAGAAAGACTGAAAAGTCCTTACAGCTCTCAACAGCATTGTCAAACTCCTGTCCTCCTTCCTTCCTGAAGAGCGGGAAGGTGTCCGGCTGTGGGAGCCGGTTGGCTGTAACCAGCGCCTTCTGCATCTTGATTCTCCCTTCCAGCAGCTGGTCCCAGAGTGCTTCAGGACAGAGAGAAAACAAAACAATTATTCTGCAAGCCAAAGCCCTCGCTGCTGATTTCACAGCACAGGCCCTTTCCTTTGGGCCACATTACTCCTGGTTAGAGAAAATCTTTGTATGCACCAACTCGGCACAGAGCTGGTACCACGAAGCAGCATCCCAAATCCCATCCTGTGACCCTGAGTGCAACTCTGTGATCCACACAAACATCACCCCTGGCTGCCCTATTTAAAAGGACACTCTGCAAAAAGAGTGCTCAATAGGATAGGAAGAAATGGCATTTGGCACTGACACTTGGAACAGAAACAGAAGCTGCATCCCCACCACTGCGCAGCACCACGGGGTAGGAAGTGCCCATCCCCACCAATGCTGCAAGCAGCTTCAGTGCTGGTGGAATGAAGCCAGTGGCTGAATGCATCTCAGAAGGGGATGCTCTGCAGCAGCAGTGCCACTAGCTTGCACAGCAGATTTCACAGAACATTTGCACATCACCAGGGCTGCTGTAGCACACAGGCAGGATGCTGCACACCAGCAGGTTAGCATGCTGGAGAGCTTCCTAACTAACACAGGCAGCTCTTGGAGTGTCAGCAAGGTGAAAGTCTCGTGAAACACAAAGCAAACATGCACAAACCTAGCTGGTTCTTCACAGCTCTTCCCTTTTCTACTTCTTCAGCCTCTTCTCTTTTTGAGAATGTCATTATCCCCTCATCATGCTCCATGTCTTTGCCCTCCTTTACGCCGTCATGGGGCTCACTCTCGCGTTCCTCATCACTTCCTTCTTCCATGCTGGCATCATCTTCATCTTCCCCCTCGGTGCTCCCTACATCATCCATCCCCTCTGTGAACTTCTCAAAGTCTGTGACACTCTGGAAACTGAACTTGGGTGCCTTGGCCTTGACAGACACATCTGCCTCTTCATCATCTTCCAAGCCATCTTCCTGCTCACTGCCAGCACTGCTGGGCTTCTCCTCTGTTTTACTGCCTATGCTGCCATTCTCTTCTGAATCCTCACTGCCACTGTACCATTCCTCTAATGTTTCTTCAGCTAAAAATTAGAAGAGAAAACAGTTAGTTAACAACACCGGAGACCATGCTGCAGCGTGCAGCAGCTGCAGGTCTGGGCTGTTCTAGCCCCAGACTTTAGCCCTGTCTGCTGTTACTCTTTGTTTTGGATGAAGACTGGAAACACACAAGGCCATGGTGACTAAAAGTTCTCAGGTCACATTTTCTGCAGCAATCTGCTGGTCCATGGCTTAGCCCTCCCATGAAGCAGTGGCATGGGAAGCAGAGCAGGTGGTCAGAATCTGCTCTGTGCACTTTAAAAATAAGAATCTGTACAAATTTCCCAGCACTCAGGATACATTGGCTTCAAAATGGGAGCTGTTTCTTTCCCTCCACACAGCATTCAGTCACAGAACCTGAATTAGTCCCACTCTGCCCTCAGGCTCTGTTAGTGACCTCCTCTGGGATTTCCCCTTCCCTCAGGCCAAAAACCATTTGTTGCCTCCTAACAGGGACCTCAAGTTTGTCACCTCAGTTCAGATGGCACTAGCTCAGTTAATGTGATGACATCAAACTCTGAGCAGTGCAGGGAAAAGGAAGGAGATTTCTTACCAGACCCTTCTTCAGACAGAGCATCTCCCCAGAGCTCTTCTTGCAAGGCCTTGCGAGATGTAGCTTTTCCTCTGTACCTTTTATCAGCCTCCAAGAGAGAGGCTGAAGCTTTTTTCCTTATGTCACCAACAGGCAAAAGGTCATCTGCAGTCTCATCCTCAAATCTGTCAATCACTTTAGCAGCTGTAGCTGTGGGGGGAAAAAAACAAGGAGGAGAGATGTCTAAACTGAACTGAATTTCAGAGGAGAAGGACTAGCTGCAGGAAGGAGTCATGGAAACTCCTTGTGCTCCACAACCAAAACTGTACTACAAAGGTGAGCTGGAGGCAACAGGGACTCAAGCAGGAGTCTGACTTGGAGGGAGCAAGGCTCTTCCCTGCCTGGTGAAGCAAAGCCAGCACACATTTTCTGCAAAGAGGGAAAGCTGCTGGGGCACCAAAGGCAGAGGAAAAGCCTCAGATGTGGGGTCTGTGCACATCAGCACCAGTTCTGCCTACAAACTAGCAGAAGAGACAAGACAGCTCCAAGGATGTTTGTCAGAAAACATCCTGTGATCTCTCTGCAGCCAGGTGAACCTTTGCAGGAGGAAGAGAGATGTTACATGAACAATTCCAGCCCCACCCCCGCACTCTGGACTTCTCCATGCACGGGTTAGGTACCACAGGACTCACCTGTAACAAACACCAGAAACCCTGCTGAGTACTCTTCCCTTTCTTAGGGGGTGCTGCCTCCATTCACATCCTGTTCCCTGCCTCTTCCATACTTTAGAGGAGCTGGACAAAGCTCCAGACAAAGTCTCCCCACGCTCTTCCACTGATGGATGAGGCTCCCATGAGAAGGGCAGTCCTCTGGGTGGAGGACTCTGCTGGAATGTCTTTGCTCACATTTGCTTGCAGATTAAGTGAAGACAACTGCAACTCAGGTGCACTTTGGCCTCTTGCTCTATATATGTGCTACATAAATATGTAAACCTTGTAGAATGGCTAAGCAGAGAAAGTGATGGTGCTGTGCTCATTGCCCTCTTTCACACCCACCTTCTCCAGGGCACAGGAAGGGAGCAGTGCAGCAAAGAGAACACATCACAGCATGCACCCCCTCCCTGTTCTCATTCATGTGCAAGGCACCCTGTATGCAAAATTACAGGGTTAGCTTTGTCCAGCCAGCTGAGTGATCCAACCGGCTGAGCATTGCTGAGTGCTCTGCTAATGTGTGCTTGGCGATGTTAATGCCTCACTGTTCGCTTCAGGCAGGAGGGAGGCAAAACCATAATCATCTCCTGCTCACACTCAAAGCAGCAAGACCTGGTCTAAATGCAGGGACAGGACAGAAGAGTCACTCCAGATAGAAGAGGGTGGCAAGATGCTCATCACCAAGGAATGGATGAGCAAGAAGGGCAGATACAGAATGACCTGTGGCACTCGATGGATCCTCCCAGTCTTGGCATCACTAAAACATGAAGCCTGAAACTACAGCCTGAGCACCAGACCCGGCAGAACGCTTCTGCTGACTACAGGGATCTCCTCAGTGGTGACTAAGATGTTGCTTGCAAGCCACCACTGCCCTCACACTACGAAGGAGCCAGACCGGCTGGCACAGCGTTTGCCAAGCCTGCTGCCCTCCGAGGCTGGCAGCGTGTGGCAAGGCACTCGCTGCCTGCGGAGCTGCAGCAGCGCCTGGGTGAGACGTGCCCGGGATGGGTCCTGCCCCGCGGGGAAGCTACTCTGGAGAGGGTAAGTCAAGGAAGTAGCAGCAGCAGCAGCTTGAGGTGATGTTGCTACCTACATGCACGGGGAAAGGGGCGAGGGTCTCCAAACCCACAACTCGGGCAAGAAGACCTTTGTCTCCTGGAGATCCATGTGGTGATCCCTGAAGTAACCCTGTCCCCGAGGTGATCCCTAAGGTAACCTCGATCCCTGCGCTAACTCTGACCCCGGGGACGATCCCTGAGGTGATTTCAACCCCTGGGGAAGACCCGAACCCTGAGGGGATCCCTTAGGTATCCCCGACGCGGTCCCGGCCCGGTGCGGGTCGCGGCCGCGGCCCATGCGGGCACGGTGCGGCTGATATAGGCGGGACCGGAGCTGGGGGCACAGCGGGGTGATCCGATCGCCGCCCGCGGGCAGCCGGGCAGCGCCGCCGAGCCCTGGCTCCACGCTCGGGCCGAGCCCCTCCCCCGCAGCGGCGGCACCACGTGCGGCCTGTCCGGCAGAGCCTGGCCCGGCCCTGGCCACCCCCGCCAGCCGCGGGTATCGAACCCTCCTCCTCCCGGCCCTACCTCACCTTCCTCCGCATCGTCCTCGGGGTCGTGGAAGCTGGGCCGGGGGTCGAGCAGCTCCTGCAGCTGCTGCGCTAAGGGCGCCGCCATCTTGGCAGGGAAGGAGGGGCGCGGGGCGGGGCCTGGCACGGGGCGCGGGGCGGGGCCAGCGGCCCGGGACGGCGGGGACGGGACGGGTCCCGCAGGGTCCTAGCGCCCGCCAGGCCAGAGCCCGTGCTGATTCCCGGGCAGCGGCGGCCCGGAGGGCCGGTGAGAGAGAGTAGTGCTAATCGTGTCCGTGGAAGCAGTGAGCGCTGGTGCCCGCTCGGTGCTCTGAAACCGAGCAGCACGGCCGTAGCGGCGCTATAAAAACGAAGTTCGGTACCAGCTGCAGCCCTAGCTCGGAGGTGCGCAAGCTGCTTGCTCCCCTTGTCAGGACGAGACTCTCCCTCACCCCTTGTCTGCTTTTAAACGCTATAAAAATTAACCCACCCGTGCTTTCTACTTAGGATGCAGGATTGTAGAGGCCAAGCAGCAGCAGCACTCCGGGATGCAGCTGGATCCCGCAGCAGTAGCAGTGTCCATGCAGGAATTCTCCTACAGAGGGCAGAGGAATATCATTAATTACCACTGGCCTCCAGCCCCGGGGTTTGCTGCTCCCCACAACCTGGGATGGGGCTTGGGATCCTCGAAGGCACCGAGGAAAGAGGCAACTGCAAAAACCCCAAACACCTTCTCCCTTCTCAAATCTCTTGCTATCACACTGTGTGACACTGAGCACGGCGCAGGCACTGCACAGTTCAGATTCTCCAGACCCCAGCGTTTGCTGGAAATGCACATTTGCACTCAGGTTCTGTGCTGCTGAGCATTTCAAGCCTGTTTCAACTTTATTTTGTAGTCTGTGTTTGGTTTTGGTGTTTGTTTGGGTTTTTTTAATCAGCTCGACTGACAGCTACTCTGCTCTGCACTCTGTGGTATGTAGGTTTGCCATTGCTCCAGCAATGTGAAATGAAGCACTGCTGTTTTGGGGCTGGTTTTTAACTGAGAGCAGGAAAGTCATGATCCAGGAGATGTGCACTGTGTGCCTCCCCTGCCAGCTGGTTTGTTCACCTTTCCTTTGCAGGTATTTTGTTTCCAGAGCAAAAAATGCCATCATAAACAAAGGGAGGAGCCTGGAGAAATAAATCTATGGAACATGAAGCAGCAGAAGCGAGTGTTTACCTGAGCAGCTCACTTGCCTAACAAAACCCAGTGCCAAGCCTCCCTGCAGAAAAACATTTTCAAACCTCTGTGAAAAAGGGATGGTCTCTAACCTAACTGTTAATAAAAGAAGAGAGGATTCTAGTGAGGGTTAAATCAAACACACCCAATATGATTCATATAAAAGCTGCATTAGTCCTTTGGGGAAAAAAAATGGGCTTGAAGTTGATAGCATTTTTGTCACCCACAGCAGCAAGAGCAGAATTGCAGCCAGTGAGGAATAGGGCAATTGCTGGATGTGAACCCTTCATCCAGCACATCACACAGCAAAATTCACATTTGCACAGCTGGAAACTTGAAGGGTTCATAGACCTCCTTCTGTTGTGTCCTGCATCCCCACTTCCATCAGTGCAAAGCAAATGTGAAGGAGAAAAGCCTCCTCCGGTCAAACTGGAGCACTGCACAGGACCAGTGCCAGGGAGCACGGGGAGACCCCCACACTGGGACTCACTCAGGTTACACCAGCCCCACTGATCAGCACAGCTGCAGGAGCTGGAGATTCAGAATTTCTGCTAAGGAGGTTCAGCCACCATAAAGCAACAGCAAAGAGAAAATGCAGAGTGTGGAGGTCGTGGCTGTTGAAATATTTCCACCACCACTCTCCATCCTTTGCTGTTTATCCTCTCGCTATTGCCTTTCACTTAGCAGAGTAATTCAATCAGACTCTCAGGCTTGGTTTTAATTTCTGGTTCACATGCCCTCAAACCATGCTGCCGTGGTTTGGCCTCATAATAATGCAGAGAAAATATCTGCACAAAAAAATACATCATCAATGCATCTTCACTGAGGAAGCTCACGAGAGCCTTGCGATGCACCAGGGCATGCTCCTCCTGCTGCCCGACCCCAGGCAGAAGTCACCAGCCTGGCTGGCATCATTTCTCTGGCATTTTCTCTCTCAACTTCACTTTTTTATTTGCATGCTTGTTTGCTAAAATGGCAACAGCAGCCTGAGGAGAGCAGATGACGAACAAGTGGATTTTTGTACTACAAGGAGCACTTTTCCTTCCTACCACTCAGCTTCTCTTTCGCTCCCCTGTGCTTGTGGAGCTTGTGTCATCCGATAGGAAACTGCCAGATCCGAGGGTGCCTTTGGCAGAGAGAGACCTCATCCTCCTCCTGGGTCTGCGGAATTACAGCTTATTAACACAAATCCATTTCTCAGAGCATTTCTTTGCTTAAATATACAAATAAAGAAACGTGTGGGAAATGCCAAGCAGCTCACGGCACCAGCAGTGAGGAACTGGCTGCGAAACCTGCACCCAGCAGCACCGAGTGCTGGGTCCTTCCCTAGGGGAGCAGAGTGGTGGAACGAGGTGGGCTGCAGGCACTGAGCTACGACGGCATTCCCAGAGAGATCCACAGGAATTACAACGCCAGAGTGGTGTCTGCTGAACTTAATTGAATTGCATTATCAGAGGCAGGATTTGACCCACATAGCGAGGGCAAAAATAGCAACCAGCCGGCGCTCAGCTTCTCTGCCCCACACTTTGGCCAGCAAATGTCGTTTTCCAAACCAACCTTTTTCATTTCATGGCATTCTATTGCAAGATTTTTCTTTTTAAATCAACAGCACAAAAAAAAAAAAAAAGGAAAAAAAAAGAAAAAAAGAAAGAAAAAGAAAAAAAAAAAGAAAAGAAAAGAGGAGAAAAGCAAATGCTTGAGAAGAAGCAGGAAAGAGCACAGGTCAAACCTGCTCACTAAGGGAATTACATAACACGGAATTTAGGTGATGGACATAAAACCCCCACACTCCTCATAAATATTTATTACTATTTTCTTCCAGGTTTTTATTTACTTGAGTCTTTCTGCTGCTCCTCACCCATCACTCCTCCCAAAACCACAATTGTTTTAAAGATTTAATCAACCATTCATGGTTCCTCCCTCTAAAAATGTAACAGGGGAACCGACACACAGCCCAAAGAGGCTTCCAGCAGATAAGCTTTCTAAAGGCCACCCAGCTACAATTTGACAACAAAAAGACTTTGTTTAGACAGAGCACAAAATTCTATTTTTCGTGCCCAGAAAGGCCTCCCCATGCACCCCCCCCAGGGGTTCCTGCACCCAGCATTTGCTGCCAGCATGGCTCCCAGTGCTGCTCCACAGCAGCCCTTCCATGCCTGTGGGGCTGGGGGAGTGTCCCCAGCTCAGGTCTGCGGTATGTGCTGCACAGCAATTCCTGTGCCCCCTGTCCAAAGTGGGCCTGCCCTGCAAACCTGGGCTCGCTCAAGCAGCAGAGCTGAGGGTTCATGCCAAACCACGTGAGACACCATCAGCCTCTTTTCGTGGTCAGATTCGACAGGAAGGAAGTTTGTGTTGAACCCAGACAGGAAAATAAAAATCTGCTTCTTATGGTTGTCAAAATGCTCCCTAAAAACGTGTCCCAAATGTCACCAAAGCAGAGCTGTCCCTGAATTTGAAGGCAGCCTGTAACAGGAGCCTGAAGAGAGAGCAGTTGTGCCGCTCAGCCCCAGAAGGGTGATGCAGAGGGGCAGGGGGATTCCCTGAAGCCAGTCTATGATGCACACAATAAAAGCAGCCCTGAGCAGCACATTCAGCAGCCCCAGCACAACTGCTGCAAAGGCTGCAGGAGGAGCAGCTGCCTTAGGAGCACCCTTGCCATGCCAGCTCCAGCAACCCCAAGTATGGAGATTTCAACATTTGCAGGTCAGCTACCTGCCAGGCCACTTAGCACTTCCGTTTCTGTTATGATTCTGCATTTAACAAATAAAAACACTCCAGAACACAACCAGCTCCACTTTCTAAGCATGACTCCTGCTCTGCACCTAAAAGCACCACAAATGCTACTGAGAACGAGACAGAAGGCAGCAATCCCACAAAGATTTATCATCAAAAGACCTTTCACAACCTGCTCCAGCATCACAATTCCTTATTCCTAGCTCCACAGCACTGGACGAATTTAAATATGTATCAATTACTTAATCTTAATAGATGTGAATTTATCTACTAGGGGTACTAGGGGTAGGAGCAGAAAGGGAGGCTGCAAGCACTTATGTCTAATATTGGGAGACCAAGCAAAGCTTAGACACGACACTCTTGTTCCTTCAAAACAAACCCAGACTGTGGCAAAAGGAATTCTTCCTGAGAGGGCACTGCAGCATGTGCCAGTTCCCAGGACGGCAGAGGCATGCCCATCACCACTAGCATTTTGAAATTGCCTTTCCTGATAGATTTGAATCTTGCAGCACCACTCAGCACGGAGCTCACACAGTGCAATAATGCACAGCACTTGTCTGCAAATCAGCAGTTAAGGAAATTCTTACTCCTGGGATGCAAATCTTCACCAGAGTCTCCTGTTCTGCCAGCAAAGGCCTGAGCAAATAGCCAGCAGCAGTGACCAGGGATGCAGGCAGAGGCAGAACCCAGGGACAGCGCAGCCAGACACGGCACACAGCCAATCTGGGCCAAAAGCAGAGCTACTCGGGTGCTGGGAGCTCAGGAGGCTTTAACCCCGGTGAGCAGGCTTGGAGGAACCTTCCACATGGATTAGCTCAACGTGAACGATACTCTCATTGTCTGCCCTGTGCCTGTTCCCTAGCAAACAGCAAAGGGCTTTGCACAAGTCCCCAGCCTCGTGCAGTGGACCATGGAGCCTCCCTCCATCCGTGCCACTCGCCCTGGCTACAGCCGTGGGTGCCATCCCACACTGTGTGGGCAGGCGTGGGCTGCAATGCCGCTGGGCTGCACCTTCTGCTGGGACATAGCAACAAGGTCAAGGTCACTGGAACCAGCAGCAGTCAAGGGAAGAAAAAGTTGAAGAGAGTAATTCCTCCTAAAACCACCTCTGCAGTTCTGTGCCCAGCTGTGGAGTCTCACACATGGCACAGCCGTGCCTCTGCAGCTCCAGCATCGGCAACCTCAGGCCAAACCCACCCAAGCAGCACAGATTTTTTCAAGGCCCTGCTCTGCAGACCTCTATTCACCCAAGTCGTGATGCTGAAGTCAATGGAAACGCTCTTGTAAACAAGGGCTTACAAGAACCCAACATGACAATGATTTCAAAAGGAGTTTTGACTGTGCAATTGTTGCTGGATTAGGGTCTTCAGAAACGCTGAGCGGCTCTGAAGAGCACAGAATTCAAATCTGCGGAGTGCTGGGGCCTCCGGAGCGGCTCCCGCGAAGCACAGAAGAATATGCTCGGCATTCAGCACGGGAACGGCTCCCGGGCTCCCCGCAGATGGGCAAGACCTCTATGGAAAGGATGGGCGCTGGGAGCAGGCACGGGCTCCTCTCCCTCCCTTTTTCAAGCCACTGACCTAAACTAAACCATATCACATCAGAACACAGAATAAACTGCACAAATACCGTGGTATGGAAACGAACACCAAAAAACCCTCAACATGTTAAAAAAAAAAAAAAAAAAAAGGAGGAGGAGGACTAAAAAATATTGAAAGGGAAAAAAAGGCAAAATAAAGGAAAATTCGAATAAAAAATAACTGAAAGAAATAACTGAAAGGAAATAAAAGGAAGAAAAAAAATGAAAGGAGAAAAATGAGGGGGAAATTAAAAAAAAAAAAAAAAGAAAGAAAAAAGGACAGGGGGAAAAGGCAAAAACAAAGCCACTTGGCAGAGATGTTTCCTCCAACACCAAGCCGTCTGGTGAAATTCTCATTAAAATTTAAATAATTGATTCCACAATAAAGCAGCAGCTCGGAGAGGGAGCACAAACAAGCAGAATTTATCAACAGCACTCACCCAGATGAGTAAAAGTTTGCCATAAACAGCTCAGCCTTTACTGTGCTTCTATAAATGCAAAAACGCGGCAACAAAACACCACAGCCACACAGAAGACAAATAAAGGAGTCCCAGGAGCTCGAGAAGCCTCCCCTCTATTTAATAAAGCGTGAAGTATTTTTTTTAGGAACACGACCAGGTCCCTTCCAGAGAGTTAATAATCTTTAGATTATTATGTAAGACATTTTGTATTTAAAGTGAACTATTGCTTCATCGAGGTGGCCTCTGCTGGGCAGAGAAACCAGGTCGTCAGCAAAATAAGAAATCACCACTGAAAATTACAACTCAGGCAAGTTTAAAGCATTTGGATTATTTCCCCCTCTCAGACCAAAGGGATGACCACGGGAGCGGCCGGGAGCGCGGCAGTGTTTCAGCGTCAGTTTCTGTGTCTGCATCAAATGAAAAGGCAGCCGGAGTCGGGCAGCTGAGGGACGAAGGGGAGCAGGGCAGGGCTGGCCCATCCCATCCTATCATATCAGCTCAGGTGGGAAACATTGAGATCAGGATTCGACTTTCCAGAGCCAAACCAAATTCTTTGCTTCTAAGCCAGGTCCTGTCAGAATCAGCGAGGCTTCTGCTTTTAAAGCGCTGAATATTTAGGATGCTGCGATCATTTAGAATGAAAACATTAAGCCGCTCATTTCAGGAGGCTCCAGAACTGGTTTTGTTTCATTTCTCACCAAGAAAATTACTCTCAGTCTAGAGCAAAGAAAGCATTCGCCCCCGCTGCCCTTCAGAGAACTTCATCTATTGCAGAAGCTATTAAACAATTGACTTTGCATCAGCTTGAAATAAAAGGATTAAAATTACTCTGATGACACTGAGGTTATGCTCTCTTCAAAACCATCCAACCGGGGGGGGGCGGAATATAAATAAATTACCTTCGGAGAATTAATTTCAGTAAAACCAGATCGATCCAAGCCGGTACCTCTGCAAGTGTTGCACATTTGCAGCGCCGTTTGGTTTGGGCATAAAATCAGCCTGCGGAGAAGGTTTTTCTCTCCGCACAGAGCACGAACAGTTGAGCCGTTTGGCACTCGGATCGTTCTCCCCTCTCAGAATTTAAAGGGCAGGGATCGTTTGCACTGCCGCAGCCCAGGCTGCGGGTGGGAAGTGCGGCGGAGCTGCCCCTGACCGCGAGCTGCATGGGCAGCAGGGTTTAGGCTTCCTCCGAGGGAAGAGAGCGACCCGGGGCCAGCAGCAGCGCGGGACCGGCCTTTCCGGGGGCTGTTTTGACTCAAGGGGATCCAGAGGAAAACTCGCTTAAAACATCAAATGAAACACGAGTTATCTAAACATCAGATTTTCTAATTTTATTAAAAACGCACAAATTTTATCCAACATGTTTTCTTTCATACAGTGAATGGTCTAATATGCACTGGAGGTCACACAAGCTTAGGTTTATTAGAACAATAAAAGACATATGAGAAATTTAATATATAAAGAAAAAAAGTAGCAGCTGTTGACTGCATATTTGACCATAAAATTTAAATATTTTGGACTTTTATTTTAAAGACACAAAAATAAAACCTGTGTGGGTCTATATAAGTCATATTAACAATTCCATGAATGTTCAACAGGACTAAAAATTAGCAAAGATGTTTGTTTTTGTTTAACCTTGTAACACTTTTTAAACACCTTCTGGGGTTGCTGGTGCAAAGCACCTTACAGTAGTTGTGCTATAGGTTTACTTTATTTGGCAACTGTCTGGGTTCTGCGGGGTTCTTGTCTTTTTCTTTGCCTTCTGTAAACAACACACCTTTTACAAACTAGCACAGTGAACCACAAGCCCTGCAATCTGTTAGAACATCGACAGAAAAGGAAAAACGAACTCTTTTGGTTGGTTGCTCAAAATATTTTGCTTTTTTGAACAAGAGGTTCTAAAACAGGATTTGTTAGTAAAACACTGAGCTCCTGAATTTAACGTTAGACGTAAACAGTTGACTGTTTTTTTTAGTTCAATAGAGTCTTTTTGTTTAGCTTTTCTCTCTGTGTGAAGGTAGAATACTTTGTGTTTCTTTTTTTTGTTGTTTGTTTTTATTTTTTCAAGTCATTTTCGTTAGAGGTCTGGGCGGTGACCCTTGCTATGATGAGGAGGTTTTTGTACGTGTAGCTTTGTGAAGGTAGAAGAGTTGGTGCCGAGGGCTTTAACATTTAGCATTTGCTATTTTTTTGGAAAACAAAACAGAAACAAAGGAGACAAACAAACAAAAAAAAAACCCCAAAACAAAATCGAAAGGAAAGTTGTCCCACCTGATCGTCAGCAGGCTGAGATGGCTGCAGCTAAAAAGAGTTTCTTGTTGTCGAGCTTTCTGAGAGACAAAAATGAACAGATTCAGAATGCCAGAACCATCCTTAACCGGGGCTGCTAGAGTTCTTGAGGCTTTTTATCCCCCTTTCCTTTGACCTTTCCTCCATTCAATTATTAATTTTGTTTGCTTGTTTGTTTTTAAAATGAGAAGTTTCTACGGATTGTGGCTCTTTAGGATGACATCCGAACAGGGCAATCAAACCGAACGCCATCCTACGGCATTGGCAGCACTGTACTGTACAGCTTCACCAGTTCCTTTGTCAATGGTACAAAAAGAGTCCCCTTGCTTGTCTGATACAACCATAACATGAAGATTGTCCTGGTCTAGAGCAAAGCTTGCCTTGGAGCGATTTGGATTCAGTTCATTCCCAAGGAAATAGTGTCTTAGGGCAGGAGAGATGTTATATTTATTCATTTCTGTACACCATAACAATAAGCAGACTAGATGATCATCACTTACTTAGACCCAGTTTGTTTTAAAGCTACCACACAGCTGCTTCATTCATTTCGGGTGGATGTGACAAGTGATTGCCATAGTTAGCACCACCGTTGACGGATATCGAAGAAAAGGAGGGCTGGGGCCAAAGACTTCTGCAGACATGGAGTGCAAGGACCCGGGCAGGTTGGGCTCGGGGCTGGGTGAGTCTCCTGGGGGGTGACATGATGTCAGTGAAGCGCTGAGCCTCACTGGAGGGGTGATGTCCGGGCAGGGGGTGGTCCATGGCCCCCAGGGGAGTGCCTGACGGCCCCGAGGAGGGCACGAACGGGAGGTCCACGGGGGTCTGCGCTTGAGATGAAGGAGGTCCTTGTGGGAAGAAATCGTAGTTGCTTCCAGGGCCATAATACTCGCTCTGGTAATCTGGAGGACAAGGAGAGACAGAGGGAAGGTGACTCACGGGCGAAGGAACAGGGTGGAGAGCGTTTAGACGGAATGCCACAAAGCCTCACCCAGAGCTGGCTGACCCCAAGAAGGGACCGAGCTGACGGCTCGACCGGGCTCTGGCTCATTCCCAAGCATCCCTTATTGCAGCAGCGGGGAACACCGCCACGGTGTCCATGCTGTTAAAGGTTTTTTCCGACCCAAACGATTCTCTGATTCCATGAAAGGAAACAGATCCCTCCAGGAACCCCCGGGAGCAAAGAAATAACCCCCGAACAAGCAACCCTCGAGGAGCCAGGAAACCCGACCCCAGGAAGGGCTTGGTGGGTTTGGGCGGCAGAGGCACGGCCCAGGCATAAGGAAGGGGAGGATGGAGCGGGGATGTGGCGCACGTTACCCACCTCCGTAGAAGGAGAAGGGCCCGTTGGGGATGAGCTCTCCGGGTTCCAGCCGGTCGACCAGCGGCCGCATCCTGCGCGGGCTGCGGAAGAAGGCATGGCGCCGCGCACCCAGCGCGCTCAGCTGCTTCATGCGCCGCTCCTTGGAGCGCCGGTTCTGGAACCAGACCTGGGCCAGCGGCGGGAGAAAACCGGCGCTTAAAGGGAGCCGCGGCCGTGGAGGTCTCGCTCACGGCAGCTCGGGTCCCGCCGTGCAACAACAACCCCCCCGCCTCAACGTTCCCCCTCAGCACTCCGCAGGATCTCTGTTGTTCGGCAGGCCCCGACCCGTGCATGCTGTGCCCCCTCCGCCTCGTTTCAAACGGGGCCGGACCCCGACACGTGAACCCGGTTCCCCGGCGCCCGCCGACTGCAGGTCAAGAATGATTGAGTTAATTCTGATTACCCTGACGAGCTTACTCCTAATTACCCTCACACTGAGCCTCTCCAATCTAACCTCGTCCTTAATGGTCCTTTAACCCCCCATTACCCTCAGCGCCGCGGGTTTATAAACCTCCCCGCAATTCCCGCGCCTTGCACCCCTGATTTCTCCATTAACCCCTCACATTTCTGGTTATTAATTTCGATGCCATTTCCAGTTTCTTTAGGACTTTCTATAGGAAACCCGCAGCTCTGCCCCGCCGACCGGGCCCATAAATCACAATTTAAAACGACGACAGCGCTTCCCCCGGTCCTGAGGTGCGGGGGCTGCCGGGGGTCGGTCCCTCCTCGATTACGCGTCCCCAGCAGCGTGCGGAGCCGTGCCCGGTGTCCCCCGGATGGGGGTTCGGTACCTGGATGACCCGCATGTTGAGGCCGGTCTCCTGCGCCAGCTGCTCCCTGATGTGCCGGGTGGGTTTCGGGGTGGCCGCGAAGGCGGCTTTCAGAGTCTCTAGCTGTTTGGCTTTGATGGTAGTGCGGGGGCCCCTTCGCTTGGCCCCCAGGTTCTGGTCGTCGTTTTCGTTGCTGCCCGTTTCCTTGTCGGACACGTTGGCGCTTTCCGAGTCCTTGGCGTCGTCTTGGGAAGGGTCTTGGGAGTCAGGGGACAGGCTGGGGTCACTGCCGGTGGTGGCTATGGGAGAGTAAACCGGGTCACGGTCAGCCTGGGGGCAGCCGGGGGAAATAGCAATCGCGGGGGGCAGGCTGGGGAACGATCTGGGGAGAGAAGGGAGTGCATGGGGAAGGGAAGTAAAAAGGAGAAAGGAGAAGAAGGGAAGGGAGAAGGGGGAAGAAGGGAAGGGAGAAGGGGGAAGAAGGGAAGGGAGAAGGGGGAAGAAGGGAAGGGAGAAGGGGGAAGAAGGGAAGGGAGAAGGGGGAAGGGGAGGGAAGGGAGAAGGGGGAAGAAGGGAAGGGAGAAGGGGGAAGAAGGGAAGGGAGAAGGGGAAGAAGGGGAAGGGAGAAGGGGGAAGAAGGGAAGGGAGAAGGGGGAAGAAGGGAAGGGAGAAGGGGGAAGAAGGGAAGGGGGAAGGGGGAAGAAGGGAAGGGGGAAGGGGGAAGAAGGAAGAAGGGGAAGGGGGAAGAAGGGGAAGGGGGAAGGGGGAAGAAGGGAAGGGGGAAGGGGGGGAAGAAGGGAAGGGGGAAGAAGGGAAGGGGGAAGAAGGGAAGGGGGGAAGAAGGGAAGGGGGAAGAAGGGAAGGGGGGAAGAAGGGAAGGGGGGGGAAGAAGGGAAGGGGGGAAGAAGGGAAGGGGGGAAGAAGGGAAGGGGGGAAGAAGGGAAGGGGGAAGAAGGGAAGGGGGGAAGAAGGGAAGGGAGATGAAGAGGGAAAGGAAAAGAAACGAGAGGGAAAGGAGAGGAGAAGGAAGAGGAAAATGAGAGAAGGGAGAGAAGGAAAAGAAGGGAAGGAAAGGGAAGACAGAAGCGAGGAGAAAGGACAGACTAGAGAGAGGAGAAAAGACAGGATAAGAGAAAGGAAAATAGAAAGGAAGGAAAGGAGAAATAAGGTAGAGAAGAAATAAAGAGGAGAGGGGAGAGAAGGGGACCGGGCTGACCTCGGGAGAAGCCACGGCTGGGCTCATCCCCACTCCGCACCCGCCCGCCGCGCTCCCTCACCTGAATGCAGGCTGTTTTCTTTGGCAGTATTGCTGTTGTTTAGGTAATCTTCTTTGCAGACGAACTTGTTTTCGTCAATGATGTAGAGCTCCTCGCCGGTGGAGAGTTGCTTGTTACACATCATACACGTAAAACAGTTCAAGTGGAACACTTTGCTCCGCGCCCTGCGGACCAGGTCGCTGGGGGAGATGCCCTGGGCACAGCCCGCACACTTGGTCCCGAAACACCTGCGAGGTGGGGGGAGGAAGAGGCCGGGGAGAGGGGATCAGAGCCACAGGATCTCACCGGGAAGCACCCGCAGCCCGCTGCCGCCGGGCCCAGCTCCTTTCCCCGTAGCCTCCGCCCGCCCCGCAACAGAACGGGTTGAACCGGCGCATTCCCAGCGAGCGCTCTCGCTGTTGACGAGAGAACGCCCGAAATTAAATATAACAAAAGAGAAAGGAGGAGATGCGGGCAGGAGATGAAGCGCTGCGGGATGTCTTAAACACCGGGGCCTCCCCCTCGCACCCCGGCTCATCGGTTCACGCCGCGCTAGTGAACATTAAGCAGAAATTCTTGGCCGTTATTAATCGCCCACGGCCGCGCCTTGGCCGGAGGAGTCGCCGCTCCAGGCTCGGCCGGTGGCAGGGAGCCCCGGGCCCGCATGGGGCACCGGAGCCTCCAGCGCGCTCCCCGCAGGACCGGGCTCCCGGCAGGCGGACCCGGTGTATCGCCGGTCACCGTGTCCGAAGAGGAGCGAGGGGGCTCTGGGTAGCGTTCCGGCATGCGCCAGAAAGGGCTCCGTGGGCATTCCGGGCCCGTTATTGCCAGTACCGGCGGGCCGGGGCCCGCTCCCAGCCCGGGATTTACTCCAGGGCCCGTCGGGATGCATGGGTATCAGTACCCGCTCCCTTCTCTATCAGTCCGAGGGGTGGCATTGTCATTGGGAGCAGCCCCGGCTCGGCTTAAAGGAAGCGCTGGGCCCGCCTAGCCGCGCACCCCCGCCGCACTGGGCCTTCCCCACCAGGACGGTAGCGGGCTCCGGGCGTGTTGGGAGCATCACTGTGCACGGGTCCGCTCACGGTCGGGAAATCCCCGCCGAGAAGCCCTGGCGAAGTGTTGCAGCACCGGGGCCGGGACAGCCCCCGCCCGCTCGCCAGCAGTGGGGCCCGGCCCGCACCGCCCCCGATCGATAGTTTCAAGGCAACTTTGGGGAACTCAAGCTCCTCTGGTGCCTGCGGAGAGCGGCCGCGCCTCGACAGGGTGCCCGGGGGCCCCTTCTCTGGGAGGTCTTCTGGAGGAGTAACGGGGTGTTCGAGAGTGTTCTCACGGAGCGGGGAAAGAGGCGTTTGTTGGTCAGTCTGAGAAATGGGGGGGGGGGGGAATACACACGGGGAAAAATAAAACAAAACAAAAAGAAGAAAAAAAAAGAAGAAGCAAAGAAAAGAGAAATGGATGGAAAGGATGTAGGGCTGCGGGCAGGGCGGGCCGGTACTCACCGAAAGAAGTCGTTTTTGCAGTAAAGCTTGCCTTCTCGCGAAAAGCATTTCTCTGTCAAATTGCATTTACATTCACAGCACTGAACACACTTCACATGCCAAGCCCTGTCCAGTACATTCAACAAAAACCGGTCCAAGATTGGCCTTTTGCAGCCTGCACAGTGAACCATTGTCTTTGGTTATTTCTGAGGGTGGGGGGGATGTTGGTTCCCAGGTGTCAAGCAAAAACAAAACAAACCGAAACCACCCCAAAAAATAATTAAAACCAACAAAATCGTTTTGAAAAAGACGACAACACCGGCGTTGGTTTGCTTTTGTTTTGTTTGTTTGATTATTATTTGTGTGTGTGTGTTTGTTTTAAAAGCCTTGGAGAAGTAAAGGAGGGGGAAAAGGGAGGAAGAAGAAGAAGAAGTAGAAAAAAAATCTTCGCTGGAGTGTCCTAGAGGGATACAGAGGAAAAACCACCCCAGAAGCCCGAGGAGATCAGAGCTTCACACCACCACAGAGTCCCGGCCGCTACCAATCGCGACAGCAACGATAATAATAATATTAATATTATTAATAATAGCAACAATAAACCAACAACCACTATAAATTTAAAAATTAAAAAAGAAAAAAATAAAAGGAAAAGACAAAAACGCCAAAAAAGCGAGCGTGATGAGTTTTTCTCAGGTCTGAGGTAGAGCAGTCAGGAGTCAAAGTGCTTTTTCCCAAAGAGAAATCAAAGGAGGGGGAAAAAAAACCCCAAAATAAAAATAATAAAAATAAATAACAAAAGGGGACATGGAGCCCCGAGAGCGGTCAGAGGGGCTCTGCCTGTCGCCGTCGCGACATGGCCCTACGCACCACGGAGCGGGCCGCCGTCCTTACGCGGGTGGGTGGGGGTGTGTGTGCCGTGGGTGGATGGATGGAGGGGGGCTCAGGCGCTCCGCGGCTCCTTGCTCCGTTCTCTCTTTCTTTTTCTCTTCTCTCCTCTTTCCCTCGACGTCTCGGCGATACGGTCGCGCCCGGTTCCTGCCTACCCCCTCGCGTTACCCGCGGCGGCCGGCCGCTTTCCCACCGAGCCGGCGCGGCATCGCCCGGCTCTACCGGCTTTTGTTCCACCTCCCTCGGTATCGGTGTCGGTGTGGCGTGTGGTGCCGTGCCGGGAGCGGAGGGGGAGGGCGGGAGGGGAGGGCGGGCGGAGGGCAGGATCGCGGCGCTGCCCGCGCCGTCCCGGCCGCGCTGGGCGCTCTGCATGTTCCCGGCAGCCCCGCGCCGGCAGCCTTATGCACCGCGCGTCCACGTCACCGCCCGCCACGGCCAATCAGCGGCACCGATGCTGCCATCCCCCCCCCCATCTCTCCAACACACCCCCACCCATCCCCACCCTACCCTCCGACAGCGCCCGCCGAGCGCCGAGCACCGGACGGGGCGTCCGCGCCCCTTTATAGAGCCGCCGGGGCGCCGCCGCTCTGCACCCGCCACGAACGGACCGACAGACCGACCGACAGACAGCAGACGTCGGCTTGCACTTGAACCGACAGAATGACAGACCGACAGACCGACGGACCGACGGACAGACTGCACGGCCCGCGGTGCACCAAAAGACCGACCTACGACGGACAGAGCGACCTACAGACAAACCGAAACGGCCCGCAGTACACTGACAGACCGACGGACAGACCGATGGACAGACCGCACTGAGCCCACAGTACACCAACAGAGCAACGAACAGACCGTCCGACCAATGGACAGACTGCACCAGGCCCGCGCTGTACCGACAGACCGACAGACAGATGGCCTGATGCCTCGCACAAACGGACCGACGGACGCACCGTCCCCCATCCCGGCCCGGTGCAGCGGGTAGGTTGTGTCGGTGCGATGTGGCTGTGCTCGGTAACGGGACCGTTCGTCAGGGGTCTGGGACCACCCCCATAGGGTTGAGAATCCGTTATAGGGACCCCTTGGTCTCCGCGGCACCGCTAGGAAGCGCCGTCCAACGAGTTCTCAGCTGAGCGGAGGTTTCCTTCCCGTTACTAACGGTGGCAGATGAGGGTGGGGGCGCGGAATATCCCGCGGGAAGGTGCGGAGCGAATCGACGACGGTTCACCTTTCCCGGGAGAAAAGGTCCAGAAAGGCCGAGCCCGGGGCCCTAGAGGGGTTCCGACGGGTCCAGGCGGGGCTGTACCGGTGGGGAGGAGGCGGCGGGTCCCGGGACTGTCCACACGTTCTGATCAGAGGGAAAGCGGCGGTCACTCTGTCGCGATTCCGTTACTGGTGCTCGCTGCACCCGTCCGGGGCAGATCGACTCCAACCGCCGCTGATGCACTTCTAGGATTTTCTCCTTTTTTTGGGGGGGGGGGCAAATAAAAACCGATTTGCTTTTGCCTTCCAGGGGGTCGGTCGGTACCGGGGCGGTTAGAGAGATGTGATTTCTCTTTGCCGCCCGGAGGGAGCTGCCGCTCCGGGGAGGTGTTACCTTCCGGTAGATGCGGGTAGGGCCCCGGGACTCCCCTGGTCCCTCCGCGGCGGAGCCCTCACTCTCACCTTTCCCGACTAGGGGGAATTCAGAATTCCAACTGGCAGTGAATTGGGCGGGTAACACAGGATTAAACGGCCCAGGGTTACAGACACGGCTGAGAACCGGGTCCGGGCGCGGGGATGGCGGAAGCCTCAGACCCCACAGCATCCCGTGCCCTCACGCACCGGCCGCGCTCTTCTCCCGTCTGTCTTCCTCATCCTTCAGATTTACCAAGAAAAAAAAAAGAAAACCCACCCAACCAAAAAAAACCAAACAAAACCACCAAAGCAAACCAAAACCAAACCAACCCCCCAAAAACACCCCCAAAACTCCCCACCAACCAACCAACTTTCCCCCAAACAAACAAAACACCCCTCCAACTCCCCCCCCCCCCAATAAACAAACAAACAACAAAAAGGAAGAAAGAGACCGAGTTGAGAATTGTAAACCAATAAATAAAAAGGCAGGAAAGCCGCCCCGGTGCTCCGTGCCGTGCCCGTCAGGGGCGGACGTGGCCGGCAGGGGGTGCGGAGCCTGCGGGGCAATTCCTGAGGTTGTCCCTCGGTGCTCCTGCGAGTGCTCAAAAGCCTCGAGGCGGCGTCCTCGATTTGCTCCCCTCCGCCCCCGAAGTCTCCCTTTGCTCGGAGCCGGCCACTGCCGCCCCGTCGGGGCCGCACCAGGCTCTCTGCGTCCCGGCCCCTCCTGGCCAGCTGTTGGTCTGCTTGGCCGCCGGTTGCGCGGATCAATAGAGCCCCGGGCACCGCCCCTCCATCCCCCTCCACCCTCCCTGCCCGGTCCCCCCGCATATGGGCCGCTTCTCATGCGGAGCGGAGAGGCCGGGGAGGTGCGGACGGCCCCGCTCCGCCGCCCGGGAAAGCGACAGCTGTGAGCTGCCGTCAAGGGACAGCTTCCCTTTGACTGCGGGCCCCCAAGTGACATGTGGTGCTGGGGATGAATGAGGGGAAGGAGATGAGCATCTTATGTCCAGCAAGCACCAGTTTTTCACAGCGATTTGGGTTGGTTTGGTTTTTTTTTTTTTTTTTTGTTGCTGTTGTTTTGTTTTTTTTTTTTTCCCAGGCGGTAGCGAAAGCATCTGGTTGTCTCCTGCCCCCCTCCCACCCTGCCAGATCCGTGGGGACAGGACCGCTGTCAGGTCTATGGAGGGGGAGTGGAGCACCTCGGCCCGGGGTCCACCGCTTATTTAACGGCAGGGTTCCCTATCTGCCCCGCCAAGAAAACCCCCCAAACTCCGCTCGGGAGAACCCTGGGGGATGCCCCCCCGGGTGGTAGGGACCGTGGGGTGTTCTAAATCCACCTTTCCTCCCTCTCCCTCTCCAGGGACACCAACTCAGTGGGGTGAAAATGTCAGCGCTGATTGCAGCGCGCTCCGAAAAGCAAAATCCCCGGGCTCCCCCGATCCGCCTCTGCCCGGCGGGACCGGCCTGTCCCGGCATGGGGCTCCCACGGGTCGGGGAATCCATGGAGCTTGAGGGGAGGGGGCAAAAACTCCCACAAAACACCGACCCCCTGCCATGGAAATAACCAGCACGGCAGCACCCGAACTGCCGAGGCCCCCTCCCAGGGCACTGGCTGTGGGTTGGAATTATTTTGGGGGGAGTTTCATTGTATTTTCCAATTCATCCAGGTCCCTTCCCGGTTCCCAGCCCCCGAGGAGAGAGGAACCCCGTGGAAAGCGGGGCTGGGGAGTTTCAGAGCCGGTACTGAAAAAGAGAGAAATTAAAAGAGTAAAAGGAAAATTAAAAGGGTTAAAAAAGGAGAGGGGGTGGTGGTGGTTTTAAAAAGAAATTAAAACAACAATAATTTAAAGACCTCAAATTTATTTAAGTCTGATAGATAAAAGGGGGTCGGGGAGGCGGGGGGGGAAGTCCCTTTCCAGTCGAGTTTGAATTTGCATTTTATTGGTGTCGTTCCCGTCTTTTTCAGTTAAACATCATCCTGTTTATCAGCAGCCGTTTTTTCTACACCGCTGCGCTCGGTAATGGGATTTTGCTCTCCTTTACCGGGCACCAGTGCTGTAGAAACACCGGAGCCCCCTCACCCAACACCGGGGACATCCCCCTCATCCCCATCATCTTGCCTCCAAAAGGCAAAAACTTCCTTCCTGCACAGTCACTTTTTCTGCCGTTTCTGCCCTAAGATTTGGGTATTTTCAATTTAATTTGGATCCCTCCACCCCCTTCCTTCTCAATGACCGCAGCCGGGATCAAGGACGCTGCCGGGCTTCTCTGTGCTCTGCTGGGGGTGAAGGAGGCAGCGCTAAACCTCCTCTGCATGCCGAAAAAACGCCGCCTGCGACGGCGGGGGATGCTCCTATCTGCCCCGGCGCCCCTGGAGCGGGAGAGTCGGAACGGATCAGAGCATGCCCCGCCGTCCCGGGCAGCGCTGCTGGAGAGGATCGATGGAGAGGATGGGATGTCCCCCTCCCTAAAACTTCTCCCCCTCAGGAAGAACATCTCCACTTGATTAAATATATATCTGACTCATGCACTCCACAAATATTGAAGTTCAGATGTAATTAAGCCTGGAGAAGATCCCCATGAAATAAATCCGGTGCAGAACAGGATCCATCCATCCCTAATTCCTGCACCTTTCCCCCCCTCCCTTTTTTTCTTTTGGTTGTCCCCCCTTGCCCCATTCCTCCTGGATTCTCTCTCCACGTTGCTAAATGCTGTCACACCCCAACCTCACGCATTGTTGATGGGAAACATAGTTAATAAATAATTGCAAATCCGAGCTGTGCTTCTCTGGCTTTGACTGAGAGATGCCTGTGGGGATGAGAAAAGGGCTGCGGGGTGGGGTGGGGGAGATACCGGAGCCTGGTCCCGAGGTGGGGAGCTGGCCGAGGTAAGGAGAACTCGGTTGCATGAAAGCTGAAGGGGATTCTTCGCGTTGTTAAAGAGAGAAAAGGGCAGATAAAAGACGAGTAAAAGAGAAAAGAAAGCAAAAAGTAAAGAGGGAGCGGGGGCGGGGTGGGGGCTGGGGGGAGACGATAAAAAAAGAGGGTGAAACAAACCCCAGGAGGATGCAGCGATCCTGGCTCATCCATCTTCATTGTCTCCGTGTGTGCAAAAGCAACTCCAGTAGAAGGAAAAGCCACTATCAAAGCCATGGCTTTATTTTATATCCTATAGATCAGGAGGGAGGCAAAGCTTTATTTTCGCCCAGAGACAGATATTTTATTTCTCTCTTACGGTTTTATGTGTGAGAGATGTCAAAAAGGTAAAATAGATTGCTAATGCATAGGCAAAACGAAGCTGTTTTGGCATGCTCTGTGTCATGAGGTCTCCCAGGGAGAGCAGGCTGGGGATTTAGAGCTGATGGGAGACTCGGGGGGGATTTCTGCTAAAACATCTCTCTCCATAAATTCAGCTGCATGGCCAGCTCGGGAGGGAGAAAGACTTTTAAAGGGGAAGACTTGGAAGCGTGGCAGAGCAGAGCGGGGAAGCCCCCAACACTCCTTTAGCCTCAGTTTTGTGGCCTGGGGGGTTTACCCTGCCGCTTCCCAGAGCTCCTCTCCATGCTGCGCTAGCTCCCAGCAGCACGAAGCCTCCCTGGCTCATCCAGCCCAGTCTGTGCTCACTCATCGCTCCACTTCAGCACAGTCTTCACCTTATTTGATATTGTTCACCCCACAAACAAAACAAACCCAAGCCACTAGCCCCGCTCTGAGCCCTGCAGCTCGCCTGCAATCGTCTCTGCAGCTGCTCCACAGCTGCCTCTGCCCCGCAGCCCCGCAGTGGATTTTGCAAAGGACCTTTTGCAAAGTTTAAAATATATGTCCCCAAGCTGCAACAATTTTCCTACTTTTTTTGACCTCGGGGATTTACTTAGCGTGTTAAGTTCAAGGCTCAGAAGCCCAAGGCTATTACTCATTGAGGCACTCCCACCACCACCACCACTTTTCACCACATATTTCATCATTTGACTTCCTGGGCTTAAATTCATGTTATGGCAAATAATGGATGGTAATACTTTCCCCCTTCCCCATGTTAATTGTCTTGTCTGACAACCTCTGCATTCGCAATGATTTAAAGCAAACAACAGCGCGGCGAGAGCAGGAGGACAAACCGGCACAAAACAGCTGCAGGAGCCCTGCAGCTCCTGCTCTTCCCTCGCAAGGTGAGGGGGGCTGCATCTAGAGCACAGCAAGCTCCCCTCTCACCTCTTGCTGGGGTCACCGAGGTGCCCTGCAGCCCCCTGGGCCCCTCTGCCTTTGCTGCCCCAAATCTCACTCTTCTAGAGGCAGTGGGAAACAAACCAGAGTGCTAGTTGAAAATTAAAAAAAAAGCAAAGTGTAGTTGATTAGCAAATTAATTATTTCAGTCCCCCCAGGATTATATTGTTTTGCTAAGTTCTGTGGGCCTGTGCAATTTACTAATTTCACAGTGGCTGAACTTCCCTGGGCGTCAGAGTCGATCTCGTCCGCCCATCGCAGCGCCTCGACGCCGCGCCGTGCAGAGGCAGCGGCTCTGGCTGCGGTGCTGGAGGGAGAGGGTTCCAGACCCTTTCCCCCTGCTCCTGCCAGTGACCTGCTGCACGACTCGGGGCAAATCCTTCATTTTCTCATTTTTGGAGGGTGGACAGCACCTTCCTGCCCAACAGGAACACACATCCTGCCTAGCAAGGAGCAGCCACACAGGTTTTCCTCTGGTGAATACTGACACTGGCTTCCCACATGCAGACAGCAAAAGGGCTGCTGCTTTACCAGCCCTTGGCAAGCAGCTGGAGAAGGGGCTCCCAGTATCAGAGGGGTTTTGTGGTCATCAGCAGAATGTCAGCTTTTGGTGTCTGACACCAGCACCATGCCTGGAACCAAAACAAACAGGACTTTCCCTTGAGGATAAAGCAGCCCTTCCCCTGCCTGCTTGCTTCACACACAGGAGCAGATCTGGGTTGGTGACCAAACAGCATCACCTGGACCAGGTCCTGCACCACCACAACCTACCCTGGGTTCCAGAGCTCCTGGTGTATCTGCCTGCTTAGTCCTGACCTCTGACTAATCTGCTAAATCTAGTCAGTAACTGGAGAGCATATTGCTATGCAGCATCCTACGTCACACCATGTAAGGGTCTGTGGCTCAAAGGTCTCTCCCAGCCCTGCCCTGCAAGCATGGAGCAGTTGAAGAGGTCCCTGCCACACCGCTGGCAGGGCTTGTTAGCACTGTGCTGCTCCCAACACCTCAGCTACTAACTGAGCAGCTCATTTCTGTAGGGTCACCACTGCCCTGGCATGAAACAGGAGCACCGCAGTGGAGACACGGCCAAGCTTGGCACATTTCCAGCCCTGTTGCCTTCCCTTTGCACAGGAAGTGATGCTCTGGGTTTGGCTGTACCCATGCCCCCCTTACTTCAACACTATAGGGTATGGCATGCACGGTGCTGTTCCTCAAGACATAGTTTTCAAGATGAAACAGGGACTTTTGTTCCAGGATAAGAAATTTCAGTAGTTTCAGCCAGGGGTAGAGTTCCATCCCCACAAGAGGCCTGCCTGATTGTACCCTGCTGTGCCCCAGGACAAGCCCTTCATGCAGGGCAGAGCCACACACACACCAACAGCACCAGGGACCTCCACCTTCAGAAGCTCACTTAAAAGCCCTGTACTGGCCCAAAGCAAACCATTCCTCAGCACCATTGTCACTCCTGTTCCAGCTGGGCCTGCAGGCCTCTGCCAGAACCGCTGTCAGTGAGACAGCAGAGGAGGGCACTGGGTGGGGAGCATCTCCTTGAGGGTCACCCAGAGATGGGCACAACCTTACCTTCCAGCTCCCATGTGCACTGCACTGTTCAGACTCCATCACCTCTCAGTTCCCTTATTGTGTTCAGTGGGGACAGAGACAAAACCCCCTCCAGATCCCATTTCTGTTGACCTCCCAAGGGCTGTTGCAGAAGGCTGGATGAAGCTCTGAAGTCTGGCAGCTCCAGGGGCACCATCTCACTCTGCAGGGCATCACCTGCCCTGGAAACACAGCCCCGTGGTGGCATTATCATGGCAGAGAGACAGGAATGTGGGGTGTCAGGCTGCTCAGCCCTGGCTTTGCTGTGCCATGGGCTGTGCTGGGCTTCAGTACTTGCAGGGCTATTTTCTGGATGCCCAGCAGCAGGCTGTGACCATCTCACCTGCCAGCCTCTCACGTCAGCTGCTCCCAGGAACAGGCACACATGGTGCTACAAACCCACAACGGCTAACCAGGAGACACCACCTGCTCCTGCCCTCTGATGGCCCTTCAGAACCTGTTGCTGTGGCACTCACACCGAGTGCTGAGAGCTCCATGCCAGCCAGGTCCTCTGTGCTCTTCTCATCCCTGCACCCACAGGTGAGGCTGGCTCTGGAGAGCAGAAGCTGATGCACCCAACCCCACACGAGGGCAGGGAGCTGTTCTCCTTTATTTCCAATGGAGAATCCCTCGTTTAGCCAGGGGAGGTTTAGGTTAGACATCAGAATAAACTTCTTCCCTGAAAGGGTTCTCAAAGCCTGGCACAGGCTGCCCAGGGAGGTGGCTGAATCCCCATCCCTGGAGGGGTTTAAAAGATGCAGAGATGTGCTGAGGGATGTGAGTTAGCAGCAGCTACCAGCTTCAGTTTAGTTTATCTACCAGTTACCATGGTATAGTTAGGCAATGGTTGGGCTTGATGATCTTAAAGATCTGCAACCAAAATGATTCATGGTTCCACAGTTCTGTGATTCTGTCCATGCTTCCTTCAGGAGCAAGCCCCAGCCCTAGTGAAGAGTTTCACAAAGTACAGGAATTGCACTCTGCCCTGATCACAGTTACCTGAGGAGGAGGATGATGCTCTCGAAGGTCTCTTCCAACCTCAGCACTTCAGTGATTCTCTGTTCTGTGCTGAGCATCCTCACACCAGGACCGCAGCGGTGCCACATGCCCATGGACATGAAAACTGCCTGAGATGGTCCAGCTCAGGAGCTCTGAGCCTGCAGAATTCCCTACCAGTGTGGTTTGTTTTTCTCCAGTTGTTGCAATACAATCTTCATTGCTGTAATTAATGAATGTTTGTAAAGCCTGCAAGATTCTGCAAGAAATGGCTGCAAGAAATGCAGCTGCTGAAGGTCACAGCAGATAAATTTCTCCAAGCACAGCAAGGTCTTGCTCTTTTCCCCTCTCTGAGGTGCCCCATTCATGCTTGCCCTGTTGGTTATGGGGAGGAGCTCACCTTCCCCTCCATCACATTAGATGTTAAAACCTGTTGTCCTGACCTGGCAGCCAGCCAGAGGGGCTTCCCAAAGGACCACTTAACCTGTGTGAAAGATCTTGGGTGCTTGCTCTCATCTCAACCCAAGCTTTGCAGGGAATCCCTGGATGGATCTCCAGGTCTTGGATCAGCTTGGTCATCAGCTTCGTGGCCCTTCTCTTTAGCAGGACCAGAGGAGGCCACAAACATGGTCAGAGACTGGAGCACTTCCACTATGGGGACAGGCTGGGGAGTTGGGGCTGCTCAGCCTGGAAGAGAAGGCTCCAGGGAGACCTTAGAGCAGCCTTCGAGTACCTGAAAGGGGCTACAGGAGAACTGGGAAGGGACTTTTGGACAAGGGCTGGAAGTGACAGGATAAGGGACAATAGCTTTGAGCTGGAAGAGGAGAGATTGAGACTGGAGATGAGGAAGAAACTTGACACTGAACTGGGTGAGACACTGGAACAAGTCCTCTACCAGGCTGCTCAGGGCAGTGGTGGAGTTCCCATCCCTGGAAGGGTACCAAAGCTGTGGAGATGGGGGGGGGTGATGGTTTGGTGGTGCCCTGGCAGTGCTGGGTTAATGGGTGGGCTGGATGATCTGAAAGGTTTCTTCCAACCAAAACAATTCCATGATTCTATAGTCCCTGACACCCCTCCCTTATGCTGAGGCCGTTATCAGGTGTGCCCACAAGGACCTGGGTGATTTATTCCATTGTCACTCTTCAAAGGCACATCTGTTTACCATGCAGCCCCGGCCCCAGCTCAGCACAGCTCTGTTTGTTTGGAGGGGCCGAGGTGCAGGAAGCGTGTAGCTGTGAACCCACCCCGCGCCTGCCGCTCTTCTCACCTTGACTGCGAGCTGCCGGAGCCCTGGGCACCGCCGGCGGCATCCCTGCGGCTCTCAAGGGATGCTCCCAGCAGTGTGACACCCGGGAGGGCTGACCTGAATTTAACCTTTCTCCGTGCCTCACATTTGATGGGGAGAGGAGGTGAGAGATATGGCAGCCTGGTCAGAGCCGGCAACAACTGTTGGTGTTTCTTGGGATGAAGGAGGTGACATGGGGGAGGATAGGCTGCAAGCCCATCCCGGCAGGACCTGCTGGAAGGGCTTCGGGCCGTGGCACTGCTGCTTAATAACGAGGGTGTGGTACCTCACCTCCCCTCGAGGGAGAAGAGAAGGGAGGGAAAAGCAAAAATAAGGAAAACCCCCAAAAGCCTTTTTTTCCCCTAAAAAAAAGGAGTAAAAGATGGAGTTGGGCTCCAGGCTTGGCTGATCTGGCCCCACGGCCTCACAAGCCATCGATTTTAGTCCTGCCAGAGCGAGCTAGGCAAGGGACCAGCTTTTCAGTGGGGCTTGGAGAGGGATATTGGAGCTTGTAGTGACAGGAGGAGGGGTGATGGCTTTGAGCTGGGAGAGAGGAGACTGAGACTGGAGATGAGAAAGAAATTCTTTAGAATGAGGCTGGGGAGACACTGGACCAGGTTGCCCAGGGAGGCTGTGGATGTCCCCTCCCTGGAGGTGTTCAAGGCCAGGCTGGGTGAGGCCTTGAGCAACCTGGGCTGGTGGAGGTATGGAAGTGATGAGGAGGATGAGGAAGGGTGCACCGTGGTTGGGAGGTGCTCCCTGTCTGTCCCTTGTACTCAGCCCAGCGCTCGTGGTCCCCACCAAGCCTCCCTGGTCCCCCTCACCTGGCACAGTGGTCATTTCAGAACTCAAAATTATCAGCTAAGAACTTTGTTTCCCCCAGGCCTGTCCAGGCACCTCCAAGCACACTCATTTGCTTTTAGGATCAGGGATTTTTCTCTCTCTTGAGTTGTTTTCACTCAAAAAATTCATTAACAAAATCCTGGAGCAGCAGCCAGAGTCATGCCCAGAGTCACCATTTAGTCATGGAATGACCCAAAATTTCTCATAGGAAACATTTTTCAGTAAGATCTACTGGAAAAATCTGGGTGAAGGCTTTTCCTTGACATTTTCTTGGTTTAGGGGAAACAGGAGAGCAATTTCCCCCCATTACTTCCATAGTTTGCTATTTTTTCTTCCCTCTCTGCTCATCCCCAGGAGTTTGCTCCAGGATGGCAAATCACACAGTACCACAAAAGGGCTGAGGAACATCACTGTGGTTCCAGCTGTTTAGATGTGAACATGTCTGGAAGAAGGGAGGAAAACCAACTTTGCTGGAGTGTGAGACGGAGCTGTGCCAAACTTGCTGGTGAGCAGGGAAGGCCTGGTCCTGGTGCTGTAACCCCAGGCTGGTGGGGTGAAGCCAGTGGATTAATCTGGATTCCTAGGGTGTAAAAGGGATTAGGAGCAGCAGCTAAGGGATGTGACTTCACAGCTGAAGTCAGACCAGAGGAAGAGGAGCTGGGCTGAGCTGAGGGTGCTGGTTCATCCTTGCAGTGCACATGGCCTGCTGTTACCCAGAGGAGAGCAGGGTGCCTGGGAAGGGGCCAGCACAAACCATGGCAGCTCCACACATGCTTTCCTGGCTGGCTGAATCAACAAGGAGGAGACCCTCTCCTAACACCCTCCTGGCCAGAGCAGCCTGGATTCTCAAGAGCTTGAGAACCGCTGGCTGCTCCAGAGTGCCATTTGCTGAGGAGCAGAAAGAGTATTTGCACAACAGCAGCGCCCTGAGGGTCCACCTGGGGTGGTCACAGAATGCAGGGGTTGGAAGGGACCTCTGGAGATCACTGAGTCCAACCCCCTGCCAGAGCAGGGTCACCGAGGGCAGGTCACACAGGAACACATCCAGGTGGGGTTGGAAAGCCTCCAGAGAAGGGGACTCCACAACCTCTCTGGGCAGCCTGCTCCAGGGCTCCAGCACCCTCCCACCAAAGAAGTTTCTCCTCATGTTCAGATGGAACTTCCTGCATTCATGTTCCAGATTTACGGTCCTCACTGAGACACTCAGTGCCTGGCTGCCCACCACGACGCAGGACTGAGCCAGAAACCAAGCCCTGAGCCTGCCAGTTGCTTGTGTCCAGGTTTTTCACACCCTCTTGCCAACCAGCCGCTGTGCCAAGGGGTCTGTCACATTTAAATGGATGGAATTATCTATTATTATGCTTCAGTATTTATTGCAGAGATTTCAGTTTAACTGCTTTGTAAATCACAGCACAAGCCGCGGCCTCCCAGCTGAGCCTCGCGCGGCGGCCGGCACCAGCCAGCCCAGGCTGTGATTTAAAGTGTGTGCATTCCCCAGCCCTCTGCGAGCACTCTGCGAGCTGAAGAGCTGGGACTGCATCAAGCAATAAGGCCCCACCAAAGAGAGCTTTTCCCAGCAAATCAGTCAAGGGCTTAGAGGAGGCTCAGGGGGCGCCGAGGACAAGTTGTGACCTCCCAAGACTATAAATATGTTTGGTTGTCAGATGATTTAGAGGCACAGAGCCACAGAACTTGAACAGAGTCACAGACCTGAGGAGTGCCCAGCACCTAAGAGGCTGCAGCCAGCAGAGCCATGCTCAGCACAGCAGGGCTGGACACTCAACAGCATCATCGGGCCATGGTCTCCCTCCCTGGGCAGTGCCTCCCTGCCCTTGGTGCAGGCTCCGTGGGCTCTCTGGCCCTGCCTGTCACATCCTTCCCTGGCCCCAGTGCCCTCCACTCTGCCCCCTGCCCTGGGCAGAGACCATGGGGCGCCTGTGAGCCCTCCTGGCAGGCCACAGCACCCCAGTGCTTCTGAAGCCTGCTTTCAGTCCTCCTCACGCTGGTACATGGCTGAGTTTCCTGACAAGTTATTAAATCATAATTTCTCATTTAAATGCCAGCTTTGGGCATGCATGCCTGCTCAGGATAAGCTCATTTTCATTTTTATTAAACATCACCTATTAAAGACAAGGAGAATTTTCTTAGGAATAGCAGAAAACACCACAGGTGCCTTATTTCCCAGCTCATGTTGGAATGGCTTCAAATAATTCCCCAAACACATAACCACAACAAGGGAGTTGCACATTAGGGGAGGACTGAGGTCCGCAAAGACCTCAGGTGTGGGCTGGCACCTTCCCTTTGTTTGTTCTCCTTGCAAGCCCTGGAGGTGACAGCCCCCCATAAAGCACCTGCACCAGAGCAGTCACAAAACTAGAGGAATGCTCAGGAGGTCCAAGATAAGCATCCAAAGCACCAAACTTCCAGAGGTACTCCAGCAACATGGCAGTTGCCCTTCAGTGCCACCCAGCCTGTGGCTTTTCAAGCAGATGGTCAATTAATCATCCTCATTTGGTGTCTCTTGTGCCAGGCCTTGGGCTCCGAATCTGAACCATGCACCCCTGTGCTGCAGGAATGGTGGCAGAGGTGCTGCTGGCTCCATCCCACTGAGGATTACCCTTCCCCAAAGCCCCAGATTTACAGGGTGAGAGGTTGTGTGTCTGCGGAGCCCAGGACTGAGCCCATGGAACAAACCAGACAAAAAATGGGTCCAGGCAGCTGCTTTCATCTGAAATTGGGAAGGGAAAGGAGAGGAGGAGCTGCAGTGCATGAGGGGAGTGAGAGGATGCTCAAAACCACCCCCGAAGATGAAAGGTCCTGCACTTGGCTTAACCCCTCTTCCCTAGGCTGGGTCTTGGGCTAAAATCCTGCTTCACTTGGGGGCTGGAGGGAAAAGGAATTACCCATTTCCCCAGACGACTTCCATCTCCAGACTGCTGTCTGTGATCAGGCTGATCAGTTAAATCCATCATCCTCACCTGAGGAACATCCACTTGTGCTTTGTAATTCAACACAATCCCAACCACTCGTTCTGCTGCCAGCCAGCATCTGCAGCCCCAGCCCAGGGCAGAGAACTCCTCTGGCTGTGGTTACCTCCAGGCTGAAACGAAGAAGAGCACTGAAAGGGTTTCCTTAGAACACAGAATGGTTTGGGCTGGAAAGGACCTTAAAGACCACCCAGTTCCAGTCCTCTGCCACAGGCAGGGACACCTCCCACTAGACCTCAAGGCCTCATCCAGCCTGGCCTTGAACACCTCCAGGGAGGAGGCATCCACAGCCTCCCTGGGCAACCTGTCCAGTGTCTCCCCACCCTCCGTGGAAAGAATTTCTTCCTTATCTGCAGTCCCAATTTGCCCTTTTCTAGCTTAGACGTTGACCAGATCTCCTCTCAGGCTGCTCTTCTCCAGGCTAAGCAGCCCCAGGGCTCTCAGTCTTTCTTCCTAAGAGAGGCTTCTGCACTCCCAAGGGGTGCAGGAAGACCCCGGGTTGGGGGCTGTGCGCTCTCCCTGCTGAGTGCAAAGCCAGGGCCTGGTGCAAACACAGCAGCTGAGACAAGGTGATGCCCAACAGGACAAGCCAGCAGGCTCTGTTTACTCTGCCAAGGGCTTTCATTCAGGTCGACTTTCCTCCACCCTGCTCGCAGAGGGAGGGACGGAACAAGGCAGAAAGTGCAGCTTGAAGAGATGTTAGGGACCTTTCCTCCTCCAAAAGCCCTCTGCAGCTTCTCTCCCCTCCCCCTGGCACTGCCTTGCCCAAGTTCAAGGCGCCGGTGTGCGGCAGGCTCTGTGCTGTTTGTTTTGGGTTCAATGGCATCTCATTTACACGTGTTAATTGCAACTAATTGGCACTAATTGGATGAACAGAAAACCCTCTGGGAGCACTCATACCTTTAATTTGTAGTAAATATCATTAATTAACATATGCTAATTAGAGCCAATTAACATTGATTAAGGGTTGCCAGCTACTTGGAAAGTAGAACTCTCCATGTTGCATTAAGTCAGCACAAAATATGATGCCTGCTGCAAGTGCTCCAGAAGAGGGGAGCTGGCACAAGGCAGCGTCTGGGCTGTGCCTGGCTGGGCATGGGTGGCACATGGGGCACAGCCGAGTCTCTCACCACTCACACCACAACGTCAGCACTCTGCAGGCACAGCACAGGGAGGGCAGCAGCCTGGACCCACCGTGGGCCCTGCCCCATGCTCACAGATGTGATAGGAGAGAAAATGCATCTCCAAAATGGAGAGGTACAGGACCAGGGCAGGGATTGTCCTCCTGTACTGGACACTGGGTGAGGCCACTGCTTGAGTGCTGGGGTCAGCTTTGGGCCCCTCACTCCAAGAAGGACATTGAGGAGCTGGAGCAGGTCCAGAGAAGGGCAAAGAAGCTGGGGAAGGGTCTGGAGAACAGGGCTGTGGAGGAGTAGATGAAGGAGCTGGGGGTGTTCAGCCTGGAGCAGAGGAGGCTGAGGGAGACCTCATTGCTCTCTACAGCTCCCTGAGAGGAGGCTGGAGCCAGCTGGGTGTTGGGCTCTGCTCCCAAAGAACAAGTGACAGGATGAGAGGAAATGGCCTCAAGCTGCACCATGGGAGGTTTAGGTTGGACATGAGGAACAATTTCTTCCCCAAAAGAGTTGTCAAGCCCTGAGACAGGCTGCCCCGGGCAGGGCTGGAATCCCCACCCCCGAGGGGACTAAAAGCTGTGGCGATGAAGTGCTGAGGGCCATGGTTTGGTGGTGACCTGGCAGTGCTGGGGCAATCTGAATGATCTGAAAGGTCTCTGAATTGAAACAATTCTATGATTTTATAGAGTTAGAAAAGAACCCCAAACACCACAAAGCCAACCCCAGCTGTTGTTGCCCCAAGCAAGCACAACCCTTCTCTGGGTCTCCAGGGAAGATCAGCAGCTCCTGATGAGCAGGTCTGTGAAAGGGGATCCCCAGCATTTAGAGCAAGAGCTAAGCCTCCAGGTCTGCCTGTGTCCACTGGGTGCTGACTGGTCTCTGTTGGCACCCAAGCACAAAGCATCCCAATCCTCCCCAGAAGGGCTTTAGTTGGAAGAGACCTTTAGGACCATTGAGTCCAGTCATCAACCCAACACCACCATGCCCACTAAGCCGTGTGCCAAGGTGCCATGTCATCCAGGGACAGCCCTTGTATCACAGTGAATGGTGGAAAGCCTGGATTCAACCTTCTGCTCTTATATTTAGCAGAGATGAACAACCTAGGGAGGGGTCCAGACACAGCTGAGTCAGTCACAGGGGGCTGAAGTTCCAACACCTCTAGTTGAGCTCCCCTATAGCTTTTACACTGAGGTGATTGCCCTCCTGCCTCCTCTGCTGTTTGCCACTGCACTGATACCACAAGTGCTTATCAGTTTGCATAGCCACTGCTTCATCTGAGCAAACAGGAGGAGGGGCTGCGCCCGGGGCCAACCCCAGCTCCCCTCCCCAGTTCACACCTGTCTGAAGGGATTAGCTTCTCACACTGAGAACACAGAGCCTTGAGACACCACCAGGAGAAGACACCCTACAAATGCCTGGAGTTTTGTTGTTTGGCTACAAAAATGAGCTTTGTTAGCAGAGCAGGAAGACCCAGGTGCCAGCAGAAGGGGCATGTAGTGGCACGTCCTGGAGCTTTCCTTCCCCAGCTCCCACAGATACTGCTTGCAGAGGACAGGGGCACACAATCAGCTCTGCCCCCAATTGCAAAGCCACCCCATAACCTGGGGGCTGTGATTAAGCACAGGGGCTGGGGCCTCTCTTCACTATTTACATCCCAGAGTGCCACGCGACAGGGTGGTGGATGGAAAAAGGACACGGAGAGATGCTTCAGCCCAAATCATCGAATCATAGAACCACTGAGGTTGGGAAAGACCTCCAACCATCAACCCAACCCCACCATGGCCACCAAACCACGTCCTGAAGTGCCATGGCCACAGGTGTCTGGAACACCTCCACGTGTGTCAGAGAGGAGCATCACTGACACAGTGGCAGCAGCAGCAGGAAGCTGAGGAGCTAAAAGCTCCAACAACATAACCACACAGCAGGGCACACCAGGTGTCCCTCCATGAGGATGTGCTCAGTAACCCAGCAGGTCTGTTCCACCTCTGCTCACAGGGGTCCCAGAGCCCTGGTGTACTCCTGTAACCAAGGCTTTAAATCTGAGTTTACAGTATTTAGGAAGCCTTGTCAATAATGCTTACAGTGAATTAATTACTGAAGTGATTTTTAATGTATTTTCATTAATTATAATCTTATTAACCAATTAATTAACTCCAAATAGAGGATGTGACATTGTTTTGGTGGTTACACCCTGCTAAGCAAACAGGCAGCATAATCAGACTTCCAGCAAAGCAAACCAGCAGCTAGGGAGGAGACTGTGGAATGGTCTGCTCAGGAGGCTGTGGATGTCCCCTCCCTGGGGAAGGCTGGATAAGGCCTGGAGCAGCCTGGGCTAGTGGCAGGAGTAGAAGATCTCTAAGATCCCTTCCAACCTAAGCTATTCTTTGATTCTATGGCTCTGTGATCTGGGACACCAGCTCCAGGTGGATCCTCCCACGGGTGGGGTGTAGGTGTGGTGTTCTTGGGGTGATGTCGATTTGCTGCTCTTACCACTCCATCCCACTCCTGCTTCCCTGCCAGGCCCTGCATGGCCACCCAGCAGCCATTCAGCTGCACCAGCTGGGTATTTGATCCCAGCTGGGTATTTGATCCCTCTGGGACTCCTCCAAACATGAAAAGCTTCATTCAAACACCCCTCTGATGGTTGCCCAGCACCAGCCCATTGCTGTTCCTCACCCCACTGCCCATAGTGGGTGGTTTGTGCCAGTGTGGTAGGAGAAATTCAGGATTACTGGGCATTGTATGGAGCACAGATCCCTTGGTGATGAGAAACCAGTTGAAGAATGACACAACCAGTGGCAAACTCAAGATCTCTCTTTGGTTTATGGCTGTCTTAGCACCCAGCCACACATGGACACAACCCTCTTCCACAAACATCATGCACAAGATTTAGTACAGCTGTGCACTACTTGCAAGGTCCTGGTGATCTACAGTTGCCCTTCGTCACCTGAGCAGTGGAGTGCATTGTTCTGACCCCTCTACTCCCTCCCTCTGCCCAGGACTCCAGCCACTTCCCCAGCTCTGGCATTTCACACACGCAGTGCCTCGTGTGCTGCCACTTCCAGGTAATTATCACGTAAAATTAGGCTGGGCTGGTACATGAAACTAGCAATTAGTCAAGGATTGAAGGTCAAGGAGATCTCATTTATAGAGTCTCTAACAAAATGTTAAGGGTAAATATGTGTCAGATGGTCCAGGATGCTGGATTATATGGGGTCATGACAACGGGGCTGGTGTCATCATGCACGATGTAACCAGTCTGTTGGGCACAGCAGTACAATCTGGGACTTATCTCTCAGCCTTATCAGAACCTCTGCTAAATCTAGGACACGGCCTTGGAGGAGTTTCTCCAACACCAGGAGGATGAGCTGCAGCCCATTGTCTGCCCTGCCTGGCCTTTGCCATGGGCTGCTCTGTGTCACAGTGCCCTCCCAGGACATGTGCCAGTCGGAGCAGGGCTCTCTTCCTCCCGTTTGGATCAGGTCAGGTCTTGCCCCAGCCACACCTACAGAAAGGCAACATGGGCAGCTGTGCCATGAGGAGGTGAGCAGGAGCTGTTACTGCTGGCCCTGTGTGGATGCCATAGGGCTATAGAACCCCCTCCAACTCCAAAGTGGCCCTGCTGGGCTGTATCAGCTATCAGCACCAACCCATCATGGTTTAATGGCATCAGAGTGGCCTTATCCAGCAGGTCCAAAGGCATTTGGGACCTTAATCAGGTGCTAATTTGTTCAGCCCCTGTGGAGACAGCAGCCTGAATTTCTGCTGATGCAGGATCGCATCCTGCAAGCATTTGGGAAGGCAGAGCAAAGCTTCCAGGACCCCTGTGGTGTTAGGTCAGCCCCTCCCTGCCCAAGCAGAGCACGGAAGGGCTCTATGCCATCTCTAGAAGCAGACACCGGGCTTCATGCTCCTTCCCCAGCACCCAGCAGAGTCTTTTTGTGTAGAGCAGTCAGGGATGCCCATGCACAGCATTCTGTGTAACCTTTTGCGGCTGGACTCTCACCAACCTGATCCCTCTTCTTTTTCCTCCCTCAGACTGCACTGCCCCACTTCCCAGCAAAGTCTTTTCCTCCACAACCCAATATCACAGTGGGATATATACCCCACCAACCCTGCCAGCTACTCCAGGTCCTTGCTGGCTGTCACCCCCTCCTTGGCATTAATTCCCCATCCCTAAGACAAGCAACTGTTTCCCACGCTGCACTCCCCACTCACCAGTGGGGCCCACGGTAGATGCCTTTCACGTGTTCCCCACCGAAGGCAGATGAAGCAGAGGGCTCGCAGCCTTTAGCTTCCGACTTTCCCTCCCGACCCTTCCTTACCCCTCTGTTTTCCCTGAGCTGCGAATGCCGCCGCGTGGTTTGCTTCTCCTTCCCTCCGTCGCGCCGCGTCCCAGCCCTGTGCGCTGCCTGCCGACGCCGCTCCCGGCCCGGCCCCGCTTGCCGGCGGCAGGCAGCGGTCGGGGCCAGCCCTACTCCGCTCCCCAGCCCCTCGCCTGCCGCACAGGGACCGGCGCTGTCCTCCCTTGTGAGCGTGGAACCAGAGCTTCGCCAGCTGCACGGCAGCAGCCGGGTCCCCACCCGAGCAGGGCAGAGTCAGAGGCTCTCCAACGCACCCAAGCTCAAGGGGTTATTGCAGCTTCACCCTTTGGTTTGCCATCGAGACCTGTCCCCACTGACAGAATGGCCTCAGACTTCTCCATCTTTCCCCTCCCCTGTGATGGTTTAGCCCACACGCATCAACGTCGACCCTTCAACTTATCGTAGAATCACAGAATTGTTTCATTTGGAAAAGGCCTCCAAGATCATCAAGCCAACCAACCACGCTCACAACACCCTGGCCCCAAGGCTCCTGGCCACACCTTTCTTGAGCACCTCCAGGGATGGGGACTCCACCACCTCCCTGGGCAGCCTGTGCCAGTCCCTGACCACTCTGGCAGCAAACAAATTTTTCCGCATCTCCAACCTAAACCTGCTCTGATGCAACTTGAGGCCAACTTCTCCATCTCTTCCCTCCATGCCACTCTCTGTGGCCGCCCCCGGCTCGAAACCTTCGTTTCCCATCCTGGCAGCCAGGTCGTAGCAGCACTTAGCTAAATTATATAACTGCAAACAAAGTGTGACAGCTTTATTTGTAATTATACTGCATTTAAAGGAACAAGATGAGCTTAATGAGTTAATAAAGTGGCTGCCTGTCAAAGCCGGGGCTGCTTTGCATAGGCGCCCGGCGGTCCTGCTCGGGGCTCATGCATATGGAGGGCGCTGGAGGTGCCGCCGGCCATGGCAACGCGCAGGTAGCAGCCCGCGGCCAGCTGCCCCCGTCCCAGAAGACTTGTATGAAGTGAAGACTTGTGAGAAGCGAGCATTTTGTCTGCACACACTTGACAAAACAAAGACAACTCACTCCTCTGGTTTCATGCCACATTTTTTATTCATAAACAAGCTGTTGGCTGTAAAGACATGATAAAACTCGAGCTCAGAGGAGGCTGCCGAACATTTGAATGCAAATCCTCAGCTGCTACAAATCCCTCCTATTATTCAGCTGATTTTCCCCCCCCCCTTGCCTCCCCTCCCCTTTGCCCCCTCTCCCCCCTTATTTTTTTGTCTTATGCTAAGCTAGGCAGGATCCCAACCAGAGATATGTGATAAACTCTGGTCAATGCAAAGAAAGGCATCAAAATTCAAAGGCTTGCCTGGGAGAGGGGAGGCAGGCAGCTCCGTGGGGTGAGGGAGCAGGAACAAAGGGTACCAAGCTGCTGGGGGAGCTCATAGGCAGCAGCCCATGGTTTAGCTCCACATGCACCATGTTGCCTGCTGGGAGCTTTCTTCACCTCTATTTTTTGGGCCTAGCTACCAAAAGACCCCAACCAAAACCCAACCCAGTAATTGCATATGTTCCACTTTCGTCATAGGTTCATAGAAGGGTTTGGGTTGGAAGGGACCTTGAAGATCATCTTGTTCCAACCCCTTGCCATGGGCAGGGACACCTCCTACCAGCCCAGGTTGTTCAAAGCCTTATCCAGTCTGGCCTTGGGCACTGCCAGGGAGAGGGCATCCAAACATTCTAGTGATGCAGATGTGTCCTAACACTGCTCAGACCCTTTGCACACACAAACCTCTGTGCAGGGGATGAGGCTCTGTGGCCAGCACTGCTGGTGGTCAAGGCTGAGCATCTGGGCTGAGCAAACCATGACCCATGTAAGTGACCAGGCTGGTGCTGAGCAGTGAAGAGCAGGGATGGCTCAGTGGCCAAGCCTACCACAGTGCTAGAGTCTGTAACTTAAACCCAGCTGTGCCAGCACCCCTCAAACACATCCCAACTGGGTTAAGTCCAGGTGCTTGACTGAGCCCAGCTCTGGAGATGAATATTGCTCTCAGGCTGGACCCGACCTGGCTCCTGGGTAGCTCCTGCCTCTTGTGGCTATTTGTGCAAGACTTCTAACGTCTGCAGTCTTCTCAGCCAGCAGGGGCTGAGAGCTGTTCTCTCCACTGACCCTGGTGGGGAGAGAAGGGCTCCTGGCCTTTTGCTGAAACACCTCAGCAGCAGCAGAAACACAGCCAAGCTCTGCCCTTGGCCGTGACAGAGGGAACTTCCCTGGGGAGAAGAAAAAGAGGTGGAGAGGAGATACATCTGAGAGAGATGAGTTTTGCATGACAACTGGGAAATAAAGAAAACAAAAGTTGGTAGGAATTCATTTGCATGAGAAGGCAAATGGTGGGGAGAAAATAAAAGCCAGATTATTTCCTGCAGCCTCTAAGAAATTATTTAGAGGAGAAACTGCAGCAGAGATCAAGAACATGAGCAGGAGGGCTGGGGGTCACTCAGGGCTGAGGTTTCCCACTCTGGATCCTGACTGACAGATATTTGCATTTCTGGGGTCATTCTGCAGCAGGAGGAAATCTGCTTCACAGCACTACAAGGCACCACAGATCCTCAGCAGAAGCCAAACAAGAAGTCATTAAGCCAAATGCCTTTGCCCCTCTGCAAAACAAACGTAGCCAATGTCACATCCCTAGCACCAACTGCCTTCAGTTTTGGTGGCACTTAAAGCCAAGCCTGCAGTGGGGATCACCCTCCCTGGTGACTGGGTGACCCTGTAGGCCTTTTCCAGCCTTAATGGTTCTGTGATGCAGGAGGTATTTGCTGTTCATTCAAGCTGGCAGTGCCAGGTAGATGCTGAACCAGAGCTGAAGTCACAGCCAGGCAAAGTCCTTACAGGAAATGTCTGACCCAACAGAAATGGCCTTTCATGCTCTGAGGCAAAGTGCAGGGAGGGGACTTTGTTTTTTGTGACTGCAGTCACCACTCCTGAGCACCGAAGCAGTTTTTCTGAGGGTGCTGCCACACAGACCAGCTGTCCTGAAGTGGCCATGACTCATGGTGGGGCTGGCACCTGGGGAAGGTGCAGTTGCTTCTGGTCATTGGGCAGGGCAAACCCTTCCTGAGCTGGCAGTGATGTGTGTCCACCCTCCCAGCATTTATGGGTGAAGGTCTACCCAAACCAGCCCTGTTCCCACCATTTGTGAAGGCAACAATGCCACTGATGTCAGCACAGAGGAAGAGGCACCGCAGGGTGCGAGCAGAGTCATCTTGGAAAATGATGGAAGAGGAGAAGAAAATGTTAGTGGATGTGGGGTTGGAACTAGATGATCTTTATGGTCCCTTCCAGCCCAAACCATTCTGTGCTTGCATGTTTCTGCCAGCTCTAGTGTAGCTGGAAGAGGCCTTTGTGCAGGACATGCTTCAATGTGTGTTTAATCTTCAACCTGTGTTAGATCACAGCTTTGACCCTCTCTGCACTCCCCTTCCTGGGTTTCTTGAAGTGCCCCAGCATCAACCTGCATGGCTGGCAGCTGCTTTCTGCAGATGCTGAGGGCTGGCACCAGGAAGGAAAACCAGGAGATGGCACCTTCCCAGCTGGGCATGGGCTCCTGCTCCCTCCCTGGCACTTTGGGCAGAGCCCAGGCTTCTGGCATTCTCAGAGCGATCAATGCAGGGCCCCTGGTTGTGGACAAGAGGAGAAACTTAATTCTAATCTGTATTGACTGCTCACTGCTTTGTCTGCCAATTTGCATCATGAACTTGTCTCACACAATGAAGTGGGCCTGGCAGGTTCTCTCACAGTAATCCATACCAGCAGGGCAAAGTCTCTGAGCACTCCTTAGAGCCCATCCGCACAAAATGCACCTTGGCTGCTGGGAAGGCTCTGAGGTGCATCTGTCTCACTGTTTGTCCACCTCCATCTGGAATCTGCCTACAACCCAAGAATGCTTCCAATTTTTGGCAGCAGGAGGCCACTTCCTGCAGTGGAGAGCATCTCCCAGGGTTTAATTCTCAAATATTGGTCATCCTGCCTCGTCTCCAAGGAACAGGTCACTCACAGAACCCCATGATGGGTTGGGCTGGAAAGGACCTTAAAGACCGTCCAGTTCCAACCACCTGCCATGAACAGGGACACCTCCACCAGCCCAGGTTGCTCAAGGCCTCATCCAGCCTGGCCTTGGACATAGGGAGGGGACATCCACACAGAATGTAGATGTGTGCAAGAGTAGCTCTGCACACCATGACCTTACTGCTGCTGTGCTGTGAATGGTGGGGCTGTGACAGAGTGATGTGGGCTGCCCTGTGAGGTGGCATAGGGGACCACTGGGCAACATCCCTGGCTTTGGTTCCTCACAGACCTCCCAGATCCACCTCCATTCTCCAGCTGAACTGGAGAACGGCTTTGATCTGTGGTGCTGGGCCACCCCCCCCCCCCTCATAAAAGCCCCTGACTGCTGAGGCACAGAGCATGGCAGGGAAACACAGACAAGGGTCTGGCTTAAATGTTGAGCTGCCAGGGAGTGGCTGAGCTCCAAAGCCCAGCCCCAGATTTGGATAATGCAGCGTGTCAGCAGCCCTGGAGCTGGAGTGACCAGCTGGGGACATGGGCACTGTGTGTGCACCTCCCTCTGTGTTCATGCCCTGTCCTGGTGCTGACTCCAGAGCAGCTTTGGCTTCCCCACGTTTAGGTGACAATTTACAGCCCCCTGTGACCCTGGTGGCAGTGCTGCCAAACACTTTGTCCAGCCACTGCTGCCTGGACCACGACTGCAGCCCATAAACATGATTTATGGACTGCCCTGAGGGACAGACACTGCCTCTCACACCAGATGGACTGTCTGCCACTCAGCAACGGCTCGGGTGGCACTCGGGTGACCAGGGCACTGCCCACCTCCCTTGACTTCCTAACTAGCTGGTTAGCTGGGGTTTGCCACCTGTCAAGAGGAGCTTGAGTTTTAGAAACAGGTTCCTGTCGTTGGGTATTTAAAGGTACAAAGCAGGGTCTGAGGAGAAACCCAGAGAAGGGCAACAGAGCTGCGGAAGGGTCTGGAGAACAGGACTGGGGAGGAGCAGCTGAGGGAGCTGGGAGTGTTTAGTCTGGAGAAGGCTGAGGAGAGACCTCATTGCTCTCTGAAGCTCCCTGAGAGGAGGTTGCAGCCAGGTGGGGTTTGGTCTTTTCTCCCCAGTCTCAGATAATAGGAGAGGAAATGGCCTGGAATTGTGCCAGGGGAGGCTGAGGTTGGAGATGAGGGAAAGTCTCTTTGCTGCAAGAGTGGTCAGGGACTGGAACTGGCTGCCCAGGGAGGTGGTGGAGTCCCCATCCCTGGAGGTGTTCGGGAGACCTGTGGCCATGGCTCCGTGGGCCATGGGTTAGTGTAAAAGTATGCTCTCCCCAGCTACAAGTTCCTGCTGCAGTGTGCAGACACAGGCTGCTCATCCAGCAACCGTAGAGAATCTCGATTTCCCACATAAAAATATTAGTGGCTGGCTTAAAATATTAACAAGTGGCTGGCATTGCCCTCAGAAGCTGCAGCTGGGAGTTTAGCAGCAGCAGTTAGACACAGATATGGCATTAAAAATGTAAGCAGTGGCTTTGCAGCGTGCAGTGCTGCAGCAGGGAGGCCCTGCAGGAGCATGGCGAGGCAGGGAGGGGCACAGCACAGCCAGGGGGTCTGGTCCTACACCTTTCCTCTCCTGTTGCCACCTCCACCCCTGGCTAAGTGGTGCTACCACAGCCTGGTTGGAAGAGACCTTTAAGATCCTTCAGTCCAGCCCTTACCTCATCCCTGCCAGCTCACCACTAAACCATGGTCCCCAGCACCACATCTGCACAGCTTTAAAACCCCTCCAGGGATGGGGACTCCACCACTGCCCTGGGCAGCCTGGGCCAGGGCTTGACAAACCATTCAGGGAAGAAATTGTTCCCAATGTCAAACCTAAACCTGCCCTGGCACAGCTTGGGGCCTTTTCTTCTTGATGTACCACTACTTCCTTGGGAGAAGAGACCTACCCCACCTGGCTCCAAACTCACTTCAGGGAACTGCAGAGAGCAATGAGATCTCCCCTCAGCCTCCTCCCCTCCAGCCTCCCCCTGCACCCCCGGGTCCCTCAGCTGCTCCTCCCCAGCCCTGTTGTCCAGACTCTTCCCCAGCTTTGTTGCCCTTCTCTGGACCTGCTCCAGCCTCTCAACATCCTTCTTGGAGTGAGGGGCCCAAAACTGACCCCAGGATTTGAGCTGTGGCCTCACCAGTGTCCACTACAGGAGGACAATCCCTGCCCTGCTCCTGCTGGCAGCACTGTTTCTAGCTGAGGGTGCAGGGCATGGCTGGGCTGGTGGAGTGCCAGCTGCATGAGGCTGGAGGTGAATGAGGAGCCTCAGGACAGCTCCATGGCTCTGGGCAACCTGCCCCAGGCTCTGCCCTGTAGGTCCTGTGCCATGTGGGGTGTTGTGCATGGCTCCATCCCTCCTGTCGCAGTACCTAAGGGTGCCCCCTCACTTAGGGTGGCCCTGGCTCTAAGGACACGGCCAGCTTTGGCCCAAAGTAAGTAGCTGCTTTGCAAAGTGTGGGAGCACAGAGGGTCTGGGTGTAGCCTGGGGGTTGGCACATGTCCCCTCACATCTTTGGGACATTCCTGTCCCCAGTGCCCATGTGGGAGGGCCATGGTGTGAGGGCTGCATCCATCCTCATGCCACTGCATGGGGACCCAGCCCTGGAGTGCCTGGAGTCCTCTAGGGGCTACTGCAGTACCAATAATGAATAATCACAGCAATTAACCCGGCACTGTTGGATGCTGCTCACACTGCACATGTGCAAACCCCCCTACAGAGCCCTCTTTCCCTGGAGGTCTGGGTGGGCTTTCAGCCAGCAGCACCCACAGGGAGCTGGAGGAGCCCGCGGGGCTCCCCGGCACGGCGGCTGCCGAGGCTGCCGGGGAAGTTGGGAAGAGCAGAGCTGGGCAGGAGGTGAGCATGGGAAACAAAAACCCTGGGCTGAATTATTATTCCACCCATAGCCTTCACAAGGAAAATAGAAGCAGCAGATTGAGGCCTGTTTTCATATTTGATAGGGAAGCAGATAAATGGCAGGCAGCTTGCTCTGATAAGGCCTTGCTCTGGGCATAACCTCTCTCTCTGAAAGCCTCTTACTATGCATAGAGTCAGGCTATCTGTGCAGCTGCACCTTGACACAAATATATCTGCACCCAAGATGAACCAATTCCCCCAGAAATTACAGGAGTGGGAATTGCATCTGGGGAAGGGGCCGCAGCGACCGCTCTGCCACCTTCTGCTTTTAACCAGACTGTTTTTTCCCCCCAAGTAGCTTCTTGGAGAAAACATTTTCCCTCATTGCCCCTTCCCCCTCTGCACTGCTCTGTCCCTCCTGCCAGCCAAGAGTGCGATGTGATGCTGAGCCAGGGAGCTGGGTGCTCCTCTCCATGCTTCTTTGCAGGAAAAGGGATTTAACCCTCCTGAACAACCTCAGGCTTGGAAAGCAGACCCCAAATCCCTGTGCTGGGGGAGCAGCAGCTGAGGAGACATCATCATAACCTGGGAGCTCCCAGGCTTTCGGAGGGCAGGAAGAAAGGCCTGAGCCTACACAATGTCTCTGTGCCTTGGATGTTCCAATACTTCCCAAACTCCCTCCCTGCAGGACCACAGAGCCTGACCCCCTCCTTTCCCATGGAAATGGCTCTTATGTACCAAAAGTGTTTGGGAAATGGGACCTGGCTCCAAAGCCATCAGGGCCAGATGTCCTAATGGTCCCCATGCAAGACAGAGGCCATTCCCATGTCCAACAACAGCTACGCGTCTTAACATCCTCTGTGCCTTTGGCAACATCTCCTTGCTGCACTTTAGGAGCCAGAACAACAAAGGAGACAGTGGAGAAGGAGAGCTGGGCTGAAGCTGAGGGCCTCAAGGGTCAGGAATCAGGAGGCGTTTCCCATCTCTGCAAGCTGAACTTCTGCCCTCCAGCACAGAAGGAAACATCCTGAGCACCTCCGGCTCCAGGAGGAACCAGGGGAAACCAAAAGGAAAGTTGATGACAAAGATGTGGGGAAAAAGGGGGAGAGAGAGCTGAGCAAATGCCCAGCTGGGTACTGAGCAGCTCATGCCCAAACCCACATTCATTTCCAGCCATTAATGGCCACAAGTAAAGTCCTTGCTCCCAACACCACTGTTTGATGTTTTCCCCTTTAACCAGAGGGTCTATAAATTAGTTTTCCAGATGCATGGCCACTTTAAAGACTTTATCCTAATGTCCTGTTCTGTGGTGACAAGAGCTCTATCATCATAAGAGAGCAAATCAGCAATTAGGCTGCGAGAGGCATCGCCACGGAGGGCAAGCAGCCCCCAGTCAGAGGCAGGGGAATCCTTTACCATGAAGGGCCCCCGGGAGAGCCGAGCCCTGGCCCTGGTGACGATGATTGATGCTGGCACTGCAGCACCACACCTCCCCAGAAAATTAAAAGCCTATTTGGTAGGGTCCTAACAGCACAGCACATGAATATTGTCTCATTACCCATCAGCACAGGCTCCTTGGCTTCCCTTCCGTGGGGGAACAGGGCAGGAGCCTCCCAGGACAAGCACTTTCCCCTTTTCTCCTCATCCATCCCAGAGCATGTTTGGAAAACCTGAAAGTGAAGGTTGGGCTGATGCAGAGCCCTCCTACCCCTCCTTAGTCTGGAGATGAGGAAGAAATTCTGTACAGTGAGGGTGGGGAGACACTGGAACAGGTTGCCCAGGGAGGCTGTGGATGTCCCCTCCCTGGAGGGGTTCAGCACCAGGCTGGATGAGGCCTTGAGCAACCTGGGCTTGGTGGAGGTGTCCCTGCCCATGGCAGGGGGCTGGGACTGGGTGATCTTTAAGGTCCCTTCCAACCCAACCCATTCTGTGATTCCATGATCCCTTGCACATCTTCATCACATTACATTTACATTAATGTCTCACCCCAAAGCTGTGGGGGTGGACACTGCCCATGAACACCCATGGCCCCCAGGGCAGCTCTCTTGCCCCAGCCTGAGCAAGCCAGGGTGATGCTGGCTCCATGGCTGCAGGTTTGAGCTGGCTGTGCCAGCACCAATGCTGAACACCACGTGCCCAAAGCACCTCGGGGATTTGGATGTGGCCATATGAAGGAGCCCTGCAAGTGGGGAATCAGCTACAGAGCTGGGGGGTGGGACAGAGGGACTGCTTGGGGCAGGGGCATGGGAAGGTATTTCCAAGAGGGGCAGATTTTGTCTGAGCACTGTGGTTGCCGAGCTGCATCCAGCCCTGCTGCCAACTGTGAAGGGCTGAGGGTAGAAAAGTGAAATATTGGAGCTTGGGGCTTTCCCTGCCCCCACTGCTTCCAAGCTGGCATCTGTTCCGTGTTGGGTTGGAGCAGCAGATGCCTGGTTGCAGCTAATGACAGCAGTAGTCTGTTAACAGATGCCACGGATCTAGCAGCAGCCTTTGTCTGGTCAGAACACCAAGGGCTGGCTGAGCTGTCAGGGTACTGGGCTGCAGCCCGCAGCTCCCACACCCGATGGGGCTGAGCAGGAGCAGTGGGCTCGCTCCTGGCCCCTTCTGTGCTGCTAGCAGAGATGCAGCTCCAGGGGCTGGCTGCACCACAGCTCCAGCGTAAAGCTGACCCCATGCAGAGCACGGACTGGGCCATGCCCCCAGGGCGAGCTCCCTCTTGTCTGCACAAGCACTTTGCTGGGTGCTAGACCTGATGCTTGGGACCATCCTCTTCCTGCTCTCCCTTGCCCTGGTGCCTTTGGCTCCTGCCAGGGAGCTGGCTGGCAGCCAGCCATCTGCAGGCAGCAGCATGCAGGAGTTGCGGCCATGCCAGCAATTCCCTGCTCCAACTCTCCCCATCCCACCCAGTGAAGTCCCTTCCTAGCTTTCTTCAGGTACTCATCTGAAGATCCACAGTGATGAGGACCCATCCAGCACCTGCAGCACTTCTCTTCCAGCAGACCCTTCCAGCCACTCTCCCATTGCACAGTGAAGAAGCTGAGGCAGAAGCCAGCCCCTCCACTCACCACCCAGCAGCCTTTCTCTTCCTCCTCTCAACATTTCTATTTCCTTGGACTTATCGCCCTGCCACGCTAGATGGGCAAGGACAATACAGTGAAGAAGCAAATGAAGAGAGTTTTTAACCAACACACAGGAGTCCAAAGGATAATTAAATGACAAGACTTATCAGCCCCCGCGGGGCACTGCCATTGTGCAGCAGATTAAAAACTGTTTCCTTGCCAAAGCAAAAGCAGTGCCTGAGCCACCTCGTGCTGAATCCATCACAACTCATCTGAAACAAGTTGCACATCTTTTAATTTGACCAGCTGATCCAATCCCCTCCCTTTGATTTCCCCAGATGGCAGGAGCAGCTGGAATGGAAACCCCTTCCCTAGCAGCACCACAGCATCCTCCACCCCTCTGCAGATCACAGAATCATTTGGGTTGGAAGAGACCTTTCAGGGCACCCAGCCCAAGCATGAACCCAGCAGTGCCAGGTCACCACTAGACCATGGCCCTCAGCACCACCCCTACACAGCTTGGAAACCTCCCTGACCAAAGAGGTTGAGCTATGCAGTGGATTAATTCAGATAACCTCCACAGAGCCTCAGAAGTGATCTGCCTGTAGACAACTACCAGCAGTACCTGGGCAGGGAGCTCTGCACGGCCAGAGATGTTTTGCTCTTCAGCAATCAATCAATCATCAATCAATCAATCAATCAATCAATCAATCAATCAATCAGACAACCCCCTTCCTGCATTTTCACCACCTTTAAATGATGTTGGTACATGCTGCAACAGCTACACACTCCTAGCTGTAAGCTAATAGCAAGAGGCTGTGAGCACACGGGGGATTTGTCTGGACCGGAAAGAGAAGTCAAAACCTCTCAGGTGAAAGTTTTCCTACTGCAGGGTGTTGGGCTGTGCTAAAAAGCTCTGCCTGCTGCAGAACAAGTGCAACCTAAAAGTGCCTGGGCTGGTGGAGGTGTCCCTGCCTGTGGCAGGGGATTGGAACTGGATGATCTTTAAGGTCCCTTCCAACCTAAATCACTCTGTGGCAGACATGACAACAGCCTGCCCCTGCCCCCTGCCCAGCCTCAGCATCCCCTTGGATGGGGATGACTGAAGAAAGAAATGACATCGATGCCAACATTCTCTATGGCAAAGGTGGCACTGTGGTGTGGCAAAGCTGGCAGTTGGCACGTCCCAGCACAGCAGCCCAAAGCTGATGCTGGTGCCCACATGCTGGGTGGGGCCCCCTGCCCAGCCCCATGTGTACAATCAGCTCCAAACCTGCATTTAATTGGGCACCTTTGCTCCCTCTCCCCCTCTCCTTCTCCGAGGGCTGTCTGAATGCGAGGGGGAGCAGCCTCTGATTCAGTCACCACCACCCTGGGGTCCCTCCTCCCCCCTCGCAGGGACCCACAAAGGAGAGGTCGCTGCCATGTCAAGTGGGGTGTGGAGACCAGCTGAGGAGCTGGGGAGCTGAATTGTACCAATTTGTGCAGCCAGCACCCGCTGAAAAAGCTGCTGCTGGGGGCAGGAGCCGGCATATGGTGCCTCACTCGAGAGGCTGTCACTCAGGGACCCGCAGCCGCGGCTCCCACACCCTCCCTCCATGGCCTTTCCGCTCCCAGGGGCTGGCTGAGGAGGAGGAGAGGGGCACAGGGTGTTCCTACTGCTGCTCCCACTCCATATGACACCCAGCCAGCCCAGCCCAGACGCTGCCTTTATCCTGCTGCTCTTGGGATTTCTCTGATGGCTGCGTGGATGAACCCTGGTGTCACCGCAGGGACACACCTGTGGGCTGGGGGGGGACGCTCAAAGCTCATCTAGTTCAACCCCCTGCACTCAGCAGGGACACCTCCAGCTGGAGCAGAGGTGTCCCTGGGTCCCAGGGACACATCCAGGCTGATCTTGAATGTCTCCAGGGATGGGGCCTCAACCACCTCTCTGGGCAGTCTGTCCCAGTGTCTCTCCAGCCTCACTGTGCAGAACTTCCTCCTGGTGTCCAACCTAACCCTCTCCTGCTCTACTTTCAAACCTTTGCTCCTCATCCTATCCCCGCAGGCCCTTCTGAACAGTCCTTTCCCAGCTTTCCTGTAGGTCCCCTTCAGATATTGAAATGCATCTCTAAGGTCTCCCTGGAGCCTTCCCTTCTCCAGGCTGAACAGCCCCAGCCCTTTCTTGCCAATTAATGCCATAAAACTGCCTGAGAGAGTGGCTGGGGACAGTCCCCTCTGGCACTCCTTGTTTCCAGGAGCCCTCTCCCATCTTGGTGGGCTGCCCTCCTTCTCCGTCTAGTCCATCCTTTAGCCAGGGCTTGTTGCTGGCCTCAAAACTGCCCTTTTACAAGCAGAAAAGCTGATGGCATCAAAGAACTATGAAGAGCCACCACTCAAAGCCCCTTTCAGGAGCAGAAGGCTTTCAGCTCTCAGAGAGTTTCTTTTTGTTCTGGCTTTGATGTCTCTGGGGTCTGAGACTCCCAGCTCCTTTCTCCACCCCAAGCAGGCAGATATAATCACCCTCCTCCTCCCCTGCCTCTATTCATCAGGGGGTTTAAACAGAGTAACCAAGCAATCCTCAGTTTGGGACCCACCCTCAAATTAGGGCCAGCACGGCTTCGCTAAGCAGATTTAATCAGGTGGTCCAGGCTCTGGTCCGTGAGTGGCTGCAGCCCCTTTGTGGGCTTGGGAGGCCTCAGCAGTCAGTGTGTGAGGGAAGGAGGGGGAGAGCTCCAGACAGGTCCTCCAGCAGACCCCAGCACTCCAGGCTCCAGTGGCTCCTGCTTATCTTCACCTGAGACCCCAGGGATGGGAAGAGCTGTGTCTCCCTTTGAGGGCTGTGACCTGCCAAGTGTCCTATGCCACCCCCTCAGTGCCTGAAGATCTTCTCAGGATCTCAGGTAGTGATAGGACTAGGGGGAACGGAATGAAGCTGGAAATAGGGAGATTCAGGCTAGATGTGAGGAAGAAGTTCTTCACCATGAGAGTGGTGAGGCCATGGAATGGGTTATCCAGGGAGGTGGTTGAGGCCCCGTCCCTGGAGGTGTTTAAGACCAGGCTGGACGAGGCTCTGGCCAGCGTGATCTAGTGTGGGGTGTCCCTGCCCATGGCAGGGGGTTGGAACTAGATGATCCTTGTGGTCCCTTCCAACCCTGACTGATTCTATGATTCTATGATTCTATGACTCACACACATCTCCATCTCCACATCCTCCTCCATCTCCACATCCTCCTCCATCTCCACATCCTCCTCCATCTCCACATCCTCCTCCATCTCCACATCCTCCATCTCCACATCCTCCTCCATCTCCACATCCTTCTCCATCTCTGTCTCCATTCCCATCCCCATCTCAGACTGGAGACTAGGAACTATTTCTGTCCTGCAAGAGGGGTCAGACACTGGCACAGGCTGCTCAGGGAGGTGGTGGAGTCCCCATCCCTGCAGATGTTCAAGAGATGTGTGGCTGTGGCACTTGGGGACATGCTTTAGTGGCCATGGTGGTGGCAGGTCACCAGCTGGACTCGATGATTTTAGGTCTTTTCCAACTGAAACCACTCCATGATTCTATCCCCATGCCCACCCCCACCCTTGTCTGTCCTGCTGTAACTCTGCTCTAGCAGCAGCGATGGCACAAGCCCTCCTGCCATGTCACAGAGCTTGTAGGAAGGGCCAACACCAGAACATCAGCAGGGAGCTTCAAGGACCTGCTTCTCACCCCACAGCTGGCCCTGATAAAGCTGTGCTTGCCCTGGTTCTGGCTGTGATTGCTTCCACAGCAGCTCCTGAATGCCACCTGAAGGCAGAGGACTGGCCTGGGTGGGCAGTGGGGCTGGAGGGCGCAAGGAGGTGCAGGGCATTGGGTGTGCCCTCAGCCTCACACATGCCCTGCTACCAAGAAGCTCAAGAGAGCAGATCCCAAAGCATCACTCCAATGGTTCTCCAGCCCTGGGAGAATGAGTGGGCAGCTGCCCCTGCCTCTGCACTTGGGTGACAAAAGGACACCAGAAGGCTGCCCCTCGGAACCCTTCACCTTCCCTGCCAGACCCTGCCCAAGGAGGGAGCTGCTGGGGATGAGTATGGGGTTCACCAGAGTGTCCCAGAGCTGCAGAGCGCACCCAGCAGCTTCCCAGCTTGGCATGCCTGTGGCTGTCACACACACCACACTGAGCCATGGCCACACTGGTTTGGTGGGGCAGGAGTGGGTGGGCAGAGACCACATCAAGACTCAGCAGCATCCCTGCAGCTGCTGTGGCAGCTGGGGGAACAAACCTTCTAGACACTGTCTGGCAGTGGCTGTGGGGACATTGTCTCATCCCCCATCACCCCCACCCCTTTGAGCCCTGCAGCAGCCTCCTCTGCCCTTCCCCAGCAGCACTTCCCAGCCGTCCCTGCTCTGGTTTCACTACAGCCTGCCCAGCCCTGCCATGTCCCGGGAGCAGGAAGGGATGTGGAGGGCAAGGGAAGTGTCTCCTTCTCTGGAGACTTTCAAGGCCTGTCTGGACATGTTCCTGTGTGACCTGCCCAAGGTGAACTTGTTCCTGGGGGGAGGGGGGGTGTTGGCCTCGATGGTCTCCAGAGGTCCCTTCCAATTCCAACCATTCTGTGACTCTGTGGAGCAGGAAGGGATATGGCTGGCCAGGGATGCTGAGCAGAGCACAGCACATCCCACCTGGCTGAACTTCCAGATCTGCAGCACCAACTTTCCACTTGCATGCTGGGCAAGCTGGCAGCTGGGTGCCCACAGAGGCCTCCCCAGGTGCCCGCTGGTGCCAGGGCTGAGCTGCCCAGCCACGCTCCCTGGCTGATCTCCCAGCGCCTCCCCGGGTGTCCCCAGCCTGATGTCCCTGAAGCTGCTCAGGCCGTGCTGAATGGAAGCAGCTCTAATGTGGGAGGCAGATGGGCACCTCACAAAGCCCCTCACCTCTCCAAGCTGGTCTGGCCACATGCCTGATTACATCCTAATACTGAAGTTAGAATTGATACAGTGGCTCTGGGGTGATTCAATTAGTGCAGCAGGCATGAAGAAAACAGCACAAAGAGATGTGGTAGTTAGAAAGTCATTTTCTTTTGATCATTATAGCATCTCACACGTGGAAGCAGAAAATTATAGGCTCATGTGTCTTTGCTTAATATCCTCTGGGGCCAGATTTGTCCTAACAGTGAAGTTAGCTGTCAGCATTGACAAAATCATGTGGTGTTGATGAATTTACAGTGCTGCTCTTAAAAGCTGAAGCAGGATCCAGGAAACGGCTGCCAGACAAACGTATTCAGCTTCCATAAAATCACCTTTTCCCTCCCCACCCCTGCCTTGGCTGCAGGCCCTTCACTGCCTTTGTGGTGCCTTGGCTGCTGCTGCCAGGCTGGGCCAGGAGCCAGCTGACTTTGTGCTGCCTTTCTTCTCGGGGTGCCACAGCCCACGCTGCCCTGGGACCCCTCTCTGTGCACCTGTGTCCTAAAAGCCTCACAAGCAGACACCTCACACCATCAGGAGGTTTAGATGGTGCAATAAGCACTGTTTTTTCAGCTCCCAGAGCAGGTTTGGTTCTGCACAGTGGCAACCAGTGAGACTCAAGCTCTTGCCATCACCACAGGACAGGCATGACAGCATATTGTGGCTTCCAGGACTTAAAGGGCCAATAAGAAAGCAGGGCCTGCTGTGACCGGACAAGGGGTGATCATCTGAACTACAAGAGGGAGATTCAGAGTAGAGAGAAGGAAGAAGTTTGGTACTCTGAGGGTGGTGAGACACTGGCCCAGGTTGCCCAGGGACAGGAGGGGTCCCCTTCCCAAACCTTGCAGGAAAACTGCTGTTTGGGAAGGGAGTCCCATTCTCCGTGGTCTGGGCTTTTTTGGTAACAAAACAATTATCTGCTGATGGAGCTCACCCAGCCTCCCTGGAGCACCACCCTGAGGCAGCAGAGAAGCTGGGCTCCCTGTCCTGGGGGGACTCTGCTCAGCACCACCATGGTGCTGCAGGCTGGCCAGACCCTCAGCCTGCCTCTGGCAGCACCTCCACATTCCCCTAGTGCTCATTGGGGTTTGATTCTGCAACTAAACATGCACCAACCTCCTGAACCCAAAGGCCTTTGGTGCCTCACCCACTGTCTGTCCTGCCACTGTCCCACCAGGTGTGGACCATCTCCCTCCAGAGGGAGGCACAGCCCTAACCCAAGCTGCTTCCAGCTGCTGGACACTGCTCAACACTAAAAACACCAGGTCGAGTCGTGGTGTGGCCAGACCCCTGCATTTATTCCAGGTCACCATGTCCTTCCCTGCCCTAGAGAGGTGGAAAGGTTCAAAGGTCCTTTGCCTCTTGCCTGGAGAATCTTCTTGCTGTAAGATCCTCAGCACCGCCGCAGCGGGGCCGGCGCAGCCTAATCGCTTCTGCGCGGCAGGAGCTCCTCTGCTCATTAGCTGAGCTGTGCTCATTGCTTTGCCCTTGCTGGAGCAGCCACAACACTGCTGCTGTATTTAATACAAACCCAGCTCAGCTGCTCTCGCCGCACGCAGGCACACCAAGGGTCCTGCTGAACAAATCTGGATTTGATTGGCTTTGTGGCTTCTTGTTTTGAGAACAGATAAATATTTTGGCTGTGGAAAAGCTTCTCCCATGGCACCACAGAGTCATGGCACCAGAGTCATAGCACCACTGAGTCATGGCACCACAGAGTCATGGTACCACAGACCCATGGAACCACAGACCCATGGCACCACAGAGTCACAGAACCATTCAGTCATAGAGTCTTAGAACTGCTTCGGTTGGAAGAGACCTTTCAGATCATGGAGCCCAACCCTTAACCCAGCCCTAAACCAGGGCTTTCCCCTTTCACCTCTGTGCCCACCCTTCCTCTGCAGAAGGATATTCCCAGCACAGTTCCACACACTTGGCTGGAATGTATTTGTTCTTTTAACATTTCAAATCAGGAGGTGAGCCTGAGAAGGATTTTTTTCCCTTCAGAAATGCTATTTCTAACTAACTTCAGGATTTTGGGGGCAGGGAGTTTTGTGCAGTTTGTTCATCTTGAGGAATCTCTTTACCTTCTATTCTTCCATCTCTGTCTGGTCTTCAAGATATGCTAATCAGTGTGTAAGTATATCCTTTCAAATAATTACCATACATTATGCTCTACTCATCTCTGTATAATTTCCTCATATGCATAATCGTATTTGACTTCCTTATGAATGTAAAAACCATCTTACCTTGGGCAAGTTAATCTTCATTGATTGAATATCAAATTCATTTGAATGTGTTAGCAAAGCCTTCCCCCTCCCTCCCCAACAGGGGAAAACCAAAGAGAAATGCACATTTCCTAGCCTGGTGCTGATGAATTTGTGTGTGGGTTTTGGTCTTTATGTCGCATTTTGCTCTTTAATTCCCTTTTGTTGCCCTTTTTCCTTAACTAGAAATTAGTAAAAACAGAGACCCCAACTAGCAGCAGCTCTGCCTGTACTTTCATATGCAAAATGCTCCTTTCACTCCCTGCTTCTGAGAGGAAGAATCAAGGAACTGCAGCACCTTGATGATAACTAACTTCAAAAGGGTGAAAAGCAAAGCCAAGAAGCCCTTAAACTGAGGCACCATCCCCTCAGGACCGGGTGGGCAAGCAAATCAGCCGTTCTCCTTCAGGCTCCTGGTGGCTTTTGGTAGCAACAAACCTCATGCACAGCCCTATCACTGCTCCTCTGAGCCTCCCACCAGCACCTGGGCTTCAGCCCAGCCTGCTGATTGGTCTGGACGCTGAAGAAGGTCTGACTGACTCTGACCCTGCCCCTCCTCCCAGCCAGACTCATAACCTCCTGAAAATCTTCTCACACACCCTTCTGTGGGGTTGGGTCCAAGGCTACAGGAGGAAAAATGCCCAGGAGATGGATGGTGACATCCCAGCCCCAGAAAAAGCCACCAGCAGGGATAGGTTTTCACCTGAGCTTGTTCTCAGGATGGGAGAAGCCATCCCTGCTGTCATGCTCTTGCTTTCCCAATGTCACATGCAGCACCACCTCCTTGGAGGCCAAAAATGTCCCTGCACATCTCCCACCTTTGTGCCTCCCATCTGCCATTGCTCCACCTGAGCCTGCTGACCAAGAACCTCTACCATGTCCCTTTGTCCATCCAGCAACCCACAACATGGAGTCTTCTGCCCATGTTACAGCAAGAGGCTGTTTGGGAATACTGCTTCAGGAGCCACGTGGGGAACTGCTCATGGCTGTGCTGGGGCAGGAATCCTACCTGCATCTGATGGAGAAAGTGACCTTCAGGCTGACTGCTTGTCCCCAGCTTCTAGGCTACAAAATACTCCCAGCTGAGTTTAAATGTTGTGAAAGTTTTGGGTTTGCCTTAAACAAAAAGTTGAAATAATAACAGTGTGAAAATGTATGAATTCCAGCAACATCCAAATATCCCCAGATTAGGTTTCTCACTGGCCTCAGCTGGAGCAGACAGCACTAAATCAGTGCTCGGGAGATGTCCTGGAGACGCTTTCTTATCCAGCATTTGGGAAGCAAACAAGACCATCAGCTACACCCCAACCTTGCCCATGGCAGAGTCCTGCCAAGCTCCAGGCAACAGTCAGCATTGTTCCACCACAGCACTGCTCCTCCCAGCCCAGCAGCAGTGCCCCTGTGGGGGCTGTGCCATTGTGTCTGGCAGGGTGATGAGTGGTGCAGCCCTGGACAGATGTGGTCACCTTCTCCTCAGCTCTCCTTTAGACTCCAATCAGCTGCTTTGTCACTTCTGCAGCTCTGACAGACTCAGTTGGGACCCTTCATAGAATCACATTTGGGTTGGAAAAGGCCTCTAAGATCATCCAGTCCAGACATCAACCCAACACCACCATGGCCACCAAGCCCTGTCCCCAAGTGCCATGACCACACGTTTCTGAACACCTCCAGGGATGGGGACTCCACCACCTCTCTGGGCAGCCTGTGCCAATCCTTGACCACTGTTGCAGCAAAGAAATTGTTCCTCATCTCCAACCTAATCCTGCCCTGGCACAATTTCAGGCCATTTCCTCCCCTCACCCACTCTTGTGCACAAATGGCTGCTCTAGTGGAGGTCCCCTGGGAAGGTGACCAGGGGCAGTGGGGACAAGGAGCAGCTTTACCACGTGGAACATTTCTCAGGGCCTGGCCAACACCTTTCAATGGGGATTTAATGATGATGAGCAGCAGTCTCCTTCCTGCTTTTACGTCACCCCTGGGAGGCTGGGGGGCAGCAGCTTTCACGGCCGCCTTGCACTTTCTCTGACCCTCAACCTCGGGGCCAGCACTTTTATGGGGATGAGGCAGCACTGCTCCTGCAACCTGCCTCGGGGGCCCTGAAAAATTAGGCTGAATCAAAGCAGAAAATGAGTTTTCATTTATCTTGTGATGATGCACGAGGTTACATGAAAGACAAATAGCTGCTTCTGCCTCTTCCTTTGTCATTGTCACCGCAATTAATAGGCTGTGGCCTTCGTTACTATGTTAGCACTAAAGAGACCGCGGCCCCGGGGGACGGTCACGGGAGGAGAGAAGCAGCACAGGCCCCGGAAGTCCTCTCAGGCCACCATGTGCTGACCTGCTGCTTCCTCACTGCTGCTGCAGTGCTGGAGACTCAGCTGGGTGAGGAGAGCACTGCCAGAGCCACTCTGCCACCTCCAGCACTAGTGTCACCAGACCCATTGCCTCCAGCAGCGACCTCCCCAGTCCCATTGCCTCCAGCAGCGACCTCCGCGGTCCCATTGCCTCCAGCAGTGACCTCCCCGGTCCCATTGCCTCCAGCAGCGACCTCCCCAGTCCCATTGCCTCCAGCAGCGACCTCCCCGGTCCCATTGCCTCCAGCAGCGACCTCCGCGGTCCCATTGCCTCCAGCAGCGACCTCCCCAGTCCCATTGCCTCCAGCAGCGACCTCCCCGGTCCCATTGCCTCCAGCAGCGACCTCCGCCCATTGGTCCCATTGCCTCCAGCAGCGACCTCCGCGGTCCCATTGCCTCCAGCAGTGACCTCCCGGTCCCATTGCCTCCAGCAGCGACCTCCCCGGTCCCACTGGCTCCAGCACCAATCTCCCTGGTCCCACTGGCTTCAGCAGCAGTGTCACCAGTTCGTCTCAGCACTGGAGCCACCTCCACTCTGTCCTTCCCTATAGCTCTCATAGCCTCCTGTGCCTCGCTTCTCTGTGCCAGCCGCGGGGTCAGCCTCACTCCAATCTCTGCCAAAGCCCTCATGGCCTCTCTCCTCACACCACAGCCACAAGACCACTGCGCTCCTTCGCTGCACAACCACCAAACCCCATCCCAGCGGAGTTAGGAAGCAGTCACAGCTGTTTCCACATGAAGCAGGCAGGATGGGGCCTCACCTCTGCCCTGCACCACCTCACAGAGAAGGTGAGCTGTACTGCGCTGCGCTGCGCTGTGCTGTGCTGTGCTGTTCTGGGCTGTGCTGTGCTGTGCTGTGCTGTGCTGTACTGCGCTGCGCTGTGCTGTGCTGTGCTGTTCTGGGCTGTGCTGTGCTGTGCTGTGCTGTACTGCGCTGCGCTGTGCTGTGCTGTTCTGGGCTGTGCTGTGCTGTTCTGGGCTGTGCTGTGCTGGGCTGTGCTGGGCTGTGCTGGGCTGTGCTGCGCTGTGCTGTTCTGGGCTGTGCTGTGCTGTGCTGTGCTGTACTGCGCTGCACTGTGCTGTGCTGGGCTGTGCTGTGCTGGGCTGTGCTGTGCTGTTCTGGGCTGTGCTGGGCTGCGCTGCGCTGTGCTGTGCTGTGCTGTACTGCGCTGCACTGTGCTGTGCTGGGCTGTGCTGTGCTGTTCTGGGCTGTGCTGTGCTGGCTGTGCTGGGCTGTGCTGGGCTGTGCTGGGCTGTGCTGGGCTGCGCTGTGCTGTGCTGTTCTGGGCTGTGCTGTGCTGTGCTGTTCTGGGCTGTGCTGGGCTGTGCTGCGCTGTGCTGTACTGCGCTGCGCTGCGCTGTGCTGCGCTGTTCTGTGCTGTGCTGTGCTGTTCTGGGCTGTGCTGGGCTGTGCTGGGCTGTGCTGCGCTGTGCTGCGCTGCGCTGCGCTGTACTGCGCTGCGCTGCGCTGCGCTGTTCTGCGCTGTTCTGTGCTGTTCTGTGCTGTTCTGTGCTGTGCTGGGCTGTGCTGGGCTGTGCTGGGCTGTGCTGTGCTGTGCTGGGCTGTGCTGCACTGTGCTGCGCTGTGCTGTGCTGCGCTGCGCTGCGCTGCGCTGTGCTGTTCTGGGCTGTGCTGTGCTGTGCTGCACTGTGCTGTGCTGCGCTGTGCTGTGCTGCGCTGTGCTGTGCTGCGCTGTGCTGTGCTGCACTGCGCTGCGCTGTGCTGTGCTGTTCTGGGCTGTGCTGTGCTGTGCTAAGCTGTGCTGTGCTGTGCTATGCTGTGCTGCGCTGTGCTGTGCTGCACTGCTGGGCTGTGCTGTGCTGTTCTGGGCTGTGCTGTGCTGTGCTGCACTGCGCTGTGCTGTGCTGTGCTGTGCTGCGCTGTGCTGTTCTGTGCTGTTCTGTGCTGTGCTGTGCTGCGCTGTGCTGTGCTGTGTGCTGTGCTGCGCTGTGCTGTGCTGCACTGCTGCGCTGTGCTGTGCTGTTCTGGGCTGTGCTGTGCTGTGCTGCACTGTGCTGTGATGTGCTGTGCTGTGCTGCGCTGTGCTGTGCTGCGCTGTGCTGTGCTGCACTGCGCTGCGCTGCGCTGTGCTGTTCTGGGCTGTGCTGTGCTGTGCTGCACTGTGCTGTGATGTGCTGCGCTGTGCTGTGCTGTACTGTGCGCTGTGCTGTGCTGTTCTGGGCTGTGCTGTGCTGTGCTGCACTGTGCTGTGATGTGCTGCGCTGTGCTGTGCTGCGCTGTGCTGTGCTGCACTGTGCTGTGCTGCGCTGTGCTGTGCTGCGCTGTGCTGTGCTGCGCTGTGCTGTGCTGCACTGCGCTGCGCTGTGCTGTGCTGTTCTGGGCTGTGCTGTGCTGTGCTAAGCTGTGCTGTGCTGTGCTATGCTGTGCTGCGCTGTGCTGTGCTGCACTGCGCTGCGCTGTGCTGTGCTGTTCTGGGCTGTGCTGTGCTGTGCTGCACTGCGCTGTGCTGTGCTGTGCTGTGCTGCGCTGTGCTGTTCTGTGCTGTTCTGTGCTGTGCTGTGCTGCGCTGTGCTGTGCTGCGCTGTGCTGTGCTGCGCTGTGCTGTGCTGCACTGCGCTGCGCTGTGCTGTGCTGTTCTGGGCTGTGCTGTGCTGTGCTGCACTGTGCTGTGATGTGCTGTGCTGTGCTGCGCTGTGCTGTGCTGCGCTGTGCTGTGCTGCACTGCGCTGCGCTGCGCTGTGCTGTTCTGGGCTGTGCTGTGCTGTGCTGCACTGTGCTGTGCTGTGCTGCGCTGTGCTGTGCTGCGCTGTGCTGTGCTGCACTGCGCTGCGCTGTGCTGTGCTGTTCTGGGCTGTGCTGTGCTGTGCTGCACTGCGCTGCGCTGCGCTGTGCTGTTCTGGGCTGTGCTGTGCTGTGCTGCACTGTGCTGTGATGTGCTGCGCTGTGCTGTGCTGTACTGCGCTGCGCTGTGCTGTGCTGTTCTGGGCTGTGCTGTGCTGTGCTGCACTGTGCTGTGATGTGCTGCGCTGTGCTGTGCTGCGCTGTGCTGTGCTGCACTGTGCTGTGCTGCGCTGTGCTGTGCTGTTCTGGGCTGCGCTGGGCTGTGCTGCGCTGTGCTGCGCTGTGCTGCGCTGGGCTGCGCTGCGCTGCGCTGTGCTGGGCTGTGCTGCGCTGTTCTGGGCTGTACTGGGCTGTGTTGGGCTGTGCTGTTCTGGGCTGTGCTGGGCTGTGCTGTGCTGTGCTGTTCTGGGCTGTGCTGTGCTGTTCTGGGCTGTGCTGTTCTGGGCTGTGCTGTGCTGCGCTGTGCTGTGCTGTGCTGTGCTGGTCTGGGCTGTGCTGCGCTGTGCTGTTCTGGGCTGTGCTGTGCTGTTCTGGGCTGTGCTGTTCTGGGCTGTGCTGTGCTGGGCTGGGCTGGGCTGTGCTGGGCTGTGCTGGGCTGGGCTGTGCTGGGCTGTGCTGGGCTGTGCTGTTCTGGGCTGTGCTGGGCTGTTCTGGGCTGTGCTGTGCTGTGCTGTTCTGGGCTTTGCTGTTCTGGGCTGTGCTGTGCTGCGCTGGGCTGTGCTGTGCTGTTCTGGGCTGTGCTGTGCTGGGCTGTGCTGTGCTGGGCTGTGCTGTGCTGTGCTGGGCTGTGCTGTGCTGTGCTGTTCTGGGCTGTGCTGTTCTGGGCTGTGCTGTGCTGGGCTGTGCTGTGCTGTGCTGGGCTGTGCTGTGCTGGGCTGTTCTGGGCTGTGCTGCGCTGGGCTGTGCTGCGCTGGGCTGTGCTGCGCTGGGCTGTGCTGCGCTGGGCTGGGCTTTGCTGTTCTGGGCTGTGCTGTGCTGGGCTGTGCTGTGCTGTGCTGTTCTGGGCTGTGCTGTTCTGGGCTGTGCTGTGCTGCTCTGGGCTCTGCTGTTCTGGGCTGTGCTGCGCTGGGCTGTGCTGCGCTGGGCTGTTCTGGGCTGTGCTGTGCTGTACTGTTCTGGGCTGTGCTGTTCTGGGCTGTGCTGCGCTGGGCTGTGCTGCGCTGGGCTGTGCTGCGCTGGGCTGTTCTGGGCTGTGCTGTGCTGTACTGTTCTGGGCTGTGCTGTTCTGGGCTGTGCTGTTCTGGGCTGTGCTGTTCTGGGCTGTGCTGGGCTGTGCTGTTCTGGGCTGTGCTGTTCTGGGCTGTGCTGTTCTGGGCTGTGCTGTGCTGTACTGTTCTGGGCTGTGCTGTTCTGGGCTCTGCTGCGCTGGGCTGTGCTGCGCTGGGCTGTGCTGCGCTGGGCTGTTCTGGGCTGTGCTGTGCTGTACTGTTCTGGGCTGTGCTGTTCTGGGCTGTGCTGTTCTGGGCTGTGCTGTGCTGCGCTGGGCTGTGCTTGGCTGGGCTGGGCTGTGCTGTGCTGTTCTGGGCTCTGCTGCGCTGGGCTGTGCTGCGCTGGGCTGTGCTGCGCTGGGCTGTTCTGGGCTGTGCTGTGCTGTACTGTTCTGGGCTGTGCTGTGCTGGGCTGTGTGGTGCCTTGGCTGAGAAGGATCTCGAGCTGACACTGGTCCAGGGGACACAGCCAGACTTGTCCTCTCTTCACCTTGGTGCTGCCAAGCCCTGAGGGATTTGTTCTGCTGGTTAATGCCATCTGCTCACTTTTCAGACTGTGTGGCTCCAAAGTGCCCAGAATCAGCTCATATTTCCCCTGCTGCCTCTGTCCTTCCACTGCTGAGGATGAAGATACCAAAAGGCTTCCAACTCTGCTGTCCCACCATGTTCCCCGCCAGGGATCTGCAGTGCTGGGGTCCCATGTGCAGAACCAGACTTCTCCCTTACTCCAGCTTGAGGTTCCAACATGTTGGAAGCTCTTTATACCTGTCACAGAAAAACTTGGCTGCATAATGAGAAGCTTAAGTCTACCCCAAACTGTCCCCAGACGTTGTGGGCTGTGCTGCCATTAATCCTGGGCTTCCCATTCAAAGCCAGCTCTGCCCTGCAACCTGATGTTGACCTTTATCATTAACTTTTTTTTGTGGTGCTAAAACACTTTGAGAGGCTTTGGTGGACCCTATCCTTCTGTGCTTCACTCTTCTCCATAATTGGTGTTTTGGGAGGTTAATTGAAAAGGAATCCATGATTGGCAAAGCAAAATTAGGGGAATTTGGTAGGGATTAAACATGTCCTGAAACAGGAGGAAGAGAAATGTTTACCTGGGAAAATGGAATTGTCATGCTGAGGGATGCATTCCCTGTGCCACAGCTGGGGCTGTTCCCACATCTTCAGCTCCTGGAAGAGGCATGCAGGGGCTGGGCCAGAGCAGAAGATGCTGTGGGTCTGCAGGCTCATTTCAATCTAAATGCAGTTAACATGCTCAGAGTCATTTGGGATAAATGGGATACTTAAGGACACATGATGGCTAATCTCTGCTATGACATTTGAGGAGGAGGAATAATTTAGAGGAGGGTATTGTACTGCTCACCAGCTATCCCCTCTCTCCCATCACCAGTGGAATTGTCAGAGGGTAGCTGGGCATGCTGCTGGCTCCTCCTGGACAAAGGTCGTGAGACAAGACTGGAGATGGGGAAGAAATTCTGTACAGTGAGGGTGGGGAGACACTGGCACAGGCTGCCCAGGGAGGCTGTGGCTGCCTCCTCTCTGGAGGTGTTCAAGGCCAGGCTGGATGAGGCCTTGAGCAACCTGGGCTGGTGGGAGGTGTCCGTGCCCATGGCAGGGGGTTGGAACTGGATGAGCTTTGAGGTCCCTTCCAATCCAACCCATTCTGAGATTCTGTGATTCTCTGACATCTCACCAACGTTCTCCAGCTGCTCTGCAGATGCATTACTGACCCTGTTCTGCAGAGGGGGAACTGAGTCACACAGCTCCGAGATGGTGCCACAGAGCCCCTAAGCCAGGCTCCTGGGGCATTTACAGGGAAGAGAGCAGTCAGGCAGCTCACTTGCTGGCAGTGATCCATGTCCCTGGGGCAGGTCCAGCCCCTGCTGCTCCCCTGGCTTCCCAGCCACAGCAAGGAGTACCTGAGGGGTTTGTGCAGCAGAGCTCAGCCAGGACTGCTCCTGTTTCCAAATGTAGACATTTTTCACACGTCCCTTTGGATGCAGACCCTGGGATTTGCACCTCGCTCCCTGCTGAGGCTCTTTCAAGCACGGATTTCTTGATCTGAGCTTGAAAAACCGTCACAAATGATCAGCAGAATGGAGAAAGCCAAAAGGTTTTCAGCTGATTGTCCACAGCCTTTGTTCAGCACAGCTTTGGCTAAGCCCTGGTGCCAGGTGCCACTGATGGCACTGCTGGAGCAGAGGCATCGATAGACAAATATTGATTACACCAATTGTAGTAGCATGGGTCTGAGGGAGTTGCAAGGCTGTAAAAGTGTCACATTGCTGCTTCCCAAGCCCTGACCCCTCTGAACTCAACAGCAGAACTTCCCTTGCCTTCCTGGAGCTGGGATTTCGCCCCTAGATGGCTCTAGGATATAAGTTGTTCCAGGCGATGCTGAAGGATGGTTTGCAGCTCCCCACTCCCTGGCTGCATCACAGCAGTGCCTGAGGGTCTGGGTATTGCCTCCAGATGCTGATGAGCAGTGGGTGGCCTTGTCCCAGAGCATCTGTGTAGCCCGTGCCACTCGGTACCATGCATGGAGCCATGTGCCCACAGAAGAGACCCAGCAGCATTTTAGGCTGCTCCCTGAACCCACGGCAAGACCTCACTTGATTCCTGTCAGTGAAGCCCCCAGCTCTGCTACAGAATCACACAATCATTAAGGTTGGAAAAGCCCTCTAGGATCATCCAGTCCAAACTTCAACTCAACACCACCACAGCCACCAAGCCCTGTCCCCAGGTGCCATGGCCACACGTTTCTGGAACACTCCCAGGGATGGGGACTCCACCACCTCCCTGGGCAGCCTGCTCCAATCCCTGACCAGTGTGCTGCTGGTGTTGTGAGCAGCAGGGCTGGATCAGGAATGTGGTTCTCAGGGTGAAGAGCAAATGCACCAATGTCTTGCTTTGATAGAGTGCCAGGCTGGAAGGGATCCCGAGGATCATCTGCTCCAACCTTTCTAGGTGATGGTGCAGGTGAGATGAGCTGGCACAGCAGCCTGCCAAGCTGAGGCTTCAAACTGCCCGATGCAGGGGAATCCACTGCTGCCCTTGAGAGATGCTTCTTTGGATAGGCAGAAGATGTGTAGGGAAAGGGAAGGGAAAGTGACAGGGAGAGGAGGGAAAAGGCAACTTGGGGAAAGAAGCAAGGCGATTGCTCTTCCCTCCTCCTCTGCTGGTGAAGCTTTCTCCACCTCCTGGTGATTAAAGCACAACTGATGTGGGCAGGCTCTCCCTGCCCACAGGCACATCGCCCGCTGCCGCCCCTCAGATGAGAAGTTTAAGCAGCAGTGCTGGAGTGGTGGGGAGAGTGCTGCCACCTGCACCCCAACACATGGTCATGATGCTTGCAGAAAGATCAAGAGCAGCTCTGTGCAAGGCTCTGTACATTTAATGCAGCTGATCATTTAGTGCCAGCTGTCTGGGGGTTCTCAGCACAGAGGTGGGATGCAGGCCTCCAGCTGCATGCAGTGATGCTGACCGGTCCTGAGCCACGCAGGCTGTGGTGCCTGCATCACCCTGGCCCTTTGCTAGATGTTCAGAGATTCACAGAATGGGTTGGGTTGGAAGGGACCTTAGAGACCATCCAGCTCTAACCCCCTGCCATGGGCAGGGACACCTCCCACCAGCTCAGGTTGCTCAAGGCCTCATCCAGCCTGGCCTTGAGCACCTCCAGGGAGAGGACATCCACAGCCTCCCTGGGCAGCCTGTTCCAGTCTCTCACTGCATTCCATTTCTTCCCCATCTCTAGTCTAAACCTGCCCTCCTCAAGCCGTTGCCTGAGGCAGTAAAAGGACTGTGGTTACAGGTTGGACTCGATGATCTTCGAGGTCTCTTCCAACCTTGGTAATACTGTGATACTGTGACTCAGCCCTGGGGTGCCTGTGTGACCCTGGCACCAGAGCCAGAGCTGTCAGCCCTCCCCCCGCCCCCCTCCTTGGCCTCTGACGTGCACAAGAAGCAAGCAAGAGGGAAAAACCTGTGACGTGCACAAGCAGCAAGCAAGAGGGAAAAACCTGTGCTGTGGTGTCCCTGCTGCCAGTGTCACAGCAGAGGAACTCCAAGCCTCGTGTTCCTCCAGCCTGACAGAGGCAAAGGCTCTCAGCATCACCCTGCCCACAGCAAGAGCTCCCTGCCTGTCTCCACAGGCCGTGCAGGGGCCAAGGACTGGCTCTCTGCGCTGACCACAATATGTTACGGTTCAGTGGAAGGACCTTAAACTTACAGACAAGGACAAGGCAGTAAAAGATGAAGCACCTGAACCCCCATTTCCAGATGAGCAGACCCCAGGTGTGTGCTAGGGAGCAGTTAAATTTCATCATTACCCTTTCTTCTATGGTATTTTTTATAGTCCTTTTTACTACTGGCACTAAAGGTGCCGGACGCATCCCAGGAGCTAAGAGGACATCACTCGTCAGGCTGACTGCTGGCTGGTATAAAAAATGACAAGTCCTGGCCTAATCTCTCTGATAACTGTGTTCTGCATGGCCCATCCATCTCCACGGAGGAGTTTTGGTGAGGCCAGAAGACAAGAACATCACAGCATTTAAGAATGAAAAATTAAGTGCCCTTTTGAGCACAGCATGCAGCTCCTGGCTGCTGAAGTGCTCTGCTGCTGCTGCCCAGGTGTGAGCATGGCCCTGCACTTGCTGCAGCCCTGCTCCTGCTCTCAGCCTTCACTGGGCTGCAGACAGGAAAACAGACACAGTCCTGGGCTCCCCTTCACTTGGAGATCTCTGCAAACACAGACACTGGGCACTGATGATGTTGCATCCAAGTCAGGTTCTCCTGATGGCTCTGAAGCTTTCCCTGCCTGGCTGCAGTGCAGCACTGCCAAAGAGCAGGTGGAGATCTGCAGCCCCAGAGGCAGGACAGCATGGCTCTGCCCAGCTCCCTCCCATCCCTCCATCCACTCACAGATGTTGCAGCTTCATGTGAACTGGCAGCATAGCAAATTGTAATTTAATTAACTCTGAAGCATTCCTGCAATCCAGGCTGACAGGGCTCCCCAGCCCCCTGGCCCAGGAGTCCTGCTGCATGGCCTCTTCTGGCAGGCCAGGGCTATCGTCTGAGGAGCCAAAGTTGGTCGAGTCATCTTGGCAGGACAACCTGAAGCCCTGACACTGGAGCTCAAGCTCCCACTGCACTCCTGGGTGTCAGCAAGCCCTGGGGCTCACCAAAGCCCAGCCTGGCTTGTTTTAAGGCCTTGTTGCTCATTTGAAAGACTGAAAACAACTTTAGGGGAAAGGAGCCAGATGCATGGTCTCAGAGAAGGTCCCTGCCTGGCAGAGGCAGGCACTGAGCTACAGGAAGCACCTGCAGGGAGAGGGGAAGGCAGTTGTTAAATACACAGATTCTCTGAGCAGGTGAGCAAGGAGTGAGTCGCCTGAGCAGGGAGATGGGCATCCAAGTCTCTTAGAGACACCCTGAGCCCTTCCCCATGTTTCACCCATGGTGCTGAGAGGGGCTTGGTAGAGCTGGGCTGATGCTGGGTGAGGTCCTGATTTCCTTGAGCCTCAGCTCTCCCTCAGCCACAGCCAGACCAGGACATTGCCCTCAGCACAGAGCTTTGCAAGCTGGTGGGGCAAGGAGCTGCTCCCCCCACAGCACAGGCACCAAGACAAGCCCTTGGCCTCAGCAGCACGTGGGCCAGCGTGCCGGAAAGCAAAGGCTCCACAGCCCCTTTTGGGTCCCTAATGAGGAACTGTCCTAGGTCACTTGAAATGGCTCCTTGCATCCTTCTCCAGCCCTGAGGTGTCCCTCTGAGCAAGGCAACTCTCCTGGGCTTTAACGGGGAGGAGGCAGCCAGCATTAAAGCAGCACCCAAGGGAGAGGAGGAAATTTTCCACTGAAACCTACTTTTTGTGGAAAATTGGGTTTGCAGCAAAATGACAGCAAGTGCTGCCTCTTTTCCTGCTGCTTTGAGTTCTCATCAGCAAATTAAAGAGAACAACACTGTGACAGTTGCTTTCCCAATCTTTTCCTTTTCAAGCCTCTTTTGCCCAAAGGCTGTAAAAGATACTTTGGTCCCTCCCACAGTTTTTCATGTTTCTTATGTTCAGCTTCCTGATGCAAACCGAGGATTCTGTGTCAGGAATTCAACCCAATGCCACTCCCCCACTCCTCTCCCCCAAACCCTTCCTGGGCTCCCACAGCCCTCGTGTCCAGGACACAGACATGTGGCTTTCACTCTCCCAGAGCCTGGGCATCTCCATCCCTTCCCATGGGGTTTGAGTGGATTTCAGGCTTCCTGATTCTCCTCATCCTTCCACTGAAGCTGTTTGCCACAATCCATGTCCTGGACATTATCTCTGTTCCCTCCTCTGTTGTACCTTATCACATGCAGAGGAGCTGTGTGGCACACCCTGTCGGGCACGGAGCCGCTGGGCTGCTGTCAGTGCCATGATGAGTGACAGCAGCACGTCTGGCACGGGTGGCCCCGATGGAAAATCAGCTTTGTGCTCCTTCCTCCACTGAAGACAGAAAACAAGCAGTGCTCACCCAGCACCCTGGCAGCACAGAACAGAACAGAATCATGGAAAAGTCCTCTCAGATCATCCAGTCCAACCAGCAACCCAACACCACCATGGCCACCAAGCCCTGTTCCCAGGTGCCATGGCCACAGGTTTCTGGAACACCTCCAGGCATGGGGACTCCACCACCTCCCTGGGCAGCCTGTGCCAGTCCCTGACCACTCCTGCAGCAAAGAAATTGTTCCTCACCTCCAGCCTGATATTGGTTGCAACCTGAGGTTGTTACCTCCCCTGGCACAACCCAAGGCCATTTCCTCTCATCTTACCTCTAGTAACTTGGGAGAAGAGACCAACCCCACCTCACAGCAGCCTCCTCTCAGGGGGCTGTAGAGGTCTCCCCTCAGCCTCCTCTTCTCCTGACTGAACAGGCCCATGGCTTCAGCAGGAAGTGGTGCAAGGCTCAGCCTGGGCAGACAGGTCACAGCACTGCTCCTAACGTTCATCTGAGGTAGCTTCCACAGAAATCTTTCAACCCTTCTCAGCACTGGAGCAGCAGCACCTGGTAACTGCAGCCCTTTTCTGGGGGCTCTGAGCAACATCAGTGAAAACTGCTGAATAAATTCTGCCAGTTAAACCACCTGGTTCCCTCCCTTCTACCTGGTGCTAAAGGAAGTTTCATTTCTGAAATCATTCATCACTGGATCTCCAAAGCCCCATAAAGCTGTGAACCTGTGAATCCTGCCTGGTGTATAATCTTCTAATCTCCTCCTCCTTAATCTGCTCACTATGGAAACCCCTGTCATTAGGAAACAAATGGCTTGGTGGGCTGCCTTGTGATTTGCAAGGCAAGATGTAAAAAGAGGGCGAAGCTGATCTGGGAGGACAGGATAAATTACTGTGGTGTTTGCCTCGGTCATGCAAAGGAGCTAAAGAGTGCCTGGTGATAAACCAGCAGCCCTCTTAGCAGAGGGGAGTTTGAAAAGCAGAAGGGGGATGCTGTTGGCTGCCTTATCCTGGCTGCCCTCTTCCTGCCAGGGTGGTTATCATGGATTCATGGAATCAGGGAACGGGTTGGGCTGGAAGGGGCCCTAAAGATCAACCAGTTTCAATCCCCCTGCCAAGGGCAGGGGCACCTCCCACTGGATCAGGCTGTTCAAGGCCTCATTGAGCAAGTGCCTGAGGTTTTTTTAACTTGGAGGACAAACCCAATCTGAACAATAAAATCCTAGAAACACAAAGGCTGGAAAAGGCCTCCAAGGTCATCCAGTCCAACACTCAACACAACACCACCATGCCCACCAGACCCTGTCCCCAAGTGCCATGGACACAGGCTTCTGAACATCTCCATGGATGGTGACTCCTCCACCTTCCTGGGCAGCCTGTGCCAATCCCTGACCACTCTGGCAGCATCATCCAGTCCAGCTCCCTGGTAGAGCAGGGTCACCTAGATCATGTTGCACAGGATGGCATCCCGGTGGATTTGGAAGGCATCGGAGAAGGAGACTCCACACCCCTCTGGGCAGCCTGCTCCAGGGCTCCAGCACCCTCACATCAAAGAAGTTTCTCCTTAAGGAACAGCCTGATCCAGCCCAGCTCTCCCAGCAGCACCTTGCACTCCTCTGCCAAACACAGACTCAAACCCAAGAGGAGCAACAACAACAACAACAACTGAATGCCTCTGGTTGCTTATTCACAGCCAATGCTTCTGTTTCCCTTCAAGCAAGCCATTAAACTCGTTGGCTCCTGCCTAGACACTCATTTTCTTTCTCCAAGAAGCTGTGTGTTAGGAATTATGGTGATGAGGTATAAATCAAATCCACACTTAAGTCAAAAGGCTGATGCCAGCTAAACACGTCCTAGGTATGACCAGCAGCACAGTGCCATGAGCCACCAGCAGCCAATCCACTCAGCTGCTTCATTACAGATGGATAATTAATGTCCAGCCATAACCTGCTGCCTTGAGTGTGTTGCTCTTGAGAAAGAAAAAACAACAAAAGAGCACCCCAACATTTTCAGGCAGTCTTAAACAGTGCAGTTGGAAGGAGGCAATTGTGGAACATTAATTTTTTTATCAATCAGGTGAGCAGCTCAGAGTTATTGATCTTGTCCCAAGGAACAAGGGACAGGACAACATAAAATGGCCATCCCTGGAGGTGTTCAGAGATGTGTGGCCATGTCCCCTGGGGACAGGGTTTGGTGGCCATGGTGGTGTTGGGTTGCTGGATGGGCTGGATGATCTTAGAAGCTTTTTCCAACCCAAACAGTTCTGTGATTCCCTGATTCCATGCCAGTGAAGGGATGCTGGGGATGGACTTGACTGACTTTGCATCCCCAAACCGGGGGAAACCCTCAGGTCAGGCTCTTCCACTACAGCAGCAGTAATAAAAGGGGGAAAAAAAGAGAGATAAAAAGATAGAAGCTGCTCCAAAGCAGGAGGACAGGGGAATAAGAGGACAGGGGAATAAGAGGACAGGGGAATAAGAGGACAGGGGAATAAGAGGACAGGGGAATAGGGACTCTCGGGGTAAACATGCAAGGATGACTTCTTGAAGAATTAAAGTTGTAATAAAGCAGATGGGGAGAGGAGAAGCTCTGGGCTCAGCTCTGCTCACCTCTCCTGTCCTCCCCAGAGCGCAGGGGAAGCCTCCCCTCCCGCCTTCTGCTCACGACGATTGTTTGCAGCCCCTCGCAGCTCAGCGAGTGACAAAGCAGCGCAGTGGTTTTTGGCGACAGGCAGCCACAGAGACTCAGCCCTGGCCAGCTCTGTGCCGCTCTCTGCCGGTTCCCTCCCTCCAGCCTGCCGGAGGAAATTTACGGCAGCCAGCGACTGCTGTGGGCAAACACCAATAAAATGCTGGTTTGCTGCAATTTGTTTAATTGGCCACAGAAGAGAAGCCCTGCACGTTAGATCCAGCGTCTGACACCTCCTGCCCAGTCCACAGATGTTCTCACCACGAAGGGCTCACGTCTCTGTTCATGGTATGGAGCAGACAAGCCCCTACCGTCAAGCCGTGCCTGTAGCTGCAGATCTGATCTGATTTCACATGCAGGGCTGCACGGCTGCCCCGGCAGGCTGCTGGCAGCCTCTCTGATTTATACAGCAACTTCTTCACAGATGTTCTCCTCTCCTTGCCACTTACCAGACACTCAGTCCTACCCCAGTCCTACCACAGACCCCACAGGCTTGCCTTGTCTGCATGGGGAGGCAGAGATCTCTGGAACTCAATAACCCTTCAAGTCTTACATGTTCAGGCACTACCTTCTTGCCCTCTGGTCACCAGTGTGGCAGAACTCCCACAGGATAGGCTGCTGCTCGTGTCTGGGAATCAGACTCACAGAATGGGTTGGGTTGGAAGGGACCTTAGAGACCACCTGGTTCCAACCCCCTGCCATGGGCAGGGGCACCTGCAGCTAGAGCAGGTTGCTCACAGTCCCACACAACCTGACCTGGAATGGTTCCAGGGATGGGGCATCCATGACTTTTCTGGGCAGCCTGGGCTCTCACCACCCTCTGCATAGAACAGTTCTCCCTTCTCTCCACTGTCAATCTCCCTCTGAGTTCAAGCCTTCACCCCCTGTCCTGTCACAACAGGCCCTGCTCAAAGTCTGTCCCCATCTTTCTACTCAGCCCTTTCAGCACTGAAAAGCCACCAGAAGGTCTTCTGGAGCCTTCTTGTCTCCAGGCCGACCAAGCCCAACTGTCTCAGCCTGGCCTCACAGTGAGGGGCTTGCACCCTCATGCATCTTGTGCACCACGACAAAGCCAAACCTCATCAAGAGTCAGCAGCAAACTGAGAACTGTGCAAGTTCATCAGAGAAGGGAGTTTTTCAGCCCTCCTCCTGTTCAGGCTGAGACAGAGGAGCCCTTGCTGGGGGGCAACACCAGGAGGGACCTTGCAGAGCAGAGGGCACCAGCACAAAAGGCAGGAGCTGCCCAGGATGAGCCCACAGGACTGGGCATTCACAGCAGACATGTCCCCAGTGCTCAGCACACAACTCCTCCTCCTGCAGAGATCATTTTCTTTACCTCAAGCTGTTATCTAAGCAGAGAATGCAAACCATTATCCCTGGGTCCACCAGATCAGCTCCTCCATCCCTTTATCTTCTCTTCTTGAGGAGATTAAAACCCTGCCGTGCTCAGGGAAGCTCCCCGGAAGCTGGAGGTGCTGATTGCCACGGAGGTGCTAATCCTCACCTGATTGTTTGTCTGCTAAAACACAGAAGCTGGGTCACCCTGATGTGGGCAAATACACAGCACACTTCCTGTGCTGGCTGTGGCACTGCCCAGCTGTCAGCCACCACAGCTACATGTGGCAGGCAGCAGCTTTCCTGCGCAGTTTTTAACCAGATGGAATCTAGAAGAGACAGACTCATTGCCTGGCCCTTTTGCCTTCCTATCCCACAGCAAGGCCCACACAGGGAAGCTTTGAGCAGTGCCAGTGGCACCAAGCCCCTTAGGACTGGCAGGTTGGGATGGTACAGGGCTGTTGATGGCCAGGAGGGGCCATGGGCTGAGGATCTGCTGTCCTGCTGCTGTATGGACTGATGGCAAATCACCTCATGCTGCTGCCAGCTCATAGATTCATTGAATGGTTTGGGATGGAAGGGACCTTAAAGATCAACCAACTCCAACCCCCTGCCATGGGCAGGGACACCGCCACCCCAGGTTGCTCAAGGCATCATCCAGCCTGGCCTTGAACACCTCCAGGGAGGGGCATCCACAAGTTCCCTGGGCAGCCTGTGCCAGTGTCTCACACCCTCACAGTCAAGAACTTCTTCCTGATGTCTAAATCTACCCTAATGTAAACCATCTCCTCTTGCAGGGGAGAGCTGTCAGATCCTAGAGCCATTGAGTGCACTGAGTTGGAAGGGACCTTTAAAGGTCATCTGGTCCAACCTCCTCACAGCAAGCAGGGACAAATGTCTGGCTGAATTCCTCCGAACCACTGCTGTTTAAAAAGTGGGGCAGAAAACATCATGAAAAGAAACTTTCAGACACCTCCTGACTCCAAGGAGGCCAGAAGTGCTGGGCCTGCAGGTGCCACTCACACTGCTGCCAGCTGCAGCCTGGCTCCCTCAGCTAGCTCTGGAAAGGGGTTGAAGGCAACTCCCTGGGCCTGGAGCAATGCTTCACAGCTCTCATTCCAGTCTCTGGGGTTCGTTCAATTTGTACTTATTGTGTCTTGCTCCTCTCTGCTCTGCTTCTAGGAACCCCAGAGCTGCTCTTCACTCCAAGGAATTCCTGACACTCAGCCCCAGAGCCGAGAAAAGGATTTGGGTTCATTCTGTGCAAAGAGAAGCTGCTGGAGGATCGGTGGTGGGTGGGGCAATGGAAGGGACCTGTCATGTTGGGACAGCAATGCCTGGGGAGCAACCTGGCAGCAGGGACTTCTATCCTTGCCAGGGAGATAGGATGGGGGGTGCAGCCTTTCTTCTCCCAAACCCTCACTTCTTGGCACTTGTGCCCTAGGGCAGAGCTCCAGCAAAACTTCAGCCTGGGCATGGTGCCACCCTGACAGAAGGCCCTGAGTGCAGGAGCCCAGAGCCATGGTACTGCCTGTAGGCACCAACTTTGCAGGGCTTAGAAGACAATTCCCAGCAATGGGTTCTCAAGCACAGCTCTGAGAGGAGCTGTGAGCAGAGCTGGGGCTGCACTGTGTGTGACTGGGGTCAGAGTCTGGGGTGTCCCCAGGAAGGACAGGAACCACTTGCCTGAGCTTGGGGGGGTTGTTTGCTCTGGCTGCCATGAGCAGAACTGGGACCTTGCAGCCCTCAGCCCTTGGCTGAAGTCCTCACTGTTCCAGTTGCAGTGGACACCACACCAGCAAAGGAAAACCACAGCCCCTTCCTAGGCTGGGCAAGATGACCTCAGCAGCTCCCTGCCATCCCATGGCTCTGGGACTCCCTGCCCCAGAGCAAACACAGCTTCCTATCTCACTGGAAACCACCACACAAGCCCTTGACCCTGTGGTGAGGCTGGAGGTGGCCAGTGGGGCTCAAACACTGCTGGAGACCCGATCTGTAGGGGAGGGAGAAGCCCAAGCCCCAGGACAAGCTGCTGTCAAACCCTTCCCAAGGCTTCCCAGGGTGGCTCCTGCACGGAGGGCAGCTACCCAATCTACAATGCAAATGTTACAGAGATTACCAGGGGTAAATGAGTTGTGTGTGGAAGGAGATGGGCTTTACCCAGGCAAAAGTGGAACAGACCTGTGGCAAACTGCAATTAATGACCCGAACACATCTTCCAGAATGAAAAATTCATTGAGTCCTCTAAGGATATATAGCCCAAGCAGAAGAAATTACTCACTACCTTCTACATATCCAAAGTGTCACCAGGCCTATTTATCTGGCAAATAAAGCACTTCCCTTCAGCCTTAATATTCCTGCTGCCGTATGGTCCACAAGTTCTGCCATTTCTTTAAAGCCACTTTGCACAGAAAATGCAGTTCTGGGGAAAGGGAGAGCTGGCCAGTGGCTGGGGGCAGGAGGATTGCAGTAAAGTGATCCCCCAGCCAGAAAAACAAGGGATGGAGGGGGTGGGGTAACAGCAGCTGGGTTCCAGCTCAGGCTTTCCTCTGGGCAAGGATAAATTTTTGTGCCAGCTTGTCCAGGTGGAAGAGGAGAAGATCCTGTCTTGTGTAAAACCAAAGTGAATGAAAGGGGCTTTGGGAACACTGGGACTGGCACCTAAAGTCTGAGACACCAACAGATCCTGGTCACTGAGTAGAACTGTGACATTGAGGAGGTGATTCACAGTCTGGCCACGTGCAGAGGGGAGATAAAACCTAACTGTCCCGTTGGAGGTGGCACTGTTTGTTTCATTAATGCATGGAAAGCACTTTTGTGGTCCCCAGGTGGGTTGGGAAGTGTGGTTATAAAACTGGGAACTAAATCTGAGATATTCTTCTCCTTGCCTGTAATGGGAATGAACAGAGGAGCTGCTGAGCAGACCCTCTCTGGTTCAAGTGATCCAGTATTTCTTCCTGGTTTACTGCCTCTCACTCAAGAGTAAAGGAAGGGAAACCAAGCTCTGGGTGCTGCAACTCATTTGAAAGGGAAAGCAAAAAGTTTTCTTTGGCCACCAACATCAGTTGTGAATTTTTGCTCTGGTTACAGAATCAGAGATCCCAGAATGCTGGGGGCTGGAAGGGACCTCTGGAGATCATCCAGTCCAAACCCTCAGCAGGATCATCTAGAACAGGTCACACAGGAACACATGCAGGTAGGTCTTGAAAGGCTCCAGAGGAGCAGACTCCATAGCCTCTCTGGGCAGCCTGCTCCAGGGCTCCAGCACCCTTCAGTTAAAGAAGTTCTTCCTCATGTTTAGATGGCTGGGTGTGAGCTGGAGAAGCTCTTGGGGAAGGGGGACAGAGGCTGCCACACACTATGACCCCACAGCCCCTGGGGCTTGCATCCCATCACTGGACAGGTGCCGTCCTGACTCTCCTATTCCTATGTCCTGGCATGCCTGAAATCCTAAAAGCCTCCTTTCATAACATCACAGAATCATTTTGGTTGGAAGTCACCACTACTTCTGTGCTGTCAGAGTGGCCAGGGACTGGCACAGGCTGCCCAGGGAGGTGGTGGAGTCCCCAGGCCCGGAGGTGTTCAGAAACCTGTGGCCATGGCAGCTGGGGACCTGATTTAGTGGCCATGGTGGTGCTGAGTTGATGCTGGACTGGGTGATCCCTGAGGGCTTTTCCAACCTGAATGATTCTGTAATTCCAGCTGTTAACCCAGCAAAGGCTTTCAGTAACCAAGCCCTTCCTAGTGGTGAAGCCATGGTGCAAGCTCTGTGGACATGGAGCTGCCAGCAGCCGTTTGAGGGTCCAGCTGTCTCCTTTCAGCCCAGTTTAACACTAGAGAGTTAAGCTGGTACTTGCTCACCTTTGTGCACTTATCCGGTGGAGGCAAAATGTGTTCTGTGGTGCCCTTGCCTTGGCAGGGGCTTGCACTCAGTGATCTCCACAGGTCCCTTCCAACCCTACCATTCTGTGATTCTGATTTAGAGACAGCCTCCAGCAGAGCCGACACCCAAACGGGCTGGAGGAGAGGGAATCAGAGGGATTAAGGTGAGAGTGCCAGGGCTGGGAAGCAGGAGGCTGCTGAATTGCTTTGTCTCCTGTGAACTGCTGGAGTGCTTCTCCCCCTCCAGTAAATGGGGGTGCAGACACCCGGGTGTGGGGGGCATTGCTGGCAGAGCCCCGTGTGGGATGCGGGGGCTACCGGGGCACCACCACCCCTGCAGCTCAATCTCGCAGCCAGCTCCAGCCAGCTCTGTCCTTCTGCTGCTGTTTGCTGAACAAAGCAGGCTGTGAGTCGGAGCTAAGTGGCTAAGCAGCCACTCATCATGCCTCATTTACAAAAGAAGGGGGCATATTTCAAAATATTTATTCTGCCTTTCCCAGTTGGATTGGCATAAGCATGTGGAAATCTGGGAGGAATCAAACAACTGTTAATCACCTCAAGCTATTCCAGGCTGAGTTTGCTGTGTAAGCTGCCGCCCTCTGTTTACACATCAGAAGCAATGACTCACAAACCCTACAGAGACTATTTCTCTTTCCCCCCTCCTTTTCCCCGATAAGGTCTGGCCAAACAGCTTAAAGGGCCCAGCTATTTAGTATTGGAGCTGCACCTTCTCCCTTCCCTCCTTCTCTGCCCTGTAATATCTGCATTTGTATTCAGCTGGTGAGCGCTGGTGGGATGGGAAGGGGGAGGGAGAGGCTGCGGATTTCACAGGCTGTCCTCATCCTGCTGCCAGCACCGCTGCTGGCTTGGGGACAGGGGCAGACGGATGCTCCCGACAGTGTCGGGCGAGGAAGGGCAGGGTTGGACATTGCCAGTGGCCTGAGCAGCATCCCAGCAGCTCTGCCAGGCTCTGTGGAGTTAACAAATCCCCAACCCGCAGCAAAACTTTCCGCTAGAGGCAGCAGAAGTGGAACTCCCAGCCCCAGCTCTGCTGAAGGGGGGTGTCCAGGGCAGAAGCAGCATCTCAGCTGTGTGGCTTGGACATGCTCCCCTTTCTTGTTTCTTGGGCTGCTGCTACTCATGGTCTCAGCACCCCCAGCCTTGGCATCTGGCCAGGAGGTGCCCAGCACTGCTGACCCCAAGCCCTTCAGCCCTTCAGATGTTCCTCTTCTGTGCTAACGCCTGTCCCCGGGGCAGGCTGCAGACATCAAAGCCACCACCGGCCACGTTTGGTGCTTTTGCAGTTAAACCAGGCTCTAGCCTGCTCAAAAGCAAAGCAAAGCCACCGAGTGTCCCTCTCCTTCCCTCCCTGCTCCCTGCAGCGAGCATGCGCTGGGCTCTCCTTCAGGTCATGGCACTGGTGCTGAATGCTGATGAGGAATTCTTGGTCCAACCCCAGGCACTCATTTTCAAGTAATTAACTTGGCACCACCACAGCACACAGCAGATCCCACTCTCCTGACCAGGAGATAAGTGAATTAAAAGGCCAGGTGTGGGATTATTTATGGCCAAACTTGCTTCATCCCCACTCCCAGTTTTAAGTCCCTGATGACAATTTCCTCCAGACTCTCCATCTTCCCACCCAGGCTAGAGGCCGCCAGGGTTCTGTGGTGGGGAGCACAGCACTTGGGCAGCTGCAGCGGGGAGCAGTGCTGGGGTGCTGGAGGAGGCCCCAGCCAGTGTCCTAAGGATGCCCTACACCCTAGCTGTCCCCTCTCCTCACTGCCAGGACAGTATGGGGGAAGCTGAGGGGGTTTTACCCTTTCCACTGCATTGACATGCTGCACATGACATCACCTCTTACATGGAATGTTCTGTCTGGTTGCATCCCATTCCTAAATCCATGCAGAAGGGGTAAGTCCCTGCCTCTCTCTAGAGGCACTGGCAGCTCAGCTGACGGCAGAGCTCCTCTTGGCTGCCCCAAATCCCCCTGTGACTGCTCCCCTTCCTTCTCTCAAACAAACCCTCACTTGCAACTGCAGAGAGCTGGGACTGAGGGGAAGGAGGATGGAGAGGAAGGAGGGTAGTGTGGTGGGGAAGAAGGATGGCATGGAGAGGAAGGGGGTGGTGTAGTGGATGGCATAGAGGAGAGGGGGATGGTGTGGTGGGGAAAGCCACAGGATGGAGATCCAGGACCTCCTGCCTGCTGGACACTGTCAGTGAGAGCCATCCATGAGGCCATGCAAAAGCTGCTGCCATGCTACTGCCCCTTATTCACCACTGCAAAACTCAGAGTGTTCTATATAAAAACCCAAGCCTAAAAGGATGGAGCAAAAAGAGGTGACAGGTGGGTCTCCTGCCCAAGATCCCCCCACTGGCCCCACATCTCCAGCACCAGCACTCCTCCCTATGATGCTCCAGCAGCAGTTTCTGAGAAGCCCAACCCAAGGCTGGAGTTTATCCCAAAACAGGAAACTGCATGGCAGAGCTTGCAGCCCTCGGTGCAAACAGAGCTCTGCAGGATGCCAGGGCTGATACAGGAAGGGTACAACAGCTCCCCGAGGTCAGTGCTGGCAGAAGGGGGAATTCTGGTCCCCAAGGGGCACACTTGACCATGCCAGTGTCCAAGCAGACACCAGTACCTGCCCAGCAGACACCAGTATCTCCCAGCACTGGGTGCAGCCCAGGCCAGCAGGGATGCAGATGGAGGAAGCCCTCTTTGCATGCAGCAAGGAGGAGCCCCACAGCCTGTGAGGCTCGGGAGGAAGGCTGCAGAGCGGTGCCAGGTGAGCATAATGAGTGCTGACATACGAAGACGCAGCCAGACTGAGAGCTGCATCCCATTTAGCTTTTAATTTGGATGCTCATAGAGTGGTTTCTGAAGCCCTGTTTCATCACTGCACTTAAAATGGATCTGACTTCCAGGAAACAACCTGATGTGAAGCTGCATTACTTACAAACTTGACTTGAATTCCACCCCCCCTGCATATCCACCCTGAGAAGTCCTGGGCCACACTTGGGCAGGTGAGCTGTGGCCCTGGAAAACATTCCAGGGCTAAGGTAGCTGCTCCATCCCTGCCTCCTGTGGGGACAGCCTGGGGCTGGAGATAGAATCAGGGAATCATAGAGTTGCTTGGGTTGGAAAAGGCCTCTAAGATCATCCAGTCCAACCTTCAACTCAACACCACCAGGGCCATCAAACCATGTCCCAAGGGCCGTGACCACAGGTCTCTTGAACACCTCTGGGGATGGGGACTCCACCACCTCCCTGGGCAGCCTGTGCCAATCCCTGACTACTCTTGCAGCCAACAAATTTTTCCTCATCTCCAGCTTAAGCCTCCCCTGGCACAATTTCAGGCCATTTCCTCTCCTTCTATCACTTCAGACCAGGGAGAAGAGCCCAACCCCCACCTCACTGCAGCCTCCTCTCAGGGACCTGCAGAGAACAATGAGGTCTCCCCTCAGCCTCCTCTTATTCAAGGTAAACACCCCAAGCTCCCTCAGCTGCTCCTCCCCAGCCCTGTTCTCCAGACCCTTCCCCAGGGTGCTGTGGTGCCCTCCTTGGGTCAGTGCCTGGCCATGCCACACAGCACCTCCCCTCCTAACCTGACCCTTGGAGCCTTCCCCCAGGGTTTTGCTGCTTTGCTCCCAGTCAGTCTTCCAGTAACTGAACTCATCGCGGGGAGGGCAGCGGAAGGTTCACTACCTGCAGTTCCTGCTAATGGCAGCTCAGATTCTGCCCCCTGCAGAGACACAACCAGGACAAAATAACATCACCAGCACCCCCCCACACACTGCTGCTTCCACCCCTGCCTTTGCTGCCCTCTCCAGAAGGTGCTCCTGGCTGCGGGCAGAGCGGAGCCCCTGCTCTGCCCTCCATGCAGAGCAGAATAGAGTTGGAATGAACGCTCCAGAAGTCCTGACAGCCCTGTTAACGAGGTGTCTGACATCCCATTGCCTCGGCACTTCCTCTCTGCTTAATCCCTTTATGCAGGGCTCACTCAGGAGTAAGCGCTGTGAAATTGAGGCCCCTCCAGCACACACTGCAGGCTCCCTGCCCTGTGTGCCAGGTGCTGTCCACGTTAATCACAGTCTTCTCCATGGGGCCAGGGCTTCCTGCACCCACAGAGCAGGTGAAGAGCTTTCTGCTGCCACCAGTGCCCCCATATCTCTGTCTGCTTAAAGCTTCAGATTCAACAGGGCAGCCCAGAGAGACAGGAGGGGTGAGAGCAGAGCAAGGGGCACAGTACCCCCAGACCCCATGGCTGCCACCTCTGGGGGGCATGGCAGGAAATGTTGGGCTCTCAGAGAATCACAGAATTGTTTGGGTTGGAAAAGGCCTCTAAGAACATCCAGTCCAAGCACCAATCCAACACCACCATGGCCACTAAACCATGGCCCCAAGTGCCATGGCCACAGGTTTCTGGAACACCTCCAGGGATGGGGACTCCACCACCACCCTGGGCAGCCTGTGCCAGTCCCTGACCACTCCTGCAGGAATAGAATTTTTCCTAATGTCCAACCTATCCCTCCCCTGGCACCATTTCAGTCCATTGCCTCTCCTTCTATCACCTGAGACTAGGGAGAAGAGTCCAACCCCTGCCTCACTGGAACCAGAGGATAAAGAGCTGGTCAGTCCTAAGCACAGCCAGGACCAAGCTGGTCCTCTGGGTCATGCAGAGAGAGCTCCTCACAGGGCACTCTGTCTGCTGCCAGGCAGAAAGCAACCCTTCTCCTACAGTACAGGGGATAGGTGTTCAAGGCCAGGCTGGATGAAACCTTGAGCAGCCTGGGCTGGTGGAGGTGTCCCTGCCCATGGCAGGGGCTTGGAGCTGGATAGTCTCTAAGGTCCCTTCCAACCCAACCCATTCTGGGTTCTGTGGCTCACAGACTTTGCTCATTTCAGAGGCCTGAGGTCTCCAAGCCCCTGCCCATTGGTGTCTCTTCATTATAATTTGCCCACTCTGCAGTGGAAAAATATTTACAGTTTTACTCAGAGCCTTGGATTTTTCAGCAGAAAGCTTTTTCTTTCCTAGAGCAGGGAAGACAAATGCCAGAAGGGAAACCAAACACCCTCCTGATAAATTCCCAGGCAATGCTTCCATTCCTTTTGTGCATTTTTTAATCACAAGCCACAAGATTTGAGCAATTTCTTCCTTAACACTGGGTACAGCCTGCATCAGGGGATGAAGTGCTGCAAGTGCAGGCAGACAGACTTGATCCAATAGGTCTATTATCTCCCCCCGTTGCTGTGATCCCGTCCTAATTAGGATCTCACACAGACCAGATACACGAGAAGTCAATGACAACTTCATTTATCCACAGGCTTCGCTCTAGCAAAGCTGTCTGCTGGTTTTAAGTCACCATCAAGCAGGTATCGATTCAGAGAGGTCAGGAAATGATGCTTCATTTGTGTGCCTTAGCCTGGGATTTGGGGGGTGGTGTTGCTCACTGGGTGACCCCAGGCTGTGAGGGCTGCAGTGTGCAGGGGCAGCACTGAAAGTCTCCCCTTTCCCTCTTGCACTGCCCAACAGACTCTGCGAGGGCTGAAACTGATAGCAAATCAACACAGCTTTGGGTCAGCAAAGGATGCAGAGGCGATTTGCATCCGTGCTCCCCAACCTGTGCTGGAAGAGGAGCTTCGGACAGCACACAGACAGGGAGGGACTTTTGACAAGGGCTTGTAGTGCCACAATGAGAGGGAATGGATTGGAGCTGGAAGAGAGGAGACTGAGACAGTGAGGGTGGGGAGACACTGGAACAGGTTGCCCAGGGAGGTTGTGGGTGTCCCCTCCCTGGAGGGGTTCAGCACCAGGCTGGATGAAGCCTTGAGCAACCTGGGCTTGGTGGAGGTGTCCCTGCCCATGGCAGGGGGCTGGGACTGGGTGATCTTTAAGGTCCCTTCCAACCCAACCCATTCCATGAAGCTGTGAATGTATTATTCTGTGATTTGGGTTGGATGGAAAGAGAGAGAATCTCTCCAGTTGCAGAGTGGGATGCAGATTATAGAGCTGGAGATGTTGAGCAGTGCTGAGCCCAGTGCCTAACAAATCAATAAAAGAACTAACTGCCAGCACAAAGGCCCAAGGGCTCAGCTTCCCCAGGGTACCATCATGCTGTGTTGACAGCAAAATACCAAAGCAAACCAAGCCCCCCACCTCCCACCACCAACCTCCTGGCTGGTCCTTCCCTGCAACACTGTTGGGGGTCAACCCTTCCAAGAAGTGGCTGGCCCCTGCTTTCCTCCATCCCATCCACCCACCTTGGTGTATGAACGATGTGTTTGTGGGTGCCTAACCACAGCAGCTCTGCCCATGCCTTCCTAGGTGCAGCACTATAAAAGGTAAGTGGTACCATACATCATCTTCAGAGGGGGCTTATCTGGGGAGGAGGAGGAAATACTGTGCCAGGGACTGTCTGCATCCAAGGTGCAATTGGATTCCATTTTTCCTTTTGAAATAGGGAACAGCAGCGTGTTGCTGGCTCCTGAGGAGTCCTGTCCAAGCAGCAGGCAGGGGGGCCAGGCTGCCTCAGCATGATGGGGAGGCTGTGCCAGCTGAGCCAGAGGCTGAGTTGTTTCTGACTGTCTCCATCTACCTGTCTGAGGAATGCACCCCTACAGAACCACTGCACTGTGTGGGCTAGAAGAGACCTTAGCACCACAGAATGGTTTTGGTTGGAAGAAAGCTTTAAGAGTCCAAGCCTTACACCAGCACTGCCAGGTCACCACTGAACCATGGCCCTCAGCACCACATCTCCATGGCTTTGAGACCCCTCCAGGGATGGCGACTCCACTATGTCCTGGTCAACCTAGTCAGGGCTTGACAACCCTTTTGGGGAAGAAATTGTGCTGCTGTTTGCCAGTAGGTTCCTGAATTAACACCCTGACCCAAACAGGGGCTGAGATGCAGCTGTGATGCTTTTTTGATTCCCTTTGCTGTGCCACAGGGACCCTGCTGGATATCAGGATTTAACCTTTCCATATAGCCTGCTAACACCCCCAGCCCAGTTTCCAGTGTGCAGCTGAGGTTATTCACAGACCCAAAGAAGGCTCCTCTGTGCCAGCCAAGGTTCATTCTTCCCCATCCCCAGCCATCCAAGGCTCTGTGGCAGTAAAGAAAATCCAGCATTGGCGTGGAGCTGTGGGGTTAAGCCAGGGGCTGCTGCACAGCACGCAGAGCCCTGCTGACAGGGCATTGATCTCCTCCCCACGCTCGGGCGCTGGGAGCAGGGCAGGTTTCCCATTACACACAGGGAGCCAAGTCCTGTATATTGGGCAGGGAGATTATTGAACAGAAGTAAGTGATAAAAGCAGGGGCCAAAGGAAAAAAACAAAAGATGTGTTATAGTGTTTTCCTTTGAGGCAAAGACAAAGAAGACACTTTGCTGTTTGTTGTGCCAGAGAATCATCTCTGATTGTTTGTGTCACGGTGGCAGATAAGTGCACAGGAGATAGATGTTCTGTCTCCCAGGCACAGTTCTCATCTGTATAGCAGAAATTTATGCCTGCTGGTTGCAAGCCTCATGATTCAGAGCCAGTGTGTGGCTGAGATCTGAGCAGAGCAGAGTCACTGCCTGTGCCTGACGCTGAGCTGCTTCATTCCCGTTGTCAGCCAGCCCCTGAGCAGCCTTCCCTTGCCTGGGTGTCGCGGTGTAGTTGGCCTCGGAGCCTTTGTACCCCTTACTCCAGAAACCTAGGGGCCTGCCCCTGGTTTCACCAGGAGCCTTCTGCCACAAGCTCCATGTAGGACCATTCTCACTGGCCGCAGTGTACAGCACATTCTTGATCTCTGGTCCAGTTCGAACAGGTCCCAGAGCCATAGCATGGACCACCTCTCGTTTGATCTGGTTGAATGCCACCTGCTGCTCAGGTCCCCACACAAAATCATTTTTCTTCCTTGTTGCATGGAAGAGAGGCTTCACAATCTGACTGTACCCGGGAATGTGCATTTTCCAGAAGCCCACAAGCCCCAAAAAGGACTGTGTCTCCTTCTTGTTCGTGGGCTGCACCATAGTGGCTACCCTGTTCACCACCTACTGAGGGATGTGGCGACGGCCATCCTGCCATTGAACGCCCAGGAACTGGATCTCCTTGGCAGGCCCTTTCACCTTACTTCTCTTGATGGCGAAGCCAGCCTCCAGCAGGACATCGATTATCTTCTCACCCTTCTGGTAGACTTCCTCTGCTGTCTCACCCCATACGATGATGTCATTGATGAACTGCAGGTGCTCAGGGGCTCCACCTTTCTCTAAGGCAGTCTGGATCACCTCATGGCAGATGGTTGAGCTATGGACCCAGCCCTGAGGCAACCGATTCCATTGATACTGTACTCCCCTCCAGGTGAAAGCAAACTGTGGCCTGCATTCTTCTGCAATGGGAATGGAGAAAAAGGCATTAGCAATGTCACTTGTGCCATACCACTTGGCCGCCTTCGATTCTAGCTCGTACTGGAGCTCCAGCATGTCTGGCACGGCAGCGCTGATTGGAGGAGTCACCTCATTCAGGCCACGGTAGTCCACGGTCAGTCTCCATTCCCCATTCGCCTTCCGCACTGGCCATATCAGGCTGTTGAAGGGGGAGTGAGCCTTGCTGATCACCTTCTGGCTCTCCAGTCATCGAATGAGTTGGTGTATGGGGTGCAGGGAGTCTCTGTTGGTCCTGTATTGCCTGCGATGTACTATGCGAGAGGCAATAGGTAACTTCAAATCCTGCACCTTATGGCTGCCCACTGCGGAGGGGTCATCTGACAGCTCAGGCTTGGTGGACAGCTGTTCTTTGCCTGCAGTCTCCACAGCTGCCACCCCAAACGCCCACTTGTGCCCCTTAGGGTCCTTGAAGCATCCCTCCCACAGAAAGTCAATGCCAAGAATGCAAGGTGCATCTGGACCAGTCACTATGTCGTGCTTTCCCCATTCATTCCCGGTCAGGCTTATCTCAGCTTGCAGTACAGTCAGGTCTTGTGAGCCCCCAGAGAGCTCCTGCATCATCTCATCCGCACCAGTACCCGATGTCCCTACCGCAACGGACTGTTCCTGATCTCTCCATTTCCCTTTCAAAGACAAACTGATTCCTGATTTAAGCAGCACCTACATTGACCATCACCAGAGAGAGAGAGACTTGCCCTGGGAGAGAGCGAGCCGGGATAACAAGGGACTTGCATCAGGGATCTGAACATCACAGTGTCAAGATTGCATGAAGGGGCTGTGGCAGGAGAGAGGAAGTGGAACAGAGGGGTGGATTGTGGTGGGTTAACACCCTTTTTTTGAAAAACAAAAGAACAAAGCAGGGTGGAGGGCTTGCAGGTACTTTTCACTCCCTGCAGAGCATTTCTCACCTGGGAGGCTGAGTCTGTTCCACTCCCCCTCCCTGCCCAGCTAGGGTATAAAAGCAGGACATCGTAGCTGTTGGGACAGCTTCTTGGCTCCTGCCTCTGCTGTATGAGAGCTACTGCAGCTGCCCTCCTGCTCCTCTGCCACGTGGTCGGCCCTGATTCCTCTCTCTGCTGCCTCCACGCTTCTCCAGGAAGGCTGGTTTTGTATTACTCTCTTGTTTTTTGTCCCCCTCCCATCCATTATTGTTCCTTGCCCTTGTGAACATTTCTTCTGTTACTGTTATATACATATATATTGCTTAAAGACAACTCTTTACCTCTCTACTTCCAAGCCGAGTCCAAATTATTGTTTGGTAAATTTGCTCCTTCCTTTTCTCCCCTCTCTGTTGGGAGGAAGGAGAGGGGGAGGGGAAGTGGGGGGAGGAGATTCTCAGCCTTGCCCCATCTGAGCTCCTAACTTCCAGTTAAGGCTCAAACCACCACACTGGGTCACCCACTGCCTGCACACAGGGCTGGCCTGGGCCAGGGCTGGGCTGCTCCTGCTTCACCCAAGCTCATCCCATCCCACCAGGCTCTAGCAGTGGCCTTGCTTACTGGGGAGGTACATTTGCCCTCACTTCTGGCAGCAGAACCACAGAATCATGGAATCATAGAGCTGTTTTGGTTGGAAAAGTACTCTAAGAACACTGAGTCCAACCATCAACCCCACGCCACCAAGGCCACTACTCTGTGTCCCCCAGGTGCCATGGCCACAGGTTTCTGGATGGGAACTCCACCACTCCCTGGGCAGCCTGTGCCCATGCCCGTGGCTGACTGCCTCCCACGTCCTGGTTTGAGGAGCTACCTGCAGAACAGCCATGCTGCTGAGCCTGGGTTTCAGAAGCCATGTGGAGTGGCTGCCTGGTTGTGTTTTAAGTGTCCACTGGGGCACCATCAAGAAAAATATATAATCAGACCAATTACATTCAAACAGAGCTGGAAGAGCATCTTGGCTGCAGCACTCGCTTGTTCATCCAACCCCCACCCATTAACCATTCCACACAGGGTACTCTCAGGGCTGCCAAAATCAGGCTTGGAGAGGGCAATGAGGCAAGGATCAGTTCTCATAGCTAGAGGTGGCACACAGTAATGCTCAGACAGGTAATGGGGACCAGATTCAAGCCTGTGAGGCCTCTGTGAAGACAGAGGCTACTCAAAAATGAAAGGAAGATGGAGAGAAGCCAATAAGTACCCCTAGAACATCTTTCCTTGGGTAAAGAGGAGAAGCAAGAATGGTCCTACCAGGTGAGGCTCAGGGTCTGTGTAGCCCCACAGTGCCTCTGCTCCTTGCTCCAAGCAGATGGTGCACTGCCAGAGGAGCAGCACCCATGCAGCTGAGGCCAGGGCCTGCAGGAGATGTTGTCACTGCATACATGCAGGAAGAATCCCCATGGGGCTCTGTCACAATATCAGAGCAAAAAGTGTCACCAGCCCCTGGAAGCAGGTGTGGGCAAGAAGGCAGAGGGAGACAGGGAGGTGGAAGAAGCCCTTTCTGACCAAGAGCTGCTGAAAGGCATGTTCTGAAGCAGACACCAGGGAGACCTTCACCATTCCCCTACCCAAGCTGTGAGGGCTCCTTCTCATGTGGAGGCTGGTCGTGCTCTCAGCAGTGAGGAAGATGAAAGAATCCCTGGGCTCTGCTCCTGCCCCCTCCTCCAGAGCGGAAAGTTTGTTTATCTGGGTCTGCAAACCACCCCAATTTCCCCCAAGTGCTGATTGCTTAATTTCATGCTCCTCTGAAACAAGACCAGTATCTGAGCTCATCTCCTTCCTGCAGGCAATTACTCACACATAGTCCCTCCCCTGCTCCACCAGTTTGGAGCAAACAGCTGACAAGGGGACCCCGGAGGAAATGAGCTTTGCTCCCACCACTGGACAGGCTGAGGGAAATGAGGGCGAAGCCCAGGGGTTTAATTTCCCCTTGTGATGATCAAGGGACTTCAATATTATTATTTTTTCTTTTTGGGTACCTCTGAAGTTGGAGGGAATTTAGCCAGAGCCAAAGACAAATGGGAAGGTTCACTGGGGGCTCAGGATTTCATCACAAATCACCCTTGCCAGGGCAGGTTTTATTGCAGGAGTTTCTGGGGTAATCCAGCACAGCAGCAGGAGTGCTGCCAGCCCAGCCTGGCTTGGGCTGTTCACTGCTTACCTGCCACCTTCTGCTTCTGGAATCAGACCAAACCTCTGCAGGGTGCCCCAGAGTTCTACAAGCAGCAAACCTGACAGGAGAATTCATGCTCCCCATTTGGGTCAGTGTCACAACAGTGTCAGAGCACAACGCAGGCATCCCCTAGAAGCGCAATCCAACAGCTCTTTGCTACCAGGCTCCTGTTGCCACCTTCAAAATGCCAATGTGAAGGAGAAATCCTAATTCTGTCCCTGAAGCTACCTGCTGCTGGACACAGGGGAAAGCAGGGAGCCAGGGCACAGCTAAGTGCTCGGTTTCAACCTTCCCCCAAAGCTGCAGCACAGAGCAAGCTTCATCTCCTTCCTGTGACACCTGAGCTTCAAATTTGTGTTTCTCACACTGCGTGTGGCTGAGAGCCAAACCTCCATGGCAGGAGAACAACAGAAACAGCAACTTAGCCTGCCCCTAGTTACAAGCTGTGGTTTTTACTGGCTGTTCACTGATTCCCTTTCCAGCTTGGCCAGCCAGGATGGGACCCTTCAGGAGGGGCTCAGACAGCCAGGATGGGACCCTTCAGGAGGGGCTCATTCACCACCAGGCTGGAGCATGCTGGTATTGCTGGGTGCTGAGCACCCAGGAGAGCAGAGGTGAAGGAAATCACCAGCAGTCATCATCCCTCAGATGCTAGAAGTGGCCTCTTCAGAACTTTGCAAACCTTACCCTGGCACTGAGTCCCTGGGAAGGGAGGAGCTGGCTCCTGTGTCATGTGCATCATCTTAGAAGATTGATCTCCCACCTCTAAAGGTGATCTGCATCCCCGCTCCTCTCCTGGAAGCCTCAGTCAAAAGTGAAATGGATCTGCTGGAGACACCTGGATCCATCACTGTTATTTACACTCTAATATGCGGCCGCAGCTCCGCTCCAGCAAGGGAGATGTAAATCAGGTGGACATCGCTCCCCAGCGCCCTGAAGAGCTCCATTCCCCCAAATTAGAATGGAAAATGCTCCTTTAAAATGCACCTTTAATATGTAAAAGCTGCTGCATCCTGCCTCTAAATAAAGCAAACTTGAGCTAGATGCCAAATATCTGAGATAAAGGACAGGTGAGCTGGTGGTATCTGGCCCAGGCATCAGTCCTAAGCAGCTATTTGTATGAATGCAGAGGAGGGGCAGAGCTGCTGGCCGTGATATATGCGGCGCTGGGAGATGGGCTGGTCCCACTAGTGAGAATAAAACCCTGCACTTCATGATAGGCAGAGTCACATGTGTGAGATAAAGGGCTCCAGCTATAATATATGTCTTCACCATGTATTCTCTCCAGGATTTCCTTTAGATCGTGGATGACAACAAGCAAACACTTACTCAAGGTTAGACACTGCTCCCTGGGCTGTTTAATAACCATTCCCCACCTCCTGGGGGACTGCGGCCGCGGAACAAGGCAGACTCCACTTCACTTCTGGACTTGCAGAGATGAGGCAGAATCCTTCTCTGTGCCTCTGTTCCTGCTGGACTCAGCATGCCAATGAACCTGGAGCAGGGGCTGGGGGCTGAGCTGAGGCACGGAGAGGTGACGGTGATGAACGGCTCTGGTCACTGCCAGCGAAGCCCAAGGTCCCTGCACTGGCAGCAAAGTCCTGGCAGGGACAAGCAGCAGCTGTGCCTGAGCCCCTGTTTGAGTCACGGAGAGGCTTTGGTAGCCCATCAAATCCTGAGGCAAGTTCTGCCTTTTCCTACTTCTGCTACCCCCAGGAAACTGGGTGGATGAGGCCTTCAGCAGCCTCTAGGGAGAGGTCTCCCTCCCCATGATAGGGGAATTGGAACTGGATGATCTTTAAGGCCCCTTCCAACCCAGCCCATTCTGTGATCCTCTAATTCCCTGGCATGGGAGCTTGCTCTGCCCATCAGAGACAATTCTACAGCCCTTGCTCAGAGGTGGAGTGACTGGACAAGACGAAATGGCCTCAAGTTGCACCAGAGCAGGTTTAGGTTGGACGCGAGGAACAATTTCTTCCCGTAAGAGTTGTCAAGCCCTGGCCTAGGCTGCCCAGGGCAGTGGTGGAGTCCTCATCCCCAGAGGGGATTGGGAGCTGTGGAGATGTGGTGCTGAGGGCCATGGTTTAGTGCTGGCCTGGCAATGCTGGGGTAAGGGTTTGGTTGGAGGATCTGAAAACTCTCTTCCAACCAAACCAATTCTGGCATTCCATGAAGCTGGAAATGGGGAGATTCAGGCTAGATGTGAGGAAGAAGTTCTTCACCATGAGAGTGGTGAAGGCCTGGAATGGGTTATCCAGGGAGGTGGTTGAGGCCCCATCCCTGGAGGTGTTTATGACCAGGCTGGACGAGGCTCTGGCCAGTGTGATCTAGTGTAGGGTGTCCCTGCCCGTGGCAGGGTTGGAGCTGGATGATCCTTGTGGTCCCTTCCAACCCTGACTGATTCTATGATTCTATGTATCCATCAGGCTATCACCCTGCTATTAGAACAATGCCCAGGTACCATCATGGTGACCCTCCAGCTGTAAATGCCTCAGGATGTTTGCAGGCAGAACCAATTTGCTGCCTCTATTTGCTTCTTTCTGCTGTTCTTGACCCCTGCGAGCGCAGGAACGCCGCTCCGCGCCTCCGCCGCTGAGGAGTCGCTCTCATCAAGGAGGAGTAAATCACAGTAACAGGGAAATAAACCTTCCCTAGGAACAGTTCCCCTCTTATTTATTTCTTTCTGCAGCTCCTCTGCAGCCCACACCACGGTGCATCGGTGGTGGCAGCTGCCGGCTGGCCGCAGCCCAGGCTCCCCGCGAGCGCCTTCGCCGCGCTCCTCTGCCGACGCCGGCGGGGCGGCCGCGGGGCACGCCGGGGCCCTCTCCCCTTAAATCTAACTCAGGTAATGAACACGCAGGAGAAAATGGTGTGGGTGCATCTGGGAGCAGTAGAAAACAGTTAGATCTTCATAGAGCCATAAAGAAGTAAACAGTAGGCTGCTATGAAGATCTATGGGACCCCGCAGTGCCATTGTCTTCAAAAGGAATTAAAAACAAATTGCTGAGGGCCAGCACATAATTTAGAGACTCACGGCAATTTTATGACTTGCTAATGTTCCTAATTACATGCCCGTGAAAGGCTTAATTAATTGGGGGATGTAGCAAAAAGTGGAGCCTGTGTTTGTTATCATGGTTCCACTGCATTGATTTTAGTGCCTATGGAGAATTTAGGGCCTCTTTATTTGCACAAAGAAAATGCAAGTCTCTGGAAAAAGTGCACATTAAGCTCAACCCCTCGCTGCTATCTAATATCCTTCCTGCACTTACCCCAAGTGCTTGTAATCATATTTTGTAAATGTTGGTGCTGTTAATTGCATTGTGAGCAGATAGGTTCCGCTCCACCGCTCCTGCACAGTTTCATAAAGTTCTTCTCCTGCTCCCAATTCTGAGGACTCTGAGAGGGAAACTCATCAGAAGTTGCGCGGGTGGGCAGGGAGTGGAGCTGCTCTGCTTCTCCACATGGAACCACAGAACTGCTTTAGGCAGGAAAGCTCTCTGAAGTCAAGTCCAGCATCGAACCAACACCACCATGGCTGCTAAACCCTGACCCCATGCGCCATTGCCATGCATTTCTTGAACATCCCCAGGGATGGGGACTCCACCACCTGCCTGGGCAGCCTGTGCCAGTCCCTGACCGCTCTTGCAGCAAAGACATTTTTCATAATCTCCAGCCTAAGCCTCTCCTGGCACATTCCAGGTCATTTCCTCACCTTCTGTCACCCGAGGCTAGGGAGAAGAGTCCAACCCCCACCTGGCTCCAGCCTCCTTTCAGGCAGCTGCAGAAAGCAATGAGGTCTCCCTTCAGCCTCCTCCACACTACACACCCCGGCTCCCTCAGCTGCTCCATTTTGGCTGGCATGATGCTCTTTAACAATCAATAACTAAACCACCAGGGAAGCAGAGTAGGGGGATGGCCAGAAGAAGCCTGGGCAGCCTCCTTGCTGCCTTCCTCCTCCATGCCCCCACAGTTCCTTGCAATGAGGAGGAAAAGGGAAAAACCAGGCAGAGCCAAGTCCTCTCTCCAAGTTTTTCTCTTCAAGTACAGTTGGTACTCTGAGGATGAGACCTTGGACAGAAACAGGACTGACACCAGTACTTTGATCTCTGGTCTCAGAAGCTTCAACAGCAATTACTAGTCAAGAGGGGTGAATATGGGCAGCAGCTAAAGCAATGCCCTGGAGGGTGGTGATGCAGTAATTAGAGACAAAACCTGGAGCAGCTCTGCCTGCGCCAGACACACGGAGCAGGCAGGAGGAGGAGGTGTGCTGGGGCGAGGGGGAAGAAAGCTCCACAAACCCCAACTCTTATTCTTCTGAGAGACACAAAATCGACACCACTTGGCGCATTTCAAAGCAAAGATCTTCAAAGACAGGTAAAATGCTAATTCTGCTAATGTAGGGTTTCTGTATATGGGCTGAAGAGGTAAAGCAAATTAATCAGCAGCTTTGCCCTAATGCCTGCCTGTGTTACAAACACATTACACTTGTCAGATGGGAGCAGATAGAGCGCGGCGGCGGTGGTTAAAAGAGCATTTCCCTTTTCATGCTCTAATACAGTTATTTTGATCTCCCAGTCTTCATATTTTTTGTCCTCATCAAAGGCATGATGGTGCCAGAGATTAGGATGTTATTTATTTCCCTCTCCCTGTCCTGCCCATGTTAATCACTTCTAGTGTCAACAGCCCCGGCAGCCGCGGTGCCGGCAGCACCGTGAGAGGACATCGGTGCTGCCTGAGCTGCCTGCACCCTGCTCTCTGCCTCTGCATGCTGCCTACCTTCCACCACCACCCCTTAGGGTCACCTCCAAACCGGCACGACCTTCAAAAGCTGATGGAAGTGCTATGCAAATAGAGGGCAGGAAGGGAATGGAGATGCCTGTGGAGCAGAGGGATGGTGCTAGGGAGGCACAGCCCTATGCCTGGCTGGCAGCAGGGCCTGGCTCTGCCTTCTGTGTCCCCAGGATGGTTGTGGAAACAGTCAGGAGGACAAAATTCTGCTTGTGTGGCACTGTGGTGTTAGGAACTGCCAGAAAGCCCTGCTCCAAACCATGCACACCTCAAAGAGACCAGGGAAACAGTGAACACTGAACACAGTGGATAAAGAATTGGCTTGATGGCCGCACCCAAAGAGTGGCTGTCAACGGGTCCATGTCCCAGTGGAGGCCAGTGACAAGCGGAGTCCCTCAGGGATCAGTCCTGGGACCTGTCTTGTTCAACATCTTTGTGGGTGACATGGACAGTGGCATCGAGTGCACCCTCAGCAAGTTTGCTGATGACACCAAGCTGTGTGGTGCAGTGGACACCCTGGAGGGAAGGGATGCCATCCAGAGGGACCTGGACAGGCTGGAGAGGTGGGCACAAGCCAACCTCATGAGCTTCAACAAGACCAAGTGCAGGGTCCTGCATCTGGGTCGAGGCAATCCCAGGCACAAATACAGGCTGGGCAGTGACTGGCTGGAGAGCAGCCCTGAGGAGAGAGACTTGGGGGTGCTGGTGGACGAGAAGCTCGACATGAGCTCTCAATGTGCGCTTGCAGCCCGGAAAGCCAATCAGATCCTGGGCTGCATCAGGAGAAGTGTGACCAGCAGGTCAAGGGAGGTGCTTCTCCCCCTCTACTCGGCTCTGGTGAGACCCCACCTGGAGTACTGCGTCCAGTTCTGGAGCCCATATTACAGGAGAGATGTGGACGTGCTGGAGCGTGTCCAGAGAAGGGCCACGAGGATGATCAGAGGGCTGGAGCACCTCTCCTATGAGGACAGACTGAAGGAGTTGGGGCTGTTCAGTCTGGAGAAGAGAAGGCTCCGAGGTGACCTCATTGTGGCTTTCCAGTATCTGAAGGGGGCCTACAGGAAGGCTGGGGAGGGACTTCTCAGGATCTCAGGTAGTGATAGGACTAGGGGGAATGGAATGAAGCTGGAAATGGGGAGATTCAGGCTGGATGTGAGGAAGAAGTTCTTTACCATGAGAGTGGTGAAGCCCTGGAATGGGTTGTCCAGGGAGGTGGTTGAGTCCCAGTCCCTGGAGGTGTTTAAGACCAGGCTGGACGAGGCTCTGGCCAGCGTGATCTAGTGTAGGGTGTCCCTGCCCATGGCAGGGGGGTTGGAACTAGATGATCCTTGTGGTCCCTTCCAACCCTGACTGATTCTATGATTCTATGATTCTATGATTCTAACACAAGGAGGCAACCAAGGGACTGCAGAACTGGTTTGGTCAGAAGAGATCTCTAAGATCCAGTCCTCAGCACCACATCTCCACAGCTTTGAAACCCCTGCAGGGACAGGGACCCCATCCCTGCCCTGGGCAATCTGGGCCAGAGCTTGGCAACCCTTCTGGGGAAGAAGTTGTTCCTCATGTCCAGCCTAAACCTCCCCTGGTACGACTTGAGGCCATTTACCTTTTGTGCTGTCACTTGTTCCGTGGGAGAAGAGGCCTCTCCCCACCTGGCTCCAGACTCCTTTCAGGGGCCTGAGAGAGCAATGAGGTCACCCTCATCCTCCTCTTCCCCAGCTCCCTCAGCTCCTTGTAGCACTTGTGTTCAAGACCCCTCAGAATGCTCTGTGTGGAGCTTGTCCCTGGATCTTGCTCCTGCAGGATCTGCCGCTGCCCATGCCCCAGGCCAGTGCAGGCAGTTTGGGAGAGCTGCTGACCAAACCCCTCTGCAGCAGGATGGTAACTTCAGCTGCTCCATCACAACACTGCTTTAATGGAGCAAGCTTGAAGACCAGGTTAGAGAGCTGTTGGCTGTGTGTGCAACTAACCAGATGAGCTGAGCAGATGAAGTTATTAGGAGCAGAAGGTGGTGCTGAGCAGCTATCTCCAGAGTTATCTGCAGAGATTAACCAAGCTGCTGCACTTGGGGCAGAACTAATCCTTGAGAGACAAAGAGCAGGGAGAGCCTGCAGGAGCTCCTGTCTTTGAAACAGGTTACAGCAGTGACATTGGCCACCCTCAGCACTGTGCTCCTTGCCTTTAAAATGCTGACACTCACAGCTCTGATGGTAACTAGGCTGCATGGGGGCACCTTTGCTTTCACATCAGATCTGCTGACATGAACAAGAGTCGATTCAGATGGGCATCCAAACATTAAAGTCCTTCCCTATTTCCATAAAATGATTGGCAGGATGCCTACTGCTAGTGGCTGGTAGAGCTGCTGATAAATGGCATCTTGATAAAAACTTTGGGCTGCTTTAAGGGAGGGAAGAAAAAAATCCATCCTGTTATTCTAACTCACCCATCTTCTGACAGATGAGATGTCTCATCTCAAAATTAGATCCTGGTATCTTTGCTGTGTGGAGACCCAGAGGACAGCATCCAGTGGCTGGGACATGAGCACAGCTCTCCCACGCCTTTCCTGGGCAGGACACCATCCCTGTGGTGACAAGCAGGTGGCTGTCCCAGCCAGGTGAGTGTCCCCACACCATCCCCAGTAGTGGTGTCAGACCCTGGCCTGGCTCCACACCCAACAAACAGAGGTCCCGCAGAGCACCTGTGCCAGAGCAGCACTGGTTTGTAACCACAACCTGGGGACACATCTTCGGGAAGACACCCAGACACCAACCCTGAGAGCCTCCAGCACCAAGGCAGACCAGACCAGAGAGCTGAGCGTCTCCAGGCTTCCCAGGAGAGCATTAACATGGTCTCCCTCCATCACTGCTTGCCTACTTGAGGGTTCCTGACCAACCTGCAGCTGGTTGTCCACAAGCAACACTACGAGGATCACAATTGCCAGCAAGGACCTCCCTTGACCTTTGTCATGGTCAACTGGAAGTCACTTTGAGAGCCAGGGCTTCAAACTGCTTTGTGTGGTGTGGCACAGTGCAGAACTCACTGTGGAGACAGCAAGCAGCAGAAGGCCCAGAGTGTGAAATGTGGCTGTGGATAAAGCAGTCCCCAGCAGCCAGCCTGCATGCACTGTGTGAACCACAGCTCAGCCCAGCCTGGGCAGGGGCTGTGCAGGCTGCACTGCCAGCCTGCTCCAGCCTGATGTGACTCTCAACCCTGAGCCCTGGGCTCTGCTTAAGGACAGAGTGAGGCAAAGTCTCTCTTTGCTCCTCTTGTAAAGGTTTTTACTTTACTGGTTTGCTGCAGAACCAGGGGGACTAATTTAGGCCTTAATTTGGCATTTTATTAAGCAGGGGGTTTAATACAACAGCACAGATAAAGAAGACCAACAAAGCTGCACAGGGGACAGAGCTCACAGAAACGGAATTGGTGTCAAAATTAAGGAGGCTATTTTTGAAGACACTGATTTATTTTATGAGTGGTGACTTGGACCTTTTATTGCTTTTCCTCTTTTTGAAGTTCTAGGTGATATTCTGACTGGAAATAATTTACATAATACCAATTTGCAGTCCCTTTTTTCTGCAGTTCCCCTGCAGTTCTAGCTGTGCTAGAGTACTTCAGCTGCATGGCAGAGTCTCCATTCCCAGTGGGCAGATCAGGGTGAGAAGACCCCAGCCCCGCCCATGTCCCACAAGCTGGGACATAACCAAGATTTCTCCTTTGGGTTGTGTTCCAAGTCATGGAATCATAGAATTGTTTTGGCTGGAAAAGTCCTCTGAGAGGTCCAAGCACCAGCCTAAGAGCACCATAGCCACAAAACCATGTCCCCAGGTGCCATGTCCACACATTTCTTGAACACCTCCAGGGGTGGGGGTGACTGACACCGTTCAGGGGATGGAGCTCAGCGTCAGGTGTGGGTGATGGGACACAACAGCTGTCTCTGGATGAGCCTCCTGCCCAGGGCTCGGGGCTGCTGTGGTCACATCACCCCGAGCTGCCCTGTGCAAAGTACATTTTGCTGAGGACAGGGAGAGAGCCGGAACAGCCCAAGCGTTGTGTGGCTTTCTCTGCTGCAAACGAGCAGGGCTGGTCCCTCGCATGCCTGAGAGGGCAGAGCCTGCTCCCGGAGCAGCTGGGGACTACTGATGGCTCGTCTGGCAACGTGTCTGGTGCACAGAAACCTCCTCTCCCTGGCCAGCAGCCACATGAGGAGGGATGGAAGCGCAGAGGAGGCAGAGGGATGCACACTGGTGATTCTCAGATATTCAGGAGCCTCGGGATGATGGCCAGGCTGTGATGAGCAGACAAGGCAGTACAGAGCCCGCGTGCTTGCTGCAGGAAGGGGATGCTCTCGGGCTGCTGAAGTGGGGTCTGCCTCTGGTATTTCCATTTTCAGCAATCTGATGTGTTTTGGTGATTTATTCATGACCAATGTAGTGAAAAATTGGAAAAGGCCATGGGATAGGCATGGCCTGGAGATGCAGCACCCGATTGAGGCTACAACTGAATTGCTGTCAGAGGCACCACGCAAGGCTTCCCCCAGTGAGTGCCAAGCTGAACCTTTCTATTAATCTGTGAACATGATCAGAGAGGCTGGCACGTGTCTGCAGCTGGGCAGAGGAGCTGTCAGATCCATGGGGAACTCGAGCAGACAAATGGAGAAGCTACAACGCCCTCTTCTCACACTGCAGAAAGTGTCTGCCAGCATTCAGTGAAGGCTCAGTGGGGGAGGCTTTACTGCCTCACAGGACAGCTAAGAAGGCAAAAGCTGCCTCATCTCCAACACAGACTGAGGTGGGAGGGTGGAAGCACCCAGGGGAGCTTCAGCTTCTGCTCCATTGCCTAAACACATGTAAAATCCTGCCCCTTGCTCAGGCTTCGCTGCTGAAACCCAGGGGATAGGCATGAGGGCTGCCTGCTTCTGTCACAGAGTCACAGCACAGCAGGGGCTGGAAGGGACCTCTGGAAACCACAGAATTGTTTCAGGTGGAGAAGACCTCTAAGATCATCGACTCTTTCCAGTGGTGGCCAGGGAAGGATAAGGGGCAGTGGCTGCAAACTGGAACACAAGTTTCACTTGAACTTAAGGAAGAACTTTCCTTTGAGAGTGCTGGAGCTCTGGAGCAGGCTGCCCAGAGAGGCTGTGGAGTCTCCTTCTCTGGAGACTTTCAAAACACTCCCGACCCTGTTTCAGCAGGGGATCTCCAGCGATCCCTTCCAAGCCCTACCACTCTATGACAGCAGGTACAAGAAACCACTTTGCACCTCAGGCTTCAGCACACTGGGTCTGTGAATGGGAGGTGGGAGCTGCCCCTTTCCCCAGGGCTCCCCTCTGGGTAGGAACTTCTAAGGAAACAAACCAAAGCAGCAATTAGCCCAGAGGGGCAAAAAAACAAAGCCAAAAAAGGATTAAAAACCCAAGCAGGCAGCAAGAGGAGACAGCTGACGGCTGCCTTGCAGTGGCATCTAGCAGTTCATAATTACAGCTCCAGCTCCAGCTTCCACCTCATTACTGCCCCGCGGTTGGTGCACGCAGACTCCACAGCAGCAGGGGTTTGGATTTCGCTCACAATGATCACTCCTCAGCTCCTCATTACCAGCTGCTTGCTCTGGGCCCATTAAATACCCCACGGACCTCTCCCAGGGTGTTGCACAGCCTGGTCCTGCCGCGAGGGCACCACCAGACCTGCCTGCCCTGCTCGTCTGAGCAGACAGCGGGGTCAGTCCTCCCTAGAGAGAGGGAAGGAGAAGGAGTGGTCCCCAGGGTGGGTACCCCTTGGTCTCTCAGACGCCTGGCACAGATGGGACAGGAATTTCTCCATCCCTGCTTGCTCTAGACTGCCACTGTAAAAGGTTCTCCTGGATCTCCTCAGGTTTCACAGGGAAAGAACCACCAGCACCTGAGTCTGGGCCATGACCTTCAGCCTGCAGAAAAGGCTCTGGGGAGACCTTAGAGCAGGCTTCCAGTACCTGAAGTGGGCTACAGGAGAGCTGGGGAGGGACTTTTTACAAGGGCTGGGAGTGACAGGATGAGAGAGAATGGACTAAAGCTGGAGGAGGGCAGGTTGAGACTGGAGATGAGGAAGAAATTCTGTACAGTGAGGGTGGGGAGAGACTGGAGCAGGTTGCCAAGGGAGGCTGTGGATGTCCCCCCCGGAGGTGTCCAAGGCCAGGCTGGATGAGGCCTTGAGCAACCTGGGCTGGTGGAGGTGTCCCTGCCCATGGCAGGGAGTTGGGACTGGGTGATCTTTAAGGTCCCTTCCAAGCTAACCCATCCTGTGACTCTGTGAAGGAGCAGGAAAGGAGCCAGAATGGCAGCAGAGCTGATTTCCTAATAATTTATGGCTTGAACAAAGTTGTAGAGCAGCAGCCAAGTATGCAGGAAAGGCTGGGGTGAAAAATTGTTTACAAAGTGAATGCCCTGAAGACTCTTGTACCGGACAACAATTACGGCACCTTAATTAGCTGAAATTTAGTTGTGCCGCCGACTGAGGCATGTCCAGTGCTGAAGGTACTCTGCTGCTGCCGCCTCTGACTGGTTAATGAATATAAATCAGCTGGTTTATAGTTAGTGAACATGTAATAGGCTTGCAATGAGGTGAATTCCAATGCAGAATGCCTGGGGATAGGAACATGCCAGCCATAAAAGATATATAAATAACAGATTTACATTTCTGCAAGGGAAAGCCACAGAGCTCTGCTGCATTCACGGTGCTCTGACTAACCTGCCCTCCAGTTCTCCAGCCAGGTACGGGATCGATAAGAAGGGACTTAGGACTCTGCTCACCCGAGGTGCAGCTCATTAGATGCCAAAATTCTTCCCTGTCCCCCACATTCCCTGCCCAGCCATTGAGCCCTGTCCTGTGGGTTTGCCACGTGCCTGGTCAGAGCTGCTCAGCAGCAGAGCCCGAGGGGCAGGAGCAGTGAAGGTGACTCCTGAAGGTACAGAGCACAGCCTGAAACAGAGGCAAGTGAGGCCATCAGAGAGAGTGCTGCCTCTGCTGAGTTTTGTGGCAAAGCCTGGGGACAGATGGCAGAAGCAAGGTCATGCTTTTGCTGGAGCTGCTTTTGGGTGAGCCTTTCATGGCACCAAAAGGAAAAGGTAGACAGGCAAGGCTCTGTCTCTAGAGGTAATTCAGGCTGAAACCCCCATGCTCCCCTCCCCTCCAGCTCTGCAGTCAGTCAGGAGTGCAGGCTGCAAACAAGCAAACCTCTCCAAGTTCCCTAGTGGAGAAATGACCTTTACCTGGTGCCAGGAGCACACTGGCAGGAGGGGCAGAGCCCTTGCAGCTGGGTAAATCACTTTGCCCAAGCCAAGATGTTTGGTTCCAGGCTACGGATGGGAGTGTTGGTATCTGGGGTGCACGGCAAAGGAGGTTTTCATCCCCCTCCTGGCAATTACAGCTCCTTCAAGTCACCCTATGCTGGACTGCCCAGGAGATGCTGGGCCCCAAAGCTTCTGGTTGGCCACTGGTCTCAGGGAAGCTTGGAGGTGGGAAAGGCCATCAGAAGGAGCCTTGGTGTCAAACCCCTAATCTGAGCTCTTTCCATTTCCTTGCTGCAGGAGCCAGAAATTGTGGAGTTTATTTATTGCACAAATTAGGGACAAGAAAATGATTTTCTTAATGTGAGACTTGATGAATGCTCTCAACTCTCCACCCTGCTAGGAAGAGGGGTTACAATGAAAATTATTTACAAAGCATGTGCTACCCTGCAGGGATATTTGCTCAGGCAGGGAGCTTCTGCAGACGTTGCTGACAAAACCAAAGCCATTTTGGGGAGCACTACACCCAGCACCTGCATCTGACCTGACAGCAGCCTGCTCCGGACCCGTCCAGGGAAGCAGCTCTGGCCCAGGACCCTCCAGGCACCCACCCACAGCGGTGGTCACTTTTAGGATATGGGGAACAGATGGATGACAAGCTCTGCAAGCTGTTCCTGCACCTCTAAATATCAATGTGAAGGTTTTGTTCCTTTACAACACACAGAATTTGTCACAGACCCAGCACCCAGATGGAAAAATCACAGAAGACAAGAAGAAATTGTTCCTGATCTCCAAGCTAGGTGCAGCCTGGGGCTGTTCCCTCTTGTCTCATGGCTAGTTGCTCAAAGAGCAGGTCTTCTTCCATGTCCCCTCCAGAGCAGCATGAACCTCTCAGGAGCAGAGCCCCAGTAGAAGTCCTCCCTTCCTTGGCATCCCTTCATGAAGCTCTGCAGACCTCTTGGCCCTGCTGCCACGCGGGGTCCTGAGCCCCAGCCGGAGGGGACGCAGCAGGACGAGAGGGAGCAGGGGGATGGCTCAGGGTCCATTAACCAACCCCTCTCACTTCCACTGCAGCTGTAATAAGTGGGCAAACCCAGCCTTTGCAGAGACAAAGCCTCATTCTTCTCTCTCTGGTACCAGGTTTAAATCAATACTCACCTGGGGCTGCTTGGAAATATTTAATGAAAACTCTTTTGACAGAAAATCGGATTCTCCATGAGGCAAAATATTAATTTTCAAAGCTGCGCTTTGTGGAAAAGCCACAACTTTTGTACTGAAAGGTCAAACTGTGTGATGGAGATGTGGCCCTTCCACAGAGTCACAGAGTGCAGGGGTTGGAAGGGATCTCTGGAGATCACTGAGGCCAACTTCCCTACCACAGCAGGGTCACCTAGAGAAGGCCACGCAGGAGCACATCCAGGTGGGTTTGGAAAGTCTCCAGAGGAGACTCCACCACCTCTCTGTGCATCCTGTTCCAGGGCTCCAGCACCCTCACAGTAAAGAACTTCCTCCTCATGTTTAGATGGCATTTCCTATGTTATAGTTTGTGCCCTTTCCCCTTGTCCTGCCACTGGGCACCACTGAACACAGCCTGGTGCCATCCTCCTGAGTATGGATTAGAACTGATGAGATCCCCCTCAGGCTGCCCTTCTCCAGACTCACCATCCCCTGTGCTGCTGCTGCAGATTGTTGGAGGGTGTGCAATGGAACCAGAAGCCCTGTGACACCCACTGCAGTCTCTGCAGGGGTGATGGTCACAGCCTGCATGCTGTGACTTACCCTGCTGTGACAAACACCACAGAGCCATTGAATGGTTTGGGCTGGATTGGAAGGGACCTTACACTTACAATGTAGCACTTACAGGATGGCCAAGGGATCAGGCCTAGCCAGCATGGATTTAGGAGGGGCAGGTCCTGCCTGACCAACCTGATCTCCTTCTATGATCAGGTGACCCGCCTGGTGGATGTGGGGAGGCCTGTGGATGTGGTCTATCTGGACCTCAGCAAGGCCTTTGACACAGTCCCCCACAGCAAACTCCTGGCCAAGCTGGCAGCCCATGGCTTGGACAGGAGCACTCTGAGCTGGGTTAGGAACTGGCTGGAGGGCCGAGCCCAGAGAGTGGTGGTGAATGGTACCACATCCAGCTGGTGGCCTGTCACTAGTGGTGTGCCCCAAGGATCAGTGCTGGGCCCCATGCTCTTCAACATCTTTATTGATGATCTGGATGAGGGCATTGAGTCCATCATCAGTAAATTTGCGGATGACACCAAGCTGGGGGCAGCAGTTGATCTGCTGGAGGGCAGAGAGGCTTTGCAGAGGGACCTCGACAGGCTGGACAGATGGGCAGAGTCCAAGGGCAGGAGATTGAACACATCCAAGTGCCGGGTTCTGCACATTGGCCACAACAACCCCAGGCAGTGCTACAGGCTGGGGTCAGAGGGGCTGGATAGCGGCCAGGCAGAGAGGGACCTGGGGGTACTGGTTGATTGTAGGCTGAACATGAGCCTGCAGTGTGCCCAGGCAGCCAAGTAGGCCAATGGCATCCTGGCCTGCATCAGGAACAGTGTGGCCAGCAGGAGCAGGGAGGTCATTCTGCCCCTGGACACTGCACTGGTTAGGCCACACCTTGAGTACTGTGTCCAGTTCTGGGCCCCTCAGTTTAGGAAGGATGTTGTCTTGCTGGAACGTGTCCAGAGAAGGGCAACAAAGCTTGTGAGGGGTTTGGAACACAAGCCCTATGAGGAGAGGCTGAGGGAGCTGGGGTTGCTTAGCCTGGAGAAGAGGAGACTGAGGGGTGACCTTATTGCTCTCTACAACTCCCTGAAGGGAGGTTGTAGCCAGGCAGAGGTTGGCCTCTTCTCCCAGGCAGCCAGTACCAGAACAAGAGGACACAGTCTCAGGCTGCGCCAGGGCAGGTTTAGGCTGGATGTTAGGAAGAAGTTCTACACGGAGAGAGTGATTGCCCATTGGAATCGGCTACCCGTGGAGGTGGTGGAGTCACCTTCATTGGAGGTGTTCAGGAGAAGACTTGATGGGGTGCTTGGCTGCATGGTTTAGTTGATTTGGTGGGTTGGATTGGTTGATGGGTTGGATGCGATGATCTTGAAGGTCTCTTTCAACCTGGTGTATTGTATTGTATTGTATTGTATTGTATTGTATTGTATTGTATTGTATTGTATTTAAAGGTCATTCAGTCCAATCCCCTTGCAGTCAGCAGGGACATCCCCTACTAGATCAGGTTGATCAGAGCTTCCCCAAGCCTGACCATGAATGTCTGAGGGATGGGGCCTTTACCTCCTCCCTGGGCAACCTGTGCCAGTGTCTCACCACCTTCACTGTCAAGAGTTTCTTCCTCCAGTCTCGATCTTTCCTCTTCCAGCTCAAAGCCATTGTCCCTCATCCTGGCACTCCCAGCCTTTGTCCAAAGTCCCTGTTCAGCTTTCCTGGAGCCCCTTCAGGTACTGGAAGGCTGCTCTAAGATCTCCCTGGAGCCTTCTCTTCTCTAGGCTGAACAGCCCCAGCAATCCCAGCCTGCTCCATAGGAGAGGTGCTCCAGGTGAGGTCTCAGCAGAGAGCAGAGGGGCAGAGCTGTGCGGGGCACAGGGTCTGTACTGGGAGGAGAGGCAGGACCTGGAGCCATTGGATGGAGTGAACCAAGTGCAGACATCACAGCCAGCCTGGAGGGTTCTGCCTGCTGTTCACCTTGAGGTGAAATTAGTGATGGCAAAAAATAAACCTTACTCAGGTCTTGGCTAATGATTATCCCATTAAGGAATCAGCTGACATCACATCAGTGGTGCTTTTATAAACCCCAGTGACAACATAACTGATGAGACCTGAAGCCCTGGCAGCTCCTCTGCCTGGGGAAGAGCAAGGTAGAAGGATTTGCTGTTTTACTGGACTGCAGATTTCATGGCATTAAAGAATCCCAACATCTTTCACACCACATCTCCTCAGCAATGCACTGCAGCAACTCACAGAGAGCAGCTGGGCTTGCAGCAGAGCTTGGCAGGACCATGGGGACACAGCAGTGCCCTGTCCAACCCAGTTCTGGGCTTCTACAACTCTGTGTGTGCATTTGAGTGCATTGGTGTTAGCCATAAAAATTAACCAAACAAAATAAAGTAACAGCCCAAGGCATTGCTGCCTCCCTAGCATGCAGGATTGTGCCTTATAGGGCACAATAAAACCAAAGGGGGAAAAAAAGAGAGAGAAAAAAAAAAAAAGGAGGAAAAAAAAGAGGAAAAAAAAAAAAAAAAAAGGGAGAGGGAAAATAAAAATAAAAAAGAGAAATTAAAAGAAAACAGGCAAGAAAGAGCAGGTTGCTTTCCTGCTTCTCTGCCTTCCCCCATTCCTGGGTGTCAGGAGCAAGAAATGAGCAGCTGCCCCGCGGTTGAATTTAGAGTGTTCATTAATAGGAGATGATGCCATATGCTCAGCACTCTGCCTTTTGCCTTTTTTCCAGGGCAGCCGCCAATTTGAGCGAGTTTCTAATTAGTAATGGGATAATGAGAGCATTCAGAGGCTAATGTGGTGGGTGGGGAAGCGGAGGGCTGGGCTGGTGTGGACTGGGAGCCTTGCTGCTGGAATCCCGATGAAGAGAGGACCCCTGGAAGAGGCTGCAGCCTCTGACCGGCGGAGGGGCGTGGGGAGGGCATCATCTATCAGAGCTGGGGGGAAGGCGACACCAGTTGGACTGCTTCAGCTTCAGGCAAGGAACATTGCGGAAGGAAAAATGTTTTAGCAAAGGCTGGGCTGAAGCACAAAGGTGGTTCTGGGTGGGAAAGCCCTGCAGGAGGAGACTTATGGAGTCGCAGAATGGGTTGGGTCGGAAGGGACCTTAAAGATCACCCAGGTTCAGCTCTCTGCCATGGGCAGGGACACCTCCACCAGCCCAGGTTGCTCAAGGACTCGTTCAGCTTGGCCTTGAACACCTCCAGGGAGGGTGATCCAGAAATGGAGAATGGTAGGAGTTGGAAAGGACTTCTGGAGACCATCAAGTCAAACCTGCCTTCCAGAGCAGGGTCACCGAGGGCAGGTCACACAGGAACACATCCAGATGGATCTTAAAAGTCTCCAGAGAAGACTCCACATCCTCTCTGGGCAGCCTGCTCCAGGGCTCTGCCACCCTCAAGGTAAAGAAGGTCCTCCTCATATTTAAATGGAACTTCTGTTCCAGTTTGTGCCCATCATCCCTTGTCCTGTCCCTGGGCACCACTAAGAAGAGCCTGGCCCCCTCTTCCTGACACCACCCCTCAGATATTTATGAGCATTGTAGAGGTCCCCCCTCAGCCTCCTCCTGCCCAGCCAGCAGTAAGATCCCTCCAGTTCTGGGCTCTCTGTGTTTCCTACGTGCAGCCTCTGCACAGGAGCCAGGACACACACAGAGATTTCTTTCCAATGAGCCATAATTAATTTGCCTTTTGATTGGACCAATTAGATCTTTAACACCGTAGGAAGTAATTTTTTATTAATGGCTAAGCTGAAGACCAGGAGTTCCCCTCTCCCAGGACAGCTTTTTACTGCACCAGCTCAGCACCTCTAGGCAAGCCAATAAAGTTCTACAACTGCAGGGTCTCCCCAGCGCCTCCTGCACTGCTTTTGCCTGGTGCCACGCATGAGAGCTTGACAGGGGCAGATGTCTGAGGTGGGCAGAAATGAGGAGTCTGGGCAGATAGGAACCCAGCTGAGCAGAAGGGCCATGATCTACCTGAGGAGAATCATAGAATGCATTGGTTTGGAAGGGACCTTTAAAAGTCATCTAGTCTGACCTCCCAGCAGGGAGCAGGATACAGAGCCACAGAGTCACAGAACTGGCCTCTGAGGTCACCGAGTCCAACCACTGACCCAGCACCACCACAGCCACTAAAGCACAGCTGGATGAGGCTTTGAGCAGGGGGCTCACGGCAGGGGGATTGGAACTGGATGATCTTTGAGGGCCTTTCCAACCCAAACCATTCTATGTATCTTCCATGCCCCTTCCAGCTCCTGTGATTCCATGCCACACAAGGTGCCCCCAAGCCTCTGCTCAGGGAATGCTGGCTCCTGCCTAGCACACGTGTGTCCCCCCAGGGAGATGGAGCAGAGACGCTGACACCTCAGAGGAGGTCTGGAGATGACAAATGCTCTACAAGTGACAGTCAGCTCAGCCCCAGGGCTGGCAGCTGCCATGCCCTGTCCCAAGCCACCCACGTGGTGCCCAATGGGGTCCCACCCTGGGACAGGCTGAGCCGAGGGGCAGGGCGCAGCTCCTGCCAGGGCTCTCCCGCGGTCAGAAGGGGCTTGGGAAGTTTTGCCAGCCTGGTGCTGCTCATTTCAGGCTCGCTCAAAATGTTCTCCAGCTGAATGCTGAGCGAAATAAATTCAGATCCTGCTCTGCAAATGACACTGCACATAAATATTCAGTAAATTAGCAGCACACTTTTATAGATTTATCAGTCATTGCTGGCACAGAATGACAGGCAATGTTGTAGCTGAAATATTAATGCTGACAAATTAATGATTTCTGAGTAAATGATGTCATTTTTGCACCGTTTCATTAAAATTTACTCACTTTCAATATCAGCTTCATTTCTACGCCAAAAAAAAAATTAAAATCATTTTCATTCTCCTTCTCTCTCTCTTTCCCTCGAGCAGCCTTTTCTGAACCCAAAGGGCATAAATTTCCCGCTGCTTTGCTCCGAGGAAGAAGGGGGTGAAGTTTGCAGAGAGGGCGGCAGTGGAGCATCCCTGGCCCCAAAGACTTCTTGGCTGTGAGGGCTCAGAGCCCTGGAGCAGGCTGCCCAGAGATGCTGTGGAGTCTCTTTCTCTGGAGAGATTCCAGCCCCCTCTGGCCATTGTGGTCCCGGGCAAGCTGCTGCAGCTTCCCTGCTGGAGCGGAGGGTTGGACTGGAGGATCTCCAGAGGTCCCTTCCAGCAGCCCTCATGATGGGATTCTGGGATTCTACGCTGCAAGGGAACCACATCCTCCCTCCACACTGTGCTTGAGCCGTGTGCTCCCCACTGGGAGCTCTGACCAGGTGCTGTGGAACACCCCTGCCTTTGGTGGGACCTCCCTGCTGAGAGCAGTTACAACCAACAGACAGCACCAGCAGCATTGCTGGTGTTCTGCTGCACAGCCTGTGTGCACTGAACAAGAGGAACCACCACAGCAACCTGGTGAACGCACCAGATGTCACCAAGGAGAGCCTCTCCCACTGCCTTCACTCATCCTGGAGGCTTCCCAGGCCCCATGGTGAGGGGGGAGAGGCTGCAGGCACAAGGCAGGTACAGAGGGGGACATTGAGGTCTCATCACAGGCAACCCTGTGCACACCAAGAGGTCCCCAGAGCCCTCCCAAAGCAAGGGGCTGAGCACCTCTGGGGCTGACAGCAATTCAGTCTGAGAGGAGGGAGCTGGTTTCAGTACCTGGGGTTGCTTTAAGCAATCTGCTCCCTGCAGCCTCTGCCTCCTGCTGCCACCTTTAATACACCACTTTGGGTATTTCTGGCAAATTGCTCCATCAAAAACCTTCCCACCCTGCCTGTCATCCTGGCCAAGACTGGAGACATCTCTGACAGATGACTGACAAAGAGAATTTTAGGGGGAGGGGGAATAAGTGGGGGTGGAGGGGGAAGGGAGGAAAAAGGGGAAAAAAATAAAAAAGGGGGAAAAAAATACACACACACCCCACCACAACAACAACGAAAAGCAAACCACAAGAAAGTGAGAGGGGAAGAGAAGGAGCCCAGCGCAGGCTTTACCCAGGGTTCCCTGGGCTGAGCTCTATCAGTCAATCTCTGGGCTAATTCGTGTCAGTTCTTGTTTCCTATCTCCTTGAGTCTCCAGCGGAAGGTTGATAAAATTGAAGTGGAAATGAAGTTGGATGCACAGGAGGATACAGACAACAATAGCCTGGTGAAATGGGTTTGTATCCCTGATACACTCTTTGGAGCATCAGGATTCGTGGTGACCTTGACAGTGTCCTTGGGAGAATAGAATGAAAGAAAAGAAAAGGGAGAATTTCTATCTCTGAGAAGAAATTCAAGCAAAGAGCCACATGTACCACAGCCTCTGCAGCGGGAAGGGGCCAGGCTGGCTCCAGCACATCTATCCAGAGGGAATTTCTATTTGCACAAGCACTTCCCCAGCTCCCATCTCCAAGGCAGAGAGCCTTGCAGCCACGCTGCCAGCTGCCCCTTGTAAGAAAGTCTCTGAGGCTTCACTTAGTTGTTGATGAATAGAAGAGAAGTTAGAGAATCCCTGAATGGTTCTGGCCTCTAAGATCATGGAGTCCAAGCACCAACCCAGCACCACAGCCTGTGTCTGGCCAGGCAGCGTGAGGATCACCTCCAAGCAGCTCCCCACTGAGGTGCTGCTGGTTAAACAGGAGCTGGATCTCTGCTTGCCACCCCTTAAAATACAAACATGGAGAGCAACTGTGGGGAGGTGGAGATGGGAGAGGGGGACAGAGCCCTTGGGGAATCCTTAGAGGAGAGGCTGAGACCTGGGGCTCCTCAGCACAGAAAAGAGCAGGCTGAGAGAGGATCTTCCCAATGCTCAAGAAGCGCTAAAGGCCATGAAGATGGGGCTGGGCTCTTCCCAGTGGTGACCAGTGACAGGACAAGGGGCAGCAGGTACAAACTGGAACCCAGGAGGTTTCACCTGAACTTAAGGAGAAACTTCTTCACTGTCAGGGTGCTGGAGCCCTGGAGCAGAGAGGCCGTGGAGACTTCTTCTCTGGTGACTTTCGAAGCACTCCTTCCCTTTTGAATTCCCCAGGGACTCCTCTCAGTGGCCACACTGTCCTGCCTGAACCACGGAGCAAGGGTTTCCTGTAACACCCAGGGCAGCCCTGGAGCCAGGAGGGCTGCAGAAGTGTGGGCTGCAGTTGCAGGCAGATACAAAGCGAGCCACTTGTCTTTAGCTGCTCCCTCCAGATCGCAGCCTCAAGGCTCGTCACTGACACCAGGGCCAGAGGATTTCGCACGTGCGGCAGAGGCACGGTGCTGGCAGTGGCCTCCTCGAAGCGCTGGGGAGGTAAGACAAGAGGAGCTCTCCCTCTGGGGACTGAGTTCATACAGCATCACATTTTAGCCTGATGGAAAGCTCTGCTAATGCTAATTTGGTGGCACTGATGCTGAGGAACAAAGACGGGGAGGCAGAACTGCTACCTTCCCACAGTGTGAAAGGAAAGAAATGGAGCTGGGCTGGGGGTGAGTGGAGCTAAGACCCCATGTTTGCAAGAAGCAGGCCCAAGCCTGCAACACCTCCTCTGGGAGGAAGTGGCAGTGGCCCCATTCCCCACAGCAGCACACTGGAGCAGACGCACCCTGGGGCCACCGTGCACCCAGCAGCAGCAGCAGCCTCCCCAGGGTTTGGCTAATAGGAACCAGCTGGGTTTTTCCACTCTGATAGCTGTGAGAAACTGATGACAACCTGTTTGACCACTGACCTCTGAACTTGACCCCTTGCTAATACCTTCAGCTGCTGATTGTCATGGGTGGCTGGCAGAGCCCTTTGTCTTTTGCTGTTTTGGAGTCCAGACAGATAAATGATTTCTATTTGTCCTCTGGCGCAGCGGAAGAGCTGATCGATATTAGCCACGAATGATGTCAAGGATTTGTCGCCACAGCTTATGAATGACAAAACACTACCCAAAAAAACACCTTTTGGGGCAAAAGATTGAAAGCTGGAAAGGTTTATTGATTTTTGCTTTCTTAAATAGCAGCTCAAGCCACAAAAGAGAAAACGAAAAGCTTTGTGTGCTAAAATGCAGCAAAAAGCTTCCTGGAGCACAACGATTAGATCAGCTCCTGCATGTAAGCACCGTGAGCTGCCTCAGCCAGCTGCTCAAGCCTGCCTACTAAGCCCACTGCAATTTCCACCCAGTTCTCCTTATTAAAAAAAACAGAAGAAGTGTTTGGGTAGTGGGATATCGGCCTCGGGAACAAATGCTTCTCTGCCTGTTGGCCACTGCTCAGGCAGGAGATGTCTGTGCATCTCCCAGGCAGGCAGGCAGAGAGCTCAGGGAGCAGGAGGAAAGCTTTGAGGACTGGAAAGAAATGAGGCCCTTCTGAAATATCAGAGAATCACAGAATCAATGGCTTTGGAAAAGGCCTCTGAGATCACAGAGCCCAACCCTCAACCCAGCTGTGGCCACCAAGCCCTATCCCCAAGTGCCATGGCCACAGGTTTCTGGAACACCTCCAGGGATGGGAACTCCACCACCTCCCTGGGCAGCCTGTGCCAATCCCTGACCACTCTAGCAGTAAAGAAAATTTTCCTTCTCTCCAACCTGAGCCTCCCCTGGCACAATTTCAGGCCATTTCCTCTCATCCTATCATCTGAGACTAAGGAGAAGAGGCCAACCCCCACCTCACTGCAACCTCCTCTCAGGGGGCTGTAGAGAGCAATGAAGTCTCCCTTACCTTCTCTTCTCCAGGCTGAACACCCCCAGCTCCCTCAGCTGCTCCTCCCCAGCCCTGTTCTCCAGACCCTTCCCTAACTTTGTTTTCTTTCTCTGGACCTGCTCCAAGGAAAGTGGAGAAAGAGCTTAACCTGCTCATTGCCAGGAGGGCAACATGGCTGTGGTTTAGACAGGGGCATGCCCCCTGTAGAGGTGGCAGCAGGTTCAGAGCTGTGCAGGAACATCTCCATGGCCAACCTCTCTGCAAGTCCCCTGATAACCCTCTGTGCCAAACCACAGCAGATCAGCCTCTAAACCACAGGGATCTTCTGAAGTTCTGAACCTCAGCATTTCTGGGGAACAATTTCTCTCTTCACAGGTGCACTTTAAATGATGTTTGCTGAGTAGCAGAGAAACAAGGAGCCAGGTTACCACCACAGGAGAGGTCAGCACTGTACTGGGAATCACAGAATTGTTTCTGTTGGAAGAGACCTTTAAGATCACTGACCATGGAGACCAACCTTCAGCCCATGGACATATTCTCACACCCTCCCTCACAGCCACATCCCGCCCCACAATTCCTCCAGTGGAATTGTGATTATAAATTTGTCTCCCAGCAGAAAGTTGACTTTCCCAAATAAGCAGGATCCCCACTGCCCTCTGGACCCCACAGAGCACAGGCTTGGTGAGGAGCACAACAACCTGCAGCCTGGCACCCCAACTGATCTGTGGAGGGGATTTAAAGATGGGGAGACCCAGAGCAGTCTGAACCCCAGAGATAAGGATCTCCAGGCTAATCTCCACTTTGAGGAAAAGCAGAGATGAGAAGGTCTCAGTCCAGCTCTATGGAGCCAAGGAGAGCTCTTGGGCAGATACTGGTGTGAGGGCAGCAGAAGGCTCCTGAGCTAGGTCCAGCCCCAGCATGGAGCAGATTTTCCCACCACACCTTTCCTCCTCAAAGCTTGACAACACTCAGCTTGATGGCCAAAAGAAGTTTCAAAACTCAGTGTCACCCCTAGATGAAACCAGAGAGTTTCTCCCAGCTCCCACCCATTCCCAGCCTTGCTTGAAGTTCAGTGACCCTTGTCCAGCCCTCAGGTAGTGATGGATGCCTCCCTGGGGGCAGAGGGCTCTGGTTTCAGCAGCACAAGGCCTGGCTCCAGGGAAGGGAAAGGTTGGAGCTGGTTGGGGTGAAGGAGGCTTCTCCTGCCAGCGTGGCTGATCTGCATGAACCACAAAGCACAGCAGCTCCTTTTGCTCAGGAGCTTTGACTGGTGAGATGTGACAGCACTTGGGGGCACCTCTGCTGTGAGGACATGGAGAGCACAAAAACTCAGGCCCTGAACAGGGACCCCACCTGCACCTCTGAGCACATTTGCTGGGTGTGTTTGGACAACTTGGGATGCATCAGAAAGAGTGTGGCAAGCAGCTTGAGGGAGCTTCTCCTCCTCTGCTTTGCCCTAGTGACAGGATACCATGTCCAGTTCTGGGCTCCCCAGTTCAAGGACAGGGACTTGCTGCAGAGGGGACAGCAAAGGGCTGCAAAGATGCTGAGGGGACTGGAACAGCTCTGTGATGAGGAAGGGCTGAGAGAATTGGAGCTGTTTGTTTAGTCTGGAGAAGAGCAGCCTGAGGGGGATCTGAACAATGCTGATCACTACTCAAAGGGTGGGTGTCAGGAGGATGGCACCAGGCTTTGTTCAGTGGAGCCCAGTGCCAGGACAAGGGGCAGTGGGAACAGAAGAAATTCCATCTGAACATGAGGAGGAATTTCTTTAATGTAAGGCTGCTGGAGCCCTGGGTCAGGCTGCCCAGAGAGGTGGTGGAGCCTCCATCTCTGCAGTCATTGAAGCCCCACCTGGATGTGTTCCTGCGTGACCCTCTCTAGGTGACCCTGCCTGGGCAGGGGCATTGGACTCAAGTGACCTCCAGAGGTCCCTTCCAACCCCTTCCATGGTGTGATCCTGTGAACTTGATGCTGTTTGAACCACTTTCCTCCAAAACCTGATATTTTGATCCCGAGCCTGATGAGGTCTGGGAGTGTTCAGCTCCCAGCTGACATGCCCACCATGGCATTACAAATGATGGAAGCCACTCCCTGGCCACATCATTCCTCTCCTCCCCTCTCAGCTTTGATGTGGATCGGTGAAGTGTGTCCCACACCAGTGCCAAAGGAAGTTCCCAAGACAATGGGAGCTGTGCTGTGCTCATGGCTCTCTCCTCCTGGGCAGCTCCACAGCTGCGTCCCCAAAGCTGCAGAGCTCACATTTCATGTCTGTATTATTCATCCTAGAAGAATCCAAATTCCTACACAGCCCCCTGGATCCCAGCATAAACTGGTTCTAGGCACCTGCCTGACAAGCTGGGGGCTCCAGCTCTAGGATCTTCATCAGAAGCTTGCTAAAAGGCACAGTTTGGCTTCTGCTTTTAGATCTGAGACTTAATAAAAAATGCCTTAAGGCTGAACCCAGGCCCAAAGAAAGGAACTCAGGGTTTTTTTGGAATCCTGGAAGGGTGAGGGTTGGAAGGGACCTCTGCAGATCACTGAGCCCAAGACCTCTGTCAGAGCAGGGTCACCCAGGGCAGGGCACACAGGTACACATCCGGGGTGAGGGTTGGAAGCTCTCCACAGAGGGAGACTCCACAACCTCTCTGGGCAGCCTGCTCCAGGGCTCAGCAGCCTCACACCAAAGAAGTTTCTCCTTATGCTGAGGTGGAACCTCCTGGGTGCCAGTTTGTGTCCACTGCTCCTTGTCCTGTCACAGGGCACCACTGAATGAGCCTGGCCCCTTCTTGTCCCCCACCCCTCAGATAATACAATAATACAATAATACAATACACCAGGTTGGAAGAGACCTCCAAGATCATCACGTCCAACCCATCAAACAATCCAACCCACCCAACAACTAGACCATGCAGCCAAGCACCCCATCAAGTCTTCTCCTGAACACCTCCAGTGAAGGTGACTCCACCACCTCCACGGGTAGCCGATTCCAATGGGCAATCACTCTCTCCGTGTAGAACTTCTTCCTAACATCCAGCCTAAACCTGCCCTGGCGCAGCCTGAGACTGTGTCCTCTTGTTCTGGTGCTGGCTGCCTGGGAGAAGAGGCCAACCTCTGCCTGGCTACAACCTCCCTTCAGGGAGTTGTAGAGAGCAAGAAGGTCACCCCTCAGTCTCCTCTTCTCCAGGCTAAGCAACCCCAGCTCCCTCAGCCTTTCCTCATAGGGCTTGTGTTCCAAACCCCTCACCAGCTTTGTTGCCCTTCTCTGGACACGTTCCAGCAAGTCAACATCCTTCCTAAACTGAGGGGCCCAGAACTGGACACAGTACTCAAGGTGTGGCCTAACCAGTGCAGTGTACAGGGGGAGAATGACCTCCCTGCTCCTGCTGGCCACACTGTTCCTGATGCAAGCCAGGATGCCATTGGCCTTCTTGGCTGCCTGGGCACACTGCAGGCTCATGTTCAGCCTACAATCAACCAGCACCCCCAGGTCCCTCTCTGCCTGGCCACTCTCCAGCCACTCTGACCCCAGCCTGTAGCACTGCCTGGGGTTGTTGTGGCCAATGTGCAGAATCCGGCACTTGGATGTGTTCAATCTCATGCCATTGGACTCTGCCCATCTGTCCAGCCTGTCGAGGTCCCTCTGCAAAGCCTCCCTGCCCTCCAGCAGATCAACTCCTGCAAGATATTTATAGGCATTGAGCAGATCCCCTCTCAGTCTTCTCTTTTCCAGGCTAAGCAGCCTCAGGTCTCCCAGCCTGGCCTCACCACCTGTTTCTGGCCAGCCCTGGCCAATGTGGCCCCAGCTTGCACCCCAGGGGTATTTCATACCCTGCTCGTGGCAGCAAAGACACTTTTAAGGAAGTGTTTTCTAAACTAATCAAACATCTCCAAGTGTGGAGATTAGAGCAGAACCCAATTCCGTTGTCCAATAAAGATGGCACCATGGGCTTGAACACCAAGGAAGAAGTTGTCTCGCTCTGCTCCATCTCACAACCATATCACCTAGCACGCTGCCAGAGGCTGCAGACGCCAACACTGCCACATCATGAGGAATGGGAAGGGCTTGGCCTCCCTGCCACCTGCTCACACTTCTGCATAGTCTGCAGAGAGAGGATTAATCCCCACATTTTGGTTCCCATCTGCATTGCATCAAAGGTAACCCCCTGGCAGCACACGGCCCGCGGGCAGGAGCGGGAGCACCCTGCTCTGCCGGCACTGTGCCGCCTCCCGTGGGCCCTGCTTGGTTAATAGCAGCTTTACACATCGGTAAAGTGTTCTGTGCACTGGCTGCTGTGGGTGTTGTAATTAAAAGTGGGGAACTCGTACAGGCAGGCAGCTCTTGTCAAGCTCTCTTTGTCTGCCACTTGAATACCGGCAGTGGTGTTCAGCTCTGCAGTCAGGGCTTGCTTTGGGATGCTGAGCACTTCGCAAAGGAGCTGAGACTTGGAGTGATGCTCAGCAACTGAGAAGTTAATCATGAGGACACGCCTCCCTCCCAAAAAACAGGCAATGGAAGACAAAAAGGAAATACTGGAAGGAAAGTGAATGGGAAAGGAAATACAGGAACGAAGAAGGAAAAGGAAACAGTAAAGAAAATGGAAATAGGAAAGAAAAAGGAAATAGGAAGAAAGAAGGAAAGGCAAACCAAGGCAAACAAGAACCTCACCCCAAACTGTGAAATCTGCAGCTCTGACACTCAAGGCTGCCTTCAAACAGATCTAATTCCCCCTTCACTCCAATCGTTCTACTCAGAGCAGGGAGAAGGGTCCTGGCTGCTCTCACTGCTGGAGGAGACTCGGACAGGGAGTTTCAGCAGGCAGGCCAATGCACCATGACCCCCGTCTCACTGTGAGGGGACAAATCCCAGCAGCAGGGTGAAATCACCAGCACCACAAGAGCTGCTGCATATGTTTGCTGAACTGTCTTGTGGAGCAGAGCCCCTGCATCCCAGCCAGCGGGGCAGGGACGTTCTCTAAAGAACTCGTGCTGCCCCCGTGCAGAGGAGTAATGAAATATCTGCAGGATCAGTGCTTTTGGAAGCTCAGCCTCACCAGGGTCAGAAGCATTCCCACGTTGCAGGGAGAGGAGGTGGTGAGAAGCAGGCCTGTATCTGCCCCCTGAACACACTTCAGGCTCAGGCTCGCTAACAGATTGAGTCTGAGTGCAGCTCTATGGCCAGAATATCTGAGATCTTAATTTTCTAACACCAGCCTCCATTCTATCTGACATTGCTCTTCCCTCTCAGACTCAGTGCAGATCCAGGACTCAGCCCATGCACGAGATGAGAATGAGGAACAAACCAAAGCAAATTAGTTTTTATGGTTCTTTTTTTTTCTGGAGCTGGCAGCAAAATCTCAGCAAACCCCTGAAAAGCTGTGGAGCAACAGCATTCCCTTGAATTTTGCTCCACCCTTTGGTAGCACAGATTATGGAAAGAAGCCATGGAAGGGACTTGTATTGCAGAGTAGGGTTGGTGGGAATCGAGGAGCCCTGGTGAGTGCAAAGCTTCCCCTTTCCCTGCCCCGTTTCTCTCTCATTTCATCTGCACGAGTCGGAGCCTGGGCACGGGCAGCCAGCCCGATGTGGATTGGTGTGAGGGGCTATTCACCACCTGTTGGAACTGTCAAGCTATGTGGGAAAGCATATCAATTAACGGCCCTGATTAGCTCATCAGACTTCCCATCTGACAAAACAGTCACCCCCTTTCCAGACTAATCCCCCCGGAAAGCCTGGGCCGGGGCTGGGAGTGGGGCAGCGGTGGCCGTGCCCCCGGCGCTGCGCTGGGCTCTGCACAGCCAGGCGGTTTCACCCTTCAGACAGCAGGTATTTAGGTTCAATTCCCAGGAGCCTCCTATGTTCCCTTATAGCTTAAAAAGCTGGGATACCAGCCAGGAAAAAGGACCTTCCATGACCTGCTCTTAACCCGCGAGGAAAGTTACACAAACTCTTTCACGCTTGGCTGGGATCGCTGTGTAGGAGCTGGCCAAAACAATACTTTCCCCTGTGTTTGCCTACCTTATTAAATATCAATTAATATTTATGGAAGTTTATAAACACTGCAGCTTTGGTTTCAAGGGTGCTTAGAAATCTGATCTCCTCCTCCTGCTCTCCCTCCCCATGGCAGCATTTCTCCTGCTCACTGCTGCATGGTGAGAGTCCTGCTCCTCCAGCAAGGATGAGGATGGAGGTCCCAGGGATGGGGGTGATGGAGATGGGGTCTCCTGGAGAATGCACTCCAGCTCTTGATGCCTACAGCCCTTCAGGGGTACCCCCTCCAGACGCCACCATCCTGCTCTGCCCTGTGCAGAAGTGGGATGCCAGGAGAGATGGGGTGGCACAGATGGGTTACCCGGGATCAGGCCTGCTGCATTCATACCAGTCATCTGTATTGGTTATAAATCCACTCTCCTTTTCCCCCACCACCTCCCCTACTGACACACAACTGTTCTAAATTACGTTTAATTTAAGGGGGTTTCTGTCCCCTTATTTCCTAGGAAGAGGCTTTCCAAAAGGCTCCTGATGATTAATTGTTGCTGGGCTCCTGCCAAGTGCTGGAAGTTTTACATGCAAGGAGCAAACCTGGCTGTGTCCCTCCCCACTTGGCCAGGCCTTTCTGCTGCCTGGCTCCCAGCACATGGCCTGTCACTCAGGCCAGACACTGTCCTGCTGCCAGCACTTCCCTGCCCAGCACAGCCATTGAGTCCAGAGGTTCAGGCAGCCCAGGCTGGGGGTTCGAATGTGCTCCCTGCTCCTGCCTCCACTCCTTCTGATGTCCCCTGGATAAATCAACACAGCACCCATGTTCACTGCCCCATTTTTCACAGTCCCTTTTAAATTTACTCTTTATTAGTTCTAGCAACTCACAACACTTGAAGTCTGATCATATTAACACCCAGGGATTATTTTTTCCCTGCCTGCCCTTGGCTTACCCTTCGCACAGAGCAGGTGCTGTGCTGCCCCACAGCAGGGCTGACACCTCTGTGGCAGTAGCTATAAAATATTACAGAGTTCAGGTTCCTTTTATTTTCCCAGCACAGACCACAGCCAGCACTGCCAGCCCTTTGCACTTATTTCTGCAGCCCAAGTTTACACAGCCAGGTGCCACAGAGAAGAGAGGCCACAGGGATGGGCATGGGGAGGGTGGGGAAGGAGCTGAGGTCTGTGAGCCACAGTCCACCACTGGACCTGCTCCATGCCTGAGCTTCCTCCCATGTGAGCCAGATGAAGCAACAACTTCCACATCTCAGACACAGCAAAACACAGCTGAAAGAATCCAAATTCCTACACAGCCCCCTGGATCCCAGCATAAACTGGTTCTAGGCACCTGCCTGACAAGCTGGGGGGCTCCAGCTCTAGGATCTTCATCAGAAGCTTGCTAAAAGGCACAGTTTGGCTTCTGCTTTTAGATCTGAGACTTAATAAAAAATACCTTAAGGCTGAACCCAGGCCCAAAGAAAGGAACTCAGGGTTTCATGGAATCCCGGAAGGGTGAGGGTTGGAAGGGACCTCTGGAGACCTGGATCAGGTTACCCAGGCCCACACCCAGGTGGGTTTCAAAAGTTTCCAGAGAAGGAGACTCCACAACCTTTCTGGGCAGCCTGCTCCAGGACTCAGCAGCCTCACACCAAAGACGTTTTCCCTTACGCTTGAGTGAAACCCCCTGGGTTCCGGTTTGTGCCCACTGGGTCGTGGTGCCACCTCCCCTCTAATAACGATGTGGGGGGAGCTCTGAAGGCTCATGGTTGCTCATTCATGTCTGGGAAGGTGTCTGCTGCTCTCAGCAGTGGACAAGCTGGAAGAAAAGCAGCATCGAACCCAGCCCCAAGGGCTTATCTCAAGGGCTATCACAGGGACCATCTGAAGGAGATTAGGTAAGAGAGTGTCAGGTTTAATGCATCAGACAAGCCTGTGTGCTTGCCCTGCCAGACCTTGCAATCTGAGAGCTTAAGAAGAGAGGGATTTAGGGCTGGATTCCTTTCTGGGCTTCCAAAAATAAACTTCTGCAAGCCCGATGTGAAAGCAGCATTCACTGGGGAAATCAGCCTGGGAAAGTCTGCTGCACTCCTGCCAGCACAACTGTGGGTGACAGAAAGGAAGAGCCAGGAAAACACCAAACCAGTCCTCCACCAGCAAATAACCCCTCTAACCTCATCCACCCTGGTGATTTGTCACTTTCTCTCCATTGTCTCTGCAGCTCCCTGAAAGGAGGTTGCAGTGAGGTGGGGTTGGTCTCTTCTCCCTAGTATGAGATAAAAGGAGAGGAAATGGCCTGAATTTGTGCCAGGGGAGGGGTAGTTGGACATGAGCAAAATCTTGTCTCCTGCAAGAGTGGTCAGGCTCTGGAACAGGCTGCCCAAGGAGGTGGTGGAGTCCCCATCCCTGGAGGTGTTCAAGAGACAGTGCAGACGTGGCTCTTGGGGACATGGTTTAGAGGCCATGGTGGCCTTAGGTTGAAAGTTGGCCTGGATGATCTTAAAGGTCTCTTTCAACCAAGACAGTTCTGTGATTCACCAAACCTATCACCATTTCACCCCCCCCCCCAACTTTTCTCTCCTTTTTTTTTTTTTTTAACCTCCCAAATTCTTCCTGGCCAAGGTTGGGTTCATTTTATCCTTATTTATTTATTACTTAATCGGGGGAGAACCCTTGAGGCAAAGCAGCCTCATTTGCAAGAAAGATCAGGTGCCAGCAGCAGCAAAGGCAGAGCTACAAATCAGTATGCAAACCAGCCAGGAGCCAGCAGCATGAAGGATCTCCAGACGACCCAAGAGCTGTTTGCTTACATCACTTCACGCACTCTAACAGCTGATTTTTAAACAAAACACTTGTTCAGAAGAGCCACGACAAGGAAGGGCAGGAGGCTGCTTCCAAACCACCACAGCCACTGGAAAAGGCATTTGTGGAGGAAAGCGTGTCTGTCCCACACGCCCTGCAATCAATGTCTGCCTCATTAGCACAGCCTGTGAAAGATGCCCTTCCATCCCTCTAGTGCTGTTCCTGCATGTCCCTCCTAAATCTCCAGGCTTGTTATTGTTAATGATTATTTATATCACTTCATTTACTCTGGAGCAGGTAAAAGGGGCTGAATTAGCCTCTGTGTGGGAAGAACTGGTCCTGCAGCACATGAAAAGACTCTGGGGTCACTTTTGGGCCCCCTCACTCCAAGAAGGACATCGAGAGCTGGAGCAGGTCCAGAGAAGGGCAACAAAGCTGGGGAAGGGTTTGGAGAACAGGGCTGGTGAGGAGCAGCTGAGGGAGCTGGAGGTGTTCAGCCTGGAGAAGAGGCTGAGAGGAGACCTTGTGGCTCTCCACAAGAAATAATGAGCAACTTGCCGCTCTCTTTTCTGTCTTCATAAGAAATCCTCTCTTCTACAGCACCTCACAATGGGGGCAAGCAGAGGAGGGTAGATCAAGCCAGGGATGCTCACAGCAGGATGGGACTTAGGTACCTGGGCTCATCCTGTGGCTCAGATCGATGTCCCCAGAGATATTTCTGTGCTGGGAGGCAGCAAAGCTCTGATTTTGTACAGATTTATTCACAGGAGTGAACTTGAGCTCCAGGGCTCCAGCAGCTTTACATTAAAGAAGTTCCTCCTCATGTTTAGATGGAATTTCTTCTATTGCAGTTTGTGCCCACTGCCCCTTGTCCTGGCACTGGGCACCACTGAACAAAGCCTGGTGCCATCCTCCTGACACCCACCCTTTGAGTAGTGATCAGCATTTTTCAGATCCCCCTCAGGCTGCTCTTCTCCAGACTAAACAAACAGCTCCAATTCTCTCAGCCCTTCCTCATCACAGAGCTGTTCCAGTCCCCCCATCACCCTACTCCCGTGCTGTTTCAGAGTGACACACACAGGTAGAGGAGTAGAAAATATGCAGAAAATGGGAAATTCTCAGGAGGGAAATTATGCAGGAAGAGAAAAAAAAAAACAACCAACAACCCAACAACACCAAAACAAACTATCAGAACTACAGAAAAACTCTCAGGCTGCCAAAGAGCAGAGGATGAATGACAGCCAGGAGCGGGCTGGTGGAAACAGGACTTTCCATGACCTTAGCTCTCTGCTCATTGCATCCTCCAGGGAAGAGGAAAAAGGACTAAAACACAGTTAATGGTTAATTACACAACCCAAACCTCTCCCACTAAACCCTTTTTGACCACAGAAGATATTCTCCCACTTAATCAAAGCTTACCCCAAAATCCCACCACTGATAGCATCAAGCTTCAGTCTGCAGCACTGCAATGACCTGAAGGCAGCAGGTCTGAGGCTCTCTTAACCCCAGTGCAGGAGCATAGTTGGTGTGTGACCTGCCCATTGATTTACAGCAGAGTGAGGGGACAGTGGATTAAGAGTGTGTGCAGCTGGATCAGCTTCCAAGGTGGAAAACAAGCTCAGGCTGCTTCATATCCATGTGTGGGAAAATTGAGCAGCACCTTCCCCAAAGCTCATTTGCAATTGGCACTCCCAGAGGTGGAGGTTTCAGCAGCGGCAAGCAGTCCATCAGCTCCAGCAAGTCAAACACTGCCAAGTTCCCCAGGGCAGCATGGGTTCCCCTCCCACTCACCCCTTGTTTGTGTTGCTGCCACGGGGAGATGTTTTCCCAAGAGGCCAGAGGAAGAAGGCAGCAGGCAGTGAACTCGAGCGTGCAACCTCGCCATGGTTAGTGGAGAGGGGAAGAAGGAAGAGCGTGAGAGGCTGTTCAGCAGCCCTGTGTGCTGCCGAGAACGTGGGTGCACTGCCATTTACTGAGCACTAGGAAAACAAGGATGGTGGATGTGATCTGGATTCCCACTTCCAGCTACACACAGTTTGAAATGGGTATTGGGAGGACAATAAGCATTTCTGCCCCTAAGAACTGTCAAGCCCAGGGCAGTGGTGGAGTCCCCATCCCTGGAGGGGTTTCAAAGCCATGGAGATGTGGTGCTGAGGGACATGGTTTAGTGGTGACCTGGCAGTGCTGGGGTAAGGGTTGGACTTGATCTTTAAGCTTTCTTCCAACCAAATCCATTCTATGAACCACTGCTACTGAGTTCTGCTGCTCCTCACAGAGCAGAAATCTGTGACATCAAGTCAAAGTGGCCCAGACCACATCAGTTTGTGAACCATGGGACCAAGTGTTCCTCTTCCTCCCAGGCACATGGAGCCATGGCAGCAGCATCATGTTTCAGAGCCACAGTCCCTCAGAAGAGGACAAGCCCCAGGTGACATGGCAAACTTTTTCCACTGAACTGTCCTAAGAAGGACAAACTGATCCCACCTTGCTGTGCTGTAGAAAGCCCCACCAGCAGCTTCCATTCCAGCTGCTGCTAAAGGGGGATAGAGCACAGCTACTGACAACTGTGAAGGGCTCCAAAGACATCTGCAGAAGAAAATCTGCTCCCTCCTCCTTCTCCTCCCTCCTTCCTCCCTGGTGTTGTGCAGCCAGACTGCAGCCAGCAGAGCATGAAGAGCATGGCTGGGAGCAAAGTCCTTTCTTGTCTTGCGCAGGTGACCCCTTCCCAGTCTCTCACTGCCAGTGGAACACCAGAGATGGCAAAATGAAGCAGCCCTGCCCCAAGCCCATTCCTCTACACCCAGCACACGCAGGTGTGAGCAGACACAGCCACCCCAGCCACCCAGCCCTGCTACGTCTCTATCTCAAGTGACACAGCCAACAAAAGGGAGGGCCCCTGCCACCCGTCCCCAGCTATTGAGTGATACAGATGGGCAGTCTGGGAGGGCTGTGTGCACATATGCAGAGATGCTCTCATGTCCTTTGACCTCTCATCCCTCCATCATGGGAGATCTATAACATTTACAATCCAAAAAACAAAAGAGAAAGGAGAGTGGGGCCAGAATTCATCTTCCAGGCTGACACCTAGCGTTAATTAACGACTTAAAAATCAATGACAGAAGGGACAGGCAGCAAATGACACCTCCACACAGAGCCTGTCTGCTGGCAGCAGCAAGGCAGAAATAAAATCTTTGAGGACAGCTCTGACACAAACCATAGAGGGGGGACCGGGAGGAGCGGTGAGGCTGCCACCCCCAAACCATTGCTCTCTGCCAGATCAAACCCCCAGAACTCCCCCACTTTATTTTTCATTCTCCATCCACCAGTTTGGGCTTCCCTGGGGCTGCTGCTCCCCAGGAGAGCCTGATGTGTCCTGAGTCTGAGCATACAGCACAAGCCCTGGAAGGTCTCTAGACGCTGGAAGATCTAAATGGGAGATGTGCTTGTTAAAGCAGTCAGAGATGTTTTCTGCTGTGCATTTTGGAGGACAGAAGCCTGGTGCTCTGCATCTGCCTGGGCTCAGCCAAGTCCTGGCCCACAGCTTCAGGTTCATTCCAGGCATCCCTTAACACAGGTGATGACAGCTCCATCTATTGCCCCCTCGATGGAGGTGTTCATGGCCAGGCTGGATGAGGCCTTGAGCAGCCTGGGCTAATGGGACATGTCCCTGCCCACGGCAGACAGATGCTCTTTAAGGTCCCTTCCAGCCCAACCCATTCTCTGAATCTATGCTTTTACAGCAGAAGGCATCTGCAGGGGTCCTGGGGCTTTTTTCTGGTTGGGCTGGTTTCATACCCACTCCTCAGCAGAAGTGTTTGTGGCACACAGCACCCTGTGATGACCTGGGGCCAGCAGCTTCCTGTCTGACTGACAAGAAAAATCATCTGTGTGAGGAGCCAGAGTGCTGCCCATGAGGCAAACGTGGCCAAGGTGCCTCCAATGCTACCAGGTGCTGTGTTCCCAGCCAGGCTGCAACCAAGCAGCCTCAGCTGTGGCAGCTCCATTTGGCACAAGCTGGGGGCAGGATGCCAGCTGGTCCCTCCATCAGGACCAGCCAGCACCTCCCACGCTCACATCAAACCAAACATCTTGTCTAGCGGTGGGGAAAATGCAGATCTATTTGCAGACATGTTTGGAGTTCAGCTCAGGGGCCACCAGAGAGGCACTTTCACTGCTTGTCTCAGCAGAGGTGAGGGAAAAGGGCCAGTCCTGCACCATTCTCAGGTGCTGGAGACCTGCAGCAAGCTGCCCAGAGAGGTTGTGGAGTCTCCTTCTCTGGAGACTTTCAAGACCCTCCTGGATGAGTTCCTGGGTGACCCTGCTCTGCCAGGGGGTTGGACTGGATGATCTCTGGAGGTCCCTTCCAACCCCTAACATTCTGTGATCCTCAGCACCCAGTGCCCATCCTTGGGGCTGTGCTCGTGCAGTGGAGCAGCCTTGTCCCACTGGCACCCAGCATCAGGCAAACCGAAACTGGGATATGGCTGCTGCTCTGCGTGGGACCATGGAATCATGCTCCTGGAGAGATGGGAGGTGGGTGTCATCAGCCAGGCTTGCAGCTCCTGAGCAGCTGGGGATGGTGCTGGGAGAAAGGAGTGACTGCCTGTGGCCTCTCTAAGCACATCCCAGCCAACGAGCAGTGCAGAGTGAGCCACAGGCTCCAGCCACAGCTCCCCAGGACCCCACGGCACACAGCACTGTGCAAGCTAATCCAGTTAAACCAGAGCCCAGTGCTGCTGGGATCCTCAGAGGCACAGGGTGGGAGGTGCAGCTCCCAGATGCTGCCCATCCCAAGCCTCAGCACTTCTCCTGCTGGAAAATCCTCACTGCTGCAAAACTTTTGTGCCAGAGCCGTGTGGAGGGCTGGTCCTGGTGAGCAGATGGCGTGCCTCGTCTGCTGGGCTGCTGTGGGCTTTCTGCTGAAGAGAAACCTTTCTGGAATACTAAATCTTACAGGAGCTGTAAATGTCAAATTTAAATTCATACTTTGTACCACCTTTGATTTCAAAGAGGATTACACCTATTGCTGAAAGCAGAGCAACACCAAAGCTACATGAAATGGAATTATGACTACTTAGGCCCTTTTCTATTGCCTCTTTATATTGTTAACTCCTTCCAATTCATTAAGTCTAATCCTTATTAGGCTAAGTAACACACATGTGAATAGACAGGACTGGACACAGCAGCATATGTGCCTTTTGTATCACTTCCTGCTTAATCCCCAGCCCGGGGAGGGGGCAGAATGGGCAGAAGTGGCTGTCCGTTGCCCGTGCTGCCCAGCAGGGAGCAGGGCAGGGGCCACGGAGCTGCTCTGCCTGCTTCATCGACCTGCTGTGGAGCCACCCAGCCCACTGCTCCCCCAGGGAAAGCCACCAAGCATCAGCCATCCCACCGTGCAGGATGGGGTCTGGCAAAGTGGGAGATTTCACAAGGTGGGGAGGGAGGGATGGGAAACAGACACGTCTGTAGGGGAAGAAAGAATCAGAGTGGTTTGGGTTGGAAGGGACCTTAAAGATCATCCAGTTCCAAAGCCCTGCCATGAGCAGGGACACCTCCCACTAGGACAGACTAGAATCATAGAACCACTGAGCTGCTGAAGCTGGAAGAGACCTTTCAGATCAAGTCCAATCACCGAACCCCTCCACTGCTGCTCAGCCACTACCACTAAACCACCTTCCTCAGCACCACATCCACTTTTTTAAAATCCCTTCAGAGATGGTGACTCCACCACCTCCCTGGGCAGCCTCTTCCAGGGCCTGAGAACCCTTGCTGGGAAGAAATTCTTCCTAATATCCAACCTGAACCTCCCTCAACCTCACAGTTGCTCAAAGCCTCATCCAGCCTGGTATTTAATATTTCCAGGGATGCAGTGTCCATAACTTCTCTGGAAAATCTGTTCCAGTGCCTCACCCCTCTCATAGTGAAAAACTTTCTCCTAATGTCCAGTCTAAATCTACCCTGCTCCAGTTTCAAACCATTGCCCCTTGTCCAGTCAAGAGCCTGTTTCTAGTTTGCCACCTCTATCAGCAAAGACCTTCCCCAAGCATCCCTAGGCACAGAGCTTTCTCCATCCCTGGGTGCTCTCTGCTCTATTTTTTGACTTGTAGCTCAAGCAGCAAGACAGGGAAAGTGCTAAAACTGGTCCAAGTAGAGCTGTGTGTGAGCACTGGGGGTGTCCCACTCGCATGGGCACACAGCCCTGGCAAAGTGCCTCTTGCACATCTGTAACCTGGCATTGCAACAGGAAAAGGCTTATCTCTGTGCTGAGCTACACAGCAGCAGCAGCTCAAGAGAATCATAGAATCAAAGGACACAAAGTCACAGAATCTCAGTTATGGTCTCTCCTCTCCCTGCAGAAAAACAAGGGGCACAATCCTGCTCTGTCCAGTGAGATATAAACCCCAAATGCCCTGTGTGGAAGTCAGGGGAGTTCCCCAGCAGAGAGTGAGACACAAATCATCAAAGTACATAAACCAGGTATTTATACAGCAGCAGCCTTGCTCACAGTGCTTTAAGCACAATAAAGCAGCAGCTTATAGAGTCTCTTGCATATTGCAGGCATGAAATAAAGCCAGAATGGGAGCCAGAACACCTAATTCCCAGCTCCAAGGAGGAGAGGAGTAATTCAGGTTTACAGGGTGCCATTCGGTTTTATGACGACATCTCCTAATGCAGCAGGTTTGTCAGTGGAGCCCCAAAAAGGCCCTGCCGGGAGGGTTCTTGCTGGAGCCTCGGCTCAGGCCTGGGGTGTGCTGTGCGAGCTGCCAGGGCACGCAGCCACGGTGCTCAGGGACTACCCAGCAGCAGCCTGGCCAGGAGCCATGGCTGGATGGCCAAGGGGGCTGGGTGAGCTCTGAAGAGGAAATGCTGACATTTGTCACTGAGCTTTGGAAAGGAAATGTTAAGGTTTGTCACTGAGCTCTCAGCCAGGGACAGATCTCCCTGCTGCAGGCAGACAGCAGGAGGAGCGCAGGGACAGCAGCAAGGCAAGGAGGCTGCTGGGATCCCTTGGGTCTGCTCAGGCTGCCCAGGGCCTGGAGGGACCACACTGAGAGTCCCAGAGTGCCAGGTTAGAAGGGACTCCAGGGATCATCTGCTCCAACCTTTCTAGGTGATGGTGTGGGTGAGATGAGCTGGCACAGCAGCCTGCCAAACTGAGCCTTCAAACTGCCCAGTGCAGGGGGCTCCACTGCTGCCCCTGGGTTTGTGTCTGTTGCCCAGAACATAACTGCAAAGAGCCTGGAACCTTTACTTGACCCCCACCCTTCAGATATTAAACAAGATTTGTAAGGTCCCCTCTCAGCCTTCTCTTCTCCAGGTTCAGCAGCCCCAGGGCTCTCAGCCTTTCCTCACAGGCAGATGTTCCAGTTCCTGCATCATCCTCTCTCTAGTATTTCCTTGTCTCTCTTGCCCTGGGAGCCCAGAAGACGTTTCAGACCATGAAGACCTGCAGTGAGCGGAAAGCATCTTCCCGGGCCATGAGACCGAGCTGGGCCATGCAGCTACCCACATGAGTGGAGAAGCACAAGAGGCCTTGCTGCAGAAGCACTCCCTGAGCATCTAATACACCATGGAGGTCTCTTCTGACCCAAACCCTTCTGGCATTACCATGCATAGAGTGGAGCTAAGGCCCTGAGCTCCTGGGCACGTCCATTGCACCTGTGCAAGGGCAAAGACTCATTGGTGTACAAGCAGCAGACTGCTCCTCACTGGATTGGTGCCAGCTGTGCCAGTGGGATATGGGGGCACGTGCTGCATACCCAACAGGTTTTAATTAGCACTCTTCCAGCAGCAAAGTTCCTGGCTATTGTCACTCAATTACTGAGGATCTACCCCAACAGACATTCAGCTTTCCCCATGACCTCCTGCTCTCCACACCTTTGTTGTTCTCTCTCTCAGAGCCCCACCTGACACTGGGGAAACATGAAGCAACTTCTTAATTAATTGCACTAATTAGTCTCCTAGATGGCTGGACAGCTGGACCCTATCTCCTCCCTGATCTCCTCGTGGAGGCAATGATCAAATCATGGTTTGCTACTCCAGAGTTGATGAAGTCTGGCCAGCGCCCATGGTCTGTTCCTGTTACCCTGACTGCCCTGGGAGCACTACAGGGGAAGAAGATGTTTTCGCTTTGGCTAATCGAGTCCAAAGCTGTCCCCCAGCACAGCATAGCCTGCCTCCTCCCCTTCTGCAGCCCTCCACAAAACTGTCATCAGGACCAAATCCAAATACATGAGCACCTGGGCAGGCTCTTCCCCCTTGGCCTCAGCAGGCAGGAGCTCAGGGAACTTCTCCAAGTGCCAGAAGTTAAACAGTGAAACAGAAAGAGAAGAGCTGCAGTTTCCCAGGCTGCTCAGGAGTTTGGCCAAGCTCATTCCCATTCAGCCCTCTGCAAGGCTGGGTGTCAATATCCCTTTAGCTTGCTTTAGAAAACTCCAGAAGCTCATGGTGGCTGCTCCAGGACGGTCACACAGGCCTCTGAGCCGTCAGGGTTTTATGCTAGATTGAAATAAGTGGGGAAAGGGAGTCAGGAATATAAATGGCCAGGACTGCTTTTGAAGAATTGATTGTTCCAGGGCATGCTATGGCAGCTGGGGGAGCGAGTTTCAGGTGCTTTGATCCTTAGTCAAGCAGATGATCAATTCTTCCATCAGGGCTGCTCCACACAAGTACTCCACAACCAGCTCAGCTTTGCTGGGATCTGTTTTGATTCTCAAGCAGGGCTTTGTTTTCAGCCCAGAGCTGCCCAGTCCCTGAATTCTTGCAAGAGTAAAGAACAACTGAAGGAGCACGAGGCAGCAGCAGGGGTTGGACTGCCCAAGAGCTGGGGCTCCAAACCCAGGTTCTTGGGTTTAAATGGCAGTGAGCTGCTGATCTCCTCCTGGCTGGTCTCCAAGCTGAGCTCAAGTTCAGGATTTAATATGCAGAGCTCCTGTGGCTCACCCATGTCTTTCTTTTCTGCCCAAGAAATGGCATTGACAAAGACCTTCAGCCTTTATTTACCAGCCTGTGAGTGGTAGAACACTACCCTGTCCCTGGCCATGGCCTTCAGTGCCTAACTACTGTGGCTGTCAAAACACAACCTGCAGTCCTCACTGGAATTTCTCTGCCATAGGTTTCCAGCCATGGAATGTGGTTTGATTCATTTTCTCTTTTTTTCCTCATCAGCCTTAGAGTCTTTTCTTGTCTTTCCCTCCTCCCCACACTGGTGCTTGCAGATGATGACCATGTTTGTCTTTTCACCTTTTCTCACTAAGGATGAGTTGGAACTCTTTGGCACCTGGTACAAGGTGATCCAGCTGCACTTCTGCACTTCAGAGAGGCCCCAGACAGAAGGCCTGCAGCCATGAGGGGCTGCACATGCACAAGAAGGGCAACCAAGCCTTAAAGATAAACCTGCACAGCCCACTCCTCACGTCCATGCTGCCTGCATGTCACTGCCCCTTCGTTTGAACACACAGAAGGTCACGGCTGAGAGGCCAAAGCTATCAAACCAATCCCCCACACTATGCCTGCTGGTCACACAACTGGGCTAAATGAGTCCTCTCTTGCTAAGCACAGCACTCCCCACCCTCTGAACCCAGAAACCATCCAAAGCAGGCTGCAGCCTGTTTCCCAGTGACCACCATTGCTGGAGCTCTAAGCCCCCACCTCCTATCCTCTTCTGGAGGGAGAAGAAAGCCTGAATGTGTCCTCCCTCCCGGGAGCCTTCCACCTCCTGCAGAGCCCCGGAGCAGTGTCCAGCTCCCTGGCACAGCACCAGCTATTACCTTTGTAGCTCCTGCTATTTTCAGCACACACAAAGACCATGTACAACAAGGTTTTGCTGTGGTCAATAATCCCTGAAATGATGTTTTCAACAAACCTCATTTCAAGCCCAGATCCCGAGTGGAGAAGTGATTGGATGAAAGGCCATTATATGACTGCTGTAATTTATTCTGCAGAGAGCTAAAACCACCAATTATCTGACATGAATGACACCACTTCTCTTCCTCACCCACACAAAGGTGCACAGTGTCTATTTCCCAAGATCTAATTTAAATTTAAAAAACCCTGCTATGGTTAAATAAAAAGGTGGTGGCTACAAACCTGCTGGATTCAGAAACATCAAAGCCAAGGCCAGCAGCTCTCCACCCCTGCACACCACAGGCACAGAGAAGTGGTGCTGAGGGACCAGACTTGGGAGAGTTAGACTCACAGAGTGGATTGGGTTGGAAGAGACCCTTAAAGGTCATCTAGTTCAAGCCCTCTGCAGTAAACAGGGACAGCTTCACCTAGGTCAGATTGTTCAGAGCCACATCCACCCTGAACCAGCCTTTCCAGTGCTGGTTGATCCACACCTCCTCTGGACACAACCTGTGTCTTACCACTCTCACTGTAAGAAGGAAAAAGCCCCAAATGAACAAACAAGCCCAGAGAAAGCCACAACCAAACCTGAGCAGGTTGTAAAGTGGAGTGGAAACCCTAGAACACCCCTCTGTAACATATGAGGACTTGATTCACAGCCAGTGTTCTCTGTCTTGCTCCCAAGCTGTGGCACCTTTCTCTGGCTGGAGGAGCTGGTGACCAACTTGCTGGACCAAAGTAATTAAATCTTATTTGCTCATTAAGTTGAACTGGAGAGCAGATGAACTGGGGATGGATTGAGACTGACCTTTCTCATTGTCCCTCTACTCTGCTCTTGTGAGATCCCACCTGGAGCACTGTTACAGCTCTGGAGCCCCCAACATGAGGACACAAAACTGCTGGAGGAGGCCACCAAGATGATCAGAGGCTGGAGCAGCTCCCCCGTGGAGAATGGCTGGGAGAGTTGGGGCTGTTCAGCCTGGAGAAGAGCAGGCTCCAGGAAGACCTTAGAACAGCCTTCCAGTACCTGAAGGGGGTCCACAAGAAAGCTGGGGAGGAACTTTTGACAAAGTCTGGGAGTGACAGGACAAGGGACAACGGCTTTGAGCTGGAGGAAGGGAGATTGAGACTGGATATGAGGAAGAAATTCATGAGGATGAGGGTGGGGAGACACTGGCACAGGTTGCCCAGGGAGGCTGTGGCTGCCTCCTGCCTGGAGGTGTTCAAGGCCAGGCTGGATGAGGCCTTGAGCAACCTGGGCTGGTAGAGGTGTCCCTTCCCATGGCAGGGGGTTGGAGCTGGATGACCTCTCAGGTCCCTTCCAACCCAAACCTTTCTGTGGTTCTGTGTTTTATCCTCAACACTGATTTCTGGAAGCTAGTATGGGATAAGGAGGAAAGCAGGCAGAACCCTTCTCCAACAGACCCAGCAGCTGAGCAGCCCAGGGTAGGAAAGGGAAAGGCAGCACACGTGCAGAAGTCTGGCTGGGCTGAGCATTCCCTCACTGGTCCCAGCACATTCAGAGCACACTGAGGATAACCCTGCCCTGCCACCCCAGCAAGGAGCAGAAATTAAGGCTTCATCAGGCATTCAGAAACCTCTACATTAAGTGACAGTAGCATAAATACATGATACCACTTTTAAATGTCATTAACACTGCTGATGTTTCAGGTCAAAGCCGAGTTTGAAACCATAAACAAGCCAAAAAACCACAGAAATTGAATTACCTCTCAGAGGGGAAAAAAATCACCACGGGTGGGCTGGGACAGGTTGTTTCCTAAACTGGTTTGAACTTCACACAGCAGCTCCTATTTATCTTGAACAATCACTTAATAAACTCCAATTCCAGGTCTAAAAAAGAAGGCAAACACTTTTTTTATGGACTGCCTCAGTTCATTCAGCTCCATTCATCACAGCTTTGGTGATGGAATTCGTGAGCGGGTCCCTTCCTGCCGGGCAGCTTTATGCCGGCGCCTGCCTCCAGGGGTGGGGAGGGAGCTGACTCTGAGCTGTCACTTTCTGCTCCTGATGTTTTACAGCCACTGCTGCTGGAGGTGGTTTCTGCTTTTCCTATCACGGTGACATCTGAGTGCCACTTTCAATGAGGCCAAATGGCCAAGTTCTAGCAGGTTTTGGACACTGGGAATTAATCAAAGTTCAACGTATATGTCCTGTGCTCATTCATCAGGGGGAGCAGCCCAACTCAGCTGCAAGTGAGGACACCTAGGTTTGCCTTCTGCCTTCCCTTCCTGCAGAGTCAGGGAAGTTTGGTCACACAAAATCACTTTGGGTCATCCCCAGCCGGTCCTGTTCAGCATAACCCCCTCCAGTTGTCTGTCTGATCTTGGGCCTGTCACCAACCTGTCCCCAACCAGCACTGGGTATGTGCAGAGCTGTGCCCAGTTAAATGCTGGGTATTTAAACCCTTTCCTGTGGGGGTTAGCTCGAGGGCAGGAAGCTGAGCTTTCTGCCTTTGGGGGTTTGTCGTCCTTATGAGGACAAACTTTGAGCATTTCCAGCCTGACCTTTACCAGATGCACTTTCCAGAGGGACAGCAGAGCAGGCACTGTGCACATAGGCAGCAAGTGATGTTCTCAGGAAGCTTTCAAACACACAAATGTGATTCCTGTCTGGATAGATTCCAGACCCACCCAGGCATGATCCCGGACAACCCACTCTGGGTGACCCTGCTTTAGTAAGGGGATTGGACTAGATGATCCCCAGGGCTCCTCTCCAACACTGCCCTCTTCATCTCCCATCCTGTGATGCTTTTCTTTGATACTCCATCTCTACTGCTGGGAAGCACAGGAGGAGATGGAGCAGCCAGCAGTTTGGGAGGCACTTGCAGCTTTCCTCCTCCTCCTCCCTCCCCCTGCTGAGGGCAGAGACAAACGCGATGCTCCTCTGCCTCCTGACTCCCTGGCACACACATTCAGCTCTCTGCTGATCTGCAACAGACTCAGTTGTGTTTCCAGAGAGGACTCAGCAAGCTGGGAGGGAGGGAGGCATGCCTTGGCAGTACCCATGCTGCGACCAGGCTGAGAGTTGCCAAACCCAGAGCCCTCTGCCAGGCTCAGAGGTCCCTACCCACGGAAAAACAGGGCAAGGGCTTCTGCAGCTCGGGGGAGCCAGAGCTGAGCCCCATGAGAGACTGAACTTGTTTCCCTTGCCAGGTGTGCTGGAGACATTACCCAGCTCGTGGGAAAGGGCTCCAGGGAATAGCTGCTGCCTGGCTCTAAAGTGGCTGCTCTGAAGCTGTTTTAAAGAGGGAGAGGATGAATCTGCGCGGGAGGGAGCGAGTGGCGCAAGAAATATTGCATGGAATAAAGAACCAATTAAAGAGAGGGGACAGAGCCTCCTCAGAGTGATTGGCTCTGTCTAAGCTGAGAACTGGAGCATTTAACCTTTTGTTTGTGTTTCTCCCAAACGCTGCCTTGCTATCTGCTGGGGTCACAACCAGGTCAGAGCCACAAACCATCCCCGCTGCGGCCAGTGGCTGTAAATCAGCGCGGCTGGGCTGCAGCCGGTGCCCAGTCTGGCCTCTCTCACCCTGAAATGGCATTGGCAGGGCAGTCAGGCACAAAGAGCATTTGGTGGCAGTGACTGCCGAAGAACTGGAAGAAATCCAGAGCCAAGGAATGGATTTTGCAACGCTGCAGGCATTTCTCTATCACTGCGGCTGCTGGCTGAGGCTGTGTCAGCTTCAGGACTCGTGCTGCGAGCAAGTTGGCGCTTGGAGTCTCCACCCAGGAAGGAAAGGAGACTCCTGCTTCTGGAGGAGCTTGATCTCTATATATAGAATAGAATAGAATAGAATTACCAAGGTTGGAAGAGACCTTGAAGATCATCAAGTCCAACCTGTAACCACAACCTCACAACTAGACCATGGCACCAAGTGCCACATCCAGTCCCCTCCTGAACGCCTCCAGGGATGGAGACTCAACCACCTCCCGGGCAGCCCATTCCAATGACGAATCACTCTCTCGGTGAAGAACTTTCTCCTCACCTCGAGCCTAAACTTCCCCTGGTGCAGCTTGAGACTGTGTCCCCTTGTTCTGGTGCTGGTTGCTAGGGAGAAGAGGCCAACCCCTTCCTGGCTACAACCACCCTTCAGGTAGTTGTAGAGAGCAATGAGGTCTAAGCTCAAGCAACATTATTTTAGACATGACATTTTGGTCTGTTGGATGAAGATGTAAAAGGAATTGTTGATTCTCAGCTAAAACATCTCCAGAACTCATCCTTTGAAAGAGAACTCATCCAAAGCAACAATTTTAGTTACTTAACTATTTGCAGCCCACTGACGAAGCACAGTGTTGGCCAGGACCTGCAGTTCTGAAGCTGGCAGAAGTCTGAACCATTGTCAATCCTCAGAGAGCAGCAGGAACAATTTACTCAGAGTAAGACACTGGAGTCCTCCGGTGGGACAAGCTGATGGAGCCACAGCAAGCCACAAGCATGGGCCTGTGCTCTTCTTGCAGCTCTCTGCTTGGGCTCCCTGCTCCTCCAGGGCCAGTTCAGACTTTGTTCCCTCTGACAGACCCAGGATCTGGCGCAGGGAGGCCCTCACTAACCCTCAGCCACATCTCCTTCCTCATTTAACAGCAATTTTGCCACATTTGCTCATCTGACAGCAGCCTCTTTTGTCAGTAAATGGCATTAATTAGGAGCCCATTAATTCAACACACATGGAGTAGAAGGAGAATCAAATGAAAACAGGGTGGGCTGGGAACGGTGAAAGGTCCCTTTTGTGGTCATGGAGCATTAGCAAACCAGGAGTGGATTTTTGTTTTTAAATACAGGTTTAGCTTCCTGCTGCAAAAAGAACATTTCCACAGCTGTTCTGAGGAGTGGCAATAATCCAGTGCTTGGCCACTAAACCCTGAGCATTGAGTGAGCCCCGTCCAGAGCTGGAGGCATTCATTCTGTAGTGCCTTCAAGGGGCTGTCTTGAAGGGATGCAGCAATAAGGAAGTCTGGATTTTAGAGAGGGATTAAATAAGAAGCTTCTGTGAGCAAGAGCTTTTGAACTGGAAACTGCACAAGAAAATGTTTAGTCAATCTTCCAGCTTTGCAAGGGAACATAGCTCCCAACTGCCCCAAGCCCTGCAGTGAACAGATTGGGCAGAGGGCAATTTTTCAACTGAAGTTTCAACACAGACTGATTTTTCACAAAGCAAATCCCTCCCTGCTGCCCAGGGTTCCAAGGAAAAAGAGGTAACTTTTGGAAGCTTGCTAGGAGGGAAGGGATTATCGTCTCCTTGACCAGAAGAGCACCGAGGGGCAAGCAGAGAAACACACAGCTCCACAGAGGCACCATGGACAGGGCCAGCCCTGGAGCTGAGCCTCCTGAGCCAGCAAGCCAGTCGGTGCTTCCCCCATCTCCCTGGGCTCAGCTCCTCTGCTCCAGTCACCGAGTGCTGGTGCAGCAACACTGCCTCAGGTTGCACCAGGGGAGGTTTAGGTTGGATGTGAGGAACAATTTCTTCCTCTTTGGGGGTTGTTGAGTCCTGAACCAGGCTGCCCAGGGCAGTGGTAGAGTCTCCATCCCTGGAGGGGCTTCAAAGCTGTGGAGATGTGGTGCTGAGTGCCATAGTTTAGTGGTGGTCTGGCAGTGCTAGGGCAAGGGTTGACTTCCAACCAAAATGATTCTGTGCCTCAGGACACCCAGGGCAATGTGCCCAGTTTGTTCACAGCCACTTCAAACACATACAAGCAGCATGGCCGACCCTGCTGCCATTCTCCCTTCCTGCCTGTCCTTCACCCTATCACTCCTATTCCACCAGCTCCTCATCTGTGCGTTAACTGGTGATTAGCTCAGAGCTGGCCCAGTTTCTCTGCCCCCTGCTGCAGCACGCTAATGGAGGATTGCAGCAGCAAAGCACAATGGCCTCTTCGCCCAGGAGGTTTGCACTTAACATAAAGGCAGGGCAGGAGAAAACAGGCAGACTGCTGCCCACACAGCCCACCCATGAGCAAGAGTGGAGGGGTGGTCTTGTGAAAGGGCAGAGAGGTTCTTGGTACTCCATCACTTTCTGACTTGCTCTCACACATTCCCCTTGGCTACTCTTAACTACTTTGACTTTCAAAACCACAAGCAAAATAAAGCAAACACAGCAGAACCTACAGAAACACACCACTGGACTTCACGTGCCTCCAGGATGGTGCTTATGAAGGTCTTGCTCACACCCAGGGGCACACAGCAGATCAGGACCGCTTCCAGAACTGAAGCACCAGCGTGCTTCCACCCTTGCACTGAATCTGCTCTGTCACACCAGAGAGAGACCTCTAGCAGACTAGGGGAGGGGGAATGTGATGTTATTTCATGTTATGTAGAACAACAGGGTCCTGATCAACAGAGAATCTCTTCCACCAGAAGGATGTGAGATGCCTACACTGGGACATCCCACACTGGAGGAGTGGATGGGGAGGGCTGCAATGGCAGACCAGGACATCACAACAACCAAGAGCACAGAGATGAGAGCCCCCCAGTGATGCCCCATAGCAAGAAGCCACTTGCCAGCACTCAGGGGTCCTGTTCCCATCACAGAATCAAGGAATTTCCTTAGGATCATCAAGTCCAACCATAACCTAACATCTCCCTTGTATGGAGACTGTGTCCCTAAGCTCCTCATGCAAACATCTTTCAAATACCTGCAGGGATGGTGACTGTTCCAGGGCACCAGTGCTGGTGCTGCAGAGCACCACACTGGCCAGCACTTCAAAGACATACATCCCAATAAGCTGGAAAGCAGAGAGAGGCCAAGTGCTGAGCTTTCAGACGCAGGGAAAGGGCTCTGCTGCCTCTAAACAGCCAGGGAAAAGCCAATCCAGAGGTCCCAGTTCAGCATGACAAGTTAAATGTGGGTCTCATTCTGCTCACTCAACAAAAACCAACCCGAAGAGACAACACATCCTCACCATCCTTGTGTGCACTGCTAACTGCACCCTGCTCCTCCAAGCATTTGTATGACAGAAAAGGAACCTAATCCTGAATCTGAAAAACGATGTGATGGAGGATTTACAGTATTAGAAAGCAAACAGTGGCAGGTGTAATTAGGAGAAAAATTTGTCATGCTCTTGACTCTAGGAGAGAATGAAAGGTCTGGAATAGCAATCTCCCAAGTGTTTACCCAATGTGAGTGCACACAAGATGGAAAGCACATTTCTGACCACAGACAGATTAATATTTGATGCCAGGAGGAGGAATGCATGCTGTTCATGTTTATTTAGGGCATTGTGAAATACAGGGGAAATTTGCAATTTTATTGGATTCAGGGGCTTCTGTGTTTTTGAAAAGTCCTGAGCTACTGGATGCTGGCTAAGGAGCATGGATGCCAGGAGTTCCCAGATGCCAGCTGCAGAGAATGAAAGAGCTTCCTCCGCCCCAGCCTTACAGAAAATAAAAAGAATAAAAAGGGGGTGGGGGGAAGCTATAAAACGATCAGCTGCAGGATAAACTGGGAAAACTCCACTGAGCTTTCTGTGTCTCTTAGCTCTAATTTTAGCAGCCAGAACTGACACAAAGGAAAATTATATCTGGGTTACTTTGTCAGCCAGTGCAACTCTGCATTAAAAGCAACCAGCTCCGGTACCTGGAGCCCGTGAGGAGACCCAGCCTCGGGGGTGTTTTGCTTTGTGATTCCAGGGACACTTGGCACTGGTCACCTCCCTGTCCCAGCATGGCTTCCAGCACTACAGGCGCTGCTGGAGCTTTGCTGTCTGAGCTCACAGCCGCCAAGTTCTGCCCCCAGAATGAGTGCTCCTTTCAGAAGGGCTGGAACCTTTTGGGAAGGTCTGGGGCACCCTTTCCCAGGCACCACCCCAACACCAAGGCTTTGCCACATGGATGATGACAACAAATCCATCAGCAGCACGGGGAGAGAACATGGGCTCTGTTCCTTTGCTCACCCTTCCCCTAAGCTCCATGTGTACTCTGCTCTTCCACAAACTGCTCCGCAGGAAAACTGGCTCTTCCAAAGGCCACCCTGCCCACAAACCACATCAGCTCCCCTGTTCTCTACCACACCACAGAGCCCTTCCAGGAACAAACTTTTTCTCCAGAAGTTAAATATTTGATCATAGACTAAGAAAAACAACACAGAAAATTATCTGGGCAGGTATTAATCATGTGCAAACACTCATGAACATCATAGAACCACAGAGTCATTTTAGTTGGAAAAGACCTTTAAGATCCCAAATCCAACTATTCTCTAACTCTACCAAGGCTGGTACACGTCCCTCAGCATTGCATCTCTGTGTCTTCTAAACATCTCCAGGCATGGGGGTTCACCTAACTCAGGACTCTTCATTTGAGACCCCCTAGCTTCCATTTCTGGGCTGGTTTGGGGATTGGATGCAGCCATCCAGAGCTGGTTTGTGGAAACCTAGGAATGGGACTGGTGAGCAGGACTCAGACAGATGTACTCTGTCCTCTCTCTGCATAAACTCCTGTCCTCTCCAGTGCTGGGTGAGGAGCTCACCTTTGCACCTGTCCCTTTATCCCTTTCCAGCTCAGGGTCCTGGCAAGCAAACTCTGCTACCTGCTTTTTGGCACCAGTTTTGCAGCACTGGAATGGAAGCACAGAACAACCTATGTTTGTGCTCAAGGCTGGTAGAGGTCAGGCTGGAAAAGCAGTGATGAGTTATCCAGCACTGCTCCCTGCAGCACATCCCTGCATCACTGGAGAGTGCTGGCCCTGCATCCACACAGGCTGTGGCCCCAGAGACACAGCCTAAGGTTTTTGGGAAGGCTCCACAAAATTATGGCTGGCATGGTGGCCATAATGTAGGTTAAAAGGAAACTGAGATATTCCAGGTGAGGAAAAAGGAGGCAGTTTGCTTCTCCCCTCCCTCTGCCCAGTTGCGAGCCCAATAAAAGGGATATATCATTCTCCTACACATCATTGGGCAGGAGAGGAAGTGTGTGACAGCTTCCATATTCCCTGCACGGCCTGGGAAAGGAAGGAGAAGGATGGGAAAATTCTTCTCTCCCACTCACAGCAGCAGAGCTGGGGGTGCCTGATCACCTCGTTGTGGAGAAATTGGTTGGAGAAGCAGCTGCAGTTTGTAGCTGGAGGAAGCACTGCTTGTAGGAGAGGGAAGGGAATGGAGAAACAAGGGGATAAAGGGCAAAATGGAGAAGATAGACCAGGGAGGCAAAAGCTGGAAAGATCTATGTGAAAAGGCAAGGAAAGGATAAATGGTGAAGGGAACAAATAAAGCAGGTTAAGTGAAGACTGCAAAAGACACAGGGAAATCATAGCAGTATGTCATGGTGTGAGGAGGGAGAGCAGAGCAGGGAGTGAGGTGGAAGGCAGAGCACAAATGGAGGCTCCAAGGCACCTCTATTCTCTTCTGCAGGGAGGACCTTGGCTCACATTACAACCAGTGAAGTGCCCTGAGAGGCACAGGGGCTGCAGACCTCATGCTCTGGAGTAAGTGACCCCAAAATGGTGCAGCTGGGGTCACCCCAACACCTCTGTGAGAGGAGCAATTTCCCAGCTCCTTTGCAGCTGAAGGTGAGCAAAGGCAAGGAATGAAGCCAGCAGGCAGAGGGAGGCGCACGCCGTTGTGAGCTCTGTCCCAGGTACTGCACCAAACCCTGGGCTATGACCAAAAACCCAGGCACAGCTCTGAACTTCAGGGATCGCAAACACCCTGTGGTGCAGGCCCGGGCTCTCTGGCAGCAGGAACCAGCTCGTCTCCAGGAGCCCCCAGGCCAGGTTTTCCAGAGCCGCCTGGTATGACCCCAGCCGAGGCTCCCGGAGCCTTGCACCAGACAGACTTTTCCATGAACCCTCTGCGGCTAAAATTAGTCTGAAAACGGCAGTGTTTCATAAAAGAAAGATGTGTGGGTGCCCGTAAGTGCCATTTTATTTCTCAGTGAGAGGATAAAGTGTTTTTTCCTACATAATTTTTGATGTAGAGGCTAAATTAGGCCCGAGCAGAGGGCCAATCCGAGGCGGCTGTCATTAGTATGCGGGCGCCGTCGGGCAGCAGCAGCAGTTATGTATTTTTGCAAGTATGCATATAATTTATTGTGGAGAACACAATTTACATGGGTAGTCGATGCCTGTTTTATAGCCTCACAAATAGATGTATGAACTCAAGCATATAATGGCTCAACCAGCAGGCGCAAATACGTTCTAAATCTTCTAAATGTGCTTCACAAAAATGTAACTGAGGAATATAAAACAGATCAATTCTTGCATGTTATATATTGGTTTTTGATTTACAAATCTAATCTGGGAAATTTCTTTAGAAATGACTGGATTTTTTTTTTTTTAACTGAACTTTCCCCCAGGATTGTGCCAGGCAAATCCTGGAGGATTCCCTTCTGTGCACGGCTGGCTTTAGAGGGGCCTTTTATTATTATTTTAATCTATGTCGAGAATAAAGAATATATTGGCAGCATTTGATTTCATAGCTTCCTCTGTGTCCTCCTGCTAATTTCCTAAGGAAACCCTTTGCCATTATTTACAAGCCCATAACACACTCTGAGTTTTAACTCTTTGCCCTAATTAGCTTCCCCCTAAAAAAAAAAAAAAAAAAAAAAAAAGAAATAAATACAATACAAAAGATAAGAGAAAAAGAAAAGGTAAAAGAAAAATATAAAAGGAAAAAAAAAAAAGTATAAGAAAAAAGAAAAATATCAAAAGAGTAAAGAAAAAAACAAATAAAAAAGAAAAGAAAAGAAGAGAAAAATAAAATTTTAAAATATAAAATAATGTTTTTAAAAGGCAATAAAAAGAAAAAAAAAGAGAGAAGGGAAAAGAAAAGGCTGAAGGAAGCCCCAGCCCCCAGCTGGATCCTTGCAGCTCCATTCCCAGCTGCGGCACAGGGGCAGATCAGATCTGGGGGCTGTGGTCAAGCACATTCCCAAGGGCCCTTCCATTTTTAGCTCCCAGTCTTGCTGGGAGTGCAGCCTGCTGTATTTTTCCACAACCTATGGCACTACCTCTCCAGCACAGTCTCTGCAGAGGGTGCCCTGTTCCACAGATCCGCGGTGTCTCCACAGGGGAATTCAGCCCAGGCTTTGTTTGTGGTTACTCTCCCCTCTGCCATGGTGCCAAGCTTCCCCCTTGGATGTGTCACAAAGGCCCCACCGAAGCCCCCACCTCACATGGGTATTAAGATAGGAAGGAAATCATTATTTTGCCCTTTTTAAGACCCTTATGGCACTTGTCTGATATAACATCAAAAGAAGAGTAATAATAATTAGAAGAACAAAGTTGGGTGTTTGAATATCAGAGGAGGACTGTTCCAGAAGCGAGGCTTGCTTTGCTTTGAAGCAGGGATTATCTAGAATCTCCAGAAAGATGACTGCTGCTGAGTGGTTGTCTGCCTTCTGACTCGCCTGTGAAGTGTTTCTCTGTCTCCAAAGGCTTCTGCTATCATCTTTGCTGAGACCAGAGCACAAACAAATTCATTCTATCATACCTCCAACAGCCTGCAACAAATTCATTCTACCTCTCCAACAGCCTGCAACTTGATCCAAACTCCAGCTCTTCCCACACCCCACACCCCCAATATTTTCTGTTCAATTAATTATCAATAAATTTCCAAGTCACTATAACTTAGAATCAAAAGAGGGAAAAAATGCTGATCCTTGAGTAAAATCTCTCCCACCTTGGGATGAGCTTTCCTCCAGCATCAGTTTCCTGATGGGGGTGTCTGAGAGTGCCTGTCTGTTAGGGTCCCTGTCTCTGGTGTGGGCACTGGCAGAGGTAGATGTGTGCAGCTCAACTCCTTCCTCAGAAAGCTTACCTGGGAGCAGAACTGGGGCACTCAGCTCCCAAAGCCCATCTCTCCCAGCCCTGCTCATCCCAAGCCCATGATCCTATGAAGGAGAGAGCAAAGAGAAGGTTCTGCTCCAGAATGGTTATGGGCACCACCCAAGTCCCACTGTCCTAAACACCTTGGAGTGGCAGAGCAAAGTGGGAGCTCAGGGCAGCAAAATGATTCATAAGTCCTGCGTGGGGGAAGCAGCAATACTGTTTGAGTGCTTGGTAATGGCTTTGTTTGGGGTTTCCAGTAGAAAGCCTGCAGGCTGCCTATGAACAGGTCAGTGCCTAAGTGACAGAGGTTGTGAGGGAAAGGAGTGAAAGGAAAGCACTGCCCATGTACAGCAGCAGTGATACTGCACACTGAAACCCACACGTGCTGTCGCCACTCAGCAGCTGCAGATCTTCTCTTCCGTGACAGTGACCTCTACAATATTTTCTGGCTGCTGAACATGACTGTGGCCCTCAAACTGGCCTAATTCCTAGCAGAGCCCCAAACACCCATTCTGATATCTCCTTCCAGGTAGCTGTAGAGAGCCAGAAGGTCTCTTCTCCAGGCTGAACAGCCCAAGTTCTCTCCAGCTGCTCCTCACAAGACTTGTGTTCTAGAGCCTAGATCCTGCAGGAGCAGGGACAGCAGAGCTGCCTGTGACCCCCCAGGGTAGCTGTTCACCAGCCACCAGCAAAGTGCTGCCACAGCCTACAACACCATGCAGGCCTTCACACCCAAGATGGGCTTTAGTGTGCAGATGCTCACAGGAGGTTAAACAGCAGCTCTGCCAGCCTCGCCCTGAGATATGAGGTGACACCAGCCCAGCTAGCAGCCCCACACCCCCACAGCTCCACACCAAAGGTTTGCCTTTGTTAAGCCAAGGGCTCTGGAAGACCAACTTCCTCCAGCAAGGCCTTGCACAGCACCACGCATGGCTGGGTGAGATCTAACGACCAGGCTCAAGGCATTGCTCCAGAACAGCAGCAGCAGCCAAGGAGAATTTGGCAAATGAAAAGAATTCAAGTCCTCCACAGCCCTATTTCCCTGATCACTGAGCAGATCCTGCACTGGTGAGAGCAGCCCTGAAGGTCGAAGCCTGTAGGGATTCCAGACAGCACATGTTCAGGTCAGAGCACAGCAGATACTTCAAGGTGGATATTTATACACCAGGAATTTAGGAGGAGGCCCAAACTCACTTCACGTAAGACACAAAAGAATCACCATGACTGCTTTGAACAGAGACATCTAGACAGACAAAATATCAATAGGTCATGGAAACATCCAGAAGAAAAAAGAAAAATCCTTTCTTCAGAAGGTTAGAATTGGGTAAGATGGAAAAGAAATGCCTGGAGACAGCCCCGCTTGAAATAAGGAATGCAAATGTTCCTCTGCCAAAAACTCACCAGCTCACCTGGGGACAGTCCTCTGGGCCCAGCCACTGAAGACTCAGAGCACTGTCCTCTGCAGAACTAGGCTGCAGCTCTTGGGGGGCTCCAGTGACTCCAAGCACAGCCCCAGTACACCACAGGTTACAGAATCAACCAGGTTGGAAGAGACCTCCAAGCTCCTCAAGTCCAACTGACCACCCAGCCCTAACTAATCAACCAGACCATGGCACTGTCTCATCCAGTCTTTTCTTAAACACCTCCGGGGATGTCGACCCCACCCCTTCCCTGGGCAGCCCATCCCAATGGCCAGTCTCTCTGTCTGTGAGGAACTTCTTTCTAAGCTCAAGCCTAAACTTCCCTCTGCACAGCTTGAGACTGTGTCCCCTTGTTCTGGTGCTGGCTGCCTGGGAGAAGAGACCAACCCCCACCTGGCTGCAACCTCCCTTCAGGTAGACAGCAATAAGGTCTCCCCTGAGCCTTCTCTTCTCCAGGCTAAACACCCCCAGCTCCTTCAGCTGCTCCTCATAGGGCTGTGCTCCATCCCAGGGCATCATGGGGTGCTGCAGAGGGGACACCAACCCCCACAGGCAGCCCCAGTCTCACCAGCTGCAGGTTCTTGCTGCACCAACCCAAACAATTCTGTGCCTCCATGGCCCACACGGCACAAAGCCTCTCTCACAGGAAACAGCTTCTGCCTCGACCAGATTCCTCTTGTTAAATCCCTGGAGCTGGTGGTGAGGATCCAACCCAGGAGCTCTGCAAATGTAGGTTTAGCTGTGGGAGTACAACTGGAGTGAAATTTCCAGACCAAAGCGTGTGGAGCATCCCCACTTCATTTTAATTGATCCTGCCACGCAAGATTGATTACCTGCAAAAGGGCACTGCCACTGGAGGAGTAAACAAGGATCTCTGCCAGCAGGAAGCAAGGATGCTGTGAGTGAGCAGTGACTGCTTTTAGAGAGGACAAAATCCTGTGGAAATGGGGGAAAGCAGGGAAGCTTTCAAATTTAAAACAAACCCCAAATCTTTCTCAACAGAAAGAGAAAAGGACAGAAGGAGAAGGACAGCTTGAGAAGGAAGACAGCACTGGTAGAGCTTCAGTACAGCTTCTAGCACAGGAAGGCCAGTGAGATCATAGAACCACAGACTCATTTTGGTTAGGAAAGCCCTTTAAGATCACTGAGTCCAACCATTCTCTAGCTGTACCAAGGCTGGGGCTAAACCATGGCCCTTGCTGCCTCTTTCAGACACCTCCAGGGATGGGGATTCAACCAGATCTTGGTTGTTGCAATTCAGTTTCCAGCAGTGTCCACTTCACAGCTTCTTCCAGGGTTTATTAAAGGATCTGGATCAGACCATGCAGCCCAGGGACCACCAGGACACTCAAGCTCCCACTGCACAACTCATGCCAGAGGATCCCACTGTGTGCAGGGATCTAGTAGAACACCTCCCACCAGCCCAGGTTGCTCAAGGCCTCATCCCCAACTCTTCCAGCCTGTCCTCAAAGGGGAGGTGCTCCAGCCTCTGTCCATGTTTGTAGCCTTCTCTGGACCCTCTCCAGCAATCCGTATCCTTCCTGTGTTGGGGACACCAGAACTGGATGCAATACTCCAGGTGGGGTCTCACAAGAGCAGAGAGGGATCTGACTGGGAGTCTCCCTGCTCACTGTGGGTGGTTGGACAGGGTGACCTTTGAGGGTCCCTTCGAACCCAGTGCAATCTGTGGATCTGTGGGTGGAGGTTCCTGCATCCCAACTACAGCTTTGCCAAAACACCAGCACCACAAAGGACCTCACGTCGTGGTGGCAAGGGAAATAAAGACCCTCCTCCTGCTTTTGAAGCAGCTAAAGCAAGCCCACTGTGAGCACTGCTCAGGCACGGGAAGGTGCTGAATGAAGTCACATCCTGTTCATTCATTAGGGTAACAAATGTGTTCGACAGTAATTATCCAAAGGGGAGAATTCCAAATCTTCTCATCTTGCTCTCTCCTAATTAATTAATAGTTTAAATGTCATCATGATGGGAAGTACTCATCAGAAGCAGAATCTGCTGCCATGATTTACAACTCTGCCTCCAAAGGCTCTGAAGCAGTGGCACCCCAGGGTTAAATTTAATTCAAAGATGTGAGGCTCTCATTGCTCTCCTAACCAGTTTGGAGCTGAAACCCTCCCACAGAGCGACTGGTGTGAAGGGAAGATGTGGCTGAGCTCTGCCTTCCCCTGCATTACTGCGTCTATTTATTTATATATTTTCATCATGAAGTTGGAAACTGAAAGATTAAATTAAAATTAGTCATTTGTCAACTTGTTACAGAGCCCTTGCAGATGGCAGCTGAGGGCCAGGCCTGCTGAGCAGAGCTGAGCTCAGGAGGGGCCCTTCCACGTATGGAGTGTCTGTGCCAGAGCTTCCAGTCCCAGCTGGAAAGGGAGCTCAGCACTGAGCTCCAGAACAATGAGCAAAGGATCACCCAGGGCAGGTCATGCAGGAACACACCCAGATGGATCTTGAAAGTCTCTAGGGAAGGAGACTCCACCATCTCTGGGCAGCCTGCTCCAGAGCTCCATTAGCCTCATTGCAGCCAAGGTACACCCAAGCTGGTGGAGCTCAGATGTTCTGCTGCAAGAGGATGGGATTCAACACAACAGCAGTGAACTCCCTGGGCCATGTAAGTCCTTCACCCACAGGTCAGATCCAGCTGGTTGCTTGTCACATCGACCTGCTCACCTGCCCCCAGCCAGCAGCAGCCTGTCCTCCATCTCCCTCACCTTCCTTGCACACGCAGACACAAGCAGACCTTCCAAAGCCAGGAGGCAGGAAAAGAGAGATTACAGCTCTTGATTTGCCAACTTTGCACATTTTTCTCCCTGCCCCTTTCCACAAAACAACTCTTTTACTCCCAGGAAGGAACTGGGGGTGGGAGCTTGTTATTTTTCTATTTCAGATAAAAGGTTGGCAAAAGAAGAACCCGATTCATGTCATTGTATTTCCTTATTGTCTGCATTAACCTTCCCCATGGTTACTTGTTCTTTGTAATGTTACACTTGTCTTGCTGCAACACATGAATACCCGAGCCAATTTTGTCATGCAAATGAATTCAGTTGGATTGTAAATTGTGTGAAGGAGCATTAGTTTATCAGGAACCAGCCTGCACGCTGCACCCAGCTGATTTCTCCTATTCACACCACCAGTGCAATGCTTTCCCGTTGATCCTCAATGTCCATTCAAAAGCTGGGGGGTGTGTTTATTATTATTATTACTATTATTATTTGTAAGGACTTCTCCATTTGCATTTACTTGTTTATTCAGTCAGTCACAGAGCTGTATTCCTTTTCTAAAGCCTGATTTATATAATCAAACCCCACGGCTATGCCATCAGAAATGAAATATTACTGCAACCCGTGCCTGGATTTATTGTGAGCCTGAATGGAAGGCTCGTACCCGAGTTGGGAAGGAGCAGATATGATAATCTGAGCCGTCAGGTAGCTGCTGTTGCTGGCATTTCACACTGCAGAATGAAAACACTGCTGCTGAGGTCGATACCTGTATTTAGAGTGACATTTCTTCAGCCAGCCCCGGGGTTATCACCAATCTGGAAAGCCCACTCAGGACAGAGACACAAATGTTGTATCTGCAGAGCAGCCTCCTCTCCTCAGCTGCCAATCATCCCAGGAAAGGAACCGCAAGGAAATTCCTGAGCGTCCCTCGGCTCTCTCCCCAGTCCCCATCCCATGGCACATCTGCCCCCACAGTGGGGTCTGCACGATGGAGGGGAACGCTGCCCAACAGCCCCCAACAGCCCCCATCCCAACAGCGCATCCTCAGCAGCTGCAACGTCCTCACCATCCATTAGCCCAAACCCAGCACTGTCCCCAAACCAGCCACATGCTCACCCTCCCCTTTGCTTCAGCCCCAGGTTTGGCAGCAGGAGCTCACACAGCTTTGCTGTTGAGCTGGAGACTGAAGCCACAGCCTCATTTCAGCACCGATGACAAAGCTGAGGCTGGGAGTGCAGAGCAGATATCAACAACCAACTCTTCCTGCCTTGATTTGTGGCCAGACACAAAATTATCAATAAGTTGGTGGCAACAGCAGAACAACCTCCAAATCAAGTGCAACAGCCTTATTGCTCTTCTTATCTCCCTGCAGACCAGGCACTATTTCACTGGGAAGCTAAGGAAACGAATCCAGGATTCACATTTCCTCACCACTTTATTCCAGAGTTATGGATGGAGTCAGTCTCTGGCTGGGCACCTGCTTGATCATGTCCAGTTAAATAACAATAGTGGGGAAACACTGGTGGCAACCTGTCTCTCCCTGCAGCACGAGGTGCACTTTGTCAGGCCTGTCCAGGCCAGCTGCACTCCCTCACACCAGCTCCAGGCTGCTTGGTGCTTCGTGGGGCTGCTGCCACACCTGCTGAGCTACCGGGAGGGCTGTAATGCCAGAGCACTTCCAAGAGACCAATTGTTCCTCATGTCCAGCCTAAACCTGCCCTGGTGCAACTTGAGGACATTTTTTCTCATCTTATTGCTTGGTCCCTGGGAGAGGAGACTGACCCCCCCCTAGCTCAACCTCCTTTCAGGGAGTTGCAGAGCAGTGAAGTCTTCCCTCAGCTTCCTCTTCTCCAGGCCAAACACCCTCAGCTCCCTCAGCTGCTCCTCACCAGCCCTGTTGCCCTTTTCTGGACCTGCTGTAGCACTCAGTGTCCTTGGAGTGAGGGGAGCTTCACTGCAATGTCCACCCCTGCCGCCCACCAAACCATCCTACAGCAGTGCCAGAAGATCTGCATGAATTTCAGTGTCACAAGACCATTGAGCAGGTTCTGACCCACAGAGGACCATACTTAATGGTCCATGGTGGTGAGGGAAAGAGAAGCAGCAAAGGCAGCTGCATCGTTTGGGGCACTGAAGAAGCAAATCTGAAATGAATGGGCTGGGGAGACTGTTCTGGGTTTAGCTCCTCAGGGACTGTCCCATCTAATCAGCCTTGAAACACAATGGAAGAGCAGTGGGTAGGTCCTTGCCCTGCATGAGCCATATGGACAGCAGATTAGGAGCCTCTGGGGCCACTAATCCAGCAGAATCACTCAAAAGCCACTTGGTTGAGTTACTAAAGCTGGGCATCGGGAGTGGGCTCTGGCAGAGCAAGGCAAATCCTCACAGCTTCATCCAGCTCCTGGGCCTCAGTTTCTCCAGCTGCAAAAAGTCTTCCTCTTCCTCCTCCTCAGAGGGGTATTGGAAGCTGATTGCAATTAAGAAAGTGCCTGTGGAAGCTCCAGCTAATCCCTGTTACAGGTGTACTGGGTGGGCTTTACAAGCTTGTCTATAAAAACAACCTAAAGAGTATGCTTTATCTGCTGTGGGCTTGGCTGGAATTTGAACATAATTCTTCCCCCCACACATATTGAAGATAAAAAGATCAAACTGCAGGCCAGTGAGGATGAGCAGGGGAAAGTGCAGCACCTAGAAAGAGCAATGGAAAGAGGCTTTTATCCCTTTGCAGAACAGCAATGTGGAAAAACTAAAATGGAAAGGGCAGGAAGCAATGCCCTGGCAGTGAGAGAGACACCACAGCCACCCCGGGACAGGCTCAAACTGCCCTCTCTCACCTTTTGAGCTACTACAACTGCACCATCCCAGCACAGCTCCCCCCTAGAAAGCTTTGTCCAGGGTGGGGTTTCCCAAAAACTCAAACAAAAATGACATTTTTGCTGCAGAGGTGTGAGGTGAGGATGAGTTCCTTCCCTGACCTTCATCGTAGAATCATTTCTGTTGGAAAAAGACCTTTAAGACCATTGCACACATCAATTACTGCTGATTTTCAGCAGGTAGATCCATGTATCCTGGTAGAACAATGCAGGTAAAAATGAGGGGAGAAACCCCCGATACGCTCATTTCAAGCCCTGATAACATGATTCATAAAACCACAGAATCATAGCAAAGGCCTTTAGGATCATCAAGTCCAACCAGTCTAAACCACGTCCCTCAGCACCACATCTCCACCTCTTTCAAACACCTCCAGAGCTGGGAGTCAGCCGCCTCCCTGGGGAGCCTGTTCCAGAGTCTGAGTCCTTTGCATTCCCCTGTCCCACAGAAGTCACTGGGAGGCAGCTGAGTTTGGGGTCTGTGCACGCCCCAGAGGCCAGAGCCCATCCCCTCAGTGGCGTGGTGAGGCTCTCAGGAGCAGCCTACCTGCAGACAGATGCGCACGGGGAGACAATCGATAGGAAGGCAGCTCTGGTCACTCCACTCTCAGCTCTCTCTGGTATTTATTGTCAGTCTTTGGAGTAAATAGGTCTTAAGCTCGTGGCATGTCATTATAACTTTTTGGAAATAATGATGCTGCCTTTAGTTTTTCCGCTCTAATTTATGCCCAGTGCACCAGCGCCAGTCACTCAATAGTGTGGAGTCTGCAGAGGTGGAGATAGCCCTTAATGAGAAGAGGTTCTGCCTTTATCTCCTTTATACTTCAACCATTATCTTCCTCCAGTCTATAACCATGCGGTTACCACTGACAATAATGCTCAGAGGCAACAAATGCTGATGAGTTTTCTATGCAGTCTTCACAATAAGTCTATCAAAACAACCTCGAAAAATTATGAACCCCGGTGACAGACAAATAGAAGCAGCTCCAGCGCGAATTTACAGCCCCAACGCAACGCTCCTTTTAATTCTTCAGGCTTTTCTTATCTCTGCTGTTCCTCTTCTGGCTAGGAGATAACAGTAATTCTTCTGTATGCTATTTTTTTCCCCTCTTTTTTTTTTTTTTCCAACTGAGTAAGATGTTCCTCGTGTCTTTCTGCTTGCTAAAGATAAAGGGTTAAAGACCAACTTGTGTTGGTCGCTTTGTGTTGGGGGAGGAAAAAAAAAGTAATCAGTATTCAAGAGATTGTTATCGGAGGTAAAGCAGAGAACAGTAATTTTGCCTGCCTCACTTAGGTTGGGCTGGCTTCTTTTTTTCAGTTTTTTTATGAATGCACATAATGCCTGGAGTGTTGGGGCCAGATAAAAGAATTAGTGGCAGCGCAGGGGGACGGCAGCACAAAGTACACGTTGGAATTAGACTGTCTATCTTTGTCTCTCCCTAGCTCATCCCGGCAGCCCGGGCTCGCAGCTCGTAAACAATTTAATCTTTTTGCTACAGTTAAAAAACACAAAGACAGCAAAAACCTCCTGTTCCAAAAGGGAATGGGGGGGACAGGATGGTGGGGCGAGGGGAGAAAGGAGAGAAGAGGAAAGGAGAGAAGAGGAGGTGGCAGTCAGAGAAGGGAGAAATTCACAGCTTCACAGATTGCAGTGGGCTGGAAGGGACCCTCAAAGCTCATCTTGTCCAACCCCCCTGCAGTCCAACTAGAGCAGGCTGCCCAGGGCCACATCCAGTCTGATCTTGCATGTTTGCAGGGGTGGGGCCTCAACCACATCCCTGGGCAACCTGTCCCAGTGTCTCACCATCCTCACTATGCAGAACTTCCTCCTGATGTCCAACCTGAATCTGCCCTGCTCCAGTTTCAAACCACTGCCCCTCATCCTATCACTCCAAGCCCCTGTGAACAGCCCCTCCCCAGCCTTCCTGTATCCCCCTTCAGGTACCGAAATGCAGCTCTAAGGTCCTATAGCAGTGTTCCAGCACCTTCCAAGCTCAACAGTTCTATCGTTTTATGATTCCCACCTGGTCTAGTGGAGGTGTCCCTGCCCATAGCAAAGGGGCTGGAACTAGATGATCTTTAAGATCCTTTCCACCTCAAGCCATTCAATAATTCTAATTAAGACAAGAGCAAGGTGCTGCACATGGAGCCAGAGATGCAGGGAAAGGCCTCACAGTGAGAGGAAAGCAAAGCAGATGCTCACACAGCCCTGGCCGTGCTCGGTGCTGCCAGGAGCATTAATTCAAACACTTTTTCCCTTGCACGTACTAAGCTGAAAGGGGAAATAGTTAAATGATGTTAATATTTTTTAAATTAGGGGACAAGGAGATCCTGCTCAGGAGTCAAAGGCTGCTCTCACCCACGGTTTTGTTTTAGAAAGGAGTGCAGAAGTTAATGAACCTCGAATAACCTTTAATTTTCGGTGTCCCCTCGCTGTCTATTCACTCAGCATTCATGGCAGTGGCACTGCTCCTAATGAATGACTTGGTATTCATGCAGCTCTCTCAGTATTACTTATGTGTCTGATCTCTCCTAATGGAAAAGCTGATTGTCACTGGGAACTTATGAGGAAATATTAAAAAGATCTGATCCAGAGTGAAAGTTTCTGTGCTGTAAATGAAGCTGCCAGTTAACAAATGCAAATAAATTTGAGGAGCTCATTGGCCCTGAATTTTGTGCCTTTAGAATTTATAACTTTGCTGGGGAGCATCTGGTCACCAGCTTACATGAACCAAAATCATAACAAGAAGAAGAATCATAGAATCATAGAATCATAGTATCAGTCAGGGTTGGAAGGGACCACAAGGATCATCTAGTTCCAACCCCCCTGCCATGGGCAGGGACACCCTACACTAGATCACGCTGGCCAGAGCCTCGTCCAGCCTGGTCTTAAACACCTCCAGGGACTGGGCCTCAACCACCTCCCTGGATAACCCATTCCAGGGCTTCACCACTCTCATGGTGAAGAACTTCTTCCTCACATCTAGCCTGAATCTCCCCATTTCCAGCTTCATTCCATTTCCCCTAGTCCTATCACTACCTGAGATCCTGAGAAGTCCCTCCCCAGCCTTCCTGTAGGCCCCCTTCAGATACTGGAAGGCCACAAATCACCTCACTTCTGATATCCCTCCACCAGCAATCACAGCCAGAGCTCTCCAAGCCCCTTGCTTACATCACAGATGATTTGTTTTATACCCACGTTGAGGAAAAGACTCTTCAGCAAGCCATCAGAATTTGTTGTTATTAATGATCTGTGTGGTGCTCCACCTTTAGAGAGAACCATCTCCTCCTTGCCCCTCCTGTGGACCTCTTCTCAGCCCATCACCACTCAGGCTTACACAGCATTGGCAGAAGGTGCTGCATGAGGCTGGTAGAACTGCGTTCTTGTCATGGGAATTCCATACTGAGGAGGTCTGTTCAGCCTGGAGAAGAGAAGGCTCCAGGGAAACCTTAGAGCATCCTTCCAGCACCTGAAGGGGGTCCACAAGAAAGCTGGGGAGGGACTTGTAGTGATAGGACAAGGGGGAATGGCTGTACAATGGAAGATTTAGACTGGAGATGAAGAAGAAATTCTTGCCAATGAGGGTGGGGAGACACTGGCACAGGTCGCCCAGGGAGGCTGTGGCTGCCTCCTGCCTGGAGGTGTTCAAGGCCAGGCTGGATGAGGCCTTGAGCAACCTGGGCTGGTGGGAGGTGTCCCTGCCCATGGGGTTGGAATGGGGTGATCTTTGGGGTCCCTTCCAACCCAAGCCCTTCTGTGATATTTTCTCCCAGTTTATTATTCCCTGGTGTAGTCACTTCACTTGGTGCCCAAGTCAGAGATGTGCACAGTCCCCTCAGTGTCTGCCACCCCATTTCTGCTCTCCCATGGTAGTTTGAAAAGTCACCTGGCTGCTGACTATCCTGAAAGAGGGTGGATTAAGAAGAAAGACAGAAGCGAGAAGAACTAAAAGCAGATGAGCTTTGTCAAGTGTGTACGGTGCTGGAGAGGGCAGCAGATGAATCATTTGCCTGGGAAAACAGTGGCGAAATGAAAACCTAATTCTCTGAAGGCATCAAACTATTGCTGCTTCCAAGAAGTCTGGCTGCTCTGAGAAAGCCAAAGACAATGAGCTTTCCCCCTTGTAGTGAACAAGACCTCTTGGACCCAGCAATGTCTTTGTGAGGGGGAGAGCTGGGGGTGCTGGGGTGGGGCAGGGCAGCACGGGCTGTGCTGGCACTCAGGCTGAGGCTGGGCTTGCAGCACGGCAGTAACTGCAAGCTTTGCTGGGAAGGAAATTTGTTTTGCTTGAACTAATCATTCCATGCATTTTTCATTAGCATTATTATCCCAAAGAAAGGCTGCTGAGGAGAGGAGATGTTTGTTACCTCGGGGGGAATTTTACAAAGGGAGAAGGAAGGAGGGGAGCTGAGCTGAGCAGCAGCTCCTGTTGGTATTCTGGTGTGTGATGCCTGGGAACAGATCTCCCCAATCAGTTCAGAATTAATACCAAAGCCTGCTCAAATACACAGATCATAAGGAAAGATTCCAGAGGGTTTATACAGCTTGGTTTGTCCAGGTCATGGATGGGAACTGGGAATTATTTAGCTCTTTCTGGTTTAGACAGCTGTTAGCAGGGAAAACTATTTCACGTGCCTGGCCCCTTGCTGTTGGCCAGGTGTGTGTGGGGTGTGCCAGGTGTGGTCAGGTGAAAAGGGAATCACAGAATCATTAGAGTTAGAAAAGCTCTCGAAGATCATGGAGTCCAACCTTCAACCCAACACCACCATGGCCACTAAACCATGTCCCAAAGTGTCTAGGCTGCAGATTTCTTGAGCACCTCCAGAGATGGGGACTCCACCACCTCCCTGGGCAGCCTGTGCCAATCCCTGACCACTCCTGCAGCAAAGAAATTTTTTCCCAATCTCCAAACTAAGCCTCCCCTGACACAACTTGAGGCCATTTCCTCTCATCCCATTGATAGTTATTTGGGAGAAGAGACCAACCCCCACCTCACTCCAACCTGTACAGGGACCTGTACAGGGATCTACACAAAACTTCTGAAAGTGCAGTATTTTGTTCCTGCAAAAGCAGTGCTGGTGCCAGCAGCCTGTCCCTAACCCACTCCTGGGGCAGGGTCAGTGTAACCCCCAGCAATGCTCCACTGCCCCCCAGCCTACGCCCAGGAGGTACTTAGGAACGCATTTACACATCTGAGAAAGCCAAGAGTGGCTTTGCTCACCAAATTCCCACATACAAGGTTAAACTAATCCAATAAAGTCACTCTTGGTTAATTATTTGCCTAGATTCCACTGGAGCCTAAGCTGCAGCTCCCGCTTCCCCCAAGAGCAGCGGGGAGGGGTGGGAACTGCACAGGGGTTTGTTTGGCCAACGCCAGACATTGTTTTTCTTCATGCACCTGCAGATTGCTTGGCAATGACTGCTGTGATCCAGCCCTCTTGGCTGGAAAGCCCTCAGATGTTAAAGTGCTGCCCTGCACTGTGTCCCAGCACCAAGACACATGTGGCTGGGACAGCCAAAAACCTGCAGCCTCCTGAGAGCCGAGCTTCTCACACCCAGACAGCCCTGTGCTGCCTCCAGCAACCTGGGGTCCCACCACCGTGGCCAGCAGAAAAGTCCCATGGCTGTGGGTCAGTCTTTTAGTGATGGTGGCTGCACCCTCCCTTGTACAACTGATGGGACCTCCTCTCCTGCAGCAGCAGCCACCAACATGACAGGACAAGAAACAGCCTTAAGATGTACCAGGGGAGGTTTAGGTTGGACATAAGGAAAAATTCCTCCATCAGAAGGGTTAAGCCCTGGCCCAGGCTGCCCAGGGCAGTGGTGGAGTCCCCATCCCTGGAGGGATTTCAAAGCCTTGTAGACGTGGTACTGAGGGCTATGATTAAGTGGTGACCTGGCAGTGCTGGGGTAAGGGTTGGACTGAAGGATCTTACAGACCTCTTCCAACCAAAACAATTCTGTGCTGCTTTGATCAGCTGGGCCCTGGTTGGGATGTTCAAACACCCCCTGCCTTAACCCGAATCAGCGTGCAGCAGCTGAGGAAGAGGAGAAGCTGGCAGCCCTGTCTGGCACCTCAGGACCCACACAGACACGTGAGATGTCACAAAGCCGCTCTCAGCAGAGCTGGCTGCCCATCCCCAGCCGGGCCGCTCGCTGCGCTTTGTTCTTGGGGCTGCCAGATGGGGTGGGACGGGGGTCAGGCCTGGCAGTGGGACACAGAGCTGCTTTACTCACTCCAGCGTGAAAAATGTCACCCCGCTCAGGGCTGGGGGTTTCCCTTCTTCCCTTTCCCCCTCCCCTTCTCCACACAGCTGTTAATGAGACAGTTTGCTGGAGCCAGACAAATGCAGACAAGGCACCGCTCGGCTGCTGCCTGGGGGCTGGGTGCTGGGAGTGGGCAAACAGGGCAATGTGGCACTTTTGGTGTAAACATGTGGCATGTTGGCGTGCCAAAAGCTTGGTTGGTGGCCTCTATTTGTTTTTCAAAGAGCTTGTCAGGTTCATTTACACACGTCACCGCCTGCATGTGTTTGAAGAGAGGAGGGGAAACACATTCTTTGTCTGCCCAGGCTGGTGGGGGACTGAGGGGCTGATGGAGCTGCGGCATCCTCCTGGCTCACCCCATGCTGTGGGGGTGGGAGCAGAGGCCAGCAGGAAGGGTCTCTGAAGGGCTTTGCAAGATCCTCAGCTTTCAAGCAGGGAAATCATAGAATTGTTTCACTTGCAAAAGACCTTTAAGATTGAGCCCAACCATCAACCTAAGACCACCATGGCCATTAAACCATGTCTCCAGTCCTGCCCTGTCATACATCTTGTCCTGTTTCTCCTAAACCTGAACTTTTGTTCTGGGGTCTTGGGATGAGAGACTGACCCCAGAGCACTGAGCCCAGTCCTCTGCAGAAAAGCAACCTAAATCCTTGTCTGACCTCCACACCTCACTGTGAGCACAAGCGAGGTCCCTCCTTCACTCCCATTCAGATCTGTGTTGGGAAAACCACACAAATTAAAAAGCTTTCTCGATGCTTTTCCAAGATGTTTTCTGCATTGTGCAAGGAAGCTGGTGCTGGAACTGTGATCACCTGTCAAAACTGCTGCCAGGAGATATGTGGCTTTTAACCAGCTCTGAAATGCTACTTGAGTGAAGTGGAACAGAATTGAACCAAAAGGGGTTTACCTCCCCAAGTTAAGTGCATATTGAAGATTTAAGTAGCAATTAAGGTTGCTGTAGAAGATGGCAAAACAGCATGTTTATTTTCCAAAGATGAGAAAAAAGATAAAAAGGGGGGAGGGGGAAGGGAAAAAATAGCAATTAGGAGAATAGACTGGAGGGGGAAAAAATATTAAATGGATGTTTCTGCACACACACACAAAAAAGCAACCAAGCCAAGCTGACAACATTTCTGCTTTGTAAGGGGAAATTACAGTAACGCAGTGTTTACATAGCAGAAATCAGGGGAAATTATGCTGTCACACTGACATCTGTAGGAGAAGGACAATTTTAAAATTACACTGTTCAACACCTTTAATGATTTGTAACACAAGAGGTGTGGCTACTCCTATTAAATGTGTTGCCAAATCAATAAAAGGCATAATTGGAGTTGTTAGAGCAAATTATAGCAGCACCGTTATGTTGCAGTACAATGTTCCCCTGTAAACTGCTATTACAGCAAAGCTGTATTTCTCTCTTATTTGGCTGCTTTGTAATGAGTTGGCATTTTGCTCCATAATAGTTCCACTTTCTTTTATGGAGCTTTCACTTTTACTTTCCTCTTTTGTGCAGCCTATAATTTCCCTTCCCTTCCCTACCTCTCTGCCTGTTGGCAACTGGTCTATACACCTCTGAAAACAGCCTTGAGGTTATAAACTATATTATTTAACATTATTTGTAATCTTTTTTCAATTGGAAGGCAAAGGGGGAGGCACAACATTCACACATTTAGAATCTGAGATGGCTTTAGGCCTGAGAGCAAAAGGAGCTGCAGTGGGGCAGGAGAATCAGAATGGTAGAGGTTGGAAGGGACCTCTGGAGATTGAGTCCATGCCCCCTGCCAAGGCAGGCCCCCTGAGATGGGACCAGGCTTTGTTCAGTGGTATCCAGTGACAGGACAAGGAGCACACAAACTGGGACATAAGAAATTCCACCTGAACTGAGGAGCTTCTTTAATGTAAGGGTGCTGGAACCCTGGGGCAGGCTGCCCAGAGAGGTGGTGGAGTTTCCATCTCTGGAGACTTTCAGAACCCACCTGGGTGTGGGTTCCTGTGTGACCCTCTCTAGGTGACCCCCTGCAGGAGGGTTGGACTCAATGATCTCCAGAGGTCTCTTCCAAACCCCACCTTTGTGTGATTCTGTGAACCCAGCACGGCAGCACCACCAGGGCTGCTCTTGGCATGAGCACTGGCAGGGCACAGCAGCTGTCCCCACGCCAGCATCCCACAGCAGGGCTCTGCTAGCTGCTGGGATCAGCCTGTCACTGCAGGCACACTGTGACAGGGAGGGGCACGAGCAGCTGCCACGCTGAAACTTACTGCTGAAGTTATTTTTAGCAACTTGAACCAAAGTCCTGAAACCAGCTGCGACTGAATGCAGATGAGCAGCAGAAGAGGAGGGGGTTGGTGGGAGATGTGGTTGTCAGAGTATCTGTGATCTGAAAAATAATTGCATAGCTGTTAAGTGACACAGAGCTGTTTGGAAACCAAATGCTGTTACCATGCTGGCAATCACGAGAAACAAAGGCTGGGTTTTGTCCTTTGACTTGTGTCAGAGAAGAGCTGGGGCAGGAGCACACACCTGCAAGCCTCTTGAGGAGATGCTGCTCAGGTGGGACCTCTACCTGCAAAGTTTCATAGAATCACAGAGCTGTGTGACCATTAAGAGCATCGAGTTCAACCAGTACCTGACTGCCAAGTCTGGTGCTAACCCATGTCCCTCAGCACCACATCCCGAACGCCTCCAGGGATGGGGACCCCACCACCTCCCTGGGCAGCCTGTTCCAATCCCTGACCACTCCTGCAGCAAAGAAATTTTTCCCAACACCCAATTTAACCCTCCCCTGGCACAACTTGAGGCCATTTCCTCTCTTTCTATCATCTGATACTAGGAAGAAGAGACCAACACCCATCTCACTATGATCTCCTTTCATGGAGTTGTGGAGACCAATGAGGTCTCCCCTCAGCCTCCTCTTCTCCAGGCTGAACAAACACCCTCAGCTGCTCCTCACCAGACCTGTTCTCTGGAAGCCAACACATTTACCTCTAGAGCAAACCCCCTCAAACCCATCCCAAGGGGCACAAATGGAGCTGCAGGGAAGAGGAGCAGGTCCAGGCTCTCCTATTCCCTGCTAGATGAGACCCAAACACAAACCACTGCCTAGAGAAACACCACATGCAAACACGCATTTGTTCCAGCAGCTGAGGTTTTGTTTCCAGTTAAAGCCCTCCTACTAGATTCATATGCAGAGAGGTGGGAGGGAGGACAGCCCAGGAAAAAAAAAGCAGCCAAGGAGTAGAGGCTCCCAGTTGATAGCAGCGCTGGTGCTGGTGTCTCGGTGCTTATCAGGCACAGGAGTGTGCTGCCCGCAGCCCGAACGCAGAGCAGTTAATAACCAGGCTGTTAATGTGGCAGCAGACAGCAGCACACCAGTCTTAGCCCCCCCAGTCTCCCATAATCCTAATTGCATCAAATCTAATCATTTTTATAGGATAAAAAGATTTCCACAGCTGACAAAGGGTTACATCCTCAGCCCTGTTGATCCAGCAGTGAAATTAGATAAGGAATAGATTTGTAGGCAACGCTTTAAAGATTGGGGGGGTGGTAAAAAAAAGAGAGAGAATGGGGAGATCATTGACTGCAATTCTGCCTCTCACCCTTCGGTTCAAGAAAGAAAATGTAAATGTGGTGTTGGCTTGGCCACAGGCAGCTGTTTCTATCAGGCACTGCAAACTGCAGCAGGACAAAGGGGTAACTCCGGTAAAAGGAAAGGTTAATAGCAAAGCGGGGCGGGGGCTCTCATCGGCATGGGCAGCACGTCCCAGCCTCGCCACTCGGTGATGGGTTGGAGCTGGGAGCTGACATGAGATATAGAAGTGCTCCCTGAAAATAATTCAGAGTGACGGCCACGCCGGCCTGAAAATGGAGCGGGGCTGAAGCGCCAGCGCCGGCCGGGGTGTGGGAGCAGGGCTGCCGACTCCTCCTGTGCTCAGGAGTCTCTGGATTTTACTGACCACTCCTCCCCTCACCTGCCAGCCCCCAGCGTGGCTCAGGAGCTGCAGATTCAGGGCACTGACTGTTGCTGCTTGCTTGTCTTTTAGAAGGAACAGGCACAAATCCTGGAACCAGAGAACTGTGTTGGAAAAGGCCCCTAAGAGCATTCACTCCAACCATCAACCCAACACTCCCACGGCCACTAAACTGTGTCCCCAAGGGCCATGGCCGCACATTTCAACCTAAACCTCCCAGGTGCAGTTTCAGGCCAAAGGTCCCTGTGCTGTCAGTGCTTATGTAACTCAGCAGTGGTCTAGAGAGTGCTGGTACAGAAAGGTGTTAAGAAAGATGTTAACAGCTCCCTGGAGCCTGCTCCAGGCTGCATAGCCCCAATTCTCTCAGCCTGCCCCTACAGCAGAGGTGCTGCAGCCCTCTGATCATCTTTGTGGCCTCCTCTGGACCAGCCCCAGCAGGTCCATGTCCTTCATGTTTTGGGGGCCCCATGGCTGGACACAGCCCTGCAGGCAAGTTTTCACCAGTGCAGAGGGGCAGAATCACCTCTCTTGACCTGCTGGCCACAGTGCTTTTGGGGCAACCCAGGCTGCCATTGGCCTTCTGGGCAGCAATCGCATGTCCCTGCCCAGCTCACCAGCTCAGCTTGCCCCCACTGGCTCCCTCTGTAACTTATTCCAAGAGAACAAGGGGGCCCCTGCATCTTCCTTCAGCTGTTAACAAATGAAGAACTCTCACTGGAGACCTACTGGGTTTTGTTTGGGTTTTTTTTAAGTCTGGCACAAATACATTTGGACCAACAAAAGAGGTAAGGAACATGCTAAAGCAAAAATAGATCCTTCATCCGCAGCTCGTCTGGGTGCTTGGCACTCACCCTAAGCCAAGAGTTACTGGAAGAGCTTAGAGATCACTGTCCAAAGGAAAGAAAGATAAAAATGGAGACAAGCTCCTGAGACACTCACAGGAGTACGACCACCAGCACCACTGCCCCTCCAGCAGGACCCTCTGCTCTCAGCCTTCGTGGACCTCCTCCAGCATTCTGCTGCAGTAGCAGCACAAGCCAGAGCCAAGCAGCTTTTGGACCACCACCTGAACCACAAGACAGTGCTGCTGCAGAGAGGCAACCTGTCGGGTGGTGATGCCAAGGGAAGGCTCTTCCAATGCTGAGCATTATTTGGACAAGGGAGGCAGTGCTAGCTTGAGGCAGCCTGTGCAGAGACCTGAGCCTCCTCTCTAAAGTGTGGTGTTCTCCAGCTCACACCCCCCAGAGCCACCAGAACTGAGTGGGGACATCACTTGCATCCTAAGCTGAGCCTTCCTCCCCCTCACACAAGGTGAGCTCCTGCTCTGCAGTGAGGGCTGCCTTCTTTCCCAGAAGCTCAGCACAGCCTGTCCACACTCATCCTCCAGGTTAAAAAGCAGAGATCACAGACAGCAAGCAGGGTGACCACCTCCAGGGAGCTTCACTAGCCACGCTGAGCACTTCGGAACACTCCATGTGGAGCTGCAAGCACTCAGCAGCAGGGTGTGTGTGTAGGTGTGACCGGTTTAGGCTGTGCCTTTAAGAGAAGGACACTTTCTGAACACTCTGGCTGAATATTTTGGTATATAAATGAAAACAAGAGATATGCTAATCCAATTTCATTGGTGGAACCCGGCTGTAGGTTCTAGCTAGGTCTTTCAGTCGGGGGGGGGGCAGTCAGTCGGTCTTCTTCTTCCCCCTGTACTGTGAGCTGGCCTGCTTTTCTCCCTGAAGCAGCAGCTTGCTACGCAGGAACGATTCTTGCTAACCAGATAAGAAAACTAACTTTTGCATCCACTTTGAGCTTTAACAAAGTTTTCCCCTTTTAATTACCTTCCTTTCTCTCTCTCTCTAACCCTTTTGGGAAAAAGGGGAGGTAGGGAGGGAGAAAGGAGGGACAGGCCGAACCCCCCTGGCCGCAGGGGGTTGGGGAAAGGTTTCCTGTGTTACATACATTGCTGTATATTTCTGTATATATTGTAAATATTGTATGTTTTTGTACATATTCATTGCATTCCATATCTGCTTGTAAAATACAGCTTTCATCTGCTTCTCCGGCTGAGTTAGCTGTGGAATTCTTTTGTGTGTGGGGGGGGAACCTCCCTACTCCACTACAGTAGGCACTGCTGGCTGTTACAGAATGGGTGAGGTTGGAAGGGACCTCTGCAGATCACCCAGTCCAACCCCCCTGCTAAAGCAGGGCGCCCACAGCAGCTTGCCTAGGATCACAATGTCCAGGTGGGTTTGGAATCTCTCCAGAGAAGGAGACTCCAGAACCTCTCTGGGCAGCCTGCTCCAACACCCTCACAGCAGAGAAGTTTCTCCTCATGTTCAAGAAGTCAACAAAAAGTCTGCAGAGCCTGCAGGTTTGGGGTGCAGTTACCACAGTACCTGCCACGCTCAGCTCTTCCTTCCTCTTCCACTTCAAAGCTGTCTGTACAGCCCAGCTGGTTAGCCAAGGGCAACCTGCATTTCCACCAGCAGTGCTGAGACACTAATTCCACATAAATCCATGGCAAGTTAATCATGCCTGCACTTCCAACCCAAGTTTGTGGGGTCAGAGCTATGGGTCCAGCACTCCTTCTGTGGCAGAGGTGGTGGTGGCTGTCAGCTGCTTCAGGGAGCCAAAGAGCTGCACCCATCATGAACCAGCTCCCCAGGAAGCTGTTCCAAGAGGACTCCCCATGCCAGCTTTGATCTGACTTCCCTTGAACTCATCCTACAAGGTGACAGAAGCCAACAGAAGTCAGGAGGGCCCTGCTGTGTGCCCACCTGCTGTTTTAGCTGCTCTGCTTTTACTGTTGCTGTTCTGTGGTCTAGGGAGACACCAGGTTGTGAGCCACCACAGCTGCCAGAGTGACCCTGCTTTGTCCTCATCCAAAGCATCATCTTAGGAGTCTTTAGAGCAATGCCCTGTACCTGGTTTAGTGATTAGTGAAGATGACCAAAGGTGGCACAGGCACCTGAAATGAGCCATGTGGAAGCCATCACCAGAACCAACACATCAAGCAGCACATCACCATTACTCCTCCATGGAAAAGCATTTTATATCCAGACCTCCCTCAGACCTTCTCCAACAGCTGCCAGCAGTCTCACTAATACCCATGCAACACCCAAACCTGGTGTTAAAGCTGGTTGATGTACAGCCCTCTCTCCTCAAGCTCAGAGCAGACACCTCATCTGGGGTCTCCTCTGGAGTTGCTGGGCAAACTCTGGAGGAAGCTGCTGTCATCCTGCCTCAGTTTGCCCGCTCTGTACCGAGAATATAAACTCTTCCTCAGAGCCTAGCATTGCTGAACTGTTGGCCTTGCTAAGGCTTGGCCTTGGAATAAATCTTTGTCTGGAGAACCAAAGATAATTTGGATCCCAGCTCAGGAAGGTTTTGGCACAGGCTGAGGGAGAACAAACAGATTTGATGCCACATGGAATCGCTGGAAGGAAGCAATAGCTGGTGGCAAGGAAAATGACCAAGATGGGGGACAGGTCCTGTGGCTTCCCATTCCTGTGCTTGCCTGAGATTGCCAAGGATCTGGGAAACAAACTCAAGCTTTGCTGTTTGAGTTGCTCCTCCCTGTGGCTGCAGTTACTGAAGTAGAATAAGGAAAGGTCATTCAGGCACAGTTATGCTCCCAAGTCCATGGCAGGGGTTTAGCACCGACATGAGCCCATAAAGACTGAAAGCTTCATTTTGTGAAATAAAGTTTTAAACTGTTCTGTGTGTACCAGACTCAGTAAAACAGGGAAGGGCTGCCCACAGCCAGCTTTTGGAGGGCTATGAGCTGGCTGTCACCTCAGGAAAATTAAGGGAGGGGACTTCTAGTGATTTGAAGATGCAGCTTTCTATATTTCACATTTCCTAGTTGGCCTGATCTTGCAATAAAGCAGAGATATCTGACCACATTTCTCAGGTAAAGTGGTTAAAGAGGACTGAAGTTCTTCCACTGCACACAGCAAGCTGAAGGTGCTGCACTTCCACACTGTCTGGATTGTTGTGCTTAGATTCTTGGGCCCCTCGCTCCAAGAAGGACATTCCTCCCCATTCAAAGATGCAAAGAGTTGCTTTAGGCCCAAATACATCCACAGCATGGATATTCTTTTTAGAGCTGGAACAGAAAACCTTTTGATTGTGCATGCAGCTAGCTCTGCCTGACAGGCTGCACAAGCCCTGCTGCACAGACCCAGTGACCTCGCTAAGGAATTTCTAACCAAGAGATCCAAAAGATTTAAATTCTTTCTGATTTCTTTAGCTTTCCCATCTTCATTTGGGCAGGATTTAAAAAAAAAAAACTCTTTCCTGAGATCATTTAGAAGCCATTTAAAGGAAAATTAAACCCCTATTAGCTCTCAGATCAATACTGGATACAGGGAGCCATTAGAGCAGGGCTGCCCCAGACCACTACCCTTTGTGAGGGAAGGAAGTGGGGGGGCCGAAATAGGTGAAGAGGGCTTCAGACCTTTGCAGCAAGGACAGGCATATGGTCTGGGTTGGAAGAGGCCTTAGAGATCATCCATTTGAGAGAGAAGCCAGGGTCCTTTCAGAGTGGCACAAAACAATGAGGATAAAACGATGCCTCAACTTCCCGGTCCATGGGTCTGGAAGAACCCTCTGCTGTCCCCAGGAGTACACTGCAGTGCTTCTCCATGCAGTTGGAGACATTGGGATGCCCCATCAAGGTCAAGTTGGCTAAGGCCTTAAACAACCTGGTCTAGTGGAAGCTAGGAGCCCAAGACCAGCCTTTTAGCCAAGGCAAAAGGCAAAGAGAAATAACCCCAAGTGAGGCAGGAACAGGGTCCCACAACAGCAAGCTGACTCCAGCACACCCAGCTCAGATTTCACTGCTGACTTTGGCCTTACAAACCTCCTTAGCACCCAAGCTCTCTTCCTCCCTATTCTTGCTTAGATGGATCTATTTGGGTCAGGAAGGTGGAGGAATCACCATCCCTGGAGGTGTTCAAGGAGCTATGTAGATACAGCAGTGTGGGGTGTGATTTAGCAGCCATGGTGGTGTTGGTTGGATGACCTCAGAGGCCTTTTACAGCCCAAAGAACTCTGTGATTTTCGGTGAGGATGGATTACCTGATGAGTTTTGGTTTTGCAGGTGGCATCTCTTTGCAGGTGGCATCTCTCATTGCTGTCATCTCTTCAACAGACCTTCCCCTCACAGGCTTTTGTCCCATTCTCTGCAGAGAAGCTCCTGGAGAAGGAGCATCCCCAAAAGCCTTTGAGTCCCTTTCTCTTTGCATGATCAGCCTGCCACAGAGTGGGTCAGGAGGCAGGACACATAACAGACTTGCCATTATCTCTGCTCTTTTTGCACCTTCTTTTCACTCTCTCTCTCTTCCCCACCCCCACCCCCCCCCAGCTCCCATCTATGAAAAACCAGCAAATAAAAAGTTACATTAACCCCACCCTGACCTCTCCACCATAATACACTGTGGGCTGATGGGCTGCCTTTGGAGCTTCGGTGAAAAGCTGTCATTCTTCTGCACCCCAAGTACAGCCTGGGGAGCATTTACCAGATAATTAATATATTAAATGCATGAAAAATATCTACACAGTTCCCCCCCCTTTGCCAGATCCTTCCCTCCCCCCACATATATCCTGCCATCTTTTTTTCAGGGAAAGAAGGGATGCAAAAAGAAAGGGGAGGAGAAAGGGGGAAAAAAAAGAGATAGATACAGCATGTGCACCATCAATATAAAAGCATCCCCTGAATAGCCATCATAAAAACTGTTCATAATTTTATAGCTTCATTCGTGCTGGAGCACCATAAAGGCAGGCCATATTTTTTACACTCAGGATGCCTCATAAAAAAGAAAGAAAGAAAGGAAAGAAAGGAAAGAAAGGAAAGAAAGGAAAGAAAGAAAGGAAGAAAGAAAGGAAGAAAGGAAGGAAGAAAGGAAGGAAGAAAGGAAGGAAGAAAGGAAGGAAGAAAGGAAGGAAGAAAGGAAGGAAGAAAGGAAGGAAGAAAGGAAGAAAGGAAGAAAGGAAGAAAGGAAGAAAGAAAGAAAGGAAGAAAGAAAGAAAGAAAGAAAGAAAGAAAGAAAGAAAGAAAGAAAGAAAGAAAGAAAGAAAGAAAGAAAGAAAGAAAGAAAGAAAGAAAGAAAGAAAGAAAGAAAGAAAGAAAGAAAGAAAGAAAGAAAGAAAGAAAGAAAGAAAAGGAAAAAAAAAAAAAAGGAAGGAAAGAGGAAAGAAAGTTGGCATGGCAGCAGAGCACAACAGCCATTGGCTCACCTGAGGACGTGAGCTCAGGAAAAGGGGGTTTGAATTTGTCCTCTCTGAACTGTGAGGCTCTGAATCCCATCACAATAATTATTAATTGGGAACTCTTGAGCCTTTTTTTCCCCCTTTTTTGCTGACTGGATATTTGCCTTTTAAAAGGATGATGGAGGGCCAGGGAAGCAGCCCTGCCCTCCAACTCTGTCCTTCACCTTTAAGTGGGACAGCATCTTGTTTTCTTTTTCTCTTCTATTTTTTTGGCCCTTTGAATCCCCCTCCCCTTTCTCTTTACCTCCCCAAATGCAAAATTCATGAGCTGGAGCATGGATTAACAAATAAATTATAACGAAGGCAAATGGGCAGCAATAAAAAAATAATAATAATAAAAAGGAGGCCTCACCTTCACGTGACAGAGGCTGAGCAATATACCAAACCCAGCTCGTTTGTTTTCACCAAAGCCTGTTCCCTTGCTTGGGAAGGTGGGTTTAAAGCATTTTATCCTTTATTTCCTGTAATATATTTGGACAAGGTAGCTGTAAATCTGAGACAAGAGGAGAAATCACAGAGTGGCAGGAGGAGATGGGGGTCAAAGGGAAAGAAGCTCTGTTGGTTTGTGGATATGGCCCCTGAGCTTTTGTGATCCTGGGATTTAGAGCCTTCACCAACACACAGCCAGTCTGCTGGGCTGGCTCTGCACAGCTCACAGCTGCTGCTCCCAGACACTGCAGGAGCAGGGAGGTTATGGTGCCGCTGTACCATCACTGCACTGCCTGCAGCCGGGCCCTGCACACCTGCCCGCTCAGCAGGACCACTGCCTGGGCTGGGGAGACTCTGGCACAGGTTGCCCAGGGAGGCTGTGGCTGCCTCCTCCCTGGAGGTGCTCAGGGCCAGGCTGGATGAGCCCTTGAGCAACCTGGGCTGGTGGAAGTGTCCCTGCCCATGGCAGGGGGTTGGAACTGGATGATCTATAAGGTCCCTTCCAACCCATTCTGTGATTCTGTGAATTATTATTGCTGTTAAATTTTACTTTATTTTTTAATTACCACTTCTAAGGCAGCCCTGATGCCTCCTGCTAGAAGAGGGAACCAGACACAAGAGCAAGGAAAGGGGTGAAGCCACATCATGGTTGCATGGCTGGCTGCAAAGCAAGCACCAGCACTGCCTCATTTGTCTCTTTCATGTTTATTCATGGAGAACCCTGGCAGAGGGACACGGCTCCATTCGGGAGTTGTCAGCAGGTGGCCTAATAGTGAGAATTAGTGAGGCACACAGCAACGAGACACTCTGGGGCTGCCTAATGCTACTGATATTAATGCACGCTTCAGAAATGAGTAAAGCTTCTTCGAGGGGAAAAAATAACAATAATAAGAGGATGAAGAGATGCGTGGTCAGAGGCTGAGAAAGAACTTCTCGTGCTGGAGCTGTCAGTGTCACCACTGCCTCCAGCTTTTGAGATTTTGGACAGACACTCAACCTGTAGCCAAGCAAGGTGGAGCAATTAATTAACACAAACACAGAATGGTTTGGGTTGGAAAGCACTTAAAGATCATCAAGTTCCAACCTTCCTGTGCTGCCCTGCACTAATACAGGCTGTGCTGTCAGCTGCTGATTTGGTGGGACACACTTGATTCCCTCCCCTGCCCCGTTGATGAGGTCTGATGTCCTCTAGGTGCCACAGCCAGCCAGCTGTCACAGAAGCTCCCAAGTGTCATTGCTGGAGAGAGGTGGGAAAGGTTTTTGGGCCATGCCTAAGCCACCAGCAGCTTCTGGAGCAGCAGGCTTGGGCAGGCAGAACCTCAAGCCTCTGCCATCTCCTGTTGCTTTCACTGTAATGTGACCCAACCTTTGTTTTTCTAATCCAATCTCAGCACACAGTCTGCATCAGGAAACATAATTCCTTGGCAAAGGGAGACAGTGGACCCAGAGTGATTTTGCTGGACAACACCAACCCTTTTCACAGCCTGTTCATCTGCTCTGTGGAAATCAGGGGCCTGATTTTACAACCTGCTTCCTCAGTCTCAATGGTCCCATGAGCAGGACAAAGACAGATGAAGAAGGATGCAAGAGAGAGCGAGGCAGCATCCAGTTCCAGTTCCCATGCAGGGAACAGGAACCAAAAGTGTATCTAACTAAACAGCTCTCCACAGGTCTCTTCAGATCTAGATGCCTTATCTCATTTTCTCACATGACTACCAAAAAATGATGGCAAAAGATGGAAATCTTTACTGAAATCAGCATCTCAGTAGCCAACTTCCTTTTCCCTTTCCTCCTGTGCAGATATCCAGTAATCCTGGACATAACTCCAGACAAGGATTTACAAACAAGGGCCTTAGATAAAGCAGATCATCAAATCATACCCTGTTAAACCCACTCAAAAAAACCCAATGAAAATGGGGATTAGGAAAAATTTCTCTACTGAAGGAGTGGTCAGGGACTGGAAGAGGCTGCTCAGGGAGGTGGTAGAGTCCCCAGCTCTGGAGGTGTGCCAGAAATGTGTGGCCACGGCACTTGGGGATGGGGTTTAGTGACCAGGACTGATGGTTGGACTGGATGACCTTGGAGGCCTTTTCCAACAGAAATAATTCCTGATTCCATATCCCACACTCTTCCATGTAATGTCAAGCACACGGTTCCTGCCTGGCGCTGCCAGCTCCTGTTTTAGGAACCAGGAGCCTGGCACGGCTGCCCCCTGGCAGCCAGGGGTTTGGTTTGAATTCTGTGCCAGTTGTCCCACCTGGTCTGACACAGATCCTGGTGAATTACTGCAAGCAGCACTGACTAATTTGGAAAAATATTTAAGCAACTCGGAGTTGCCTGCCTGCTTTCCCATCCCCTGCTCCATAATTACACTGCTCTGCCTGATATTTTCATGGAACATTAACTGAAGTCAGGTGACTGCCCCCTTACAGTCTACGCCTATCCGTTACCCATAAGACCCCCACGGACCTTGACATTATTAATAGTCCTATTCATTAAGTATTACTCTTGTAGAATGAGTAGCATAATATTGGCCTGGAGATAGGAACAGGCAGAAGGAATAAGTCAAATTAATTTTCCGCAGCAAACGCCCCGATTCTGTAAATGACATTCTGTACTGTTAGCATTTTAAATGTGACACAAATGGCAGGAGATACAATTTGAAAGCAAAATAGTAGAAGACATGGCTCAGGGTGTAATGTGCTGCATAAAAATCCAATAACATCAGTTACATGAAGGAAGGGAATGAACCAACCTGGTGGAGGGGTTTAATTTGCATTTGTTTAAAATGGCAGGTAAGGGAGCAAGAGAGAGGCTGCAGCTCCCTGATTAGGATTTTCTCCCCTTCCACTAAGGACAAGGGTGCAGAAGAGCTCAGAGCCACGCTCTTCTCCCAGCCCTCAGAGCATGCTCACACCTCCCTACCACGGCAGACTGGCTGCCACCTCCGCCACACTCGCTGGCTGAAGGTGGCCAAGGGGCAAACTGGAGCTGCCCTGTCCGGGTGTGGTAGGGTGAGCAAGTTCCCCACACACACACAAAGATAAAACCTCAGCTAGCTCAGACGGAGAAGCAGATGAAAACTATATTTACAAGCAGAAATGGAATGCAATGAATATGTACAAAAATATACAATATTTACAATATATACAGAAATATACAGCAATGTATGTAATATAGGAGACCTTTTTCCCCCCTGCAGCCAGGGGGTTCGGCCTGTAGCCCCCTTCTCCCTCCCTACCTCCCCTTTTTTCCCAAAAAGGGTTAGAGAGAGAGAGAAAGGAAATTAAGAAGAAAATTCTGTTAGCTCAAAGCGTGTGCAAGAATTAGTTTTCTTATCTGGTTAGCTCTGTTAATCCAAGGTCGCTCTGTTGCTTCAGCGAGAGAGCCGACAGACCCACAGGAACAGAGAAGAACAGACTGACTCCAAACAGACTGAACCCAAAACTTAAAATTGCATCCTACCTATCTACCAATGAAATTAGTTTAGCATATCTTTGTTTTTCAATACATTCAGCCAGAGTGTTCAGAAAGTGTCCATTGCTTAAAGGCACAGCCTAAACCCGTCACAGGGGGCCTCAATGCAGAAGCAGAAGCATGGGAGCTCGGCTGGCCATGCTCCATGCCCCTCCAGACAGCTTTGCCTGAACTCCAGTTTCTCCAGGCTCACACACCTCATCTCTTCCTTTCTCCTCAGTGAGCTGGAGCAGGACAGAGCAAGGGGCTTGTAGATATCAGATCCACAGAGGCATCACCTGGTCTGACCCTGCTCTGCAGCAATCTGCTCTCAGCCATTGTGTGTTGGATCTAGAGTGTCTCTCGAGGGCACAGCAGCACCACTGGCTTCCTCCAGGGTCAAAGCTGCCAGCACCACCTTTCCTCACAGACCAAAGAAGAGCTCAGAGCCATGGTACCTTTCTGGGTCTAGAAGAGAAGGGCCAGCACCTGAACCCTTGATTTAAATCGAGCAACACAGTCACGCTGGGGAGTTCACACCCACAGGGAAAGGCAAAGTTTGTGGCAAAACATTGCCAGCTTTGCAGCAGTTCAAATGAAGCTCTCAGATCTAGAGACCCTAGCATCTCCCCAAAGGATGAGTGGGGCTGACATTCAAAACCAGTGCTGCATCCACTGCTCTCAAGCCTTTACTTTTATTTTAATACCCAAGTGCAGCTGGCCTAGGGAGCTACAGCAGTGTGGATCTTCAAGCCATTCTGCATTTTTCCTCATTCCCCTTCTCTTCCTTACAAAGTTCACTGTACCAAAGCTGTAAGACCACCAGACAGGAAAGATCTGATCAGGAAAACAAAAACAAATGCAAAGCCTGACCTCCATTAGTTTTATTCAAGGCAAAGCAGCGCACTGGAGTTTATTTATTAACAACATAAAAAGACACTGCCTATAGAACACCAAATAAATACACATAATTTCCCCAGGAAGAGCATTGAGCTGCTTTCCTGAGGGGGTAAAAAACCCTTTCACTTAATTGAAGCAAGAAATGTTCAATCCAATAATCTATAATTAGATATTTTATGGAATACGTTACCTGGAGATGTTTATTTATAAAATGTTTCTATCAATAAGAAGTGGTTGGGAGGGGGAGAGAAGGTCCATTGCTTGGCTGCTGGGATGACTTAATGTCCGAGGGAGTTTCAGCAGCAGTAAAGAAGGCTCCTTCCTGCAACTCATTGTTTGAGATCCTCTTTCAGCCCCACCATGTGATGCTCAGCCTGGAGAAGAGGAGGCTGAGGGAGACCTCATTGCTCTCTGCAGCTGCCTGAGAGGAGGCTGCAGTGAGGTGGGGTTGGTCTTTTCTCCCTAGTCTCAGGTGATAGAAAGAGAGGAAATGGCCTGAAGTTGTGCCAGGGGAGGCTTAGGTTGGAGATGAGGAAATATTTCTTTGCTGCCAGAGTGGTCAGGGATTGGCACAGGCTGCCCAGGGAGGTGGTGGAGTCCCCATCCCTGGAGGTGTTCCAGAAACATGTGGCCATGGCACAGGTTTTAGTGGCCATGGCGGGGCTGGGTTGCTGGTTGGACTGGATGCTCTTGGAGGCCTTTTCCAACCCAAACAGTTCTGTGATTCTGTGTGCTCAAGCCCGGCATTTATCATCACTGATAGAAGGCAGAAGCCTAGAGACAAAGGTAAACATCTAAAGCCTCCTAAAAATAGAGACATGAAGCAAGTTTGTGGGACTAGACCTGAAGCAGGTGTGGACATCTGAGGCCATCACTGGAGCCGCAGCCTACAGGACTGGGTCACGATAAAGGTGGAGACATCACTCACCAAATACCATGACAGGCAAAGCAGGTTGGACTAGATGATCTTTAAAGGTCTTTTCCACCCAAAATTCTTCTATGATTCTCATTTCAAAGCCATTAGATCACCTTAAAGACTTTTCCCTGTCACATTCATGCACTCCCAGGACATGCTGGGTAGGGGATGTGAGCACATATTTGAGCACTGCTCTCATCAGATCAGCAGGACCTCAAACAGGAAGAAAGAAGATGCCTCTGAGCAAGAGCCCCACAACACCTATAAACTCAGATGACTCCTCACACACAACCCTCTGCTCACACCTCCCAGCCAGAGGCTGGCACCCCTGGGAAGTGGCTGAATCCCCATCCCTGAAGGTGTTTAGGAGGCAGAGATGTGGCCATGGTTTAGCACCAGCCTTGGCAGAGTTAGGCAATGAGTGGACTCAATGATCGGACTCAATGATCTTAAATGGCTGTTCCAACCAAAACAACTCTGTGACTCTACAAGAATAAACACCAAGTCCTTCCTGCCACCAGCACTAAATGGGGGGGGGAGATTACAGTAATATCACAAATTAAATGGAATGAGTAACAACATTTTCTAAGAACAGAATAAATACACTTGGTGGCACCTTTTTTTCTTTCTCTTTTTTTTTTTTTTCCAATTTAGTATTGTTTAATATGCATTTAATCAACCCATTCAGTATTATAGAGTCTATGTACCGTGACACCCTCCTATGCCACAGAGGAAGCATTCATAGGCCATTAGGCTAAAGTAATATGTATGAGGAACCACTTTTCCCCAGGGTGTAGTAACTATTTTTGCTCCCCAGTCGTCCCCATTAAATCATTAAACCTCATGACTATGCTTTCTGAACTCTACCCTGATCTTTAAAAAGCAGAACATTAAAGGGCAACTGTCACCCTCCATTGCACAGGCCTTGTGTTTTATATATTCAGAGCATTAAGCCTTTTGTCAGTCTATACATCATAAGCACTGGAGACTGTATGCACAAACAGGAAATGTTTATAACTGATGTCCCTTTTATAGTGGATGTGCCAATGGGCGGGGGGGGGAAGAAGAGAAAGAAAGCAAAGCTGAAGCTTGGCTATTTTATGGAAACTGAAGCAAGGTGGTTTTCCCCAGCTGCTTGCAATAAAGCCATCTCCCTTACTGATCTTTATGTGGCCAGCTCAGGAGTGAAGAAAAGCAGTTGGGCACAGGCACAGGTTTGAAGGTCCAGGAGTCATGGAATCACAGAAGTGTTTTGGTTGGAAAAGATCATCCAGTCCAAACATCAATCTGACCACACCATGACCACTAAACCCTGTTCCCAGGTGCCACAGCCACACATTCCTGGAACACCTCCAGGGATGGGGATTCCACCACCTCCCTGGGCAGCCTGTGCCAGTCCCTGACCACTCTGGCAGCAAACCACTCACCACCCAAAACTAGCTCTTCCCCGGCCATTTCCCTACTTTATGGAAAGAATAGCAGTTGAAAGGGTGTCTGAGAAGGCTAGGCTGGGCTTACACAGATCATTGTAGCTCACACACAGAAACTCAATAATCTTAGAGGACTTTTCCAACCAAAATTCTTCTATGATTCTGTCCCTTCAAATGTGGAGCTCTCACTACTGGAATTCATCCTTATCTGGAGAGAAAGAGGTAAGTAAACACTCAGGGGCACAGCCACTTCTGCCATACCTAACAGCATCCCTGGTCATTCCTGTGACAGCACAAGGGATGACAGACACAAATGGAACCCAGGAAGTTCCACTCTGACATGAGGAAAATGTTTGCTATGAGGGTGCTGCAGCCCTGGAGCAGGCTGCTGAGAGAGGTTGTGGAGTCTCCTTCTCTGGAGCTTTTCAAGATCCATCTGGATATGTTCCTGTGTGACCTGCCGTGGGTGATCCTGCTCTGACAGGGAGGCTGGACTTGATCTCCAGAGGTCCCTTCCAACCCCTAACTTTATCTGATTCTGTGATGCAAAAAAGCAGGGAAAAAGAGACCAAAGCAAATGTCAAGGTCAGGTGAGGGGCAAGGGGAAAATAAAGCCAAGCTAGAAAACAAAACAGTTCCACATTCTTGAGGCTCTGAGTTAGCACTGCACAGCTCTGTAACCCACCTCAGCTCACTCCCTCAGTACCACACAGCCTCCTCACCCCAGGCATCTGAGGACACTTCCCAGTTAGCTGCAGATCCCTTGTAAAACAACGGGGAGCGTGTGGTTAACACGGCTCGGAGAGCGATAGTGTGGCTTGCAAAATGTCAGAGCTTTCATCCTGTGCCTTAACGTCCCAGCAGTGGTATCAATCTGCAGCAAAACACAGTTATTTCATCCTGACATTAGCTCACCTTTAAAGGCATATGGTAAAGCCTGCTTTGTGGCTTGCAGCAGATGAGCTTCCTGTAATTACAATTTGAACTGTTCCACAGGCAGCTCTGTAGATAGTGGATCAGTGATTAAAGTTGAAATCACAGGGTAAGTAGTTCTGTGACACCGTGAGTCACAACAATCATCAAAGACTCAACTCTCTGCTTTCTGATGAAGTGGAGATAGTGCAGTGATTCAAGTAGGGGACTGAGACTCAAGTGCTGCTACTTGGAGGCAGGAAAAGAGCAGACACATTCTTGAGGAAGATACTCAGTGCTGCGCTATTGACTGGCCCCAAGCAAATCTTTAACCCCGTGTCTGAGAGAGAGCATGACTGTGCATCTCATTGTGGTGGGGCCCCAGAGTCACACCTGAGGATCACAAGCTCCAGTTAAACATTCTTCTTGCTGATTCCTCCTTTGATTTGAGCAATAATGCATGCAGGGCAGAGGGCTGCGCAGCAGTGCTGGGGCTCGGTGACAGGCTGAGCCATGCCTTTGGGTTTTCCCTGCAGAGCTTCCCTGCTCACAGAATGGTAGGGGTTGGAAGGGACCTCTGGAGATCATCCAGCCCAACCGCCCCGCCAAGGCAGAGTCACCTCGATCAGGTCACTCTCTCCCAGTCTTCCATCAGTGCAAGCCACAGAAGAGCAAGAAATGTGCTCTCACTCTGTTGGTCCCCTTGCTGACCCCCATCAAAAGTATAAGGAGAGGCAAAAGGAAGGGAGAGAAGCTGAACAACACCTGATGCTTCTGGTCCCCAAGGGAGTAGATGTGAACCCTCAATTTACAAGGAACTCTTGATCATGTCCTGGAGACTCACCTTAGCAAGAGAGGTGACCTCACTGGGGACCTGCAAGCTTCCAACCCTTGGACCAAAAGAAAAGCCTTCAGTGCAACAATTTGAGACTCTACAACTTCATGGTTTTAAGAAGACAAATGAACATTAACTTGCCTGGGGAAGGGACACTCAGCACAGGACATTTCGGATCAGATCTTTGCAGCAGAGTTTCAAACCCATAACCCCAGGTGTTTGCATAAGCAATAGGAAGGTGATTTTCTGTTTTCCTTGCTGTTGCCCAAAGACATTCTCAGCAGGCTTTAGTCTTCTGCAAGAGATTCAGGACCAGAGCCTGGCTGGGTGCTTGCACCTGGATGAACAATTCCAGTGTTGGAATCCTCTTGTCAGCAGTGTTGAGCAGGGAAGGGTTAAGCCCACGGGTGCCTCAGGCACAGTGCCGCACCAAGGTCCTTCCCAAGGCTGCAGGGAACAATGCAGCTATCAGTCTATATTTGGCCTTTGCCCTTGGATCATTTATGACTTATTCTTCACCTCCGATGACCACAGCAGCAAGCTTTCAATCTCTTGCTCCCTAGCTTGAGGCAGTGCTCTCCCTGACCCCCCCGCCCCCTTTTTTTAGACCACACCATTTGCAATTCAAAGTGACTGCCAGGAGGAGGTCTCAAAGCAAGCCTTCCCTTGCCCCTTTGTGCCCTTTGGCTTGCAAAGAGCAGACTTCTGGCATGGTATTATGGAAGGGCCAGGATGAAGCAGAGGTCCTCTTGTATCAGGATGGGGGCAGCAGGCAGAGATGTCTTGCTAGTCTACAGCTTAAATTCTACACTTCAGTCTTAGAGAGTAGGTCTAAAGACAACAAAGCTTCGGTGGTCTTTTCCTTTACAGGCTGTGGAGCAAAAGGGATACTGCTGTGAGCCAAGATGAGGCTCACTTCATTACTGAAAATCCTGTCCTCAACCACTGACCCTGGTGAGTAGCCTCACACTACTGTACCAGTGCTGCATGCTCCCACCCCTCACAGGCACCGGCAGCATCACCAGGAGGCTAAGAGCTTCAGCTCAGCCACATCAGCCGAACTGTGGAATTCTGACCATTGCCCACCTCCAGGTTCAGCACAGAAGTGATGCAGTTGGCAACCACACAACAACACGGCTGCAGGTCAAGGCAGGGGCTTATGTCCTCACCATTAACCAGGGCTTCTGAGGGGAAAGAGCAAACTGCAGTCTGTAATGCCAGAGCCTTGCAGGAGAATGTGCCTGCAGTCACCACAGGCTGGTAACAGCCTCTTCCCTTTAAACCAGAGCTCCACCAGCCCTGTTCTCCAGACCCTTCACCAGCTTTGCTGCCCTTCTCTGGACATGCTTCAGCACCTCAATGTCTCTACATCTCATGAAGTTAAGCACTTCCCAGAGGTGCAGGAGGAGGAAGGTTAGCACCATGCTCTCCCATCTCCTTTTACCGCCTCAGGATGCAGAGCATTGAGGGTTCTGCACAGCTTGCAGTTATTCTCAAGGGCCCAGTGAGGACACAGGACAGAATCACAGCATGCCTCTGGGCTGTGCTTGCAAGGACCAACTCCACAGTGCAGCTCATGTGCAGCCCAAAGGCTGGATCAGCCTCAGAACAAAGCAAACCCTTCATGTATTCTGCCATCAGGAGAGCCAGCTCCATTTTTCACAGCAATGAGGATAAGGTGAGTTGATTTTTCAAATGCTTACAACACTGCCTGTCCAGTGGGTGTTTGTCAAAGACCAAGGTCAGTGAACCACATTAGTTCCCCTGCTGTGTGCTTAGGCACATCTCCAGTCCCTGGCAGCTTCTAATCCTGGCTGGCCAAAACCAAAGCTGTTCTCCCTCACCCAGAGTTCCGGGAACATAAACCACAGACAAGCTTCTACTCTTCAGAATCCCAGTTCTTCTCAACTCCACAAACTCACCCTCAAGTCAGCCAAATCCATAAGTGCTGATAGTATCAAGGGATGAGTCAAGAAGTCAATTAGCCTTCAAGATCCTCCTGAAAAACAGCAAAGGCAAGAAGCAGACACACAGTGAAGGTAAAGTACCTGAGAGTGCCTTGTAATCAAATCATTGGATTCTTTCCCTTTACCCCCAATGTGTTCACACAGCTGAGCAAAAAGTTAGAGATCCCTTTTCTATCTGGGTGGGTGGGTAAGGGAGAGGAAGAGGGAAGGCTGCAGAGATGCTGGAGAGAACCTAGCTTCTCCAGGGAGAAATCCACACATGGATTGGAACAGCTCTCAGCTCCTCCTCTTTCCTTTTTCCTTACCACTGCACAAGCCTCGCACTTGGTGCTCATTTGGAATCACAGAACTGTCTTGGGCTGGAAGAGACCTTCAAGGTCATTGAGTCCAGCCTTCAACACAAGACCACCATGGCCATGAAACCATGCTCCAAAGTTCCATGGTTTAATGGCTGTGGTGGTCTTGGGTTGGGACTTGTAGCTCTGTAGCCACTAAAGGGCTTGTAGGATTGTTCCAGCTTTAACTAATCCAGGAAGTGTTTTTTCCCCTTGTGCAAAGTCTCATCTCCTCCAGCTCAGAGCACTGGAAGCTGCAATATCAAATTTGATCAATTTTCTCCTGTCCCAGCAGTGCAAAAAGAAAATGATGCTGGTGTCTGCTGCTATTTTTTTGTTTCTTTGGAGGCTTTTTTAATGAAACAAGCCCTTCCCTCAGCTTTAGCTGGCTAATTTTCCTGCAGAAACAGTACATTTCTTGTATGTGTTAATTTTTCTTCCTCTCCTTGCACCTCACAGCATGTAGTGACACGTCAGGCACTGAAGAACAAGCATCTTCCACTTTCTTCTGAGGTGGCAAGTATTGCTGGTGCAGAAGACCCCAATGCATCTGTGAATTCAGCTGTGTTTGTGTGTTTTGCAGGGAGAGGCTTCTTCTAATGATGCCATTTCCACTAATACATTTCCATTCATCCTGCATTAACCTTTCTCCCTTTTCCCTACAGGATTATCAGGCAAGTATCTCGCTTTGGAGTCTCCCAAAGCATTTCATCCAAAGCAGGCTCCAGTAAAAGCCTGGCCAGCCAAGGTCTCACATTTTGCTTCATGAACTCAAGGTGTGATGTTTGGAAAAAGAGGAGGCCTTCTTCTCAAGTACCCCACCTAGGAAGTGATTTGTTTTATCAGGGCTGCTCGAGCACAGCAGATGGAAAATGCCCAGATACCGGGAGGGGTGAGAGCTGGCCAGCAAACCCACCAACCAAAACAGGGACCCTGCTGGAATGACACAGCCATTTGTATACAAGAAAGCCACAAAATCACAAGTCAAGGTGAAAAGGAGATGCCTGAAGCCTGGGAAGTGACAGCAAACATCTCAAACCACTTTAACCCTGGGCCACAATAAACAATTTCAGTAGAGGTGTGATTCACCCTTTTGTTAGACAAGGGCTCCACATCTCCCTGCTGCACACTGCAGACTCAGCCCACTCAGCAGAAGAGCTCAATTCAGAAGTTGGTAACAAACCGCCCTATGATTAACCTCATCCCCCAAATCTCAGATCCACTTTCCAGGTGACACCTGCCCCCTCCTGCCGCTCCAGAAAATTAACAGCAGGAGCCTCACACCTGGGCTCAAACGGAACAAACCAGGATTGATTTGTTTCTCTGCCTCTCCTGAATGATCTCCTTGCTTCAGCCTAAAATTCTCCAACTATTTGTGCCCAAACCTGAGCTACTTTTGAGCACTGATGGTGAAGGGGAGGTTCAGGTTGGAGATTAGGGAAAAATTCATTCCTGCAAGAGTGGTCAGGGACTGGCACAGGCTGCCCAGGGAGGTGGTGGAGTCCCCATCCCTGCAGGTGTTCAAGAAACACATGGCTGTGGCACTTAGGGACAGGATTTAGTGGCCATGGTGGGGTTGGGTGCACGGCTGGACTCGATGGTCTTGGAAGTCTTCCCCAACCCAAACAATTCTGTGTGTCGGTCTGCCCTGCACAGCAGCAGTTCCTAAGCAGGTTGGACAGGGCAGGACTCTCAGGGGCTTTTTCCCCTTTTATTTCCATTGCTCCCCCCAGGAAGGCTGTGCTGGCCTTGCACAGTCCCTCCCCAGTGCAGCTTCCTCCTGCTCCAGCTCCTCAGCATCCTCCCTCTCACAGCCTGTGCTGTTGCAGGAGGCTTTTTTGCAGCTGGAGTGTGAAGCCAACTTTGCTTCCCCATGCCTCGGTTTGCTGAGTGTTACATTTCTGTTGGTTGCTTCCCCCTCCCCTGCTGGCAACTGTTAATTCTGTCACATCAGCCACTTCCATAGATGTCACTTGGCTCTCCTGCTCCAGCCATCCTAGCTCCATAATAAATCAGCAGTCTGGAGGCTTCACGTGGAACGCAGAGGCCTTTATGGTGCATGTGAAGATGGGAGTCTTTACATTTTTAAGTAGGACTTTGTCACATTCATGAGGGGTAATAAAAAAATGTGCATTTTGACTTTCAGGAAGAAAATGTGGTGGTGGAAAAATGCTGTTCTTGTAGCATGCTCAGGATGTGTGACATGCCTCAGAGCTCACAGGGAAGGTCATATTGGACTTCTGAGCCATCATCTCAGCTCTGCCAGGCAAAAAATGGTTTGCAGCATTCCCTGAGGATGCTAAGTGCAGACCTTGCAGGTAGTGCCAGATTTAACTGGGACTTCTTCCTGCCCTGTCTCCTTTTGGATTTATCCACCGCCTGCACAGGGAGCACAGCAGGACTTGCATTCCAAGTCAAAGCCTTGACACACACACACTGACCACCCAGCAGGGAAGCAACGTGTCCCACAGGATCCCACCAGCTTCCTGAGATATTTGTTGTCATATGGCCTGAAATTGTGGCAGGGAAGGGTTAGGTTGGAGATTAGGGAAAATGTCTTTGCTACAAGAGTGCTCAGGGATTGGCACAGGCTGCTCAGGGGGTGGTGGAGGCCCCATCCCTGGAGGGTTCAAGAAACCTGTGACCATGGCACTTAGGGACAGGGTTTGGTGGCCAGGGTGGTGTTGGGTTGGTGGTTGGACTGGATGATCTTAGAGGCCTTTTCCATCCCAAACCGCTCTGTGATTCTCTGTACATAAGCGCTTAGGAGGGGACAGGCAAAGCATACCCACACCAGCTCCAGCAGCACCAGGGACCAAGGCTGGCATATGTCTGTGCATCAGCCATGAGGCAGCATTTCCTTTAAATTGCTCCCAGGATTCATGTCAGTGACTCTTGGCATCCCCAAGGGCACATGATGCCCTGCATTATGCCACAGCAGCCTGAGGGAGCCAGGCTCACTCACAGATGGCAGCAAAGCCCAGTGGCACGGGGAGCATGGACAGCCGGACAGACAACTTCCATCTGCAATGGTTTGTGAGGGCTGCAGTGGAGGGGAGCAGATCACATAGCAGAAGCCTCTTCCCAGTCAGCAGCTCGTGCAAAATGGGGCAGCTGGTTCCTTGCTCCCGCTAAAAGGAGTCTAAATATGCGCTCAGGTGCGGCACAGCACGGCCGGGAGCTGGGGCTGGCTGCACAAACGCTCCTCGGGGCGAGGGCTGGCAGCCACCCAGCGCGGCACAGCCCCGGTGCTGCCACCATGCCAGGAAGAGCCATCACGAGGCCTGAGATGGCCAGGTGGGGAGGGCAGGGGGCCCAGAGCAGGCAGGGACAAATGTTTCTGTGTCTAAAAATCCTTCGCCTGCAGACAGTCTTCTGGGGAGGGTCTCCCATAAAAGGAAACGTGCCTTTTAGAAGTAGCAGAAGATGACCCAAACCCAACGTTTTCCACAGATTATCTCTTCCTGTCGTTCCCCTTCTGGAGCCTGCTTGCAGCCTCTCAAATGCCAAGGGTCCTTGCAGCATGCACAGGCAATCTGTCCTTTAATGAACTCTGCCAGCTCAGGCTAAAGATGTAGAGAGCACCTTGGAGCAAGGCGGGGAAGGCAGGCAGCAGCCTCCTTTTGCCCTGTGGAGGATCACCTCACATGCATATTATTTCCCACCATAATCCTACTGTTTTTAATTAGTGTGCTGTAAAAGGAAGAAGCACCACATCTCCAAGGGGAAAAGGAGGAGGGAAGAGGGGAGGGGAAATTATCACAGAAAAAAAAAATCAGCACAGAGTATTCTGTCCAACTTTTCCAAAAGCTTAATAGATTTTTAAATGGGGTTATTAACACCACCTATGAATTATTTTAGGGACCTAATTATAAAAAACAAACCCGAGTTAATTAGGTTTCCTGAACTTGCCTTGACACAGGTGAAACAAGATCTCTAAATGCAGCGGGATTGAAAAGCGAATCACTTCAAACAAAGAATCAATGAGTATTATTGCAGAACCAATTGAACAATTACTTCTTTAATTGTTGGCACCCTGCTACCTCCACTGAACAACAGGATGGATCAGCAGAGTTACTTAACCTCCTCCGGTAACTAAAAACTCTGCTGCTACAGCCAAACAGGTGGCTGTGCTCGGGAGGAATCGCCGGAGGTGAGCGAACTGCGGAGCCTGTCTGCGGCACATCCCTGCGGCCCCCGGAGCTGCATTGCCCCTGCCCCTGCCTGCCGGCACCTGCTCGGGGGGAGCCGGGGGGGGGAGAGGGGGAAAGGGGGAGAGGGGGAGGGGGGATGTTAATGCGAGCGATGCTCACGGAGCTCGTTCTGCGCCGCCACACGACAGCACAGGGCGAGTACGTTTTCATTTCCCAGGATGTGACTTCTCAGCGTGGTTGAGTGGGACTGGGGGATTCCTCTCCCGTTCATTCCAGAGCTGCAAGGAGACTCGGACGCGCTGCTTAAACTGGAGTTAGGCTCCCCCGCCTCGGAATAACTTTGAAAAGCCCAGCCCGGAGCCTCGCTTCAGCGCTACAGATTTACCAGCTCAAAGCCACCGGGAGAGGACTCCATCCGCGCTGGGTGAGCCCCAATGGGTAAGCACGGCAGTGCCCAGGGGTCTGCTGTCACCCTTCCTCCTGCCTGTAGGAACGTCCACCCTGTGCTGCACATCCCAGCACCAACCGAAATGGGAACGGCTGGAAAACAAGCTGAGATGGCGGAGCGCCCTCTGATGTCGTCGGGAAAGGGAGAGGGGGAGGGGGAGAGGGGGAGGGGGAGAGGGAGAGGACAGCAGCGTCCAGCACGGTCCGAGTTGAAGGTTGGACTTGGTGACTTTAGAGGTCTTTTTCAGCTTTAACGATTCGATGCGTTGCTGGGTGGATGCTCTCAAGAAGGTGGTGGTTGACAGCAGAGCCTGGCCCAGGCTGCCAGCAGCTTTCCTCCCTCCTCAGGGCCACCCTGCCAGCCCCAGTCTCCCTGATCCCTGCCCCAGCACAGCCAAGGACGTGGCTGTGAATTGTGAGCATTTGCTACACACTGCGACAAGGACTCTGCTGCTGGACCGACTCAGGCACCAAGGGGATAAGCCCTGTCCCTGCACCGTGTGCCAAGAGCAGAACTCAGCCTCTCACAGCCTGGTCAACAAAGTGTTATTCCCCGAGCCAGCACTAAAACAGCCTCCAGAGTGGGAAAAACAAAACAGAAATCCAAACTGTGCATCAAATGGTTCCTGCAGCATCCCCCTGCACCCTGCAGGCGGCCCAATGGATCTCGCCATGAGCTTCTCCTGCTCCCCATCATGCAGACATGCATTGCATGATGTGAGAAGCACAAGCTCCATGAAGAGCCAGGCCATCGAGCCCCAACACAAACACAGAATCAAAGAGATGTTTCAGTGGGAAAAGTCCTCCAAGAGCATCCAATCCAACCAGGAACCCACCACCATGGCCACCAAACCATCTCCCCAGGTGCCATGGCCAGAAGTTTCTGGAATACTTCCAGGGATGGGGACTCCACCACCTCCCTGGGCAGCCTGTTCCAAAACTCTTTTCTATCAGCAGCTACTGCTGGAATTGAGGCTTGCAGTTCTTGGGAGTCAAAACACAGCTTGAGAATGCAGGCAAGAACAACAGGATACAGTTTCCTTTTGGTTAAAGAATAAAATAAAGACAAATCCCGTTTTTGTGTGTATCTATCATTCCCCTGCTCAGAAGCAGAGAGCAGGAAAGCAGGCTGCACAGGGCACTGCTTTAATACTACCAAGTTAATCTGAGCTCAGGAGATTGGGTGGCAAAGCCTAGGAGCTGCAGAGGTGAGCGCTGGAGATGATCGTTGCTCACCCACATTGTTTCCAGCGTGTAACATTTTAGCCTTATGCAGCACTTTTCACCCCAGATGGCTTTCTAAAGTACATCATTTCCCAGGTGTGGAAGTGCCTTCTCTCCTGTGTATTAACAAATGCTGCAGCTCACCCCACATGGCAAAAGGAGATGACAAATGCAATAACCCCTTGACAGGGGGAGAAAGCACACAGCTGAGTGGTACACGTTGTATAGAACAAAGCAGAGGGGAGGAGTGGGGTTTCTGTACACACACAGATAAGGTAACCTCCCCCCCCCCAAAAGAAACCAAAAGCAAACAAAAAAAAGAAGAAAATAAAATCAAATAAATTACAGTCAAATAATTATAGAATCGTTGGGGCTGGAAAAGGCAACTTTAAGATCACCACATCCAAACATTCTCTAACGCGGCCAAGGCTGGTGCTAAGCTGTGTTCCTCAGCACCACATCTCTGCCTCTTTGAAACACCTCCAGGGATGGTGATTCAGCCACCCCACTGAACATCCCATTCCAATCACACAGGATCTACCAACAGCTCATTTACCAACAGACATTCCACTGGAAATCAGGATGCTTGGGTTGTCAGCAAACTCCCTGATCCAAGCCCCACAAATGCAATTGAGAATGGGCTCGCAACAAGCTTCAGAGCCCTGGCAGCAACACTAGGGTGGTGAGTTTGGGGGATCCTCCTCCTCCCTGGCCTTCAAGTATGTTGCTGAGAACCTCCAGCAGCAGCAGCTTGGCTCAGTGGTGGTTTGGTTTTCCTCTCGCAACAGCTCCTCCTTCATCCCTTGTAATGAATGTTCTCACTTTGCTGGGAGGCCACAGTTTGCATTTTTTAGAAATCACACACCAAGAATCCCACTTTCTGCAGCACCACTGGCCAGAAATCAGACCCCCAGGACCACACTCAATCTTTAAAAGCAGAAGAAATTAAGTAAAAATTAAAACTCAAGCCCTCCCCCCAACATGTCCCATTTTCCTTACACCAAAAAATAAAGTCTCATCCTGGCCATCTCCCTGCAAAGCATCTTGCAAGAGGCTGTCTCTCTTGGCAGCCCACTTGAGTTGTACAAGTGTCAGAGCAGAGTTCTTAGCAGGAACCAGCTCTCTGATGTTGAGATTAACCTTTCTGGAGCCACCCTTTGCTGTGACAGCAGAGAACACAGGAACCAGAGTGGCTGCCAGTGGACACTCAAACTCACCACAGCCCCCTGGATTCTCATTCCTGTTACCAGTTCTTAATGTCATTTTGGAAGCATTTCAGTCCTGTACCCTTGGCTGAAGGGGATGCTGAGGGAGGCTGTGGGCTGCCCCAGCTGTGGTGGGCAATCCCAGTCTGGCCTGTCTGGTGGAGCTTGTCACCTTGGGACGTGGCACAGCCTCTGCATGTTGTTTGGTGCTGATGAAGAGTGGCAGCAGAAAGAGGAGCAGAAGTGGTTTGTAGATGAGCTCATTTTCACTAGTGCTGGGTAAAAACAAAACCACCCTTCACCAGTGATGTTATTAAGCTCTTGTCAAGCTACGAGCACTTCCCAGTGCTGCTGCACCTCAGTGTACCTCAAGAAGGGGGAGGGTGGAAATCATTCAAAGCTGGCAGCCCAGCTCGATGGGCACGGCACGGCCTCCCCCCTCCATTCTTTGCCATGCCAATTAATCTGAGCCTGACTGTCACCTTGACACCCATGCCAGGTTCTCAGATCCAGAATCCAGCTGATCAAATATGCAATAAGCGGTCAAGCAGTGTCCCCCACAGGCAAGCAGAGATTGGACTCGCTGCTGAGCGGCGGCGCGGCAGCCAAGGTGCTCTCTGCTTGCTCAGATCCAGCAGAGCTGACTCTCTGCACCTTCACAAGCTGACAACAACCAAATTTAGCTTAAGAAAACACACTACATTAAGAGACCCAATGCTCATCTACTTGTCCATTTTTTAAATTAAATGATGTTCATTAAAGGAACATCACCTCCCCATAATTAATTTTGCTTTGAGAAGGAAAGGAAAAAGCTACAGACAATTAATGTACCATGCAAGCTCTAGCAGATGCTCCATATATTTTCTCCCTACGACCACCCCTCCTCTACAGCATCTCTGCTCTTCTCCCTTCCACTCCTGAGCACAAGGACTCAGTTTTTGGCAGGGAAGCTGAACAATAGCAGGCAGCAACCTCCTGTCTGCTTTGGGCAGGCTGACAGCATTTCAATAGGGCTACAGGCTTGTGGATTGATATCTGCAATCATACTCTCCACTCCCCAGCCTACAGAGATCCAACACCACTCCTGAAGACACCCAGACAACGAGATCAATGGGATGGGGATGAGTCTTCACAGAGTAACACTCCTCCTGCGGGGAGATGACAAAGTGCTGGGCTGCAGGGGTGTGGAGGCAGGGTGGCAGGGAAGGTGGCAGATTTGGGGGTGGGTTTTTAAATCACCTTGTGCATTTTGTTCCTGAAGATTTAAACCTGACAGAGAGAAGGAGAACAAGTGGCTGATGAGCCAAAAATGAGAAAGTCATCACAAATAAAATTATTCTTCAGCTGTGAATCAGCAGAGAGCACTTCCTACAGGCCAGCATAAGGCAGTGACACATGTAAGGTCACAGAGTGATAAAATCAATAATTCCCCAAGTAGGGAAGAGGATCATGGTGGCTCCAGCAAATGACACGAATTAGCCCTCCCTTCACAGCTCTGCACAGCTCTTTTGGAAGTCTTCAAGAACTAAATCCTCCTCACCCCAGGAAGGTAACAGACCCCATCCCCAGGCCTCTCTGCCCCTCTGTTTATAAAGACAGGGATGAGGATGCAGCTTGGAGGTGTTTGCTTATTTTATCAAGCAGCAAATTGATTGTAGCTGTGGGATAAAAGCAATGACATTTCACAAACTGCACAGAATCTTGCTGACAGCTCCAAACAAGTCCAATGTGATGGCACCAACAACCTCCTGGAAACCCTACAGATTTTCCACCATCACTACCCTGGATTTTCTCCTCCCTTGTCTCCTAAACATACAGGTGTTAGCTAACTCAGCTAGCCTGACCCTAAACCCCTACACTTCTGGCTGGATTGGCAGCACACTGTATGGAAACAGGACCAAGCCTGTGAAGCTTAGGGAGCTTTTGTCACGAAGAAGAGCAGCTTTCTCACAGCCACACACTGCACTGTGCCAGGCTGGCACACAGGATTCCCTCCAGGCGAGAAGCAGGAAGCCATCCTACCCCCACAGAGTTCAAGCTCTCACACGTGTCTGTTACCCACACTTGGAGCTGCTACCAAGCTGACATCCCACACATGTCTGGATGATCTTTAAAGTCCCTTCCAACCCAACCCATTCTGTGATTCTGATCCACGCCCTTCCCTCCCCACAAGCACGCTGACCACTGACTCCTGTCCCTCACCCCATCAAGCCAGGCCCTGTGGATGGCTGTGTTTTTGAAAAACTGTTTGTGTAATGTGTGAAGACCAACTAGGATTCATGAATATTTGATTTAATATACATTTATTTCCCCTAAAGGAAGATACATTTTATTTAATACTGATTGCAGTTCTTATTACCTTCCTAAACCCAGTACAGCACTCAGCATTCCAATTACGCCAGCACGCTGGAGTTATGGCTGAGAAAGCACTTTCATTATCAGCTTCTGTTTTTAGACACTTGTAAAACTCCCACCATGACACACTCTTCCCCAGCCTCTCCTGCTGAATTGTCCTTCTACTTGAAGAGGCTCAAGCCACTTTTTCACCAGGACTTACACCTGGGTGAAATAAAACTTCCTATTCATGTTGCTTGAAACACACAAACACCAGACAACAGGAACAATATCATAGAATCACAGGATGGGTTGGGTTGGAAGGGACCTCAAAGACCACCCAGTTCCAGCCCCCTGCCATGGGCAGGGACACCTCCCACCAGCTCAGGTTGCTCAAGGACTCATCCAGCCTGGCCTTGGACACCTCCAGGGAGGGGGCATCGACAGCCTCCCTGGGCAGCCTGTGCCACCATCTCACAGCCTCACTGTCAAGAATTTCTTCCTAATATATTGAATTTTTTGACAAATTAAAGCCTTGCTGCTCAGTTGTCATCCTGGTAACTGCTTGAAGTGATTTAAAATGTGGACCAACTTGAGTTCAACCAGACAACACAACATGGAGCCAGCATCCCCACATACAGCAATGCCCTGTGGTTGCCCTGACACTGCTTGGAGGCCTTGGATCTGGAGCTTACAGAGAAGAATCAGAAGCCCAACAGCTCATATATTTTTCCCCACAAAGGCTGAGTTTGTGGAAGAAATTCTTCCTCTCTCAGGAGATCAATTGCATTTATGGAGCAGAGTTACTGCTAAAGAGGTGGCAACACTTCTCCAGTGACATTTTGCCTGTTGCCTTTATGCCCTGGCTGGGATGTTAAGCTTTCAGCCTCACACAGCAGCTCTCTAGGATTCCCTGTCTGATTTAGGACAGTTGGGGCCTTCTTAAGAGAAAAATACTTCCCACCCATTATCTTCATGACTGCAGTCAATCTCAGCAGCCAACATCTGGAAGAGAGTTGGTTGGGTGGTTTTACAGCTTAAATGGTGCTAAAAAGCAATAGCAGAGGTCATTCTACTTCTTCTCACCCGAAGTGTCACAAAGCACTTTGCCACCAGCTTCAGCTTGGACCAGCTGCTCAAATGCAGCTCTTTTGGAGGTGAAAACCCAGCCACATTCAGATGGAATCAAACTTTTCAATTGGCAACTCAGAAATATTCCTCATCCCAGGGAAGTGACTACAGGAACGTGTCAGAAGGGGGGAGGGGGACACAGACCAGGACAACAGAGGAAAAAGTTCTTGTCCTGAGGAGCTCACAGTTCAAACTACAGCAGAGCACACAACTGGCAAAGGCATTGCTAGGTCAGGGAGATGAGGAGTGCCCAGGTAGAAAGTCAGGAGCTTAACCCAGGTGACTCTGCTCCAGTCAGGGGGTTGAACTGGATAATCTCCAGAGGTCCCTTCCAGCCCCTGCCGTGCTGGGATTCTCTGGCTAGCAGGATCTGTGAGCAGCTAGCAGCTTTGAGCCACTCACCTCCAGACCTCTGCAAGGTCACAGCCTGACTCAGCACACCCTGGAAGGAGCAGCTTTGCTTCCCCTACCTCCCCCTCTCCACACATGGCTCCTTTGGCTCCTTTTTTAATGCTCATTGCCCTGCAGGCAGTCCCCAGCACAGCCCTCACCCACCACAAACTTCCCAGCACAAGTTCTGGCTGTGAACAGAGGCAGAGAACCATCTCCTGTTCCACATCTGCATCCCTAAGAGATAGCTCCATGGACAGTCACAAGCCCTTTACACATTCCCACTGCCTTTTATCCCAAATATTTCCACAAACAGCTCAAACCTCCTCAGCCCCTCTGCTGCACAGCCACAGATCTCCGTTGCACGGACTGGGGCACCAGGGCACAGAGGGATTTTACGGCTGAGTCCCACCCGCTTCAAGCTAGGGAGGTGATCTGCCCCCGAAGCCTCGTCCGTCCCCAGGGGAAGGGGAGGCAGCTCCATGGCCATGCCCTGGATAAGGGCTCCCTCTCCTGTTACAAGAGGCTGTGGCCTCTGCCTCCGGGGAACGCCACAAAGGTGGGGAGAAAAGAAATCAGAGAGAACTTCAGGAGACTGGAGAAGATGGGGGAGAGGGAAAAGGAGGGGGAAAGGGGAAAAGGGAGGAAAGGGAAAGGACAAGGAGGAAAAGGGAAAGAGAAAGGGGTAAAAGGGAAAAAGCATGGGGAAAAGGGATCCTCCAAACCCTCTTTTCTACAGGGCAGGGTGACATGTCTGCCAGCAAGGCTTCATTTGGATTGCCACTGCCGTGCCAGTCCAAAGCCCTGGCAGCTAGCTGGGGATGAACTCCGTGTTGCTTGCAGCCTTTCCCACATTGTCATTGCTCCTCCACGCTATGCACAGGAAAATCATCTTTGCTCCCCCCACGCTTTCGCAGGTTGCTGGCTGGCAGGGGGAGGAGGCAGGCCTGGGGTGAGACAGGGATGCTTCCTCCTACAGCCCTCCTGATGCTTTGCAATGCTGGTGCCCAGCTCCAGCCCTGCACAGGGATATTTTCTGCCTTTTGGCTCTGCCTATCGAATCATTCTTAATCTTCCCGGCCTGTGTATATTCATTAGATAAACACCAAAGCTGTGATGTTGTTTATTGTCTGCTCTGTACACATCATAACCCTGGGCAGACAAGATATATTTGACAGCTAATGTAAAAATTACAGCAGGCAATATATCTTAGATTTGGGTGGAACACCAAGATGAGAGTTAATCAATAAAATCCTAACTTAGGTATTGTATGAAATGGCACTTCATTCGTTATTGGGACTTGGGATAAAACATGATTTACTGGTTTGATATATTGGCCCTTCACCTTAGGGACCTATTTTCAAGCCCAGTCCAATCCAAAGTGACTAAAGATCCCTCTGGCCTGAGAGCTCAGGAAGGATGCAGATCCCAGGCACTTATGTGGGCTTGCTTGTGACACATGGCTTGGAGGCAAAGGGATGATGGCACATGGGGGCTGCAGGAGGTAAGCCCCAAAGCAGCATGCCGAAAGCCAGCCACATCCTCTGCAAAGCATGAAGTTAAAAGAAGAAAGTGGGGAGCATTTTGTTCTTTTGTTCTCTCCTCATGGATTTTGCCCAGTCCCTTGACAGCAAAGTGCTGGGTCACAGCTCTTAGGTTGCCTTCCACTTTCCTTTTCTTTTCTCCCTGCCTTGGGAAGCTCCAAGAGTTGTGGAGGTTCTTTTGTTTGTCTTTTGTTTGGTTTGGGTTTTTTTGTTTGCTTGGTTTTGGGTTTTGTTTTGTATTTAGCCACCTTCTAGCTGCTAACCAAAGGTTGCCTATAAACCCCACTGAGATGGGCACCTCAGGCACTGCTCACTCTAGGGCTCTCACCACTTCCCAAAGGTGATAGCCCCCAGGGGGTCAGATTTGCCTTTAGACAAAATCTACCGGAGATAAGCTCCAGCACTGCACCAGGTTCTCCTAATGACCCAGGTGTCTCCAGGAAAGACACAAAAACCCCAAACCAGCCATCATAGTTCCCAACCCAAGCAAAACAAAAGCCTGCTCTCCATTTATGGGATGTGAATCAGATCCATCTGGAGCTGCTGGCTAAAACCCCTCCTCCTTTCACTTTTCCTCTTTCACACTGCTAGCAAAGGACATTTTTACTGGACAGGGAATGGAGGGACAATATTTTGGGGTTTGGGGGAGTTCTTGTAATTTTTGTGCATTTTTTATAGGGGAAACTTGACCTAAGTGCCAACTCAGCCCTTTTCTCACTGCTCAGGTATTAATTCTAGGACTTTAAAAGCCACATTAAGACATCAGCCCTTGCACCAGCAGCTGCTGAATCATTCATACTTGATTTTACAGCCTGTCCCACATAAATAAGACTTTGCTCCTGCAAAGAACAAGTTGCACTGGAATGCTAATGCTAATACCCCCAAACCAGTCCTCTCACAGAGCTGCTTTGCCCTGCAGCCCCACGGAGCTCCAGGAACAGCAATGAAAAGATGCTCACATGCTCCATTAAGACAGATCCCAAGCACCATTGAAAATTAAGTGGGTTTGTTTGGGTTTTTTCCCTCAAGGTCCCCAGAATTTTTGCATCAGGGTGTTGCACCACAGCACACAAAGCACAAACTCAGTCCTTGTTCAGTATTTCAAGGAAAAAACCCTGTAATAATTCGTGGCACAGCCCATCCTCCCTGTTCAAAAGACACAGAAACCAGGGGTGTGCTCTCCTGCTGTCTTTTTACAATCAATTGCTCCAGGAGACCTTGTACAAAAGACCTGGCTCAGGTGTCCTATGAATCCGGTAGCCATCACAGCCCAGTAAACCTGAATGAGAAGTGGAATGATTTAGATGCTAATGACTAATGGAGTGATATCTGTCTGTGCAATTGGCAGCCATGCAGCAAGAGCAGGGAGCTTTCACAGGTCTCGTCTGTGCAGGGAGAGGAGAAAGATCCCTTATCGCCTTTTATAAGTTTGCATTTATAGGGCAAATAAAATAGAGCATTTCTCAAAGCAGGAAGCATTTCACAGAACAGATATTTTAGGGTTTTTTCCATATTAAAAAAAAAAGTCACAGATGGAATTTAACTTTAAATACTTTTCTGGGCAGGAAAGGAAAAAAAATAAAATCAATTGCACTGATTACCTTGTTGAGTGCCAGACTTCAGTTGTCTTTGTAATTGCACTTTTTTTCCTCGCTGGCTTTTAAACATAAAAGGAAAGTGACTTTACTGCTGTAGTAAAACCATGGGCCTCAGTCAAAACCCAACAAAGCAGAGTGTTAACCCCTTCTGTGCTGTGCCAGTTGCACAGGCACCTTGGAAGTCTTTCTGTTCAGTGGCAAATTCAGCTGATATGGTTTAACACAACCCTTGCTATGTTTGTTGTGCCCCCAAACCAATGGCTAATGCTGCCAAGCTCCTAGAAAGACATTTCAAGGACCTGGTCATTGTCCACTGCAACCAGTGAAGTGGCTTCCACTGGAGAGAAGAGTCTGTGTCCCAGTGACTGGGGAGGTGGGTGGAAGACAACTCAGTGCTGCCAAAGGGTGCCTCATGCAGCAGCATCCCATCCCATGCCAACAATTTGCACCTTCTCCTGGTGCTTTTCATTTCCAGTGGCATGTTTCAAGTGCCTGGGCCCTGCACTCAGACCTCGCCAGCACACTGGGTCAGAGAGGCAGAAGAGTTCTCCACGTGAATGGAAAGCTCTTTGACCCTGCTGGCCTGCCAGAGGTCACCCTGCACACTCCAGAAGAGAATGAAACTCATCAAGCAGTTTAAAACCCACATCCTGGTGGACTGCTATGGAGCTACCAGCCTGCTGAAAGCAGCATCTCAGCCTCTGCTCAGCTCCTCCAGATCAGGTCAGTACCAAAGGGTTTTAGGTCAACACCAGTTCTCAGGTTGGGACAGTGTCAGCAGCAAGATCTGCCCCTGGCAGGCTCCACAAACCATTTGCATTAATACCTCCAGCATTCAGCCTTGCTTTGCCAAAGAGGTAGAAATTGCTCAGGCCAAGTTAGATGGCTTCGCCCTCCCCTGCATCTCCCCCTCTTCTGCATCTCCCCCTCTTCTGCATCTCCCCCTCCCCTGTTGTGAGTCTTCAATGCCAAAAGAATTTTCACACTGTCGTCTGCCTGTGAATAAGATTCTGCAGTGTCCCTCCTGAGATCTCTGCACACTGCTGTCCACTCACATATCACAGAGTAGTTTGGGTCACAACAGAGCTGGTTACAAAACTATCAGTTAAAGCGAACAAAAAGAGATTTCCTAAACCAAACATCATAAATTCTGTGCTTTCCCCCTCCTGGTTTCAAACCAGCACAAACTGCAAATATGGAAGTGACACTTCTGAGGTTTCTGCAGGTCCTGCTGGCTCCCCAGACAGGAAGCAGAGTCAGAGGGAGGCAAGGACTGGGGCTGGAAATGCAGCTTCCCTCCAAATAATCATCCAGGAGCTAAATAGACTTTCCTCAGACAGATAAATAGACTAAAATAGCAAAGATCCTGCCATTCAATAACCACTCCTGCTCAGAATTTACTTTGCTTCTCCTGTCCTGGATTCTCTAGACAGCTATTTATGTATTTCCCCTGCCACTCTAAATCACCACCTCTATTGCAACACTTTTATTGTAGCCCTGTTAGCAGGCTCAGGCTGTCATTTATGTGCAAGGCACGCTGAGGATGGCAGAAAGGGAGCAGCCCTTGACCTGGGTTACAGCCTCAGCCCCCAGTGTTCCCACCAAGGGGGCCAGGACCCTGCAGTCCCATCTCGCTTGCTCTTAGCCACACTTCCATTGCTGATGCCTTTTGGACTCCAGAAAGGGGTAGCCTGGATGCTTCAGGAGGCAGTGGGGCAGAAGTGGTTGAAGCTGCTCTTGATGCTCTTCAAGGCTCTGCATTTTCATCCCTGGGGCTTTCTAGGGCACATAAGAACCTGCTAAAACCAAGTCCAGCTAAAGCCCCAGTGCCCAGATTTGCCTCAGTTATGATCCCAGCCAGCTGGCCCTCCCCTAACAGGTCCCCAGAATCTGCAGCACTTATCACTGAAATATTGCAGAGGGCAACAAAGGGGAAATGCTGTGGAAGCCACAGAGATCAGAGAGTCTGCAAGGGTTCAAAGCTTGTCCTGGGGCTGGCAGGGAAGCATGGTAGACACTTGCTAAACTCACAGTTTGCTCTCACTCCAAAGAACAGGGCTGTAGTGAAACCTAATCTGCAAAGCCCTTGGTGGGCAGGAGATCAAAGTGTGTCTGCTAAGTGACTTCAGCACTTCTGTCTGGGCAGGAAGCATCAGGGACAAGAGATTTTTCTTAGTTCTTCACTTCTCCATTGCACCACAGCTGGTCCAAAGCACCTTAGATGTTACTAGAAAGCCACTGCCTCCTCCTTTTCCACAGCTTTGGATCAGAGCTGTTTGCCTTCTGAAGTACCCACCAGGCAGGTCCACCTGCCAGCATTCAAAAGGACTCCCTGGATGTTTGTGCAGAAGCTCTAATACCAACCTTTCATGGAGCAGAGGGCAAGCTCATTGAACAACCTTCCTTTAGCAGGCCAGAATGTGTGAAGAACAGCCTGGAATAAAGCTCATGCTTTGTACCTGAGCTCACCCCAGCCAAGCCTCTTGCTTTTTCTGCTTTCAGACGGCCAGGGGTCATGACATCATTCACATCCTTGGGCTTTGGGCTCATAGCCAAATTGTCTACCTGGTTTTAGAAAAACTAAAAAGCACCAACTCAGTCATGAAACCTGGCCCAGTGTCAGCACAGAGCAAATAAACACAGGAGACAAAGACACCCAGTTCTGAGAAGTCTTTGTCAACAAACTCACTGCACACAACCCTGAAACTAATGTGAGTGAAAAACGGAAGAGAATGAACCGCCCTCAGACACAGGAACACAGCTCCTCCCCAGATAAACTACCTTCAAACAAAGGACCTGAGATTCCAAAACTATTGTCCAAGAAAATTAACCTTGGGAAAAAATCCATTTCTGCCTTGAATGCCAGAATCACAGCCGATGTGCAGTGCTGCACACATGAGCAGACACAGGCAGAGCCATTTGCTGGTATGTTCAGGAGCAGTGAGAGCTGCTGTGTGCACTGCCTACAGCAAGTCAGACAAAGATTTTACAGGAGACAGAACAGGCCATGTGTGCACACCCAAACAACCAAGCATCTTCAGCAGAATCACAGAATTGCCTAGGTTGGAAAAAGCCTCTAAGATCAGAGTTCAGTCATCAGCCTCACACTGGCAAGTCCTCTACTATACCATGTCCCCAGGCACTACCTCTTCGCCTGGGTTTAAACACATCAAAAAAGAATGAAGCAGCAGAGAGAATTCTTCACTTAGAGGAACAAACAAAACAAAAGAACCAAAAACCTCTAAACAAATGTAAATTAAACACTGAATTCAAATCTAGTCCTACAGCTGCTTACAAAATAACCATGCAATGTGTGGTTGTGTGCGACTCACTTTGGGTTCTCTCTCCATTCAGGGTCTCTTCTCCCTAGTCTCAGGTGATAGGAGAGGAAATGTCCTGAAACTGTGCCAGGGGAGGCTTAGGTTGGAGATGAGGAACAATTTCTTTGCTGCCAGAGTGGTCAGGGATTGGCACAGGCTGTGCAAGGAGGTGGTGGAGTCCCCATCCCTGGAGGTATTCAAGAAACCTGTGGCTGTGGTTTGGGATGTGGTTTAGTGGCCATGGTGGTGTTGGGTTGATGGTTGGACTCCATGATCTCAGACACCTCTTTTGCCACCTTAATGACTTTATGATTCTCTAAGCATCACCATGGTTAATACCATGCAAGACATTCCACATCACCTGCTCAGCACCGGAACCCCACCACACGCAAGCCTGGCTCTCCCCACCCTTACACTGTAGGTTTCTGCCCTCGTTCCAGCTGAGGATTTAGCTCCTTGTTGTCATAGGATGAATGTTTTTATTCTGGTTGCTCCCAGGCCAGTATCAAAAGCTCCCAATACATGGGTTAACCAGATGATCCTTTAATACACAAAGGACCCCCAAACAGCTTAACCTTAACCCATCCGTAAAGATTCCACCCAGCCTGCTAATGCTGTCCTGAGTCGTGTTCTCTATTATTACATCTGAAATCCGTTAAAATTTCACACAATTTCCTGCACAGCAGTGTCTGTAATAGTGCTGGGAGCCAATATGCTGCTATAATTGGGCCTGTAGTGGGGCAGAGTCCAAAGCAATTAATCCAGCCTGCTTCCTTGTTTGCGCCCATAGAAAGCTGACAGGGTAGAGAGTAATTGGAAGTGAGCGGCCTCCATCCCCTGCTTTAAATTAATATTTTCCTGTTCTGATTTAATTTCACCGGTAACAGTGACACAAAGACACGCCGTGTCAAGCACTAAGTAATCTGCAGCAGCTGCCTTCGGAGGAAACTTTTATTCATCAGTAATACACTGACCTGTGTATCACTGCACGCCCAGCTCACAACAGACAGCTGCTTTTAACTCGGCAGCCAGCGGAGATGGGAGAAAGGCCCAGGGTAGAGCACGTGTGTGGGGGCCCTCTGTGCATGGAAGGTGCAGCTCAGACACAGGTATTTAATTAAGCAGGAAAAACTCACTCAGTACACAACATTGCTGTCAGACAGCTGCTGTTAACTCTCTAATCAGCAGAGATGAGAGGCACAAACACTGTGTAATATATATACATATGTGTATTCCTATAGAGATGTGTGTGCATGGAGGATACAAAGCAGACAAGAATTTAAGTAAGCATGAAAAATTCATCTTTCCAAAAGAAAGGTGTGTGGGGGAAATAAAATACAAATTAAAGGCAAATATAAACCCCATGCTAATCAGCAGAGCCAAGAAGCCATGCAAATGAAAAGGCAGAAGGAATGGCCAAAACACCCAAGCCATTAAATCAAATCACCGAGAAAATAATGGCTAAACTCTCTCTTACTTGTAACACTCAATTTATGCAGTCAATATGGCTCGGAGTGAATGAGTGAAGGTACTAAGAGCACAAATCTAAATTCAATATACATATCTGAGCGCAGCGCCGGCGCGGGCGGCGCCTGGCCAGCTGCAGGCAGCTGCCGCACGGGGGTTCGGGCAGCCTGCTGGGAGCATTCCCTGCGGGCAGAAGCATCCCCTGCGCGCGGCGGACACAAAGAGCTCGGTGCGCAGAGGGCACTCTAACAGGCCACGGCTGCCAAGGAGCTTGTGGGAATACACAGCAACCTGAAACCAGCCAGGACTTGGGAGGAAGATCTTGGAGACCCTTTGCCTGCATCTAGGCTGTGAGCAAAGATTGTGAGGAGCAGCTGAGGGAGCTGGGGGTGTTCAGTCTGGAGAAGAGGAGGCTGAGGGGTGACCTCATTGCTCTCTACAGCTACCTGAGAGGAGGTTTGCATGAGGTGGGGGTTGGACTCTTCTCCCAGGTGATAGAAGCAGAGGAAATGGCTTCAAGCTGTGCCAGGGGAGGGTTAAGCTGGATATTGGGAAAAATTTCTTTGCTGCAAGAGTGGTCAGGGATTGGCGCAGGCTGCCCAGGGAGGTGGTGGAGTCACCATCCATGGAGGTGCTCAAGAAATGTGTGGCCATGGTGTCTGGGGACAGGGTTTGGTGGCCATGGTGGTGTTGGGCTGATGGCTGGACTGGATCTTAAAGACCTGAAGCTGTTTGCATGTTCATCCACAATAACTAAGGAGAAGGCATTTCAGTTTTCACACCCAGATGGACTGCTCAGCCATGACCAGAAGCAGGCCCTCCCCTCAAAGCAGTGGTGCTGGATGGAAACAAGGTTTCTGCTTTCAAAATGAATGGAGGCACTCAGTGTTACCTCTGAGATTTCTTTTGAGACTCATTAAGCAAAGTTTTCAGGAGAACTTAAAGGCAGCATCTTCCTTCTGTCCAGCTGAGAGGCAGAGAGAAACAGAGTGGACAATACCATGCTGGCCACAGCCACAGCTTCCCTGACCCAAAGAGAAGGGACTTCTTCTGGCCAAAGCGTGACAGCATCCACAGTTAATAACCAGCATGCTGAATTAGAAAGGGAAATAGAGAGGGGCCCCGGAGGACCAGTTTGTAATATGAAGAACCTTGAGCCTTCAAGCCACGTGATTCAAGCACTCCAGACTGGAGCCCATGGCTCCCACACTGGTGTTTGACATGCGGCCAGCAGCAGTGACATCCACGCTCAGCAGTGACACAGGAGGAGCTGCATCAGGTTTACTTACAGAGAAGTGTGGTCTCAGGAGACTCCTGAGGGACATGGCAGCTTAGCCCTCTGTGGATCAGCAGCTTATTTCCAGTTGCTTAAGTTTTCTCCTCCTCTCTTGTTCTTGATTCCAGTGGATTTTCTTCCTACTCACCAGCATTACATTTCCATTTACAAGCAATATGCTTACGTCAGAGATGATCACCAGCACTGGCAGCTAGAAACAGACTCCACACATGGACCTGTCTTAAAAAGTCCCCTGCGTTAGAGCACAGCTGAGTCCAAGAGCAGCAGCCATACCCCTCCAAGACCCCATCTACCTCCTCTCTGGGAGCTCAGGCCACTGGACGCGGCTACCAGGAAGGGACCTTAAAGGTCCTCCAGTTCCAACTCCCTGCCATGGGCAGGGACACTTTACATAGGGAACACAAGTAAAATTCCCTCCAGCAGAAGTGTGTACTGGGGGTGGAGTTATCCACTTAGGCTCAAATCCTCATCAGTAGGTTCTTGTCCTGTGAGAACTTGCTTGCAAGCACATTGGGGACCAAGCCAGGGATAGCGGTGCAGAGGGCGGCTGCCCAGGACCAGGCAGGTGCAGGGAGCACCGCAGCCATTCTGCAGCGGCGCTGGCTCCTGGCTGGCAAAAAACAATCTGTTTGAGCCAGCATTTAAAGAAAAGAAACCCAAACAAACCCAAACAACAAGCCCTCAGAATCTTCTGAGCATCAGCCCTGCAGCCAAGCACACGCAGCACACTTCGATTTTGATGTACAGTTTGAAACAAATCAATAGCAGTATAATAATACTCAGCACGCTATGTAATTTTTATATCATTAGTTTTCATTTTCCGCTCCCCATGCATCAAAAAACTTACAACGGGCTCGTAAAGTTTATTTAGTATTCCATGAATTCCTAATCAGTTTCATTTCATAATGATTCAGAGCGGCCGTTGCCAGGGCCCTGGTGTCAAGAAATCGATAAAACCAACACACTTTTCCTGATGGCTGCTGCACCAGGATCTATTGTGGGGGAATTATGATTTATGTCTGGGCTGCACCACGAGCAGCAGCAAGCGACAGCCTGGCTCAAGAGCTGAGATGTTCGCCAATAATGATTTATATGCAGGCCTCTCCCCTCCCCCAGCTCTTTTTGCCCCCCTCCCACCAACCACCACAGGCCCCTGATGCTGCGGCACGGCAGCCTTGGCTCTTGTGTGCCTGGCTGCAGCTGGGCATTGCAGATACCGACCCAAGGGCAAGGCAGTCCTTGGGTCCGTGCTGTCCCTCTTCTTAAGGAGGACAGAATGCCACAGCACTGCCCCAGTAACCCCTGCCAGCCCTTGTCCCCCTTGTCTCCTAACAATCCATGCAGCTGCAACTGAGCAGGGGCACGCTTTGACTTTCAGCTCCTGCAGGAGGTGCCCATTTCCCTTGGGGCACCCATTCTGCCAGTCCTGCCAGGCTGGGGAGCATGGTGTGAGAGAGACAGGCAGGGCCTGAGCCTATGCAGAACTGGGCCAGGAGAGGGCAAGGTGTAGGCTCTACGGGGAGGTAAGGACAGAGAGTGCCAAGGTGCTGGGGACAGGCAGCACTGGGGTACTGGAACCAGGAGAGGCTGAGAGCCCTGCAGCTGTTGAGCCTAGAGAAGAGCAGCCAGAGAGGATCTTCTCAATGCTGATCAAGAGCTAAGGGGTGGAGGTTATGAGGATGGGGCTGGGCTCTTTCAACTGGTGGCCAGTGGCAGGACAAGAGGCAACAGGTGCAGAGCAAAGGAGGTTTCAGTTGAACTTGAGGAGAAACTTCTTTACTTTGAGACTGCTGGAGCCCTGGAGGAGGCTGCCAAAAGAGGCTGTGGAAGTTTCTTTTCTAGAGACTTTCAAAGCCCATCTGGACATTGTGATCCTGTGCAACCTGCTGTGGGTGGCTCTGCTTTATCAGTGGGGCTGGACTAGATAATCTCCAGAGGTCCCTTCCAAGCCCAAACATTTCTAAGTTTCTAACATTCTAAGTTGGACACTTAGAGAAAATCCCTTTCCTGAAGGCTAACAACCCAAGATCTGAGGGATGCAGTTGCCCAGCCACATGGCTCAGTGCCCTTAGAACAGAGATACTCTGGGGTAGGAGGGTGGAGGATGGTTTTAGCTGGTAACTTGGAGGTGGCTGCTATACAATAAGGCAGCAGTAATGTGCAGAGGTAGCACTGGTTCTGCTTCATTAAATATGTTAATCAGCCTGGTGGCTCTCCAGCAGGGAAGAGGGCCAGAGAAGAGTGTCTGAAAGCAGAAAGAGCAGCTACAGCTTGCTAAAGCCCTGCTTACAGAAGAGATTAACAGCATCATTTAAACATCTACATTAATTTATTGAGATGCTTTTACTACTCTTTTCTCATTGCAATAGGGAATTGCCAGCAGCCCTGTTCCATCAGCAGCCTCACTGCCCTCACACTGCTTCAGAAAGGAGACAGCTGCTATTGCTCTTTTGAGTCCTTCAGCCTCAAAGCCACATCCACCTTTCCATCCTAATTTTGTCACCTACATTAAGATGTACAGCAGCATGCGTGACTGGCAGCTTGCTTTCACCTCTTCTGAGCCCTAGAAGAAGCTGCAAGAAGGAAGATGTTTTTTGAGTAAAGGCTTGGAAACATGGGGGCTTTAGCCTGGAATAAAAGAAGACTGAGAGGGAATCTTCCCAGTGTTTACAAGCATCTAGGGTGGCAGTCAGGACTCTTTTCAGTGGTAGGAAAAGGGGCAGTTGGTACAAACTGGGAAGCTTCTTTTGAACTTAAGGAGAAACTTCTTTGCTGCTCTTGCTGGGGCCCTGGATCAGGCTGCCCAGAGAGGTTGTGGTGTCTTCTTCTCTGAAGAGATCCCAAACCCACCTGGACATTGTGATCCTGGGCAAGCTGCTCTGGGTGAACCTGCTATAGCAGTGGGGTTTGGCTGGAGGATCTCCAGAGGTCCCTTTCAACCCCTCCTGTTCTGTGATTCCATGAGTCAGCATAAACCAGCCCTAAGCACCAGAAACTTACAGCAGGACCTGCTCCATTCACCAGCTGGTAAAGTAAATCAGTTCCCCCCCACCCCCCACCCCCCCCCATAGCCTGCTTTGTCATGTGGATTAAGCAAGAAAGGGAAGAAAAGGAGGAGAAATAGTAAGGAAATCCTTCCTTCAGTTGAGTTATTGACCAGAAATAAGCAGGCTCCTGTCCAGAGCACAGCTGCTCTTCCCCCAAGCAGCAGACACTGCAATCATTCATACTTTTAAGCCTCTAGTCATCACCTAAATGCTCAGCTTTGGAAGCTGGAAGGGAGGAGGCTCTGTACATGTCCTTCTATGAGGACAGTTCATGCAAAGCATCACCTCCCTTCCTTGCATCTGACAAGCTGGAATATTGCCTGGAAACTACTGCAAAAAACCACTGCAGAGCAAGGCAGCCACATAGAGCCACATGCAGCTACAGCTCCTGCTTAGAGCTGTTCTACAGCAGTCACACTTGGGGGGAGCAAGGTGGCTTATTTTTGCCCCCTCCACTGGTTTTGCACACACAGAGTTGACCACAGCCAGCAGGAGAAACTTGTGAGCAAATTGCCCATGCCCAGACTGCCAGGCTCCCTCCCTGCCCATACTCCTGGGCTCTCTATCCTATTACCCAGGTACAAGCAGTCCCTAAAACTTGGCTGCTTACCATTAGCTTCTCCAGACAAATACTATTCCATCTCCCTGGCATTTAAGAGGAATGTGAAAACATTTCATCCAATTTACACCTGACTAAAGCCACTTACTACAGGCTCCACAACTGCCATATTTCCCCTTTTAACTCAGCTCCCAAAGGCTTTGTTAATGGCAGCAAGGATTTGTCTGCATCAATGACAAAGTTTTATGAGGAGTGCCATGGAGAAGCCAAGGGGTGATAGGGACAAGTTACTGCTGGGCAGATTCCCACTGGACTCCAGAAGAAAATGTTTCCCCCTGAGCAGAGCCAGACATGGGAATCATCTCCAAGGGCTGCAGTGGAGCCCCCTGCACTGGGCAGCTTGAAGCCTCAGCTTGGCAGGCTGCTGTGCCAGCTCATCTCACCCACACCATCACCCAGAAAGTTAGGAGCAGATGATCCCTGGGGTCCCTTCCAGCCTAGTACTCTGGGACTCTGTGAATGGTCGAAGTGGCATTTCAGACACTCTGTACAGTTCTAACAAGCCAAATTCCTACCTAGATCAGAAGTCAAGGTTCCATTTGATCTCAGTATTGATTTGAGAAGCTGGGGGAAGCAGACATTGCAACCATGCACTCAGCTCTCTGTGATTCCTAAGGGAAAAAAATATCTGTGCAAGTGAAGAGGGTGAGCAAATTGCTGCTTTAAAGTGTGCAAATAGTGGAAATTGTGCTCCTGGGTGCTCATCATTCTGTATTTAAATCTTCTTAAGATTTCTCACTCTTGAAATACAGACCCAAAAGTTTCTGTCCAACATGAGGCTGAGATTCACTTAGCTCAGCACTTAGCTCTAGAGCTTCGAGCAAAACACTGTTTGGTGCTTCCATAAATACACAGCTAGAAGGCTGAAAATTAAGCATTCAGCACTAGCTCTGCAGCAGGTCCCTGTAAACAAATGGGAAGTTTCAGCTGGAATTATGCTACTCGGTTAATAACGAGCAGTTATGATGAGATGATTCAACAGCCTGGGTGAAATGCAGGTCCCAGGGATGGTGTTCCAGCCATCTATTTGCACACCTCATGTTGCACACACTCACACTGTTTGCTGAGCATCTCAGAGAAGCAAAGGTTGAGATCCAGGCGTCCCTTGGTCTCAAGTGCTCCAGCATAAACATGGTCTTTGTAAATTAAGAGTACATCAACTAGGAAAGCACCCCTGAGACACCCAAGGGTGCTGCTGTGCTTATTTAGGAGGAATTCTAGGAAAGGATCACTGAGACACAGCCTCCTCTGGAGCAGTGATGTGCAGGAAGTCAGTCCCACTCATGTGCTTTGGCAGAAGAGTTGACAGCCGTTTGGTACCAGCCTGTGTTTACTGAAAGGGTTCCCAAAGACTGGCACAGGCTGCCCAGGGAGCTGGTTGAATCCCCACTTCTGGAGGCGTTTGAAGGCCACAGGGACCTGGTGTGAGGGACATGGGTTTGCACCAGACTTTGCAGAGTTAGAGAGGGGCTGGACTAGATCTTAAAGGTCTTTTACAACTCATTCTGTGATTTCTACATCATACTCCTGCTCTGCTCATCTCACTCAGCCTGCTTCCAAGATGTAAGGCAGCAACATGCCCAGCAAGGAGCATGGGTTCCTCACACCAGTTGTGACTCCCCATGGGTGAAGGCAGAAGACCTGGGCCAGCTGGCAGCACACACCCGCACACAAGTAGCCTTTGCAGCAGAAGGCATGGTCCTGTTTTCAGCACCTTTGAATCTAGTCCAGGAATTACTGGATGGAGACATTAAGAGCTGCACTCTGATTTACAAGACATTTTTTAGGAAGACAAAGAGAGCTGCACGGACAACCTAATTACACCTTGGTTAACATGTTAGCAATTTCAGTACAGCCACATTAAACAGAAAATAGAGTTTTCTTCCCCTCACAAAAGTAGGTGTTGCTTGAAACTGCACTTTTATTATAGGGGGTGGGGAGAAAACCAGCTAAAATATTGAGATTTAAGGGGGAAAAAAAATAATCATGGGTTTATGTTCAGAGGCTCCTGTGAATATTTTCAGCATATTTCACCATATCATTGCAGGGTGGGCTCTGCTCACGCTGCCAGAATGGATGTTCCATCATTTCTATAGTGGGCCTGTGTGACATTCATTAAGTGCAGCTACAAAGGGAGAGGGTTAAGCAGCACGGCCTCTTTTCTCTGATTTGGTCATACATCAGCAGGCGCTCCAGGTTAAATGCCCAGAATGCTGCAGCAGATGGATAGGGAGAAGGAGAGAGGCAGATACTTCACCCCACACTACTTAACCCAGGGAAATGAGTCTCGGAGTTGGTGTCATGGTAAAATATGGAAGCTCACTCAGATAATGTGCAGTTGAAATTTCTTTTTGCCAAGCCTTCCACGTTAAGACACCACAGACCTCCTCTTCTGCAGGCTTCCAGCTCGCTCCAGCACAAGCAGTGATTTTTGTGTCCCACTGATCTCTGCTGGCTAGCACATCAGAATTTTAACCCATAATGCGATCAGGGATACAAGCCCCAAAAGATTCCTCCTTCATCCCTAATTTCACCCCAAGAGAAACCATGCACTGAGAAGTTTATTTTCCTATATCCAAAAGTCATAGAATCATAGAATAGAATCACAAAATTGCTTTGGTTGGAAGAGATCTTTAAGATCCACTCCAGCCATCAGCCCAGCCCCACCATGGCCACCAAACCTTGTCCCCTAGGGCCACGGCCACAGGTGTCTTGAACACCCCCGGCATGGGGACTCCACCACCACCCTGGGCAGCCTGTGCCAATCCCTGACCAATCTTGCAGCACAGAAATTTTCCCTTATCTCCAACCTAAGCCTCCCCTGGCACAATTTCAGGTCATTTCCTCTCCTTATATCACCTGAGACTAGGAAGAAGAGACCAACCCCAACCTCACTGCAGCCTCCTCTCACGGAGCTGTAGAGAGCAATGAGGTCTCCCCTCAGCCTCCTCTTCTCCAGGCTAAACAACCCCAGCTCCCTCAGTGCCTCATAAGACTTGTGCTCTAGACCCTTCCCCAGCTTTATTGCCCTCCTCTGGATCTGCTCCAGCCCCTCAATGTCCCTCCTGGAGTGAGGGGCCCAAAACTGACCCCAGTATTTGAGGTGTGGCCTCACCAGTGCTGAATAAGTCCTTATGAAAGAGTTAGAGTGGACATTTGTTAAAGATACCTCCTTGATGTGCTCTATCTGGAGGAACAGCTCTCAGACCGCTGTTCCAGGTACTGCCTGATTTAGTTCATTCTACCCCACATAAAGGAAAAAAGGCAAGAAGCAGAACCCAACTAATCAATGCAAAGGAAGACACAGCTGACACACCAAACCCTTTGGAACATTAGGACCCCCACACATGTGAGCATACAGCCATGCCAATGACCTACATGCTGCCATGGGGAAATAACTACTGGGTTGTAACCACAGCCTTCCTTTTCCTTTAATAATCATGACGGAAAAAAAAAGCCAGAGCCTGGCAACATCTATTATGTTTTTAATGTCTCAGAAATAATTGCTAATCAAAGCCTCACACGGTGGGGCCGGTAGGAAGTGGCTACATGTCCTCAGCACAGAATTTTCATGTGAGCTGAAAGAGTGGGAAGATGTAGGGACACCTAATTTCCACCTTGCAAGCCAAGTCCATCTGACGAAAAAGATTGCCCAGCAGTCAAAAATCAAAGTCGCAGTGTCCTGGTGAGAGGCGGAACGGTGGCAGGTCCGGGCGTGCCGGGAGAGCAGGCATGCGAGCAAGTGAAAATTTGGTCTCCACGAGGTGTGGGGAGTCAATGCTATTTGTTTTCAAAGTTGTTCCAGCAAGCACGTAGTTCTGTTCCCTTATCGAGACTGGCTCAGCACACGGGGGTTCAGCTATCTTATTAACCTCACCAAGGCTTCCCCATTACATTTTTAAAGGAATTATTACTGCTCATTAGTGCCAGGGGCAGCGCCGAATCCAGTCCTGCTCACCCGAGCCACGCTGGCTGCAGCAGCTCGTCGGCAGTGCGGCTTGGGCAGATCAAAGAGTTCCGTGGCAGCTCCTCGTCTCGAAAGCAGTTAACATCTACAAGAATTTTTAAAGCTGAGCAATGCAACAGACACATAATTAACAGCCTGCCTTGTTAATTAGGTAACTCCCTGGTAATGAGGTAGCAATAAGCTGAGCTGCAGTCACACAACGCGAGGTCTTCCCAGGCAGTTTGCTGCTTCTGTCACAACAATTGGTAACACTTTGCCTTCCCCCCAGCTCTCCCTGCTCCTGAGAAGAGACAGCAAAGGAGGAGCTGTGCTGCACACTAACAGAGAAGGGCTGGGGTGCTCCCTGCCCTGCATCTTGCTCAGTGGTGTCCCAGGAACGAGACTTCTCAGACCCAGTGTAGCTCCTGGCTCCAAATCTACTTTTAGGCCAATCCAGACCTCGCTAGCATCCCTGGCACTAGCCCGCCTGCAGACGCAGGACCAGGCTGACCAGACACAAGCACCTTGCTAATGCAGCCCCTTGCTCTGCCCACAAGGCTGTCTCCCTGCTGTATTGTCTCCCAGGCTTTAAGCCCTGTGTTTGCTGGACAGTGCCCAAGACTTGCAAACCAGTGCCGCAGAAAGGGCGACACATTTGGAGAAGTTCAAGCACACACAGACCACATCTTGTGGTTGCTCCCACTTTGGGGTTCAGCCTTAGAAACTGCTTCCTTGCTCCTCCCCAGCACAAGGACAGGAGCATGGAGCATCCCACAGAGACAAGCAAGCTGCCCAGCAATCCTCTGCTACCTCCTTTCAGACCTTGGTGATTATCAGTAGTTAATTATACAGCACAGCAGCTCTGATGCAAAGAGGGACTCCAGGGGAAAACCACAGATGTCACAGTGAGGGAGACTCTGGCACAGGTTACCCAGGGAGGCTGTGGATGCTCCTCCCTGGAGGTGTTCAAGGCCAGGTTGGATGAGGCCTTGAGCAACCTGGGCTGGTAGAGGTGTCCCTGCCCATGGCAGGGGGTTGGAACTGGATGATCTTTAAGATCCCTTCCAACCCAAAACATTCAATGAATCTGTTTCTCTTTCAGACCAAGAGCATCAACAGGAAGACCAGAAAGAAGGCTCCAAAGGGCCATTTCCATGCTCTTGTCCAAGTGATTCCCTACCTTCCAGAAAGATTTAGCTGCTTCTTACATCCAGCCTCCTCATCACAACAGTTTTAACCTTCCTGCTGTCCAGCCTGCTGTCACATTTGAGTGACCCATTAATACATGGAGCATGAACTACAGCTGCTCTGCTCAGAGGAGCAGTTTCAGAGAACAGGAACAATTCTCATCAGTGCTTAAAAGCATCTTACACTCAGAAGAGCTGATTTCAAGTCAATATTCAGTCTCTTGGAAATAATTGTGCTGAATAAAGAGCCAGTTGGTGGGGACAGTTGGCTGTTTCTTAAAAAAACTGATTTGGAAAATGCAGATAAACTTTATTTTTAAAAACAAGCTGGAGAGAAACACAAAGGGCAGAGACAAGGCTGAGGAGTGCAGGGTGCAAGAGAAAAGCAGCCCAAGGTAACCACTCAAGCTACAAGAAGAGCAAGGTTGGTGCTGCCACTGGGAGCTGCAGTTTTAACAAGCTCTGCAGCATTTCACCCAGGCAGATACTTTGCTGCCAAAGCTGCTAATCTTCTCTCCAGCTCACACAGCAATGTAACTGCAGGACCGAAGTGCTCTTGAACAGAACCTGCTCTGGGAGAGGAACACTGGCACAAGGCACTGCTAACACCATTAAAGTGAGCAAGTTCTGAAGCTGGCCCATTTGTGCCTTCTCCTGACAGTCCCATGTTTGTGCCATGGAGTGCCCAATACAGAACCAATAAAATCAGCCTTCAGTGGTGGTGAACTTTGCACTGTGTAACCACAACAGCTCAAAGGGAATTGTAATTCTTTTCATTATAATGGCACGCAGAGGCCACATCTCAAGAGGATTTTGTTCATCAAGGAGAAGGAAGCTACAACAGCAGCTGGGGAAAGATGTCAGCATTAGATATTTGCACAAGAGTCTAGAGGAATTCTGGGCTTTAGCCTTGACAGAAGAGCCCAAACCCAAGTGTCTCTCAGATAAAGGCAAGGCTGCACTCTCTTTTCCAGCAGCTCTGTACAGGCAGTAGCTGCTTTCTGTGCAGATAAATGCTTCAGCTCCATTTTACCATCCTTAAAAATAAAAAGGGAGGGAAGGAAAGGGTAGGGGATTAGACTTCACAGATGCTTTGCACAGCCTGGCTAAAGCTCTGGAAAGAACATCTCAACCTTTGATCCCTTTGGGGAAAGAAGCAGTTATTTGAGCGGGCTTTTTTGGGACACACGCTGTGGACATCTGTGTCAGCAGACCCTAATCAAGGCAGACCCAGAGCGCTGCAGCAATTTGTGTTCCAGGATTCAGACAAGAATATGAAATTCCTGATGGGATAACTAGCTACCTGTAGGGGCATGGATGAGTTTCCTGGATAGATTGTGAATGAGTGACAGTTTAATCCAGGTTTTTTCCACGTCTGTTTTTCAGGTTTGTTTTTTTTTTTTTTTTTTTTTTTCTTCTTTAAATCTGGGAGCCTTAAAGAGATAGAGGTTCAGAGCATTACCCAGAAGTTTGCTTGCTTCAGGAGGAAAACCACTGTTGTGCTCTCTGCAGCTTTGTCTCCATCTCCCCCTATTCCCAATCCGAAGTAACAAGAGTCAAAGATAATTCTGTGAAAGTTTCACAGGGTTTGCTGCACCCAAAGCAGTCTGATGCAGAGAACTCTGCTGTGTGGTTTGCACACAGTCCAAAGCAGAAATTCGAGAGGGAAAATAGTCTCCACATACTCCTCCCCTTGTACTTCTTGAATCCCTCAAGGTCTTCCAAAATCTGGTAACTGTAGCAAAGCTGGAAATGAGTTTGCCCTTTTTTTCTGCCTGGTGTTGTGCAAGGATTTAGGTGAGAGCAAGGCACTGATGGATGGCAGACAAAGCAAGAACAGTTCCTCTGCTCACTGCAAGCTGCTGTCAGTACCCAGGCTTGAGCTATTGACACTGAGCTCCTCTTCCAGTTCAGCAGAAGCTCCATGAACTGCCCTCACTGCAGTGAGATCTTTGCCACTGGGCCACGGAAAGGTTTAAGAAATATTTGATCTGAGAGTGGAGCCCCATTAACAAAAGAGCACAGCTTTGCACACACGGTGCTCCAGCCTAGAGGCAGAGGCAGGAAAGCAGAGCAGGAGGGTAACAAAAACAAAGCCCCAAAACAAACAAACAAAAAGGCTCACAGACAACCACAACAAATATTTGGTTTTCTTAGGTCTGTCTCTTCTGCTCCAAGCTGCCCACACAGCAGAGCACCGGGCGGGGGAGGTCCGGCTGCTTCAATAGCACAGCCGAACACAGGGCTGTGGCACCAGGATAAATTTTGCCCTGAATTAACAAGAGCAATAGTGACTGGAGCCTTTGAGAGGCACTGTCAATATTTGCTCCACTTGTCGCTGACAGAAAGCACAAATCCTGCAGCCAGCGTCGCAGAGCATTTCCTACAGCACCACCCGGGAGCACTGGAGCTCAGGCTGCCAATGCAATCAGCACCCACCACAGACCTGCCCAGGCAGTAACCTGATGGGTGGGATGGGCTGGGTGAGCAACAGAGAAGGGAGGGAAGAGGAAGCAAATCCCACTGCTATCATGTTAAGTGTCAGGAGTAAAGTGACACCAGGTAGTAGAAGCATCTATTCTGTGTTAGAAGTTAATGCTTCATAAGGACAGGTGTTCTCCTGAGAGCATCTCTCTGATATAAGAAACATTTAGCATCCTGCCAGTTCCAGTGTTACAGGAACCTTCATAAATTAACCCAAACCCTTGTAGATTATTTTTTACTTCACACACACACTCCTGCCTGAGACATTGACTCTGACAAGGAGCTGCCAGGATCTGTGCTTCTAAAACCAGCTTAACACACCAAGGGTATGATCTAGGAGCTGTATTTGTCAGAGCATGCCACTGGATTTTGAGTCTTTTCCTGTTGCTCTCTCTCCTGGTTTCCCCCCATCCCCCATGTAGGGGGCAAGGACTCTGTTGAAAACTCTTCCAGCAGGATACGATACCAGAGGTATGACTTCAGGTTTCCAAGCTCATGAGCAGGCAGCAGCCTACTTCTCTTGCAGGGAAATTGCTGCTTTGGTTTCCTAAACTCACGCAGAATACTGGATGATGCTGATGTGAGCAGTCCGGCATGGGTCACCTTCTCAATTGCTCTCCTCAGACCCTGAGCCATGCACTGACTTTAGGGTGGGGGAAGAAAAAGAACCAAGACAACTCACTGCCCTGCCACCAAGATGCTGACTTGCAAAGAGAACAAGCACAAAATTCAACAAGCAGCAGTTTCATCATCTGTTATTCTCCAGCCTGGTAGTGCACAGAATTCTGTGTCATGTGAGGTGCCATGAATGGAAATCAGTGTATGCAGCTTTCTTGCTCCTTGGTCACTTGACTTCTCTCTGAAATGCAGACCTGCATAGCTTCATTACTTTCAAACAACCTGTCTGGCTCCAGAGAGCCAGGATCAGGTTCCTTTGGGTCCTCAGCCCTGTTTAATACAGCCCAAAGGCATTTTAAGAAACACAGAGTTTCTTTGGTCCCTGAAGCCTGTTCTCTATAGCCTGGAGCCATTCTAGGAAACACAGAGAGCCTCAGGACAGCTGGTACTGGAGCCCCACCAGGGACCAAGCTCCAGCTGTGCTGCACTAACACAGAGGAGGCTGTGGCAGACGGCTCAGGATGTGCATGCAGCTGTGATGCAGCCAGATGACAGCGTCAGCCATGGACCACCTGAGCTGGCCTGAGTATGAGTGATGGCCAGAGGCATTTTCCAGCTGTAGGCATTTCTGCCTTCTGAAGTCCTGCTGATTTCCATCACACATCTTCTCACACCAGCACCTAGAGCCAAGATGGACACCCCTGTGCTCCTCTGCTGTTGCTGTATTTATCTCACTGCACTATTGCAGGAAGCTGTTCCTGCCAGACCAGGGATCTGCAGTCCACAAAAACACCACTTGAACCCCAGCTGAGGAGTTCCAGTTGGTTAGAGCTGCACCTAATGCAAACAGCAACGAGCCCGCTGTCTGCTTTCTTGCTCTGCTTCTGCCTGAATCCCTTCTGCTCCACTCTGCATCAAGATTAAAACAAACAAACAAACCAACCCCTTCTTTCCTCCAGAGCTAATTCCCACAGACTGCAATGAGGGAAATGCAATGTTCTGAGCAATAAAAGCTGGAAAGTGGAATTATTTTCTGCACCATTCAGATGGAAATGAAGCCTGGCCTCAATTCTGCCACCCACCTGGAGCCATGGTATGATCCTATAGATCTTTGGATCAATACTGCATCATAGCTACAAAACTAGAAGGGGGAAGAAGAGAGGCACAAAATCAAGGAGTGTAAATTTTAACTAAATTAGTTCTGTAAGGGCTCCCCCACCCCCTGCATTGCTGCCTTGTGGAAACAGCTGGGGAGCAGAGGATGCAGGCAGAGCATTTTCCTTCCTTTAAAGGTAGCTGGGGCTGATGCTGAAGGCCATTATCCCTCACCCCAAATAAAGGCACGAGATTATGCTGCATGTTTTCTGTTACACCCTGGATTACTTCTTAATGATTCCCTAAATCGCAGCATCTCCACAGGGGGAGTGGTTTCCAGCACCACCCCCTGCGCCTGCCGGCTACCCACCCAGGCAGTTTGTTACAGGCTACCAGAGGAGTTTCTGCCCACGCAGCAGGGAGATGAAGGCAGGTGGGGTTTGGTGTTTGTTTGTTTGTTTGTTTGTAATTTAGGGCTGCCTTACATCACAGCACACAGCTGAACCTGACATGAGTGGCAGAGCTGATGCTCAGGGCTTGTTTTCCCCAGTGCCCCCTTCCCTGGCTCTCCAGGGACTTCTCACTGGGATCTGAGGGACAGCAATTTCATAGACTCCAGTACACAGGCTCCAGAGAAGCACTTCTCAGGAACCACCCAAGTGACAAATGGGAATGAAAATCACATTCCATGCTTATTTTGAGCTCTCAGGACCTTCCTACCTGGGGAGTTTACCTTGTTCTCTTCTCCAGAGGCAATGCTGGCCCCCACCCTAGAGGTAGCCCAAAGACAGAGACCACTCTGCTGCAGAGGGCTGCCAGCCCCTACATCTCCAGGCACACCCCCAGAAAAGAAAAGAAGAACCAATCCATCGGAGCTTCACAAGCCCTCCAGCAGCTGCTCTCTACCAAGAAGAAGAGGCAGAAGTCAACCACAGCCATGCAAGGAGCCTGGTGTGCACACCAGGAGCACCACAGGGCTGCAGCAACATCCTCCCCCACTAGCTAGATGTCCCTCTGCAGGGCTGCAGCTCTTCACTGCAGGGCTGCAGCTCTTCATTGCAGGGCTGCAGATGTTTTTTCTTTCCTTAAGCAGAAATTTTGCAAGACTTGATGATCTCTTTATGCCCTCAGCTGCTGCAGTCCAGTGAATTCAGCTGCCTTCTGCCTTCAGAAAACCAAAAGAAGTCCTCAATCCTCCTACTTGACAGGAAAAGACAATAGGCCATGGAGTCATGGAATTGTTTAGGTTGGAAAAGTCCAACCTTCAACCCAGCAGCACCACTAAGCCATGGCCTGAAGTGCTGTGTCCACCAAGATGATGATCGCTAAGGTCTGCTCTGCAGGCCAAAAGAGACCACAAGATATTTTTTTCAGCTTGCAGCATTTCATGAGCTCTTTCCTGAGTGTGAGTGCACTGAGCCCAACCCCTTAACTACTCTGCCCAGGACAGCCACTAGATGTTGCACCTCCAACCAGCCTGGGCCCCATGCCCAGAGCCACGCAGCAGGCTGCTGCCTTAACTGGGGCACCCAAGTTCATCTGCCTGGGTTTCACTGCAGGTTCCTAATCAAGGGCAATATTTCTAACCCTGGGTTTATTTCCGTGGTGTCCCCAAACACTTGAGCTAATAGAGATGAACCTTCTAGTACCAGTTTATCTTTTCTTTGTGCCACTATTTAATGCCTTCTTTCATCCCTTCAGTAATGAATCATCTGGGTTTGTGTGATTAGGGTTATGAACAGCTCAGTTCCTGTGCAGTGGAACATTAGGGCAGGAACAGAGATGCCCATAGGACAGAGATAAAGATTCAAGAAAGAGGAGGCTGGGCTGATTGGAGAGAAATGCATTTCACGATGCATTAGTGAGGAGCAGCAGGATGGAAATACTTGATGGACACTTTAGTGGCCATATGTTAGAAGTGTGTCTGTCTGCTCAGGGAATGAAAGGCACTGGCTTCAATGGCCAACCAATCTTCAGTTTGCATCACTGATGGGATTTATCTGCATTCGGAGCATGAGCCTGCAAGGTGCTCAGCCTGCTGGTCCTGGTCTAGACAAACTGGGGGCAGCAGAACTGGAGGCAGTGCTGCAGGTGTGGTCTTAGCAGAGCAGAGGGGCAGAATCCCCTCCCTGTGCTGCTGCTCTCCCTGCTTTGGATGCAGCTCAGCACACAGCTGCCTGCTGGGCTGCCAGCCACCATTTCTAGCTCCTGGGAGCTTCTTTCTCATCGACTGGCACCCCCAAGTCCTTCTCCTTGAGAATGCTCAGAAGAAATCTTGGAATCTAGGTTCCAGCCTCCTTAAATATCTGTTGCACTTAGTGAAAAGCCAAATCTTTCTTCCTTTGTTTATCACTTCTGAGCTCCAAGGAAAGGCTGGCCAGCAGGCTGTGAAATTATTGTTTGCTTCTCAATGTAGTTACCACAGCTGAGGACTTAATAGTGGGCTGGTGCCTGCCAGCCTTATTAACATCAATATTGTAGCAGTCGGGTGGGGTGGGAGTCATACAGCAGATAAGATCTTGTCTGTTTCTGCTGATATGATCTCAACACCAGTCAATTAAAACTGCTGGAGTATTTCCTACTCATTGCCATAGCAAATTACCACACTGCTGCATGTGCTAAGTGCGGAAAGTTGTTCCCTGACCACATGGGGACAAGGAAGGGCTGAAAGGATACTGGTAGCTTCTGGAGACATGCAAATCCCTGTGGCTGGTGTTGTAGCTGTCCTGAAGAGCACCACAACTGTGTAACAACTCTGTTTGCCCTTCTCCATCCTATTTTTTTCTTATGGGAAGTTATATATGAAATGCTGCCTGGCAGAAAAGGACCTGGAGGTGCTGGATGACAGCCATCTGAAGATGAGCCAGCAGTGTGCTCAGGTGGCCAAGAAGGCCAACAACATCCTGGCCTGGATCAGCAGCAGCATGGCCAGCAGGAGCTGGGCAGGGATTGTGCCCCTGTGCTGGGCACTGGTGAGGCTGCACCTGGAATCCTGGGTTCAGTTTTGGGCCCTTCACACCAAGAAAGACATCGAGGAGCTGGAGCAGGTCCAGAGAAAGGCAACCAAGCTGGGGAAGGGTCTGGAGAACAGGGCTGGTGAGGAGCAGCTGAGGGAGCTGGGGGTGTTCAGCCTGGAGAAGAGAAGGCTGAGGGAGACCTCATTGCTCTCTGCAGCTCCCTGAGAGGAGGTTGAAGCCAGGTGGGGGTTGGTCTCTTCTCTCTAGTCTCAGATGACAGAAGGAGAGAAAATGGCCTGAAATTGTGCCAGGGGAGGCTTAGGTTGGAGATTAGGAAGCATTACTTTGCTGCCAGAGTGGTCAGGGACTGGCACAGGCTGCCCAGGGAGGTGGTGGAATCCCCATCCCTGCAGGTGTTCCAGAAATGTGTGGCCATGGCACTTGGGGCCATGGTTTAGTGGTCATGGTGGTGTTGGCTTGCTGGTTGGACTGGATGATCTTAGAGGCCTTTTCTAAGCCAAACAATTCCATGATTCTATAGGACAGTTGAAGGGGTTCAGATGGACAGCCTGGGAGGTTGCTTTCCTTGCTCTTCCCAAGACACTTCATGCTGTTGTCTCCCTGGAAGAGGCTGACTTGGGGAGTCACTGTAACAGGTTTCTGCAAGACTGTCAGTAGGATTGGGAGGGTAATTTGCAGAGTTTTTGTGGCTCTGCAAATTGAGCCTCAGGCCTTGGAGGATTGAGGTTTCAAATTTAATTTTACGGTAATTGTAGGCATTCGGTTGAGAGCCTCCAAGCTGGGCTGTGCTGCCTCAGGCACCAGGTCAGGCACTGCTCCTGGGGCTCTTCTGTTGCTCTGGGGCCACCCCAGAGGACACTGCCCTCCCTGCTGCATGGAGCCAGGCCCTGTGCTTGCTGCCTGTCTGACAATCAGCAGTGGGACTGCAGAGTCCATCTGCAGGTCAGCCAGCTCTGGAGTGAGGACCACCAGGGCCTGATCCTGCTGCTCTCACTGGTGAATGCACACAGCCTGTGCCAAAGGTATGCTGGCCTCCCAGCAAATGGCCCCCTCCAAAAGGATTCCCCCTTCCTGTTGTCCTGCTTTTAGCTGGAACAGGACTCATTCTGCTCAGTGCTGTGACTTCTCAGCTCAGGCTCTGCTCAGTGCAAGCACTTTCTGCAGCTCAGGGCAGGCTTGCACAGCCAGGGGCTGCTTCTGGCAGGGACAGCATCGATGGTTAGTTACTGCTGAGGGCTGGAGTAAAGGCCCAGGGCACTGCCAAAACTTGTGTGCCATGTTGGGGTGCAGAGTAAAAATTCATACCTGAGGGGAGAAGCAGAGAGTCCAGGTGGCCCTGAGCTGACCAACAAGGATTGCATCCTGCAGATGTCATCTTCAGTACTGCTCAGCATTGAGTTCTTGCCCTTCAGATCTCCAGCCTGAGATCTCAAGTGTCAAGTGCCAAGACCATCCACAGCACACAGGAACTGAAATGAAATTGCAGATTCACAGGTTCAGAGATTTGCAGAATGGTTGGGTTGGAAGGGACCTTGGAGATCACCCAGCTCCAAGCCCCTGCCACGGGCAGGGACGCCTGCACCAGCCCAGGTTGCTCATGGCCTCATCCACCTCAAACACCTCCAGGGAGGAGGTATCCACAGTCTCCCTGGGCAGCCTGTTCCAGTGTCTCCCCACCCTCACTGGAAAGAATTTCTTCTTCTCCAGCCTCAATCTGCCCTCCTCAAGCTTCCATCCATGCAGCAGATTGTTGGGGTGTTGATTTTTCAAGAGGCAAAGAATCCTGGGGAGCAGTTGTCGAAATGAGTAAGGTTTCACCTCGTGACAAAGGTAGTTATGCTGCAGTAATGAGGAGAAAGGGAACTTGCTATCAAGAATTAATGAGATCACAAAGAACAGGCAGGGGAAGTGAACGTTTTTAAAATGTCCCTGCTGAACACCAGGAATAATAGAGTGAGAAAAAATGGAGTAGATCCCTGTGGTAAAAACTATTAGAGGCGGCGAATTATAAAACTATTAACCAGAATGTAACTCCCAATTAAAAGATGATTTAACACTGGAATCTGATGGATGAATTTTGATTAAATGGAGAACTATTAGGAGCCCTGGGAAATGGACTTCTCCTGCCAGTTCTAAAAGTTAAAAGGCAGTTTGATATAAAAATTTATAAATTAAGGTTAATTACTTTAAATAACATGGCTGGAAGCAATAAAAAGACATTTATAATATTCTCTGGAGTTTTAGGAAAATAATATAGATATCTGCACCTCTCAATGGCAAACCCAGTCAGCATCCCCAGGTTCGGGGTGACAAAGACAAGAGACAAAGGCAAAGCAAACCTCTGGCAAAGGGCTGCTGGGGAGCTGAGCGACTCTGTGCCGTGGATCTGCGGGAAGCTGCTTGCCTGGTGCCACGCTGGAGCTCTGCTCAGGGTTGCTGTGTGATGGAGCTGTGGCTGCTTCACTCCAGCCTTGGAACCCACCTTGAACATGCTGCCAACCAACGCTGCCTGCTGGGGATGTCCAGAGAGGCAGCCTGGTCCCGCTGCCCTTGAGGAAAGGTTTGGCTCTGCAAGCAGGTAGGCAAAAGCTGGTTGCAGGTGAGCTGTGATAGCAAGGGAAGGGGAGACAGGAGCCCAGAGCAGGGTCAGACAGTCCCCAGGGGCTCATCATTGCTGCTTCAAACCTTTGAATATTGTAAGAAACGATTCAGTGCATGTGAGGAACAGCTTGTCCAGAGAGGGGCTGTGGGGTCTTCAGCCATGGAGAGCGAGCAGTGCCCAGCTCCCCAAGCCCACGGGGCCCTGCTCCAGCCAGAGGCTCTGCAGCAGGGATGGGGAAGCTCAGCTGGAGGTGGGTTGTGCTCCATTGCTCTTCTTTTGGTGGAATAACGTGGAGAAAGAAGAGTGCCTGAGGGGAAAGGTCCTTAGTTCAGCCTCCTTTATGCTTTGCAGTGGATGCCATGCAGCAGGTGGGGACTGGGGAAGAAAAGCTTGTGCCTGTACCACTCCACGTGAACTGCCTGGACAGGATCATGCCCCAGGGACATACAGCAGAAGGCAGCAGAAGAGGAGAAGACTTCTCCTGTGACAGCCTCCTGCGGCCTTGACACAGCCTTTGCTGAAGAGGGTCACAGAGGAGACAGAAAGCCTGGAAGGTTTCCACAGATCCCAGAGGATTCCCAGGAAGCTGGAATCATTATGCAGAGACATTTTGCACTAATAGAAATGTCTCCTGGTGCCCCTGCTCTGCTCTGACCTAGCTGGCAAGGGATCTTCCTCTGAGCACTGCAACCAAGCAGCTACCACAGATCAGCTCACAGCTTCTCCAGCTCTGCAGTGCCGGGATGCTGAGGAAGGCTTCCCACTCCCCTCCCTTTGTTATGCACCCTAGGTCCACGAAGGCTCTCACAGCAAGCACAGACCCTCCTGCACAATGGCTTCAGCTCCTGCTTTACCTCTTACCAAACCCAGATGAAGGGACAGACCTCTGCAGGCTGACCCTGAAACTCTGAACTGGGTCCCAGATGTTTTCAGTCCCTTCCATAAACACCTGGCTCTAGGGAAGGCTGATGTGGAGGAAGCATCATGCATGCCAGGCTCTGCTGCTCTCCGACTGGATGTGTGTCCTTTGGGTCCTTCCCATGCCACCTGAACAGCTGTGTGGTTGTGTGTCTGCCAGATTCTCCCTTCCTCGCTTTCTGTTCCCTTGCCAGCATGCCCCTGCATGCCTCTGTTTGTCCCTTAACACCCACAGACACAGTTTCAGCTTCCTGCTGTCACCTTCCTCCCTCAGTGTCCCCCAGCCATGATTCTGTGCCCGCTGACTCGGATCTAAACCCAGGACACCTCCCCCCCCAGCACCCCCACACAAGGTAACCCATCCTGCTCTGGGTGCCACCACTGTTCCACACCATGATCAGAAAAGCTCTCCCATGAGTGAACAATTTTTTTTCTAGTTTTTGGTGCCTTTGAGCACTGACCCTTGAAATCTCCAAGCCCTCCCTCCCCTCTCCCCACCCCCACTGCTCCCATCACCCTGTGCCCCCCTGCTTTTTCTGCCAGGCATCCCTGCCCCAGCCAGGGCAGTAAGTGCGATGCTGCTCCTTTAAGGCTGGGTGCCTGGAAGTGATTACTCTTGGCTATCACTTTTTCTATATCAGACATGTCATGGTGAAGAATCTTCAACCTTGACTCTTACAGCTGCCCTAATTATAGGACATATTTTTGGTGCTGTGTCTTTATTCCTCCCCGTGCTGGCACTCTGACCCCGGCGCTTCCTCCCGCGCTGGTGTTAACAAGGTTGTCCATTCCACACTCTCCTTGCTCTGATTTGTAACTGGGAATTACCATATCTGGCTCTCACTCACTGACAACAGTCACTTTAAATAGGCCTTTTAAAGTTAATACCATGTCCATTCCAAAGTGCAGGATTACTTTTCAGTGATGTTAAATGAGCAATTGGAGGAGCTATAGGCTTTTCTTACAAGAAAAATTAAATTTTACCTGGCATTTAATTTATGAAGAGGGCTAACCCTAAACAAATCTGTCATAAGCTGCTGCCACCCCCAAAAAGATACAACCCCCCCCCCCCCCAAGAATAACTCCAGTTAATGGTGGCAAAATACAGGGGAAATACAGGAATGATTCATAGAAACATGTCCCACTCACAGTTTTTAGAGCCTCAGGTGCATGCTGTAGCAGGAATATGCTCCCATTTTAGGCTCAGCCAGGGCAGTGAATCCATGGCCAACAGGGACAACAGTAGAAAGAAATTCTTTGCAGTGAGGGTGGGGAGGCACTGGAACAGGTTACCCAGGGAGGCTGTGGCTGCCTCCTTCCTAGAGGTGTTCAAGGCCAGGCTGGATGAGGGCTTGAGCAACCTGGGCTGGAGGGAGGTGTCCCTGCCCATGGCGGGGGTTTGGAACTGGATGATCTTCCAAGCAAACCCTTCTGTGATTCTATGACTCTCACTGACCAGGAAACCTTCAGTCAGTGACAGCGACCTGTCAGTGGTGCCTCAGCAAGTGAAGCAGTTCTTCAGTTGCTAGCTCACACGGTCTCAGTGAAGGATATTTAGACCAACATCTGCTTTTTCTCAGATGGGTGGGATTCAGCTGCTGCTGGAAAGGGCTTTGGAAAGCCCCACAGATGATCAGTGAGTAGCCTGCCCTGTCCTCCACACAAAGCAAGGCTTCACAGCACACTGAAAAGGAAGGGGACAATGATCTCTGAAGAAATCAGGGGAGCAGAAACTGAGGGATCCAGCCTGTGTCTATGGTTTATCACTCACCCTGCAGTGCCATACTCTCTGACCAGGCTTTTTAGAGCAACCAATGCACAGCTGCTTGATCTCTTCTGAAGCCTTGGTTTCCATCCCTCCACCTTCCACCAGCACTGCAGTGGGGCCATAAATCTCCTCACTGCTCTCTGGGTTTTGAGACCACATCCTCTCCTGCTTGGCAAAGGATCTGAGAACAAACCTCCCTCCTTGCAGTAAAGTCCCTAGTTGCAGGCAGCTTGAGCAGCTCCACCTGCCTGAGATGTCAGTGTCCAGGTGGGATCAGCAGGCTGGGGCTGATGTTTTCCCCTGGCTTCTGAAAGGTCAGGACAGCAGTGTATTGAATCTCCAAACACACTGATCACACAGCTCTGCTAGCTCACTAGAATCCATTAATATCCAAGGTACTGGAAGGGAAAAGGAGTTGAAAAACCTTCCTCCATGAACTTAAATCAATTAGCTGGGGCTAAAAAATGTAGATTCTTGTGGAAGAATAAAAAATGGAAAACACCAGGCCTCATTATCCTGTCCCTGAAGTGCCAGAGGCTAAAATTATCTTTCATGATGATGTTCTGCATTGATTAGTCAAACATGCAGGAAATCATATTAAAGATTTGACACCTGATGTGGGATCAGAGGAGCTGTGTTCTACGACAGCACGTGCAAACGTTGTGGCAAAGCCATATGTGCTCTGGCCAAGGGAGAGGAGGACAAGAAAGGGTGCAATATGATGGGGAAAAGAAAACTTGGAAGGATCTTGTAGGCTTCAGTGCTGGGTTCAAGGAAAAATAGGATCTGTTTCCACAGAAGCTACTTCAAGAAGCTATATAATAACTTCCAGATACTTTCTTCTTTGGGTTTTTTGTTTGTTTGTTTGTTCTGTTGTTGCTTTTTGTTTGGGGTTTTTGTTGTTGTTGTTAATTATCCTGTAGCCCCCATACCCAGAAGCTGGTCTGATGCAGTCAGGCAGGGCAGATTCTAGACATGCACATGGAGAAGTCAAGCAGTTTCCAAGAGACAGGTTATTAAGGGTTACAGTCCTGTGGTGATCTCACCATACATTTGATTTTAAAAGTAGACAAAGATAGAATTAATGGAAAGAAAAAGCCCCTGACATGGGGGCTGAGATCCACAGGTGGACTGAACTGGCTCAGCTTCAGAGAAGCCAGAGTGGCTCACAGCATCTGAGACCAGGCTCTTGCAGGTGCCCTAAGAGCAGGGCAGTGAACGCTGATGGCTGAAATCTTGGCCTTGCTGGAACCCACAGAAGAATCTCCATCACCTCTGTCTCTCCAGACCCTCCTCACTAAGCATCTGCCACCTCCAGAGCTGCAAAAGGATCATAAATGATGCTGAGCACCTGCACTACCATGGGCCACACCATCTGTCCTGAAGCTGGGCACTTTCCTGCTCTGAAGAGGAAGAGAGGAAATGGTGCAGACCATTTATCCACCAGTGCCCAGAGAGATGGGAGATGTCCCATCCCAGGGACATTCCACATCAAATTGTTTGGGGCTCTGAGCAGCCTGCTCTAGCTGCAGATGTCCCTGCTGACTTCAGGGGGTTGGACAAGGTGGACCTTTGAGGGTCCTTCCAACTGGATGCATTCTGTGAAACTGCAAACCAAGCAGCCTGCAAGAGTGGCTTTGCTCATGGCTCTGTACTGCTGGTAAGGGTCAGAATGGGCACCTCTCCCATCAAACCCAGACGAGCTACTGGATCAAAACGTAGTAGAAAAGCACTAAAGGCCTACGCTTTTATCAGACAACCATAATCAGCAGCTCTGGGATCTTCCAGCACTTCAACGCTAATTTCTACACCAGTGCTCAGTAAATTCCATGGCATGGATAACCTAAATTATGTGGCAGATTAGGCTGCAGGAAGCACAGCAAACATTACTCAAAGCAGTTTTAAAATGGCTGTACAAAGTGCACCACAGTGATAAAATAGAGCAGTGCCTAATTAATATGCACCAAAAAGCCCTATAGTTAAGGGATTGTAACCCTTTCCCTGCCAGGGACTCCTATTCATGATGTGAACAGAACAGCTGCAGTGAGCTAAGGAGAAAAACATGTCAGTTGTTGAGGCTGCCAGGAGTGGAAGTTTCTAACAGATGAAACCCACCCATGAACAGAGAGATAGATGGAGGAAACCCCATGTTCTTCCTGTCGTGCACCCATGCATGTTCTTCCTCTCATTGATCCTGTGTTGGCATCACTCTACTGATTCATCCAGCTCTCAGCACTGAGCTCCTTACCCCAGAGGTCCTCTGGACCCAGATTATCTCTCCCCCTGTTTATTTCCACTGCCCTGTGGAAATGAACAAACATTTTTCTCCCTTCTGGACTGCAGGAGCCAAGAATTTTTAGTGTAGGCCATGACTCAACCTGATGTGACCTATTGCTTCATCTGACCCATTCTCCCTACTTCTTCCCACCACCCTGCCATATTCTGTCTCCACACTGCTGGTCCATGGCACAAAGGCACATGGTTGGTGTTTAGCCCAACCGCCCATCCCACTCCATGCTGCCTTCTCACTGGGGCACCTTCAGTTCTTTCTGTTATTCTCTCAGAAAGGACTCTCCCTTTCTTTTCTGGCTTTACTTCCATCTCATGCTTGGTATTTAGACCCAGCAATGACCATCAGAGTCCCTGGGTGGTTTCCTGTGCAGCTGTGGGGCAAGCAGCAGAGCAGGTTTCAAGATACTTTATGACCCCATGCAGCTATATTCCAACTGAAACATTTGAACTCCAAACAGAGCAAATGAACTCACATCAAAATTGCTGCTGACAGTGTAACTAAGTGAAAGACCTACTTTTCTAATCCCCCAGGCCAACACAAGAAACAGTGGTGAAGAAATGGATATTTTTCATCCACTTGGCTGCAGTGATCACCATCAAATCCAAAGATAAAGCTCAACAAACCCATGTAGTGTCACCCAAACTCCTGGAGAGGGCTGTTGGGTGGCAGTAAATCACTTGGAAATTACTTTATGGGTGGAATCATAAACTGACTTCGAAGCAAAATTTTTATGGCAAGCCACTAAGTTCTGGGGGTGGAAATAGAGTTTTGATTTCTCCCCTTCCTCTTTTGTACCCTCTCAGGCCAGGCCACCCCACTCCATCCCACCAAGTTACTCAGGTGTGAGTGCCCCATTTAATATTTCAGGGGTAACATCTGTCTGCTCTGTCTGCATCTGCAGATGGACAGCAGGTACTGCTGAAGGCCACAACCTCCTAATGATGCCTGTGTCACCCCAGAGCCAGGGGCGACCTCCCAGTGTGAGACAAGCAGGCTACATCTGCAGAAGATGGGTTTATGGCTGCAAGGTTAGAAAGAGCTGCTGACAAGAAGCCAATACAGCTGATGCACTTCCTGGGCTACTTAGACAAATGGGCCACACAATATAGTCCCAGCAGCAGCTCCGTGAGTAGTGGGGCAGCAGGAGGCAAGTACAGAATCCATATATTCACAGGTACCTCTAATACACACAAAAATACATAATAAGCACCAGCAGTCTTCATTAGAGTGCAACCAAGAATTATGGAGATCCTAACCTTGCAAGTGGGATAAATTATTGCCAGAGGACTATTATGTATTCTACCAACACCTAATGCAGCTCTTTGTCTCTCATAAATTACAGGGCATCCTCTGCCTCCTGGAATGCCCCCTGCCTCATGCTAAGCACCACACAGTCCTGTTTCCCCCTAAATGTACACCCTAGGAACTCCAATCTCTCTTGCACAGAGAACAAGGAACCTGTGGCCACAGGTTCAGTGGCCTGGTGGAACTGCTTCAGTTCCCAAAGCAAATGGCCAGGCTCTGAGCCTGCTGGTACAGAGGAAGCTTATTTGCAGCATGTAAGAGCAGCACTATGAGCTACACCCGCTCTGTCCTACAGAAGTTTAGCACTGTACAACATATCTCACAGAATGCCAGGCTGGAGGGGATGCCAAGGATGATCTCCTCCAGGTGATGGTGGGGTTGAAATGAGCTGGCCCCATCAAGCTGAGTCTTCAAACTGCCCAGTGTAGGCAAATGTGCTGCTGTCCTGGGGAGATGATTCCAGCCTCTGACTGTTCTCATGGGAAAATATTTCCTTCTGGAGCCTCCACCCAGCACAGGCAATAGTAGAGTCTCCATGATCATAGAATTGTTGTGGTTGGAAAAGCTCTCCTAAGATCACCAAGTTTTGCTTCTCTGCCTTTCAGCCAAAACGCTGCCAGTGACACCTGGTTCTGCATTGACCTGTCCAATGTGGACTGAATGATGACTCCCACCAGTGAGTCATCAAACCCAGTTCACTCCAGTAACCAAAAAAATCTCACATCCCTTCTGTTTAACACCTTCCACTCACAACCCACTCAAGCTCACACCAAGCAAATCTTAGGTCCTGTGTACATCAGCAGCACCTATGACAGTGGATTTAAAGCAATGAACAGCTGGCTGTGAGGTACTGAATCTTCCAGAACCTGGTGGATTTTCCCTGCTTTCCTGAGGGCTTTTGTCCACATCCAGGCAGCACTGGAACTGCCTGACTTGTTCCCCAGCAGATTTAGCCAGGCATTGGATACTACTTCAAGCTTCTTAAATGTCTGGATATACCAAAAAAGCATCAGAAAGACAGAACAAGAGGAAATGGCCTCACCTGGTGCCAGGATGAATATTAGAAAAATGTCTGTGCTGCAGGAGTGGTCAGGGATTGGCACAGGCTGCCCAGGAAGGTGGTGGAGTCCCTGTCCCTGGAGGGGTTCCAGAAATGCATGGCCATGGCCCTTGGGGACATGGTTTAGTGGTCATGGTGATGTTGGGTTGCTGGCTGGACTGGACGATCCCAGAGGACTTTTCCAACCCAAACAACTCTCTAATTCTAAAGGTCTGCACACCAGAACCAGCTCTTTCACTGTTCATTTCTGCTCCAAAAGATGTGAGAGGTGCACCTGCCTATGAAGTGAGGTAAAAGCACTTTTAAATGTCCCATGCCATTTAGAAGGCCACAAGGAGAACTGTCTTGCATTATTCTACCCAGATCTTCCTGTTCCAGGTTTCATTTTACCGCTTAGCCTGCCCCATACATACACAGGAACATCCTCCTCTAGTACCAAGAGTCCTAGAAGGGCATTGGGCATAAGCCTGTGTGGATTGTATTTTTAATATCTATTAACAAGATGATGGATACCCTGAGAGGGCTGGCCAGGGAAAGTACAGGAAGACAAGAAATATTCTCAGGGTGTTATCGATTAACTGCTTTTCAGAACAGAGGGAATAATTTTTAACTGGTTTAAGCTACGATGGACTCAAGTGGAAAATGCAAGCAGAGTTAGCATAGAGCATAATTGACTGGGCATGGAACTAAGTAACCTCTCAGCACGTGGGAAGTGGTGGAGCAAGGGGGGTTACAGCCAGGGCTGCTCTGGACCCAGAGCCCTTTCTTCCCAACGTGAACTCTGCCAGCAGCCACAGGCAACAACGGCGAGCAAAGGGAGAGGGAAAAAGGGGAAAGGAAAAAAAAAAGGTCCAGCCACTCAGTTACATGATCTAAATTCTAATCAAACATCATTTAAAGCATGTTTTATTTCAGCCTCTGGAGAGATAGTCCCTCCTGACTCCTCACCATGGCAACCAGTGTCTCATTTCAGAAGTGTCATGCCACATTATCATCTCGCCGGCTCACACACTCCTGCCTGACAAGTTCTCTCTGCCCCTGGTGACAACCGTTCCAGGCTTACGCTGTTTATTTTTGGTGTCAGGCTGGCCCTGGCAGATTGAAAGGCAACCTCAACCCCTTGAACAACAAGCACCACACCCCACTCGGTGATAAGAGATGATTTGAGAAGATATTTGCTTACATGTGTGTAAGCAATTTGCCGCAGGACGGAGCCCGGCGAGCCTGCGGACGCGGGCGGCTGCCGCTGTGTGCCGGGGGAGCGGCGCAGCGCTGCGCTTCCTGAGCCAGCAAACAATTTCTTCCACATCCCAGGCAGTGCATTTCTGCCAGCAGATCCTGCTATTCACACTGAAACAATGTGAGACACGGGAAGAGACCCTTTAACATGGGTTTGTAGTGATAGGATGAAAGGGAATGGATTGAAGCTTGAGGAGCGCAGTTGAGGCTGGAGATTAGGAGGAAATTCTTTGCAGTGAGGGTGGGGAGACTGAAACAGGCTGCACAGGGAGGCTGTGGCTGCCTCCTCCCTGGAGGTGTTCAAGGCCAGGTTGGATGAGGCTTTGAACAGCCTGGGCTGGTGGGAGGTGTCCTTGCCCAAGGCAGGGGAGTTGAAACTGAATGGTCCTCAAGGTCCCTTCCAACCCAACCCTTTCTGTGATTCTGTGACACTTTGGGCCAGATTCAGCTCTGATATTATGATGTCAATTCATCCCCAGGAGCGATCTTGCCCCAGATTACTTGGGATCCCTTGCAATGCAACCTGCAGGATCTCCACTCACATTCAGGCATCAGATTCTCTTCACTGAGGCCAACATTTCCTCTAAACTATTTGTTTTATGTGGCCTCTGCATAGGCAGGGCTGTCTGTAGCTGGGCTGCTTGGTGTAAGCTCAGTGATAAGTCTGATATTAACTACACAACCGTGTCTTCATTTACCTTCAGTGGCAAACTTCAGAAAATAGTCTTTGTGGCACCCAGCTGCAACAAAGCAGCTCTCCTTCCCCTTCCAGAGACCCAGAATTAGAAAGAGTTTCCTATCCTTCCCCTCCACACAGGTAGAGAATAAAGCATTCGCAGACTCCTGGTTCTGTTGGTAACGATTGTTAAGCCAGGGGAAGCCCCAGGGTGTCAGATAGGATGTCTTGGTAGCAACACCATGAAGAAGAAATTAAGAAATAGGTGCTGGCAGTGAAGACATCAGCAGAGATTTTGTATTTACTATCCTGGCCTATGAAGGAAGATATGCGAGGATGAGAGAACCATGGAACTGTTGGGGGTGGAAGAGCCCTTTGAGATCATCCAGTCCAACCACTCTCCTAGAGCTTGTGATTCCACACTGCTGCTGAGCCACTGCACCCCTCAGCACCACAGCCATGCAGCTTTTCAATACCCCCAGGGGTGGTGATTCCCCAGCCCTGTTCTCCAGACCCTTCCCCATCTTCATTGCCCTTCATGGGGCAGGATAAATTGAAAAAGGTGTTGAATGACTTCTGTTCAAGACAGACACCACATGGACACAAAATGACAGTCCCTAAGACACAGCAGCTGGACAATGACCCTGGTAAAAGTGGCCTCACCAGTGCCAAGTGGGAGCACACCCAGTGCCTTTGATCACAGGGTTTGTAACTACTTTTGGCAGTGGAGTTTTGGGCAAAGCTAGCATCAGTCATGTGTCACAAATTGTTCTCACCTTTTCAAAGCTGGGTGGTGAGAAAGGAGCTCATGATGGAAGAAATGAACACTGGAGAAGGCTGGAAGAGGAACAGCCTGAAATCTGGCACTTGAAAAAACAGAGAGATGCTGACATCAAATAACTGTAATGCTACAGTTGTACATTTAATTTAGTTCGGAGGCATCTCCCCACGCACTGCTCTGGCCCTGGGAAAGAGGAGTCAGTGTGGTTTACCATGGAATTTACGTGGGCTACAACATGAGCAGAAATGGTCTCAGTTATCTCAGAAAAGGAATCACAGACTGGGCAAAAACCACACCATTAACTCAGCTGCAATCTTTGATCAAATAAGAGGCTAACTGGAAACCACTTTCATTAAAAACAAACAAACAAAGCAATATGTTAATTTAATTTTTAATCCATTTTCTGGTAACTGCACCACAGACAGGCAGAGGCTTACAACAGCAAGGCATCTGCAAGCAAAGTGTGTTCATCCCAAGGAGCAGTAATGGCATTGTACAGAGTTTGTCAGAGCAGGGCAGGTACACTCGTTAAAGCTGTGAAATGAGGAGAATTAATGTGGATGATGGAGCAGGGATGGAAATCCAGAGCTGCAAGGCCCATAAAATGCTATAAACACAGCACGTGCTGCAGGAGGCATGCCCAGAGAAAAGGAAAACAAGCAGAATACTTTGCAATTCAGAAACAGGAGGGGAGGGACAAGGACAGCCCTATCACCTATTCATCAATTCACCTCTGCCCACAAGTCTTCCCAGTACCAGGGCCATGCTTTTTATGCTTTGCTAAAGCAAACCACTGGAGCTCTTCAGCAAACAAGTGCCTGAGGAAAGGACTCAAACACTGGCAGGAATTCAGCTTCAGCAAGCAAATCCCTTCTCTTTGTCTGACATTTGCTGCTGCTCAGGCATAGCTCTATGCATCCATCTGTACATCTACCCTTCCTACAACCCTAGCTGCAGCAAACCAGATAACAACTACTCTGCTGTTTCTCTGTTTCCAGCATTCTGCAGCAGAAAATGGGTAATAAAGCAGCAAGCCCTCTGCAGCAGACATTACCAGACCTGGCCATGCAAACAAACACTTCACCAGTTTATAATCTCACATGTTGAATGAACATCATCGTTCCCTTTGGTGCCTTAAAATGTCAGCTCCATAAAACCACAAAAAGGCAGAGCAGCAATGCTGCCTGATGCTAGGACCACCCGGAGCAGACACAAGAACCAACAGAGCTTCCCAGAAAATCCTCTTTCGTTCCAGAGTCCTAGGCAATGCTCCCCTTACAAGTTCCCTAACTGGACAGTGATGTTTGGATTTCTCATATTTGATTTGGCAGCTCTTACCCCTCCCCCCACAGTGGATCTGTGACTCCATTCCCCTCCGAGCTGCCCACAAAAACACAATCAGAACTACCTCTGAGAAATGATGGCAATTTGCAAGTAAAGCTGAAGCCTCCAAGCTACATCCCCACCACCTTCACTCGTTTGTGGCTTTGGATGTAGCCTACCTGGCCTTAGCAGGGCCTTTGACACCATCTCCCATGACACCCTAGTGAGTAAGCTCAGGAAGTGTGGGATGGAAGAGCAGACAGTGAGGTGGATTAGGAGTTGGTTACAAGATAGAGTTCGAAGAGTGACGATCAATAGTGCCAGGTCCAGCTAGAGAACTGTGACCACTGGAGTCCCCCAGGGATCAGTGCTAGGACCGGTGCTGTTCAACATCTTCATCCATCACACTGATGAGGGAACAGACAGAGTCTGCTCAGCAGGTTTGCTGATGACACCAAACTGGGAGGCTTGGCTGAGACACCTGAAGACTGTGAGGCCATCCAGTGAGACTTGGACAGACTGAGAGCGGGGCACAGAGGAACCAAATGAGGTTCAACAAGGATGAGTGCAGAGTCCTGCATCTGGGGAGGAAGAATAAACTGCATGTGGTGGAGTAGGAAGGTTCCCCCCACACACAAAAGAATTCCACAGCTAACTCAGCCGGAGAAGCAGATGAAAGCTGTATTTTACAAGCAGATATGGAATGCAATGAATATGTACAAAAATATACAATATTTACAATTTATACAGAAATATACAGCAATGTATGTAATACAGGAAAACCTTTCCCCAACCCCCTTGCGGCCGGGGGGTTCGGCCTTTTCCCCCCTTCTCCCTCCCTACCTCCCCTTTTTCCCAAAAGGGTTAGAGAGAGAGAAAAGGAAGGTAATTGAAAGGGGAAAACTTTGTTAAAGCTCAAAGCGAATGCAAAAAGTTAGTTTTCTTATCTGGTTAGAGAGGAATCGTAGAGAGAAACGAGCCAGCTCACAGCACAGGGGGAAGAAGAAGACGACTGCCTAACTGACTCCCCCGACTGAAAGACTAAACAAAAAAACTGCAACTGGGTCCCGCCAATGAAATTGAATTAGCATATCAATGTTTTCATTCTAATATCAAAATATTCGCCCAGAGTGTTCAGAAAGTGTCTCTTTCTTAAAGGCACAGCCTAAACCGGTCACACTGCATCAGTACAGGTTGAGAAGGGAACTGCTGGAGAGCAGCCCTTCGGAGAGGGACCTGGGAGTCCTGGTGGATAACAACTTATCCATGGGACAGCAATGTGCCCTGGTGGCCAAGAAGGCCAATGGGATCCTGGGGCATATTAGGGAGAGTGTGTCCAGCAGATCCAAGGAGGTTCTCCTCCCACTCTACTCTGCCCTGGTGAGACCTCATCTCGAGTACTGCATTCAGTTTTGGGCTCCCCAGTTCAAAAGGGACAGGGATCTGCTGGAGAGGGTCCAGTGGAAGGCTACAAGGATGGTTAGGGCACTGGAGACAGTACTGCCAGGTCGCCACTAAACCTTTGTCTCTCAGCACCACATCTCCAGGGCTTTTCAATCCCTTCAGGGAAGGGGGACTGCACCACTGCCGTGGTCTGCCCTATCCCAGGGTGCAGGGAAACAAGGAGGAGCAACAACAAAACCTGCTCCCCCCACCCCCACTTCATCTTCCCAAAGCAGCTCCTGCTCCATCTGCTCCATCCTCACCCCTGCCTAAACAGCTCCTGCTGCCCCACCACCATTCCTGCACCCAGCCCAGAGACAGGGGCAAGACCCTCACCAGCCAAAATACCACCCAGAGGAGCTCAGCCCCAGCCAGGAGCCCCAGCCAGCACCCGTGGATGGGACTGGAGGAATCATCAATCCTGGCCCTAACAACCGGGGGCCACTAGGCCCCCGGCCTTTGTAGTCACCACCACCAACACCCAGTGTGCACCATGAGCACTCACCAGGGGTGAGAGGAGGATCCTCAGCCCAGATGGGCTCAGCTTAGGGCTTCTGCCCTTCCTGGGAGGGATTAAATAAGGGAGTGGGTGGGGAGGGCCAAGTGGCCACACCTGGGGTGGGAGGAGACTCCAACAGAGCCCAGGTGCTCTGAGTTTGAGGGGAAAAGGGGGAAAATGGGGCAGTGGGGTGGAAAAGGGACAGATGGTGGGAAAGGAGAGGTGGTGGTGGAAGAAGGGGATTTTAAATAACTTTATTTTCCATAAGTCTTTCGTAATGCACAACTGCAGCTTATGGCTGGATTTGCCTCCATGCAAAAAGAACAAACCCACCGATGCTTCATAAAGTAAAGCACAGTGGTGGCTATTGCAATGAAACCTTTCCATCATTATCATTTTGCTTGGTGGGAAAATTTGTGCCTTTCCCATCAAGATAAAAAGTTTCAACAACAACAACAGAAGTTCTGTAAGAATGAATTTTCCCCTGGATACTAGCAGACAACACCAGGATGACTGAGGGGCTGGAGCACTGCCCTGTGAGGAGGGGCTGAGAGCCCAGGGGCTTTGTAATCTGGAGAGAAGACTGAGAGGGGATTCAATCAATGTTCATAAATATCTGAGGGCTGGGGCTCAAGAGGGAGGGGACAGGCTCTGCTCACTTGCACCCTGTGATAGGACAAGGGGCAATGGATATAAACTCCAGCACAGGAGGTTCCACCTCAATATGAGGAGGAACTTCACTGTGAGAGTCACAGAGCCCTGAAGTAGGCTGCCCAGAAAGGTCGTGGAGTCTCCTTCTCTGGAGCCTTTCCAGCCCTGTCTGGATGTGTTCTGTGCCACCTGTGCTGGACTCCATGGTCCTGCTCTGGCAGGGGGGTTGGACTCAATGATCTTTGAAGATCCCTTCCAACCCTAACATCCTATGATCCTATGATTTGCAGAGTAGTGTTTACTGTGTGAAGTGCTCCCAGAAGCAATGGGCAAGTGAGGCTCAACTAGTACCTGAACTTCCCCAGGAGAAAATCTGGCTGGAAATTGGAGGTAGCATCTCCTCACTGTGGAAGCAGCATGCTCAGGGCAGGCAGTGACAGCCAGATGCAACCTCAAGCCCTGAGCCACTCTGTGTGGATACAGTCATATAAGATCATAGAATCCTAGAATCATTTGGGCTGGAAGTGACCTTTTTAAGGATAGTCTGGTCCACCCCCTCTGCAGTCAGCAGGGACACCTGCAACTAGAACAGGTTGCTCAGAGCCCCAGAAAACCTGACCTGGAATGGTTCCAGGGACGGGCTACCTGACCTTTAAAGGTCCCTTCTAACCCAGTGCAGCTATGCCTCTGTGGAGCTCTCATGACCTCCCTGAGCAACCTGTTCCAGGGTCTCACCACCCTCACTGGAAAGAATTTCTTCCTAATCTCCAGTCTAAATCTGCCCACCTCAAGCTTCAGTCCATTCCCTCTCATCCTGTCACTACAAACCCTTGTTTGTAGTGTAGGTCCCTCCCCAGCTTTCTCAAGGGCCCCCTTCAGGTTCTAGCAGGCCTCTATACCTCTCCCTGGAGCCTTCTCTTCTCCAGGCTGAATACATATTCTGTATAAATAATTATATTTATATATAGCTGGGGTTCTGCCCCGGGATCTCAGCAATCCCTGGTGGCTTTGCCAGGCAGTCTTGCAGGAAACACATCTAAACAGCTGCCCCAAGCTTCCTTGCAAACCTCTCCTCTCAAGAGACAGATTTGCAAGAGCTTTTTATTTGCAAGTTGAATTCCTTTGTCTCAGAGGAACTGGCACATGTGGTGTTTGTTGATCACGCTGTACCCCAGAAAGTCACTCCCTTTTCACTTCGGTTTGAAGAAAACCCCGAAGAGCAAACAAAACCAAACCGCCAACAACAAGCCGAGCCCAAGATGCTGTTCATGCAAATCGCAGGCGGAGTGCTGCGGGGGCGGCTTTGCCAGGTTGAATGCTCGAAGCAGCAGTTGGTGTGCCGGTGTAACTCACACCCTGTAAGCTGGGCTTGTTATTAATCTCAGTTCTGCTGCGAGCTGCTGCCTGCACAAAACAATATACAACTTCATTCAAGCATGCGATCGTCGGCGTCTGCCTGGCACTTCAGGCTGCTGGGAGAGGGAAGGGTTTATAGGCTCAGCATTTACAGTAAGTAAATACCAGCATTTTCAGCAGCCTCCTTTCCTCCTCTCCCCAAACCTCAGACTTTATTTCGGCTCCCCTCTGCCTTCTTTCACCACCAACTTGATCTTATTAGTCTGCAAAATTTTAGCCTTGTCATCAGCCTGGTGTCCTGAGCTAGGCAGAGCCCCTGGCTGCAGCCAGCACTGCCATTGCCTCTCTGTACTCTTTGTCAGTGACACTGGACCAGGGTTTTTTGTTTTGCTTTGGTGCTTTATTATTATTATTATTATTATTATTATTATTATTATTATTATTATTATTATTATTTTACTCTCTTTTCTGAAAGGATGAAGCTGGAAAGCACTATGCCAGGTTGTGTCTGTCAGCATCTGCCATGCTGTGTACACTGTGATTTAAAGGCAGCTGCAGCAACGGCCAGAGCAGACCATGAACTAGATGACCTTTAAGCTCCCTTCCACCCCAGCCCATTCTATGGCTTATTGGAAGGAATTTCTCTAGTTTCCATACTCAGCAACCCACCGTATTTCCTGCTTAGCCTCCCTGTGCTGCTGAGAAGTGTGGAGGGAAGGCAAGGCAAGAAATAAACATTAAAGAATCATATAATTGCTTTGGTTAAAAAGCCCTCTGAAACCATCCAGTCCAACCATCAACCACGGCCACTAAATCTGTCCCCAGGTGCCAAGGCCACACCATTGTTGAACACCTCCAGGAATGGTGATTCCAGCACCTGGGCAGCCTGCCCTGGTGCCTGCTATTCTCTTTTGCAGGCGGAGAGCGAGCCAGGGCAGCAGCAGTGCCAAGCTTCAGCCCCACTGCCCTTCGTCCCGGGCCGCTGCCCGCTCCGAGCGCTGCCCGCGGGCGGGGGCCGAGAGTGGTGCGGGGTTCTCCCGTTAATTGCTACTCGCTCGTTTATTTAATGAGGTGTGGAGCAGCCTCTAGCGGCTGCGCGGCCACAAGCCGCCTGAAAACAGATCCACAGAATGCATCGGGCTGGAAGGGACCCTCAAAGCTCATCTTGTCCACCCCCCCTGCAGGGGACACCTCCAGCTAGAGCAGACTGCCCAGGGACACATCCATGTTGATCTTGCATGTCTGCAGGGATGGAGCCTCAATCACGTCCCTGTGCAGCCTCTTCAGTGTCTTATCACCCTCACTGTGCAGAACTTCCTCCTGATGTCCAAACCCTGCTCCAGATTCAAACCATTGCCCCTTGTCCCATCACCACAAGCCCTTCTAAACAACCCCTCTCAAGCCTTCCTGTAGCCCCCTTCAGATACTGAAATGCAGCTCTATGGTCTCCCTGGAGCCTTCTCTTCTCCATTCTGAACAGATCCAGTCCTTTCAGCCTGTCTTCACAGAAGAGGTGCTGCTATGAAGTTTCCCACCCAAGAGCTGCTTCCCCTACAGGAGGTGCCATGACAAGACAGTTCCACCCAGCCATCACCTTCACATGGCACCAATCCCACACCACCTCATGGGGCACATTTTGTACCCAGAGTGACAATTCCTCCCAAGATTCTTCCTCTGCCCAGAACTTTACCTGAGGTAGCTGCAGAGAGAAGCTGAGACAAGTGCAAGCCTCTCCCATTGATGGTCCCACCAGGAGCAGTCTGGCAGCCATCCCACAAACAGTAGAGCCTGTCCCAACCCTCAGCAGGGCACACACTGGCCTTCTGTTTCTTCCTTTCCTATTTTTCTTCTATCAGAGGCACAAATTATTCAGTCCTGGATAACTGGGGAGGTCTAACAGGCAGCTGCGTCCTCCCCAAACAAGGCTGTTTCAGGCACTTGGGGTGCACTGACTTGCAGGCAAGCAGAAGAATCATTAAGGTTGGAAAAGCCCTCTGAGAACACCCAGTCCAACCATCAATCCAACCCCACCATGGCCATCAAACCCTGTCCCTGAGTGCTGGCCACACCTTTCTTGAACACCTCCAGGGATGGGGACTCCACCACCTCCCTGGGCAGCCTGTGCCAATCCCTGACCACTCTACCAGCAAAGAAACTTTTCCTCATCTCCAAGCTAAGCCTCCCCTGGCACAATTTCAGGCCATTTCCTCTCCTTCTATCACCTGAGACTAGGGAGAAGAGATTAACCCCCACCTGGTTATCAGGGAGCTGTAGAGAGCAATGAGGTCCCCCCTCAGCCTCTTCTTCTCCAGGCTAAACACCCCCAGCTCCCTCAGTGCCTCATAAGACTTGTGCTCTAGACCCCTCACCAGTTTTGTTGTCCTTGCTGTGGAAAAAAAAAATCACTCCTTTGGTTCTCTTTCCCCTCAGCTCTGCCCAGAATCCTCTCGAGCTTGAAGGAAGACCCCAAATAGGCACAAATCCTCACTCCTCCACCCCTGCTTCTAGTCCCTGCTGCCTCTTGAGTAGCTTCTGGGACTTTTCAAGCGGGTTCATCCTCAAAAGCTCTTCTGGGCTGATAAGACAGAGGTAAGAAGGGGAAGGTTTGAGGCACAGTAGCAGGTTGGCACAGGTGAGCAGCAGGACGCACAGCTCCTCTTCAGGTTGGTTCCACATACGGTTCCAGGCTCCTGTTGTGTTCTTCTGCAGCAGAACAGGCAGCTTTCCTAGAGCCAGGACAGAAGATTCAGGAGTCAAAGTTCTTTCTGTATCCATGTCATCTGATTACTCTAGGCAAGATGATGATGAGAGCTTTAAAGCTCTTTGGAGGATACCAAATAAGTGGGCATCAGGCAGCTGGGGAGAAGCCAAGTGATGCTGTTTCCCCCAGACACTTAATCGAGTTTTTGAAGAGCAGTTTTCTCCTGGCTGTCCACTGGCAAGTCTGATGTGCCATGTTTGATGGTAGCTGTGCACTTACCTACTTCAGGGATGCTTGAAGGTTTAATTAATCAAGAGTGCGTGAATCAGAAATCCTTCATTGACACTCATTGCAGAAAATTGTCCAAGCAGTGTTTGGGTTGATCTTGTACTTGCTGGTTCCTCAGCCAGGCCAGGCTCCCTCAGGCTCATGTAGTGCTGGTTCCCTTCCTCTTGTCTCTGAACTGTGCTTCCTTCAGGTAAGTTCACCTCAGGAATCACTTTCTCTTGTTCCTTGAAGTTCCTTCAGCCCTTCTGCCAGCTCACAGCCAAGCAGTACAAGCCAAGGCATCCTCACAAGTAGCTTAGATACAAGGAGTCACCATCCCAGTGCTCCACCAGGCACGTGCATGCCCCACGCTCATCACTTTTACTCCAGATCAGGCTTCTCACCTATGTTATGTCCAACCTTTCCTGCCACTGCAGAAACTACTTCTCTTGGCTCTCCCTGGCCTCTGAGTTACAATAATTCCTCATAAAGCTGCTGTCAGTTTTCTTCCCCCTTTATTGGAACAGCTTCCAATGCTTTAATCCTTAAACTCCTTACTTCTCCTAACTATTTCTCTACTTCAGCTCCAGATCAAAATACACACTGGCCTCCTGGTGTCTTCCTCTGTACCACCAGCTTTCTTTTCTGGAGAGCTTCCTCCAGATGTGAGGCTGGCAGGAACCTCTCCATTATTGGCTTCCACAAGGTCCTCATTCACCTCAACAGATTTCCCCTGCTTTTTGCTGATTGGGCTCAAAATCCTGACCAGGGCTTTGGCATGGACCACATGCTTTCAGCATCTTTTAACACTCAATTTCTCCATCACCTCTGCTCAGTTTCCTTCAATATTTCTTCTTTATGCAAAAGGAGATTTATCTCTCATCCCAGCATCTGCTCTGCCGCCCACCTCTGCAAACACAAAGGCAACACTGTCAGGGATTTATTTTTTTACTTTTTTTTCTTACTCAATGTCTATCAATAACTCTCAGCAGCTTTTAGAGTCTTTCCATCGCTGATCTATTATTCCTTTGGCCCATGCAACATTTCATATTATTTATTACAACCATTTCACAGCCCTTCCTTCATTTCCCACCACGGCTCATCTTGTCACTTGCTCCTTGCTTCATTCTGAATTTGTGGTTTGGGGACCTAGTGTTGCCACATTCTTCTTTCTCCATGCAGGCAGAGCTGCAGGAGCTCCCAGGTAGGCAACCAACCATTTGATGTGGGAGAATTCAAAGGGTGGCAAAACTCAGATGACTTTGATTCCACAAGGATATGGCAGATGAGAGGGGAGGCAGCAACACCTGGTGCTGGCTTGTGAATGTCAGCAGCCATTCTGTATTACACTCACTGTCTTGCCCTTTGGATGCCTACCCTCGTGTGTTCTCCACTTCCTTCTGGTTTGTTCTGATTTTTAAACAATGTTTTTCTTGCTTTTCCCAAGAAAAATTCTCTATTCCCATTCCTAAATCTGTTTACTTTTTCATGACAACTGTCACAGATTGTGCTTGCTACCTCCAGCAAGCATAAAGTACCAACCAGCATGAAACCAGAACCATGAGTTTTAGTTTAGATACAAAGGACACTGAGGGGTCTAAAACTCTGTGAACCCTCCTAGCCAGCACTCTCATCCATCTCAGCAGAGATACATGAGGAGAAGGTTTAGCTCTGTGGAGTTCTGATGACATACCCAAATAATTACCTACCCAAAACATTTCATCCTGGAGAAGAGAAGGCTGCAGGGAGACTTTAGAGCAGTCTTCCAGTATTTGCAGGGGGCTACAGGAGGGCTGGAGAGGGGCTTTTTACAAAGGCACAGAGTGACAGCACAAAGGGTGATGGCTTCAAACTGGGAGAAGCTCCATTTGGGTTAGATGTTTAGGAGGAAATTCTTCCCCATGAGGGTGACAAGGCATTTGAACAGGTTGCTCAGAGAAGTGGAAGCTCCAACCATGGAAGTGTTCAAGGACAGGTTGGGATGGGGCCTTGAGCAACCTGGTCCAGTGGGAAGAGTTCATACAGGGGGTTGGAACTGGAAGATCTTTAAGGTCTTCCCTTCTGTGAGCTCATTCATTTTACCAGCAAATTGCCCTCATCTTAGGTAAAACCTCCCTCACTCAATAACTAATTTCAGTTATACTTTTGTAGCTGAAACTTTCTTATTGTGTCCTATCCCCACGTGAACTGCTTCACAGCTTATCTCTAGGTTTTAACAGCTGTCACCACCTGAACTCCTACAAAAGTCAGCTCTACAAAGTCACAGCCCTGAGGGTCAAAGCAGAACCCCTTCTTTATAGGGAGCACATTTAACTATCACCCAACTCCTGCCCATTTTGTGTGTCACCATTACTAACAGGTTTCTCCAGCCATCCCTGCTTCTGTGCACTCAGCTTTGGAGGGCGGGCAGCACCACCTTGGACACTTTGTGGGACAAGGGAACCAATAAAAAGACATTCATGAAAATGACCATTTCAAGGGAGATAAAATATCATTATGTGAAATGGATTTGCTGGCACTCCTCACCAAATTTAGCACCTATTAAATTATAGAAACCATTATTCCTCTTACACAGGAAAGTCTGAAACTTTCCCTCTAAGACAGATTTTATTGTATTAAGTAGGGACTTTAATTTTTTTTTTCCCTTGTGATAAATTTCCACAAATGAATGTTCTTGGAGATCATAGATCCATGGAATGGTTTGAGTTGGAATGGACCTTAAAGATCCAGTTTCAACTCTCTGTCATGGGCAGGAACACCTCCACTAGCCCAGGTTGCTCGAGGTTTCATCCAAGCTGGCCTTGAACAGCTCCAGGGAGGAGGCACCCACAGCCTCCCTGGGCAACCTATTCCAGTCTCTGCCCACCCTCACTGCAAAGAACTTCTTCCTCATCTCCAGTCTAAATCTCACCTCTTCCAGCTCAAATCCATTGTCACTCATCCTGTCACTGTAGCCCACTTCTGGTACTGGAAGGCTGCTCTAAGGTCTCCCTGGACCCTTTTCTCCAGGCTGAACAGCCCCAACAGCTTCTACTAATAATTCCATTGACCAAAGAGGACAATTCTTCCCTTTCCTCACAGCACAGGAACACTTCCCTCCCTGAGTGCTACGGCTTGATTTTACTAACAGGACAGACAACCTGATCTTAACCAAGTGTTTTTATGTGCAGAATTACTGCTACATTTCCCAAGACTGATCCATCTAAATCCTCTCCCCAAGCTTTCCTCCCACATCTTCTGAGCTCTGCCTTCTTACTGGCTTTGGCCAGTGTACCATTGAAGATGGTTAGCACAGCCTGGCCTGTTTGGAGCTGTAAGAACCATTGGAGGGTTTATTTCCTTTCACTGAGTGAGCACTCTGGGAAGACTGGAGGCTGCAGGAGCATTCAGCAAGTCTGTAATCAAATTTCCCATGTCTGGGTGGGCTGAGTGCAAGAGGCCAAACCAATTAAACAGAACATCAGCACACTAAGGGAGTCAAGTGTCTGAAGGAAGCTGCCTGGAGACAGAGGAATGGGTTGGAGAAATGCCTGGTGAAGGGAGGAGACCTGACCTTGCAGGAGGAAGCTGAAATGTGCTCCTAGGAATACTTTGTGCAGATGCCTGGAGGGACCCCAGGCTGCAGATTCCTAGTGGATGCTGCTAGACGTCCAGGAAGCAAACAGGGAAGAGAAACTCAGAAGTGCTGTTCCTGTTTGATCTCCCAGCATGGACAAAGAGTGAATGCACCTCTGCAAACAATTTTATTTTACTCTTCCTTTTTAACATTTCAAAACTTTGAAACACCTGCAGTGGGAAACAAAAGGTTAATTAAAAAGAGCCCCCAGTCTTTGCACTAAACTGATTGCTGGGACTCCTGCCAACCTGGGAAGGTTAAAGAGCTCAAGCGTGCGTGGGCTGCGGGGGGAATGGCTAAAATTTACAGCTGGCTCCCTGGAAAGTCACAGTTCAGCTGTTCTGCAGAGCAGGTGCTCATGGGAGCAGGCCTGTCCCTCTCAAAGCCTCAAGATTGATGAAGCCTTCGCTCGCACCAACTGTAAATATACAACCAGCCTTGTCAGGCCAGGTTTGTAACATCACTTGCTGACAGCAAGGATTTTTTTTAACCTCCTAAACACACACACACCTACCCCACACAGCCTCTCACACAGCAGCACCACCAAAACACAAAGCTTGTGCAGGAAACACAGAAAAGCCAATAAATAAAGCGTGGGAGAGGCATTTATGTTTTTCCCTGCCCAGAGAGGCAGTAGATAGAGGACATGCACAGGCGATTTCATCTTGTCCTTCAGGAAACAAGCAACATCTTCCTTGGGCTGCACACTTTATGGCCAAGTCCTGTGAGGCAGCTCAGGCACTTCAGCAGCAGAGCCAGCACGGGAGCCTGGCCAACTGAAATCAGCAGAGCTGTGTGCTGCCAGCCACCCCTCCATGGAGATGGAGAACAAGAGATCAGAAGAGACGATACAGCTAAAACAATCATCTCACCCTGCCCTGGTGCCTGCTAGCTGAAGACTTCATGTGCTACAGGGAGGAATTACTTACCCCTTGCAGCCACCCTTCAAGAAGTTTGACATGCCTGTGTTTAGATCAGGATTTTCAGAGAAGGCTTTGGAGAATCCCTCCCTGGGGGAAGCCTGTGGGGTGAGCAGGTCTCCCTGGGGAACCAGAGAGCAGCACAGCAAACCAATGGAATGAGTACCTGGGCCCCCATCATCTCCCTTTCTGCTTTTACCAACAGGTATGATACAAAACCAAGAAGTCCTCTCCCACAGTTGATGGGTCAGTGTCCTGAAGGCACCATGCTGGAGGGGAGTCCTCAGAGTGTGTTCTCACCAGGAGAAAACTGTCCATCAGGATTAGCTTAGGGTGGATGTTTTGCACCTGGGTAATTGGCAAAAGCCTGGAAAACACCCTGCAGGCACAGCCCTTGGAGCTGCCTGCAGGGTTTGAGGGCAGGCATGAAGTATGCTGGAGCAATGCACAGCAGAGACAGCAGCAGGGAAGAGGTGGCTGCTGCTCCTCAGAGGAAATTCTTTCCACTAATAGCATTGAAGAGTCACAGGCAAATCTAACAGGAAAGAATAGCGTTGGCAGGGCCTCCCCAAGGCCCATGGAAGCCAGACAGACTGAATTCAGTCCTGACTCCAGTGACTGAACTCCTTGGATGATTGGAAGCAGAATTAATATTCTTGCTCGAGTTTATTGTCCTGCCCCAGAATTCATTTTTAGCGTCGCAGTCAGTTTAAGTAAAATAATTCTGCAGCATCCTTATCCCATTTCTTTCCCATGGAAACTCCTTCTGTGTTGTCTATTCTCCAAGGCAGAGCTTCAGGCTAATAGAAAATGTTTAGCCTAATTTTCTGAAGTTTGATGTCCCCCTTGCAGTGTGGGGGCACTAAAACCCCTCAAACCCTTAGCTTGGAACACAACCAGGCTTTCGGGGGGGGGGGGGGCGGCGGGTGTGGTTTGCTTTTGGGTTTTGCTCCACTGCTTTTATTTTACTACTTTCTTCTGCTTATTATTAATAGATTAGCACAAGAGTGCTGTTCCCCAGGGCTCAGTGATATATCCCCTGTGCTCTTACACACACACAAAAGAACCCCAGGCCTCAGTTAATTTCCTGAAATGTTCTAGCAGCCCTTTGGTTCTCTCTTCCCACAAGAGCTTTCTGCTGTCTGCCATGCAGCACCAGCAGACCCAGCCTCTCTGAGATAAAACTCATCTGCATTTTCTGCCAGATATTAAAGACCACTCCTATGAAAAAAATCATGCAACCCAGAGCCTACAAACTGCCAGCTGCTTCCTTTTGCTCTGCAGGTCCTGGACTGACCTGGCTGTTTGCCTTGCCAGCACTCAGGGCTGGACACTGGCACTGTCCTTGCTGCTGTGCTTACCCAGGGCTGCTCACAGCAGGACTCCCTCCCTGGTCCCTCACACCATGGCTCACAAACTGTAAGAGGCACAGGCCCATCCCTTCTTGTTTCAGCAGCAGACATGGAGCAGCCCTGATGAACAGTCCAGGGACTGGGAACATTTCCAGAAGCTGTAAGGGGAAAAAGAGGAGTAATTTATTGCAGGTGCTAAAAATACATCATATACCTGTGAGTACAGGTGACCATCGCCTGCTCAAACATCTGCTGCTGTCCTTGGAGGGAAAAAGACCACGAAGGTCTCTTTCTAGTGTAGTGAACAGCAAAGTCCTCCCCGAGTTTGGGAGGGGCAGACATTGATGTGTGCCTATAATTTACTTCACAGCAGAGCTGGATTGAAACACAATTAAATTTGCTCAGTGAAATTACATTCAGGTCTTCCATCAGATCCAAAATGGTTAAAGCAGTTTCTTTCTACCAGCTTCATTATTACCCTTCAAACAGCATTATCCCTCTCTTCCACTTTTATTTTGCTTATCCTTTCATTAAACTTCACCTGCTGAGGTTTCAAATCCACAGCTATTTGCCTGTTCCTGCCTCGTCTCTGCTCCCCCAATCTCCTTGGCTCCCCTTGCCACTGCAGCCAGGAGAGGCTGGGAGTCTGCCTCTGGAGAATCACATACAGGTGGGGTTTGGGGGGGACCTCTGGAGATCATTGAGTTCAGCCCCACCCTGCCCAAGAAGGGTCACCTAAAGAAGCTCACACAGGAACATGTTCAGGCAGGCTTTGAATGTCTCCAGGGATGGAGACAACCTGCCACAGGGCTCCAGCATTCTTACATTAAAGAACTTCCTCCTCATGTTTAGGTGGAACCTCTTCTGTTCCAATCTGTGCCTGTTACCCCTTGTCCTGGCACTGGCACCACTGAACAAAGCCTGGTGCCATCCTCCTGACATCCACCCTTTGAGTATCGATCAGTATTAATCAGATCCTCCTCTGCTCTTCTCCAGACTAAACAGCCCCAATTCTCTCAGCCCTTCCTCACCACAGAGCTGTTCCAGTCCCCTCAGCATCTGTGTAGCTTTTTGCTGCACCCATTTCAGCAAAAATGCCCTTCCTGAACTGGGGAGCCCAGAACTGGACGCAGTACTCCAGATGTGGCCTCACCAGGGCAGGGTAGAGGGGGAGGAGGACAGTCAGAGGTTTGTATAAAATGCTCAATAGTATCAGGACTGCCCCAGAAGGATCCTGCTCTTCGTGTTGCTCTGGGGTGGAGCTGTCGTTACTTGCTCCAGGTTGAACACAGTGTCACAGCTCCTCCAAGTTTCTAGGAGGTTTTCAACCAGCCACATCCCCAGCTACCTTCTCAGGAGCCTAAATTAATCAAGCTTTTAAAAAGCCCTATTAAGGGCTGCTCCAGTTTTGATCTGTGGAGGATCAGACCAAACAGGTTGCTTTCTCTTACTCATTATGTGGCCAAGATGTTACAAGGAGGTTAACAAAAGCATCATCTCCTAAGCCCTCTCTCACCTAACTCTGTCTTCAGAGACTGAAGCTCTGCTCGGCCCCTGTCACCCCAGCCCAGCCCAATGCAGCACCTGACAAACTTCTGCAGCTGAGAGCATCTGATTATTTTTATGGAAATTTGCTCCAAGTTCAGAAGTGGATCAATGGCAATTTCTTGAGCTGGCTCCATTTTGAGAACCAAAATTGACTTTCTGGAGAAGCCGCTTGATTTCCATCTATCCCCCACCAGAACAGAGATTATTGCGTAGGGCAGGGTGATACAATTCAGTTCCAAATAGCTTCTGAGCCTATTAGACCCCAGTATAAAACTCCCCCGGGCTCCAAGGAGAACAGAAAAGCTCCCTACTACTCTCTGCCTTCTCACCCCTTACACCAGAGGGAGAAGGGAGGTGTGGATTTACACTGCTAATACTGCACGCACTACACAGGTATAAATGGCAGCTCAGGACAGAAGGCAGCAGAGGCTTATTTTGAGCAATTTCCTTCAGCTGTTCCTCTCCTGAGCTCCCCAGTTTGCCCAATTTCCATTACCCAGCCCTGCCACTTCTTTGCTTTCTATGTTGTCTTGCTGCCTGCCCACCTCTCTCCTCATTTTCTTTTTTTCTTACAATTGAAAGCACTTTTACTCTACTTCAAAAGCCCTATACGCGTGTTCTGTTTCCCTCTCCCCCATCACCTGCTAGACCTCTGCATCTAGCTGGGACCACACAAGCAGCACCCACCCAGGGCTCCCTCCTCTATGGAGGAGCTCTCAGCTCCTTTCTGCCAGAGCAGCCCAGCCTGGTACACTTACATTTCATGGCATTCCTGCAGCACAGCAAGGGACCCCAGATGCCTTCTTGGCTGCCTGGTGTCCCTGAGGGCAGAGCATAGTGGCAGATGCAGGCAGTGCAAGGTTATCCTGCTCCACAGCAAGGCTGCCCATGCCTGTCCTGTGCTCTGGGAAAAGGAGGGCAACCTTTTCCATTTGCCTTTGATGGAGAAATTCAGACTTTGTCTTCTTCAGCTGGGCCTTTCTTTGGAGCAGGATGTGCCTACAGAAGCTGTGCTGCAGGAGAACTTTGGGAATGTTTGCTAGAGTCCAGCAGAGAGTCTGGAAAACAGGGCTGGGGAAGAGCAGCTGAGGGAGCTGGGGGTGTTCAGCCTGGAGAAGAGGAGGCTGAGGGAGACCTCATTGGTCTCTACAGCTCCCTGAGAGGAGGCTGCAGTGAGCTGGGGTTGGTCTCTTCTCCCTAGTCTCAGATGATACGAGAGGAAATGGACTGCAATTGTGCCAGGGGAGGCTTAGGTTGGAGAGGAGGGAAAATTTCTTTGCTGCAAGAGTGGTCAGGGATTGCCACAGGCTGCCCAGGCAGGTGGTGGAGTTCCCAGCCCTGGAGGTGTTCAAGAAACTTGTGGCCATGGCACCTGAGGACAGGGTTTAGTGGCCATGGTGTTGTTGAGTTGAAGGTTGGACTGGATGACCTTAGAGGCCTTTTCCAAACCAAACCATTCTGGGATTCAGCAAACACTTACCTGGATTACAACTTTTCCATACTCAATCCTATAACTCAGTCCCTCTTAGTAGTGCCCAGTGGCTGTAATGGGCACAACCCCTGTAGGCTTTCACTTATCTGTTAAAATCATCTTGGGGGCACCAAGGGTAACAAAGATTTAGAAAATCAATGCAAATTCCTGGCTTCGGGTTAGCACAGAGCAGAGCCTTCTGTGAGGCCTCCATAAAGAGTCTTTAATTTAGCTCTAATAGGGAGGTTATTGTATATTAAATAAATACTAATTGATTATTTAATATATATGCATTGAGGGTTAACTGCTATGTAATGAGCTCCTCTCCATTAGTGGAGAGCTGCTGAAGATCAATTAATATGGGGGTTACAATCAATGGGTTCTTAACATGCCCTAACTTCCCTGGTCAGACTGGAGGGGTCAGCACTCCTGGAGTGGCCAAGGCCAACAGGTTCTTTCAAAACTGGGAAAAAAATATTTGGTGCAAGATTTACAACAGGCCAGAAAGTTGTGAAGCTATTAAAAGCTCAGCAAGACAGCTGCACAGGACCGGGCTCTGCAGGGTCTGTCATAGAATCATAGAATCATAGAATCAGTCAGGGTTGGAAGGGACCACAAGGATCATCTAGTTCCAACCCCCCTGCCATGGGCAGGGACGATGCCAAGAGTTGCAGGTACTACAGGCCTCTGGAAACAGAATCACAGAATGGGTTGGGTTGGAAATGACCTTCAAGATCATCCAGTTCCAGCCCCCTGCCATGGGCAGGGACACCCCCACCAGCCCAGGTTGCTCAAGGTCACATCTAACCAGACCTTGAACACCTCCAGAGAGGGGACATCCCCAGCCTCCCTGGGCATCCTGACCCAGTGTCTCACACCCTCACTGTCAGGAGTGTTGATTCTAATACCCAGCTGGAATGGGGGAGAGGAGCCATGTTCCCTTCACTTCTGTGGGACTTGGGATTTTTTCCTAGAGTTTCCCAGAAAATGCTCTGCAACCTCTCAGAGCTTTGTGATGTGTCCTCCTTACTCAGAACATTAAGCAGTCTATGGCACAGAGCTGGACTTGGCCCCTCTGTGATCCTGGTTTGCCTGTCCAGTTGCACTTAGATACACACCAGAAATGGGATGTGCAGTGCCCCATTTGGAAATAACCACAAGATAAAAGATGAGGGATAAGGTTTTCAAGGATGACCAGAGGATTTAGACACACACCTTCCATTTGTTTTAATAAGCAACATGTCTCTAAGTCTCCCAACTGCCTTTTAAAGTATCTAACAGCTATGACTTTATTCCCTTTGCCTCCCCTCCCCAAACACACACAAATAAATCATGTGAAAGCTGTTTGTGGTGTACACCAGGGAGAAAACAAGGAAGTTTCTAATGAAAGGAGTGATCATAACACACTTACAACCATTATCTAGCACTATTTCTTCTCTGATTTCATTACTGGCAGCTTTCAGCCAGTTGCCACGATGTGGCAGAGCTTAGCCAAAAATTCAGGCTGGCAGACAAGGTACATGTGAGCATGGGACCTTTCCCTACCTGAGTGTCTTTTAAAGGTCTGCCCTCTCTTGAGCCTTCTCTGGACCTCTGCACAGCAGCAGGTCACTCCAGAAGGTAAATGCTCCCTGGCAGTATTGCAATATTTCTAATCAGCAGGGCTGGGTGCAGGATGATGGATTCCCATTGCAGTGGTCTTACTGCAGTGTGCAACAGGACTCATTAAAGGCAGCTCCATCACTTTGCCGTTTTGGAGAGCAGCTCATCTTACCCACACAGAAACACCAATGGGCTAAGCAACACCAACATCACAGCCTACAGCCTCCTCTGGGCAAGGTCCTCATCTTCCACACCTGCTTAGTAGAGAACAAGTCTTATGAGGAGCATCTGAGGGAACTGGGGTTGTTGAGCCTGGAGAAGGCTGAGGGGAGACTCTCATTGCTCTCTCAGCTCCCTGAAAGGAGGCTGGAGCCAAGTGGGGGTTGGGCTCTTCTCCCTGGTGACAGAAGAAGTGGAATCAGCCTGAAATTGTGCCAGGGGAGGGTTAGGTCGGAGATGAAGGAAAATTTCTTTGCTGCCAGTGGTCAGGGATTGGAACAGGCTGCCCAGGGAGGTAGTGGAGTCCCCATCCCTGGAGATGTTCCAGAAACCTGTGGCCAGGGCACTTTTGGACGTGGTTTGATGGCCATGGTGGTGTTGGGTCAATGGTTGGAGTGGATGCTCTTAGAGAGCTTTTCCAACTCAAACAATTCTCTGATTAGTAGGCTTTGTGAAACCTGTCATATTTGAAGCAACAAAAGACTCTCTGCAGAGCAGAGGAAAGCTTGGAAATGCCTCCTCTGATTGCATTTGTGCAGCACAAAGACAATGGAGCTTAAAGCATCATTGCAGCTCTCAGGGAGTGTTAAGCTGCAGATAATAAAGATGAAAAAAGAACAAAGAGGAGTATGTGGCCAGATCATGGTTTGAAGTCTACAGTCTGATTTATGTCATCTGAGGATCTGGCCCAGCTAGATCTAATTTTAATACCCTTGACAAATTCCCTTTAACAGCAAACTGTCAAAAGGGAATCTTTTCTCCGCCCCTCATCCTTCCATCTCCGTGAGTTGCTCCCTGTGACAACACACTTCTCCAGCAGTAATTGGCAGTATCATTCTATTATCACTTATTTTTAAGGCCTGAGGATTTCATTCCATGCAATTTTCCTGTTGTACAAATTCCCGTCTATTAGTTTAACACGGTGCATGTGCACGCATCCGTGCCGGTGTGTCCGGGGAGGCAGCCAGCGCTGCAGGCTGGAAAGGGCATTGTCTTACAAAAACATCGTCTTAAGGAAGCAAAAGAGCTAATTGCTGGCGCCGTGTAGTTGTGACTTGCAGTAGGAGGTGCCTCTGGCTTCCCCAGCAAACAGGCTCAATTCCCCACATAAGCATTTGAAACGGATGATGATCCTAATGAACTTCACAGCATCACTACCCAAGGACGGCAGAGATTCGGCGCCGTCCTGCTTTCCGCAGCAGCAGCTCCTCAGGAAGCAGCCTGGTCCTGCTTTGAGCAGTAATGGTTTTTAAAAGTGTCTTAGCACACAAAGGCAGAATCTTTCTTGAAACAGGGTGGAATTGGTTGGTGATTATCACTGAAAAGCTGGCAGCCACCAGCTAACCTTCTAACAATGAAATATGGGAATTTACCTTCATGCTTCAATGCTTGCTATTCAGCTGTCTACCAGGGTCTAAATCAATGATTCTACACCCTCCACTCAAGGTTTCTCTTTCAAATGCTGCAGATATGACCTTAAGTTCATCATCTAAACAATGCAGTTCATGTTTATTTTCATTAATCTAAGATCTTCCATAAAATTGCAATATGGCACCATACCTTTCAAGTACCTTCATTAAAATCCATGTTATTTCTAAATCCTGTGCATATCTATGAGGTCATACAGTGGTTTATTAAAATGGATTTTTGATAGGCTCAGCTTTTCTGTCACCAAATTTCATAAGGTGGTTTACAGTAAAAAATAAAACAAGAAGCCCTCTCCTTCAGGGATGAGCACCAGTTCTGCACCTTACCTCTTCCCTAATTTTTAGCCTTCTTCCAGGGATTTTACATTTAAATGGGGGAGGGAAAAATTATCAGGCCCCTGTTTAATAATTATTAACCTCCTTGTTTCTGTATTTTCTGCCGTTGGCTGTGCCTGATGCACCCTTGCCAGATGGCTCAAGCCATTCACATCCAGGGGACACAATTCCCAAGGTTTGCCTGCACAGGCACCGTGGTCTCAAACTGGGATGGTTTTCTCTCTTCTTCGAAAAATAAACTCGCAAAAGCTGATTTTTCTACTGCAACCCTTGCCTTATCTCTTGCTTATGTCACACATTTCTTGGTGTAACACTTTGGAAGGTCAGCTAGAAGCAGGGACCTCATGATAGCAGATACTGAGAGGACAAAAGACAGATCCTGACTCCCCGCCTCGCCCAGCACTTCCCACCCATTTAGACTAAATATATTCAAGGGAGAGAAATTCCCTCTTTATTTTGTGCTCACAGCAAGCAAACACGATCTGCAGCAAAGTTCTTACATAATTCAGGCTTATGTGCATGATAATAATAACGGCAGGAATGCAAAATAAACAGATTAATCATCTTCCTAATAGGAGACTGCCTCCAGTGCCCTCATCCTGCAAAGCCCTCGTGTGCCGCTGCCTTCCCGTACCCCAGACACCTTCAGAATCCAGACCTTCCTCCAGGCCATTGGTGCTGAGAGGATTATTCCCAGGCTCAGGGAATAGATTCATCCTGCTGATCCCTGAGCTTACCTGAGCCGTGCTTGACTCTGGGCGTTCGCAGAGCCCCCAGCACTGCTTAAATAAACAGCATCACAGCAGGGAAGGAGGGAGGGAGGGAGGTCTGGGCTCCCTTAGGAAGCATCTCGGAGGTGGGGCAGATTCCCTCAGCCTTGCAGGGTTGTTATGGATTCTGCCTCTTTATTAGCATTGCTTTGTTCCCTCTCTGTAACACAAGCAAAACAAAGCGCTGTGCTCCGCCGTTTATCGCAGAGCCACCAAAATCCACTCCCATAAGCGATCAAAGCAACAACAAGTTCCTTAAGACTGGGATGGTCGATGTGTCTCCCTGCGAACCAGGGAGCAAAAAAAACAGAAAAGAGCGGGAGTAAAAGCCCTGTGGAGCATGGCAGAGCCTGGGGAATACCTGCCCTGGTTGAGAACGACAGAAGTACACCAGCAGGCAGCCTGGCTGGGTGCGGAACTGCCCAAGATGGTGCTTTGAAACACTGAGTAACTCAAACTTTACCTTTGGTCCCTACCCACACCTGGAGGTGAACCAGCAGAGTGGTTCCTGCCTTCCCACTCCCAGCAGTACCAGACTGCACCAGACTCAGTGGGACACCTTGGGAACGTGGGTGACAATCCCAGCCTCCCACCTTCACAGTATCGCAGTATCGCTAAGGTTGGAAGAGACCTCGAAGATCATCGAGTCCAACCTGTCACCACAGACCCCACGACTAGACCATGGCACCAAGTGCCACGTCCAGTCCCCCCTTGAACACCTCCGGGGATGGCGACTCCACCACCTCCCCGGGCAGCCCACTCCAATGACGAATCACTCTCTCGGTGAAGAACTGTCTCCTCACCTCGAGGCTAAACCTCCCCCTGGCGCAGCTTGAGACTGTGTCCCCTCATTCTGGTGCTGGTTGCTAGGGAGAAGAGGCCAACCCCTTCCTGGCTACAACCACCTTTCAGGTCGTTGTAGAGAGCAATGAGGTCGCCCCTGAGCCTCCTCTTCTCCAGGCTAAATAACCCCAGCTCCCTCAGCCTCTCCTCATAGGGCTTGTGCTCAAGGCCTCTCACCAGCCTTGTTGCCCTTGTCCCCAGGCTGGTTTCCATCAGTGAAGTCTGTGAGTTTGGAGCCTGCTGAAGCCACCAGAAGCTTTTTATGTGTGCATGGGCTAAGCTTTGACCTCATACAATGCAGCAAGTGAGGCTGCATTGGAACAACCACTGCTCCCTCCTTAATTAAACTTGCCACTGAGCCCCAAGTTCAGCACCTGCTCTATCGGTCTCTTCTGGAAGAAAACTCGCCCCTTATGCCAGTGCTAAAGAAAAACAGATCCTGGCAAAATCTAAGGTAAACATTCCAGTCTTTAGATGTTAAAGCTAAAGGGGACACTGGTGTCCCCAGTGTAAGAAGGATAAGGAACTGCTGGAGCAAGTCCAGAGCAGGCTACGAGGATGACCAGAGGCTGGACCACCTCCCCAGTGGGGACAGGCTGGGAGAGTTGGGGCTGTTCAGCCTGCAGAAGAGAAGGCTTCAGGGAGATCTTAGAGCAGCCTTCCAGTACCTGAAGGGGCTCCAGGAGAGCTAAGAAGGGACTTCTGACAAGGGCTGGGAGTGACAGGACAAGGGACAATGGCTTTGAGCTGGGAGAAGGGAGTTGGAGACTGGAGATGAGGAAGAAATTCATGAGAGTGAGGGTGGCAAGACACTGGAACAAGTTGGCAGGGAGGCTGTGGATGTCCCCTCCCTGAAGGTGTTCAAGGCCAGGTGGGATGAGGCCTTGAGCAACCTGGGCTGGTGGGAGGTGTCCCTGCCCATGGCAGGGGGTTGGAGCTGGGTGATCTGGAAGGTCCCTTCCAACCCAACCCATTCTATGCATCTATGAAAGAAAAATAGCATCCCACAATGCTTCTTTCTTGTAAGCAAAATACTCAGCAGCCTGAAGCTGTGCCATGCTCCTGCCCTCATCCCCTGCACTGTTTTACTGAGGCTCCATCAGAAGACACTGAGATGCTGCTATTGATATGTTGGTTGTGACAAACCTTCCACAGTTAATATCGGTTGATGACTTCAACCTAGCCTTCCTTCATCCTTCCATAAAAGCCTGCCCTGGCTGCAGCGCTGCTGCTGGCACAGCATTGCTCTGAGGAAGCAATTACAGCAAGCAGGGGGAGCTACAGACAGGACACACAAATGGAGGGGAAGGGGCACGAGGAAACAAGAAATGTCTTCATCACTTTGCAAGCTTCAAATTGGAAAAACAGGGATCAATACAGCAGAACTTCATTTAATGGTGTGAAAAACAATCCACCCTGAGACAGGCAGGAATCACTTATGGCAAAACAAACAGAACCAATTAGTGCCGGGCAGGGAGCCACGGGGAGTGGCTCCCAGAGCCATTCCCCCAGCAGCACACCCCAGATGTGGCAGCGAGGGCTGAAGCCACCAAGGGATGTTTGACAGGCTGAGAGAGGTGAGGTTGTTCAGACTGGAGAAGAGAAAACTCCAGGGAGACCTTAGAGGTGCATTTCAGTATCTGAAGGGGGCCACAGGAAGGCTGGAGAGGGACAGTTTCCAAGGGTGAGTACCAACAGGAGAAGAGGCAGTGGTTTGAAACTAGAGCAGGGCAGATTTAGATTGGACACTAGGAGGAAGCTTTTTAACATGAGGTTGGTGGAACACTGGAAAAAGTTTCCCAGGTTTATGGTAAAGGTTCCATCCCTAGAGACAACCAAGGTCAGGCTTGGTGGGGCTCTGATCAACCTAATCATGTTGGGCATGTCCCTGCTTACTACAGGGGTTTTGGAGCAGATGACCTTTAGGTTGTCCCTTCCAGCCAGAGAATTCTATGATCCTCTTTTCTGGAGGTGTTCAAGCACTGTGTGGACATGGCACTATGGGGCAGGGTGTAGTGGCTGTGGTGGTCTTAGCATGATGGTTGGACTCAATCTAGAGGGCTCTTCCAACCAAACCAGTTCTGCGATTTCATGACTTGTAAGGCAGTAAATGAGTGTTTCCTCCTCCCTTTCTCCTCCCCTTGTCAGTCACAGCCACTTCTTGTGCTACCAAGTCACAGGGCTGCTGGTTTCAAAAGTGCCTCAAGATGCCAAGTGGACATCAGACCTAAAGTTCAAATCTAACTGTGAACTTATATTTATCTTTAGAGAAAAGAAAAGAATCCACCTCAAAACATGTGGCCAGAGTCCCTGGATGCACCTACAGAAAACTGCCAGGAATGGCAATTTTTATCTTCCTTCCCTCTGCCCCCTTCTACTGAAACATTGGTTGTATTTCCTCCCTTTATTTATTGGAGTGCTAAATGGATTATTTCAGTGATAAATTGGGGCCTTTCATTACATTTTTTAAGGTGTTGTCACTGTTATGAAGTACAGTGTGCCATCAAAATTAAGCTCAGATTGCATTTCCACCTCTTTTATAGATAGAGAATTACTTGATGGATTTATTATTTTTTTTCCAGCAGTCTAAGCACTTTGTGTCTTTCCTTCAAAGAACAACTGGCTCCCCAGGTTCACTGCAATTTTCCTCTGCAAGTGATGGAATTTTCCCACAGGTGACCTCCTAAATATCTCTGTTTTCAAACAGAGGGATGAGATTTCTTTTAGCCCAGCTACTCATGTAAATGTGAGGACTTGCAAATGGGTGCTGGCAGTACCAGAGAAGAATTACCTGGAGTGTCTGGCTCTTCACTTCTGGAGGTATAAATCAGGAGTCATTCCACCAAAGTCAGCACAGTTAGTTCACAGCACACAAACATTGCCTCCATGGCACCCAAGTGAGGCAGCCCTTTGGTTTTCAAGGAGATGCTGATTTCCAGGGTAATTTCTAGTTGACTTCATCTGAGCAAGAGTCCATTTTCCATATCCACTTTGCCCTGGGTGAGCATATGGAGCCCGTTTCTTTCTCCCTCCATTTCGTGGCCTCGCTGCAAAAAGAAAAGGCTCTAGAGAGACCTTACAGCAGCCCTCCAGGAAGGAAACTGGGGAGAGATTTTTCACAAGGGTTTGTAGTGATAGGACAAGGGCAATGGATTGAAGCTTGAGGAAGGGAGATTGAGACTGAAGATTAGGAAGAAATTCTTTACAGTGAGAGTGGTGAGATACTGGCACAGGTTGCCCAGGGAGGCTGTGGCTGCCTCCTCCCTGGAGGTGTTCAAGGCCAGGCTGGATGAGGCCTTGAGCAATTTGGGCTGGTGGGAGATGTCCCTGCCTGTGGCAGGAGGTTGCAATTGGATGATCTTTAAGGTCACTTTCAACCCAAACCTTTCTGTGATTCCAATTTTCAGTCACGCAAGTTACATTCAGACCCCTGAGCTGTGGTCTCCTTCCCCACTCTGCTGCCCTGCAGCTGGTTTCAGCAAGAGGTAGCACTTCAGGAAAGAGATTTTTCTACATTTTCAAAGCAGGGAGGTATTCAGAGTTCCACCTCGGTGCCTTTCCTTCAAACTGACAATAAGGTTTTTGCCAGAATTTTTAGAACCCAGAATGTGCCAGAAGAAATGAATAGAAAATGTCTCACCTGAAAATCTATAGACCCCCCCACCTGCGCTGTGCCTGCTCCTTCTTCCCACCCCCAACAAACTCGGAGCAATCCAAAGAAATTAGTGACATTACCCTCCAGCAGCCTGCTGCCGCTTCTGCTCCAATCTTTGGGAAAGTGGCTCCAAATCTGTGTCTGTGCCTGCCTCGTGCTGCAGAAGTCATTTGAGCAAAGTAGCTGCAGCACATTATAGGCAATGCTTTGAGAGCTGAGCGTGTCAGCGACCTGCTGCTGCATCCCCCGGCAGAGCTTCAGAGCATTTCATTTGTCTTCCCTCTCTGGCCACAGCACAGGCACGATGAGAGCCTGAATCTTATGTATTTTTTACACCTTCCCTATTTTTCTCCACAGCAGTTCCAATTGTCCAGTTTGGAACTGGACACACTGGACACAGTTTGGAACACAGCCCCAGGAAGATGGGACCCAGAGAAAAGGGCTACAGAAAGGCTGCAGCAAAAGGCTGCAAAGATGCTGAGGGGACAGGAACAGCTCTGTGATGAAGAAGGGCTGAGAGAATTTGGGCTGTTTAGTCTGGAGAAGAGCAGCCTGAGGGGATCTGATCAATGATGATCAATAATTCAAGGGTGGGTGTCAGGATGATGGCACCAGGCTTTGTTCAGTGGTGCCCACTGCCAGGACAAGGGGCAGTGGGCACAAACTGGAACATCAGAAGTTCATCTGAACATGAGGAGGAACTTCTTTAATGTGAGGGTGCTGGAGCCCTGGAGCAGGCTGCCCAGAGAGGTGGTGGAGTCAAAGCCTGCCTGAACATGTTCCTGTGTGACCTTCTCTAGATGACTCTGTCTGGGCAGGGGGCTGGACTGGATGATCTCCAGAGGTCCCTCCCAACCCCTGCTGTTCTGTGATTCCTTGCTTCTGTAATGAGCTGTGTCTCTGCAGTCCCAGCACCACAGCATCTGAAGATCCTGATCTAGAACCTGGCCACTGACCAACTCCAAGCCAGGCTTTGCTCTGTCGCTTTTCAGGCTGCAGAGCAGGAACAGAACTTTGCAGCTTGCAGGGAAAAGCAAGAATTTGCCTTTAGTGCTCCAGGCTGACTCTCCCCAGATGCTGAGAGGGTGAGGTGTGCTTGGTGTTCGCTGCGGAAGGACCACATGCCCTGTGCTGCTGGCCACAAGAGTGCAACTCCTGAAAGCTCCAAAGTTTTCTCCTTCATTAAAGGCATAGCAGAGGACCAAGCTGCTCAAGGAGTTAAATGTATTAAGCAATTTACAATTAATATAGAACCCATTCCAGAGATATCTACTAGAGAGTACAACAGGGCAATTAACCCACTAATACACTAGGCTATTACATCGCTATGTCTCTTATTTTAGCCTGAGGTGATTTGAAACGCATTGGATTAAAGGATATTACAGGAGATAGCATGAAAAATAGCTTAATGTAATGAGCCATCCCGTGATGTCTGCTATTAAAGATGATTTGCAGTTGAAAACTACAACATGCAGTAGTTCAGCCATTTAGAAACGTGAGGATGTTTAACCCCTTTATAGCCCACGTCCCTTGGATGAATCGGTGCAAGAGTTCCTCCCTCTCCTCCTCTCCCCATCCCCACCCTCCACACCTTTATCTGAGGATTATCAAATGCACCTTATTAAAGCACGATGGTATCTTTGGGAGACTGGTGCCTGAGGTTGATAGAAAGGCAGTAATCTGCTAATAACTTTTAAAAATAGATCCCTGAGTAAACAGGCTGAGGCTGGGGAGAGGCTGCTTGAGTGGTGACACCCTGGTGAAATGGGAACTTGTAACAAATGTCTGTACTAGCCCAAGGCCTGCCAGAGCAGCTCAGGCAGTAACTCAGAATTGGGAAACAAAAACACCTTATCTGCAAATCTAGAACTGCACAGCTTAGCATAGGAATAGCAGTGCCCAGGGAGAGGAGGCCTCAGCAGCTGGAAAAGTTCCTACCTCTGAAGCAGCCTTGCCATGGAGACCTCTTTGATAGCTCAGGCACGTTCACTGCTGGGGCTGGACTGTGGGCAGCCACAGGTCATCAGCTCCTCTTCTCTAGTTGAGTCTGGCTGTAGTCAAGAAACCAGCACCAAGAAGTCTGGGTATTGAATAAAGGCATCCAGAAGCCATCTTGGCTCAGAAGAGAAAAACTGACCTGAGCATGGACAAAGCCTACAGCTGAGTACTTGCTCAGGTGGGTTTTTCTTTTCAGGAACAAGATGCTTCCAGGGATGGGGACTCCTGGCCAGCCTGTTCCAATGCCTGACCACTCTCGCAGAAGGAATTTTTCCTAATATCCAATCTAAACCTCCCCTGGAGCAACTTTGGGCAATTTCCTGCCTCTGGTTACTTGGGAGAAGAGACCAACCCCCACCTGGCTCCAATCTCCTTCCAGGGAGCTGTAGAGAGCAATGAGGTCTCCCCTGTCATGGTTCTAGAAATGCAGGATTGGAGGATAGGAAAAACTTCTTTGCTGCAAGAGTGGTCAGGGATTGGCACAGGCTGCCCAGGGAGGTGGTGGAGTCCCCATGCCTGGAGGTGCTCAAGAAATGTGTGGCCATGGTAGTCTTGGGGTGATGGTTAGACTCGATGGTCTTAGAGGCTTCTTTCAACCTTAGTGATTCTATGATCCTTACTAGCAAGGGAAGGGTTGTACTGGTGACATGAGGCAGACAGCAACACTGTGGAGGTGCTGGGTGGCAGACCCTGCCCACACTGGTGAGGCTGGCTGCACAAGAGCCCAAAATCTGCACTGCAGACAAGGTGGCTTCCCACAAGTGGCTTTAGCAATGCTCTCTGCCAAATTATGCAGCTCTAGATCACCTTCTAAACCCTGATCTCCTCCATGGACAGGTTAGGGAGTAGCAGATAAGAAAAGTAAGGAAAATCGTTGCTGTTTTCCTGCACAAAGTCACTGACCTCAAAGGCGATTTGGCTGCTCAAGGTCTTCTTCAGATGAATTTTAAAACTCTCCAGAGATGGAGATTCCACTCACACCTTTGGGCATCTCTTCCAGTGCCTGGTCACCATCATTAAAAAGGGTTTGTCCCAGATCCATTGTAAATTGTATTTGCTGTTGTCTCTTCTTTCATTCCATTTAAGACCAGGCAGAAACACCTACAGAAGACCCCTCCAGCTGCTGCATCTACTGAGCTTGGAAGAAAGAGGAGAAATCAAGTACTCAGCAGGAGCAAATGAACTCAAAGCAGAGCCATCCCATGGCCTCTCTCAGAGCCTGGCATCTCCTCTGCAAACCCACTCCAGCCAGCAGCCAGCAGCCTGTGCCTGTCTGTGCTGAGCTATGGAATCAAACCCCAAACCTGCCCGGGCTCAGGTACCGCACCAAGGAGCTCCGGACAGCACTGCTGAGGAGAGGGAGCCTGTCCCTCGCTTTGCTGCTGCTAACATTCTGTGCTGTGCTTCTAACACAGCTTTTACCACTTCTGTCTGTGGGGATTGGAGCCCAGCTTGCTGCCTGTCAGCTGAGGTCCTTCCAGCCCAGATGTCTGCTGATTTCAGTTCTCAGGAAAAATCACAGTGCTGGGAAAGCACTTCCCACCTGGCCAGCATGCATTTCCTCCTCCTGGTTCTGCACTTTCCTCTGGCTCAGACTGCAGGAAAGCCGTTGAATTCGTGCTGCCTTTCATGATGGCTTTTTGTCTGTGAGACAAAACCTCTGTGAGGTAAGATCCTGCATGCCCCAGGCACAGTCTCTCTTCTGAACAACCTCATTTACACAGAAGCAGAGATCAACACAACTGACACTCATTTTCCCACCAGAAAAAGAGTAGGATTTCCCCCCGTGTTTCCTGTGGAAAAGTTTCTTTCCTCAGCAAACAGAAAGCAACATTTTAGTCCTGTGCAGCCCACCAGAGACATCCCAGGAGGACCTGGGGAGGAGTCAGACATGAAAATACAATCAGAAGATGATGATTTTCTGGGCAGCTTTGCATTACAGAGCTGGGATGTCTCACCCATGTCAACAGAGAACAACACAGCCACTTCTCAACTTCCCTACCTGTTGTCATCTTCCCCATCCTGGTTTGCTATGAAGTTCTGCAGGTCTGTGGCAAATGATGGGTCTCAATTCTTCAATTTCAGGTGGCCTTTCCCTGGCTGCAGTTCTCTGAATTCATGCTCTGTTCTCAAACAAACAACAGCTTGGTGTGGGCTGGCTGACTTCAGAGGAGAGCCAACAGGAAGAACTGACCAGGATGGTTTGCTGGCAGGGGGACAAAAACGCTGCCTCAACCCACACCTCCCAAACGTCCTCTGCTGTGGGTGCAGCCACTTGTTTCCCAGGAGTTTCCATCACCTGCACCAGCACTGCTCCTGCACAACCTTCTCAGAATATGTGCAGACAGCATGAACAATTATCCAACAATTACAGCAGACCAGTGACACAAGCACCACCATAACTAACTCTTCACCTAAGAGAATATAACCTGGCAGCAGCCAGCACCTTCCTCATGTTACTCCCAGCCCAGCCCCAGCCACCTGGGCAGCAGATGTTGCCCAAAGTAGGGTCAATAGCTACTCAGAGGTACTGCCACTGGTTGTTTGCTTGATTGTTACCCCACACCCTGGGATTAAAAAAGTTATTTGTTGGTCTGCACTGCAGTTATGAGGACGGTTGGTAGCACTACAGCTCTTCCTTTGAAAAATTCGTGAAGCATGACAGAATTGTTTGGGTTGGCAAAGGCCTCCAAGATCATCCAGTCCAACCCTCAACTCAACACCACCATGGCCACTAAACACTGTCCCCAAGGGCCATGGCCACAGATCTCTTGAACACCTACAGGGATGGGGACTCTACCACCTCCCTGGGCAACTTGTTCCAGTCCCTGACCACTCTTACAGCAAAGAAATTTTTCCTCCTCTCCAACCTAAGCCTCCCCTGGCACAATTTCAGGCCACTTCCTCTCCTTCTATCACCTGAGACTAGGGAAAAGAGACCAACACCCACCTGGCTCCAACCTCTTTTCAGGGAGCTGTAGAGAACAATGAGGTCTCCTCTCAGCCTCCTCCAGACACACAACCCCAGCTCCCTCAGCTGCTCCTCATGAATGAAGAAAGGAAAGAAGAAACAAGAAATATTAGGAAAAGGTGAGATTCTCCTAGGTCTGAGCTGAGACATTTCTGTACCCAAGTGGAAAGAGGAAATTAATCCCATCCATTTCCCCAGCTGGCTCCCCCGGCAGCACTCAGAGAGGGTTTTAGGCAGGAGTGGTTCTTTCCACAAACCCTTCCACGCAGGTGGGCAGGAGTGGTGGGCAGAGCTTCTGTCTAATCAAAGAACTTGTCACTGTCACTTTGGTGCTAGCAGATGCCATGAAAAATAAGCAGGACCCCGTGCCTCCAGATGCATTATGAACAGGCTGCACTCACTGCTCTCCACCCTGCTCCAACCAGCTCTCCTTTTCACTGCTCTCCGCGCTGCCTGACTCCCAAGTGGCACAGGCACCTGTCATCTCTTGTTTCCATCCTGAGGAACAAGTGATTTGGGAGAAAGGGAGAGGATGACCAGGGCTTTCTGACCTTTTCTCCTTCAATTTCATTCCTCTCCTCTGTGAGGAGAAAATGGCAATCAGGCTAGGTGGAACCGACAAACTCATCTGGGTGCCGCTGCCTTACGCAGACCGTCGCTGAGTGACTTGGCATCAGGGACGAGCGGCAGGCCAGGGCATTACAGACCCACGATGGTCCTAATGTGTGAACAGATTCAAACCTTCCTGCTGTGCCCGCCTGGTGCTGGCTGGGGTGGGGTTATGTAATTGTGAGCACCAAAAATCTACATGTTCAGTGCTTTCCTCTGCTCCAGGTGGGATTGGGGCCACCTCCTCCTGCAGGACTCCTCCTCAGCAGGTAAGACCTTGTGGCTCACAGGCTCACCAAGCTCTTCACAGCATTTCATAAACTAAATTGAAGTTATCTCAGTTATTTCATCACCATCTCACTATAGTGGTGGGGAAACTGAGGTATGGGCTGTCCCAAAGCCATAACACAGCTGCAAGTATATCAAGCACCCAGGTTCTTGCCCTCTTGCCTCCATGTGCCAAGCAGAGATGGGCATCCAGGGCCAGCCTCTGTCCACCCTGTGCCACCTCCAAAACTGCTCTGCCTGCATCAGCAATGAAGACAAGAGACCAGTGAGGGGAACATCAGCAGCAGTTGACTGTAACTAGTCCTAGATGAGAGATGGACTAGATACTCCTGGTCAGCATGATGCAAACTGGCTGATTACTCCCCACACTTGGATGGAAAAGTGCAGGAAGGCAAAGAGAGGAGTGGAGAGAAGCAGGGGAAACTCCCTTTTGGGGGGTAGGAGAGATATTGGTTCGTAGCAGCAGGAGCACTCCCATAAATCATTATTACTGGAGTGTCCCTGAGGGGAGGAGGAGAATGAATCAGTTACACAGAGACAAACTTTTAGATGGAGAAAGGGAAAAAGGGGGAGAATGAACAGGGGGGAAAGGGGGAGCAGGAAGAAGTGGGGGAAAGGGGGAGCAGGAAGAAGGGGGGAAAGGGGGTGCAGGAAGAGGAGGGAAAAGGGGAGGAGGAAGGGGGGAAAGGGGAGGAGGAAGGGGAGGAAAGGGGAGGAGGAAGGGGGGAAAGGGGAGGAGGAAGGGGGAAGAGGGGAGGAGGAAGGGGGGAAAAGGGGAGGAGCAAGGGGGGAAAGGGGAGGAGGAAGGGGGAAGAGAGGAGGAGGAGGGGGGGGAAGGGAGGAGGAAGGGGGGGAAAGGGGGAGAAGGAAGAGGGGAGGAAAAGGGGGAGAAGGAAGAGGGGAGGAAAAGGGGGAGAAGGAAGAGGGGAGGAAAAGGGGGAGAAGGAAGAGGGGAGGAAAGGGGGAGAAGGAAGAGGGGAGGAAAAGGGGGACAAGGAAGAGGGGAGGAAAAGGGGGAGAAGGAAATAAAAAATCACTTTTAAAAGGAGAAGTAAAAAGCAAGGGAGAGGAAAATAGGCAAAAAGTAGAGAAAAGAAAGAAGATTAAAAAGAGAAAAAAGTGACAGAGAAGAAGGAAAAAATATATTCAAAAATCAGAATAGAAGGAGACAAAGGCAGGAGAAAGGAAAGAAGAGAGAGGGGGAGCGAGAACAAAAACAAAAGGAGGAGGAGGAGGAAAGGAAAGCAAAAGATGGGAAAAAGAGAATGAATGAACTTTGGAAGCAATTTATTATTCCTTTCACCTGGATCATGAATTGAACATGCAAAAAAAAAAAAAAAAAAAAAAAAGAGCCAAGGCAGGGAGGGAGAATATCCTGCCTGGCATGCAGATTATCATTTGAAAAGATTCTGTTGCTATGTTTTTGTCCCTGGGTGATGAAAATGAAATTGTCTGATGTGTGCGCCGTGTTAGATTTACCTTTGCAGGGTTCACCCACAATCAGCAGAGAGGGGTCACGCCACAATATGTCATCTCACAGCTCCATCACACCAACTCCAATTTAGAGGAGGAGGTATTATGCATTTCAAAGGAACCCCCTGCGCGTGGCTCTTGTTACTGATCTATATCACAGCTCAGCTGAGGGAAGATTAGTTCTGCTGCAAGGGCAACCAGACTTATTTGTTTATGATTATATCCCCCTTAAAGAAGCACCAGTCCTTTTTTTTTTTTTTATGTCTAATGTAAAGTGTGCATTAAAAGGGCTGTGGAGGGGGTGGGATAAAAAAGGTGAGAGAATTCCACACTCTCCCACAAGGAAACCTAATAGTCTTAGTCTCCCAAGCATCCTGCTCATTAAAAAAAAAAAATCTCCATTTAAATGCAAATGTGAGTTTTAGCTGGGGGACTCCCCCAAAAGCTTCTCTTGGAAGCACCAGGGAAATAGGATTCAGAAAACATAAAATGGCTGACAGCAGCCGAACGCCGGCAGGAAGAAAACACTTCCCCATCTGAGCACCCCCAGCCTTCCCCCTCCCCAGCCCCATGCCCCCGGCTCCCCGCGCCGCGTTCCGGCAAAGCATCGCTCTTCAGCGCTCGCTGCCGCACGATTGTTTTACCCTGGGCAAACCCCACCCCGGCGAGCTAAGCCAAACAGCCTTCGACTCCTGCACGCTCTGCCTGTCAGCAACGTTTCCCCGGCGAGCCGACGGCTTCGGCCCTCATAAAGCTGGGAAGGATTGATTGAGGCTGCCCCATGCCACCCAGCACAGCTCCCTCCATGCTCCTTGAGTGCAGCTTTCGTTTGGGGGCTCCAGGTGACGGTGGTACTTGGGGGTATAGCTTCATGGTGGCCTCGATAGAGAGTAGGGTTGATGGTTGGACTCAAAGACCTTTGAAGGTCTTTTCCAACCTAAATGATTTCATGATTTTATGTTCAAAGCTGCCAAGAAAATCCCACAGCTCCTGCCCAGCCAGCCTACCACAGAGCACCTGGGGATTCCCCTTGCTGAGAACGGCCCCCTGCTGCCAGGCACCTCCCAAGAGATACCAAACCAAAAAAGCAAAGGGTGAGCCATGGCATGAGGCAGATGAGGACACCTGTGACCACACTCACAGTGGAAGGACATATGCAGGATTTGTGTTGAGCTCCCACAGGGAATCGCTTATCACCTCCAGGCTGGTTTCCAACCCCTCTACCCGAGATTAAGGTATCACTGCTTACAATAAATAGGCCAATTCCCATCTAGGAGATAAATAGGTCCAAGGAGGACCACAAAGATGCTGCTCTCTGGCCCCATCTCTTGGCATCTCCCAGTCCCTCCACTGACGAAAACCAGCATCACTGGTGGGATTCACCAGGAGCTGGGCAGCAAAGGCTGGCCAAACACCTCAAGCTTTTCTCACTGTTTTGTTCAAGCATTTTGCCAAAGTGTGCCAAATCTACACAAAATTTGAGGCACAGAATCATGGAATTCCTTTGGTTGGAAAAGCTCCCTAAGATTAAGTCCAGCTTTCACCAAACCCCACCCTGGCCTTTAAACTATGTCCAGAACCATGTCTTAGGTTCATAGCTGGACTCAAAGATCTTAGCTGCCTTGCCTTCAAATTATTATTTTCATCCATGTCAGTTAGCTGTGCAGGACTGAGAGCCATGCCCTTTGCAGGGGCAGCACCAGCAGGAGCAATGGATGAACAGGCAAAGGTCTATAGAAGAAAATGAGCTCACTAATTAAGGGTAGAATTGGCTCACATTGGACTTGAGGTGTATCCTACTTTGGTGTTTCCCCTCACCCACCATTTGATCTCTTGGGACAGCAGGATGTCTGCGGTACCCATGGGGATCCCACCTGCAAAGACCTGCTCATGCTGCAGCAGGTCCCTCTCACCCTGGGGGCCTGATCCTGCTCGCTCATGTGCTGGGGAACACCCAGGAAAACTCAAGGCGTCACCAAACTCCTGTGCAGTAGCACCAACAGCCACACTGGGGAAGAAGCTCTCTCAGCAGCTCCCACCCACAGTGTTAAATATTTTCTGCTGAAGTGCAAAATCTTTGCAGTATGGCTCATTGAGCTTCTGCCTAGACCAGACCTGCACTAGAGGAGGAAAACCTGAGATGCCAGGGCCCATTAGAGGTCCCTAAAACCTGGCTTTATCCAGAGAGCATTGTGACCATCGGGCGCTAACCTGAGCAAACAGTTTGTGCTGGCCATGGCATCACAGGAGCCAAAAGCTCAGGGCAGGCAGGGAGGTGTCCACCTCCACCACCATCCCTGGTTCTCCAGGATGCCCTCCTGGGAAGGAAGCCAACCTTCCTTCCCCTGCCTGCCATCTCCTGCCTTGCTCTTTGTGAAACCCCCACTCATTCCCTCCTTGAAGAGCCCATGACACGATGGGTGAAAACAATTAAATGAAACAGGCTGGTAATACCCATGGGAAAACATTCTTAGATATGATATTACAGTCTTGTTTCCAAATTGGATTTTGCCACGAGGAAATACAATTTATTATAAAACACGTTTTCTTTTAATTTAATTATATAATCTTTGGCTTCAGAGAAGGGATGCTTAGATCGGACCCATTTAATTTTCAAGTGTATTCACCCATCACCTAGGGCAAATTGGTTTAAATTAGTAGGTAAGTTCTAGATATGTGTCAGACAAAAATTTATCTGCAAACTCGATATAAAAAAGACCATCTCCATCAGAGCCCAGCAGCAGAAATTGCCAGGGCTGAGCAGACAAGTACCTGGAGAGCAGCATTTGCTGTGATTTCGATGATCTCTGCTGCGGATCCCCATCTGAGGGGTTCTTTTATCTTTTTTTTACCTTTGTTAATGTTTTGCCAGATCAGTTCATCACGCTGCATGTCTGCACTCTGCCAATAAAAACTGATGACCTGCAGTTAGTTTCTACCAGGTGCATTAAATTCCCATAACGTGAGCAGCTCTTGCTAAGTCTACCATAGCCACAGCTTCTGCAGAGATTACATTTCCACCCTAATGCCAAGAGCGGTTTGTTCAGAGCCTGCAGTCGCTGAGCTCCTCCTCTGATCCATCACAGTGCCCTATGGCTCACCAGGCTCTTGCAAAACAGCTCCAGAGGGACAAATGCCATTGCACTGGGCACTGGGGAGGCCACACCTCAAATCCCGGGTTCGCTTTTGGAGCCCTCACACCAAGAAGGACATTGAGGGCTGGAGCAGGTCCAGAGAAGGTCAATGAAGCTGGGGAAGGGTCTGAAGAACAGGGCTGGGGAGGAGCAGCTGAGGGAGCTGGGGGTATTCAGCCTGCAGAAGAGGAGGCTGAGGGGAGCCCTCACTGCTCTGTACAGGTCCCTGAAAGGAGCTTGGAGTGAGGTGGAGGTGAAATTATGCCAGGGGAGATTTAGGTTGGAGATTAGGAAAAACATCTTTGCTGCCAGAGTGGTCAGGGACTGGCACAGGCTGCCCAGGGAGCTGGTGGAGTCTCCATCCATGGAGGTATTTAAGAAACCTGTGGCCATGGCACTTGGGGACAGGGTTTAGTAGCCATGGTGGTGTTGGGTTGCTGGTTGGGCTTGGTGATCTTTGAAGCCTTTTCCAATCCAAATGATTCTGATCTAAGTAAGCCATGAATAATTATATATAGTTGTTCCAACAGGTGTTGGACATCCACCTCCTTCTGGGCCATTGATATTCTTCCTCTGGCCATCCAATTTGGAGAGCTACCTGGACTATCCCACAAGAGCAAACCCTGTGAGCAGCCCAGGCCTGTTGTGATGCAGATGTTCTCCTCCAAGTGCAATGAAAACAGATTATCTCAGCCACCACTGGCAAATAAACATTACAAGGGGCTGTTTCAGGTCTTTGTAGTAGCAAATCTCAGCACTTAACTAGTAATGCAATAAGTCCTATCAAGAGCAGGCTGAAAGGTGGAATAAATTTCCTGGAGAACAATGTGGGTGATGTATGCATATGACCAGCACACAAAAACTGTAGAATGTAGAATGGGGGGGGGGGGGGATGCATACAGTCAATACAATAAAATCAGCACAAATACAGGCTGTGTAAGCAAATAAATCCAACAACCCAAATATTTTACAGCACTCACGTGCTGAACATTTTTTCCTCCTCAAGAAATCTTAAGGTTAAAAAAAAAAAAAAAAAGATTAGAGGAAGAAGAAGAAAAAAACCCCAAGAAAGCAACTCCTGGACTGTTTTGCATCTTGGTGTATTGTGAAGGCATCGGCGGCTGTCTGCACAAATTACCATTCATCTAGGCGTTGTTGTGGAAATTTTCAAGGGATTTGCAGTAATTATATGACAAAATGCTTGCAAATCTCACTCATTGCTGAATAGAAACACACGGGTCAAAGATTGAACACTCTCAGCTTGGTAATTTGTAAATGTCAATCAGAAGGGGGCCACGGGAGAGGCGCAGAGGCGGAAGCAGTGAAAGGCAGAGCCGGTCCTAGCAACCAGAAAAAGCCTTTTCGATGCAGATTAGAAAAGGCAAAGGAGACTTTCACTTGCCAGCTTTTTTTTTTTCCCCCTTGCCCCCTCGCCTTCCCCCTCCCCCCAGTTATATTTTCCTTTATCCCCCTTTTCCCCCTTTTATTGTTCCCATTTCCCCCTTTGCCCCCTCTTCTTTCCACTTTCATTTCCCCTTCTCCCCTTTTTTCCTCTCCCCCCTTTTTTCCTTACTTTTTCCTCCCCCCTTCTTTTTTCCCTTTTTTCCATTTCCCCCTCTTCCCTCCTGTCACACCATCTTCCCCCTATTATTTTTCCTTTTTCCAGTCCCCTGTTATTTTTTCCTTTCCCCCCTTTTCCCCTCACCTTATTTTTGCCCACTTATTTTTCCCCTTTTTTGGCCACTATTTTGCCCTCCCGTTTTTCACCCTCTTTGTCCCACTTTTTTTCCTCCCCTTTCTCTTTCTTTCCCTTTCTTCCTTCCCCCCATTTTTTCCCCCTTCCCCACCTTTCCTTTCTGCCTTCTTTTCTTCCCCCCTTCTTTTTTCAACTTCCCCCTCCCCCCAGTTCCTTTTTTCCTTCTTTCTCTTTTTATTTTCCCTTCTCCTTCTCCCATCTTTGTTTTGTTTTTTAAACAAATTGATCACCTTGCACCAAGAAGAGTAGGAAAAGGGCAGGGGGAGAAAGAGAGGAGGAGGGAAGAAAGGAAGGAAAAACAGTTTAAATAAAACTGGTGAGATTAAATTAACTGATACATACATTGGCAGAGGTGGATCGTTTGTGCTGTAATAAATATGGGACTCCTATCTTCCCCTCTCCCAGACAGCAGGGGAAGCAAAACAAAATTAAAAGATATAACAATAAAAATTATAAATGCATTGCAGGCCTGCAGACCAACAGCCTGCAATGAAGTGAAGGCTGCTGCTGGCTTGGGTAGCACTTATCTCCTGGGATCATAAACAGGTAATGGAAAGCAAGGTGAGAGGGTCCAATGTCCCCCTCCCAACCTGCCCCACAGGGACACAGGCCTTCTACAAGAAGTCACAGAATCATAGAATCACAGAAGTGTTTCAGCTGGAAAAGCCCTCCCAGATCGTCAGGTCCAACCCTCAGGCTAAGACCACTGTGGCCAAAAAGCCACATGGCTGGGCTTGGGAGTGGCCTCTGGAGATCATCTAGCCCAACCTCCCCGCTAAAGCAGCCAGTTCCTGAACTTTGCAGGGGGTTATGGAGTGCCCCATGGCACTGGGAATGCACAACCTGCTTGGCCAGTAGCTCCACCCAGATTCAGTGAATCTGGGTGAAATGATGAAGTGCCATAAAGCCACGAGTGTCATAAAGAGAATAATAAGCCTGAGGAAAGCCATTAACTGCTAAACACAACCGAGCCAGGCACCACACTCGGGTGGCAGAGACACCACACACAAAATAAAGCCATCTGAAGCCATCATCCTGAGTTACCAACTCTCTTAATTCACAAGTCACACGTCCCTTCATGGCACCCAGCCCTACTGTCTGTCTCCAGAGCTTTACATCATGGATCTTACTCTGCTGCCTGACATACACCTGCCCTTAGCATGGAGGATGGAAGACCTCAGGCCATGCTGCAGTACCTCTTACAGCCTCCCAGTAAGCAGCTCCACTATGTCCATGTGTGATGTCTTACTTAACCAACACCCTAAACATCCACCAAGTGCAAAAACCACGTAATCCCAGCATGCTAGGGGTTGGAAGTGACCTCAGGTGACCATCTAGTTCTAACCCTCTGCTAAAGCAGGGCACCCACAGCAGCTTGCCCAGGATCATGATGGCTGAGAGGGTTTGGAAGCTCTCCAGAGAGGCAGACTCCCCAACCTCTCTGGGCAGTCTGTTCCAGGGCTCCAGCAGCCTCAACATCAAGAATCTTTTCCTCCTGATCAGATGGAACCTCCCAGGTTCCAGTTTGTTTCCATTGTCCATGTGGACACAACACTTCAGGACACGATGTAATGGCTATGGTGGTCTCAGACTTCTGAGAGCCTGAGCTGAGGGTTGGACTCAATGATCTGAGGTATTTTCCAAGTGAAACAATTCTGTGACTCTATCTCAGGGTGTGTGGTGCAGCTGCTTTGCATTTGCTCACTCTAACTGAAGTCAGGATTTTCTTTATCAAGCTCCCCATCATCCTGGAACAATTTATTCTCTTTATTTACTCTTGAGGTCCTGTATGTTATGAATATTCATTGGAACAATTAAACCCCCTGTTCACAGCTGCTTGTGTTTACTGCTAGCCCAATAAACCCCCAGCAGGTTAATGATAAGATTTAATACAGGAATTTAAGATCATTTCACCTATATATTGGCTAAAAGTTTAGCTTCCCCTTTAAGCCTCATCAATTTACTGAAAATAAAGCATTCTGGGACTGTAAGTCACAGGTTTGTGCCTCCAGAAATGGGATGTCTGGCATTTTTTTTGCCTTAATCCCAGTGCAAGATGGACAGGGAACTACTGGAGAGAGTCCAGCAGAGGTTATACAGATGATGGAGGCATGGAGCACCTCTGTGGGGAGGAAAGGCTGAGAGCCCTGGGGCTGTTGAGCCTGGAGAAGAGCAGCTGCAAAGGGGATCTGCACAGTGTTCAGCAAGAGCTAAAGGATGGGGGGCAAGAGGATGTGCCTAGTAACAGGACAAGGGGCAATGGGCACAAACTGAAACCTGGGAGGTTCCATCTGAACAGGAGGAGAAACTTATTTGGTGTGAGGGTGCTGAAGCCTTGGAGCAGGCTGCCCAGAGAGGTTGTGGTGTGTCCTCTGGAGAGGAGGAACTGGACATTGTGATCCTGGGCAAGCTGCTGTAGGTGCCCTGCTTTAGCTGAGGGGTTGGACTCGATCTCCAGAGGTCCCTTCCAAACCTCACCATGCTGGGATTCTGAGATTTTTCTCATTATGGTTTTGTCTATAGCATTAGAGGAAATAAAACTGAGAATTATTCTCATGATGGGGAGTTTGGGGCAGTTGGTGGGTCAAGAGAAAGACAGATGGAGAAGCACAGCATGGTCTGACTGGAAAAAACTTGTTGGGATCCAGCAGTCATTAGGAAAATACCTTTACCAAAGACTGTATCCTAGTGAGGAAGCCTCTTCAGGTAAATTCTAATTCATGCCTCTGCCTTGCTGTGGGATGGAGAGGCCACAGCAGCATCCTGGGCTTCCTCAGATGGGGCCACCAGGGCTGGGATTTGATGATTAACCTGCTCCACCAAGACCTCTTCACTACTGAGAAGGGGCTGGCAGAGACATGCAGGAAGAATGGAAAGGAGCAGCACAAATCAGGGCAGTTTATGAGGATAACTTACATTAATTTTATCCTTTATGGGCAATAAACCTTTGCTGGTTCATTACTGGCCACTGTTAAGTTTTAAATGAGTTTCTTAACATGTAGGGGAGGTGCTGCCCATCCCCATGGGCACTGCTCAGCTTTGCTGCCTGCTATCACCATGGAGAAGAGATGGTTTTCGGGGACAGCTTGCATTTGAGGGGGGTTAGGGGTGGTTTTTAGGGGACAAAATGGGTTTGAGATGGCTTCTGGCGGGACAACACAATTTGCTGATGGCACCGAGTAGGGAACACATGCAGTCCTCTCCTCTACAGTCATAGGAAGGCCATCACTGACCCAGAGCAGGGACTTCCTCCCCCAGCCTGAGGTCCTTGATGGTGGTGTAGTGCCATAGCATGAGGTTCCCCCTATCTGAACTTGATTTGCTCCCAGCTGAGCACCCCTGAATTGGGCATGGATGAGGTGCTGAGGGTCATTGGTTAGCACCAGACTTGGTAGAGTTGGAGAATGGTTGGACTCAATGATCTTAAAATTCTGTGATTTTATGAATTTTACTTTCCACTTTTGTGAAGAGTGCCCTGGCCTTTCCTTTCTGCTCACAAGACTTCAACCAGCACCAGCAGCCCAGGGATTCCCCTGTGGTGCCCTAGCCCCGCTCACAGAAGCTGATCTCCTAATGAAAACACAGAGGCTGGAGCTTCCTATTCCTTGCCTCTGCCTTGTGTTGAGCATCTCTGCCAGGAGACCAGCAGCACCAGCCATGGTCACAAACACATCCCTGAGGGGCCAGGGCTGGGCTGGTAACTGGCTGCTGCAGACCATCTCCTTGCCCTCACGTGGCAAAGACAAACCTGCTTGCCTTGTCCAGCCCAAACACAGACTGAAAGAAAGTGCCACCGGGTCAGGAAGGAATTACAGAGCAAAATATCCAGCTGCAGGCAAAAAATGGTAACAAAAGAGCAAAGCTGGAAAATAAGGAAGAAAGGAGGACATCCTGCACACCCCAGCGCTGCCTGATCTCCAGTTTCACAATGGTTCAACGGCAGCCACTTGGCTGCAGGCTTTCCCTGGTCTGGAACAGAGAAACATCCTTCTCAGGACTACCTGAAGTTTTAGTTAGTGCACTAAAAGCTCATTTTCACTGGGAATTAGTCCCAAAATAGATGACTATTAAGAAATGCTGGATGATGCACAGCTCAGCCCTCCGAACTATGAGCCCCCAAATAGGTAGTGGTGAAGTGCAGGGCAGGTATTTGATGCCTTTCTGCCAGTGAGGTGGTTAACAGCACAAACAATTAAGAAATGTCTAATTTAGCACTGGAATTAAGGGAGCTCTCAGGATTTACACACACTACGCAGCTATTTCTCTACCACAACTTAAGCATCTTCACAGACTGAGCCCAAGAGAGGCGCCTCCTCTTTCCAAACTACTCAAAGGAGACAAGAAACTGAACCCAGCCCAACAAACACTCCCAACCCAGAAACAAACCCACCGAGCAGGTGTGGGATTAAGAAGTCACATCAGTTGGGTTTCAGTTTATTTCTTCCCAATTTTTGGCACCTATTTAATGAAGTGAAGGAATCCAGGGTAAACAAAGGAGGGCAGCCAGAACTGTGGTCTCAGAGGTACTCCCTATGCCTCTGGTAAAACTTTTCTTTGCAAGGAAATAAGAGAAAAATAAAAGGAAGAATCAGTAAACCAAAAATTATCAGGAAGGAAACAAAAATCAGCAGGAAGGGGACAAAAACTCACCCTACAAAGACAAGAACAAATCTCTAATCATCTTCAGAAGGCTCCAGGCTGAGGGTAGACAATCAAATATCTCCAGGAAATAAGCTGCATTTTGGGTATTTTTCACCTTCAGGGTGAGATTCAGCTGAAACCTGGCTGGGGAGCTGAGGTGCTGGAGGAGACGCTCCACCAGCCTGGTAACTAGCAGCAGCCGAGTGCTTCCTCCAAAGACCTTGCTGAGTAATTCAGGAACAAATTCATTTAGCAAGCAGTCCTTTCTTGGTGGCTTTGGTTAACTCTGCAGTATTCCTCAGCACACACCACCCCCAGCAGCAGCCAGGGCAGTTCCTTAACTTCCTTGGAATTTTTCTGCATGCAATGAGCCCCATTCCATCAGAAAGCAGATAAAAGGGTGGGGAGAGGGAGTCAGCCCCTGCCACGTGGAGCTGCACTTGCAGGCAGTTTGGTCCAGACCCGGCTTGTTTTCCCTCATGTTGAGCTGAACCTTCTGTGTTCTACTTTGTGTCTGTTGCTCCTCATCTTACAGAGAGTGGTCAGGGACTGGAAGAGGCTGCCCAGGGAGGTGGTGGAGTCCCCATCCCTGGAGGTGTTCCAGAAACATGCGGCCATGACACTTGGGGACAGGGCTTGGTGGCCATGGTGGGGTTGGGTTGCTCGTTGGACTGGAGGCCTTTTCCAGCCTTAATGATTCTATGATCCATCACCTATCCCCAAACCAGACCCTCCGTAACTGATGGAGGAATGACCATGGGGGGGTTCCTCCATTTTCTCCTCAGTTTGCCATGCCCCAACACAATTCCCAGGACGGTCCAGTTCCATCTGTCTCTCTCGTGGGAAGGAGATGCTGGTGGCCAAAGAGAGGATGGGCAGAGCTGTACCACAGTGAGAATTTCCAGACCTGGCATGGCTGCATCCTGTGCTCTGAAGGGACCAACCCAGTCCTGCTCCAGCTCTTCCCCAAGGGTGCACTGAGCCCTCACATGCTCATTGCACAGCACCATACCATGACGGGAAAAGCAAAGGCGTTTTCCTGAAGCTGGACCTCGATGCTTGGTGTTTCTCCTCCCACTTTGCATCGTTTTGTCCTTCTGGGAGATCGCAGTGGCTCTGGGCTTGCCCCTGGGTGCTGGGTGGGTGCCCGCATGTCTCCATGGCTAATATCAGAGCTCCATCTAGTGCTGTGCAACACCACCCCCCAACCCCCCAGCCACCAGTGTGCTGGAAGGGGGAGGGGGAGAAAAGGGAAGAAAAAATTAAAACATATTAAAGGTGTTAATAAGGGACTTATTTAAACGGAGTCTCACATATTGAACATTAATCACCTTGCAGTAAAAGTGTAATTAAGGAGTCACTCTGCCTTCTGGGGAAGGCTCGCTTGGAAGCCAGGAGAAAATGGGCTCTTTATTAACACAAATTATTTTATTTGGCTAAAGGTAATAATTCTAAGTGAGGTCAACGGGCCCCGTGCACACGCGAGCGGCGCCGGGTCCCGGCCAGTGTTTCCATGGCGACTGAGCCAGGTTCAGCCTGCGCGGCAGCCACTTGCCTCTGCCTCTAGCGCCGGATTGCTGCCTGCAAGGAGAACAGCCTTCAGCTCACACAGCTTCAGAGTGCCTGGGGCTGGGAGGACCCCCAAAGGGCATCTTGTCCACCCCTCCTGCAGGCAGCAGAGACACATCTAGAGCAGGCTGCCCAGGGACACATCCAGGCTGATCCTGAATGTTTCCAGGAATGGAGCCTCAACCACATCCCTGGGCAGCCTGTTCCAGTGCCTCTCCACCCTCACTGTGCAGAACTTCCTCCTGATGTCCAGCCTAACTCTGCCCTGCTCCCATTGCCCCTCATCCTGTGTCCACAGGCCCTTCTGAGCAGTCCCTCCCCAACCTTCCTGCAGGTCCCCATCAGATACTGAAATGCAGCTCTAAGGTCTCCCTGAAGCCTTCCCTTCTCCAGTCTGAACAGCACCGGTTCTTTCATCCTGCCTTTGTAGAAGTGCTCCAGTCCTCTGATCATCTTTGTGGCCTCCTCTGGACCAGTTTCAGCAGGTCCACGCCAGCCACAGCCACGAGAAGTTTCCTGCCTCACCTTCCCAGCAGGAAGCTGGAGTAAACTGCAACAAACTGCAAGCCCAGAAAGACAACTTCCAGGGCTGTGCCACTGAGTGTCCATCAGGAGCAGGGAACAGCATATTTAAACATACACCTGATTTCCTAAAATCAGCTGTAATAAACATCCGGCTGGAAAGCAGAGGGGGTTTGGGCTGCAACCCCCATTTTCCCAGCATATTCCTGTTCCTACACTCAGAGAACTACCAAGTTATCCTGTTTGCTGCAGATCATTGTCTGAACAGGGGTGGTTCATTTATCTGTCTCCCACCTCACACCTGCCCCTTCTGCACAGGATGACATGAGTGCAGCATTCACTTTTCACTGCTATTTCCCCTTTGGTGCAGAGCCAGAAGGATGTAAAGCTGGAGACAAGGGAGACCAAGGATGTGCCAGCAGACCTGAGCCAGCATCCAGCCCAGTGCCCACAGTGGCATCACCAAAAGTGACCAAAATGTGACCATGGCCACAACCAAACTGTGACCTCTGCCATCACCCAGTATCAAGATGCATACACTTGCCAGCCCCTACCCCAACAAGCCACCCCCCTTAACCCAACCATCCCTCTCCAGCACAAGGCATCATCCTGGGGGGCTGCAGACAGAGCCCCCTCCCTGCCAAGCCAGAGGAGCCCCCAGCAGCCTCTTCACGACTTATGGCCAGGCCCCGGAACTTATTAACACCTCGTGGAGATTAATCAAGCAGGGAAGGTGAAGACAGGGCCCTAATTAGTTGCTGCTGATAACTATATTTGTCATCCTCTCCCAATTAGTCTGCTGTACATTTTGGAGTTTAATTGCACCTTGTTCCTCATTTCCATGCCATCACGTGCACACACTCTGCCCAGTCGTTCGTAAATTTGAGACCAAGTTGACATTAAATAAAGAAAATCTTTAGATTTCCAGCATTAAACCAACTGAGCTGGTACTGGCCTGAAGACTTCTTGTGCCATCCATATGGCTGCTCTCTTGCCATGTGGCTCTATGTGCCCCTGGCACTGGTGACACTGGGGCCATGCATAGGTGGCACTGGTGGCTGTGGTCAGGATGTCACCTTGGGGTCCCCTACAGAAGGAAGAGATGCTCCCTCCCTCCCTGGAGGTGTCCAAGGCCAGGTTGGATGAGTCCTTGAGCAACCTGGGCTGGTGGAGGTGTCCCTGCCCATGGCAGGGGGTTGGAGCTGGGTGAGTTTTTAAGGTGCCTTCTAACCAAACCCATTCTATGGCTCTATGATGGGGCACTCCTTGGGGTTTCTCTCCTATAGAATCACAGAAGTGTTTTGGTTGGAAAAGATCTTCAAGATCATCCAGCATGGTCATCCACTAACTCTACCAAGGCTGCTGCTAAACCACATCCTCAGCACCATGTGTCTGCCTCTTTAAAATGCTTCCAGGCATGGGCGCTCAACCACCTCCCTGTGCAGCTTGTGCCAGGCTTTAAGAACCCTTTCAGTGATTCTAAAGGTCTGATCTGTAAGCCATAGTTCAGATTATACCCAAGGAAATGGTGATGGGACTTTCACCTTCCTCCGTCCTGCTGCCAAACCTGCCCTGGGGTGGCAGGGACAGGCAGCCCTGCTCACCCCTCCTGAACCACATCACCCTTAGGGCACAGCACATCTGCTGCTCTCCAGGGGCTGCCCCATTCCCATGGATCCAGATTGGAGCATGTTCAATATATTGATGTGCAAGAGAAAGCTCTGACTAAAGCTGCTGCCCAGTGACCTGCTGCTGCCTCCCACTGCCTTTAACCCTTCAGCTGCTGCACAGAGCTCACCAACAGGGCTCAGAGCCTCCAGCCTCCCCTGTCACGCAGCCAAGTAGTCATGCTGGCTGCTGACACCCAGCCACAGCTCCCACCTGCCTCCTGTGCCTGGCTATGCAGCTGATCACTACCCTGGTGTGGCAGCCTGGGCACGCCACAACAGCTCAGAAGGAACCAGACCAGGGGGCAGCTGGTTGTGAGCCCCTGCCACCATCGCTACAGAATTCAAAGTCCCTTGGGAGTGTGGAGCCTCCCTCCTGCTAGAACCCTCCTCCCCCCAGCCCCAACTGGGCTCTGCCATGTCTCCACCCCAAGCCCCCAGCCCAGCTAAGCCACCCCTGTAAGGAGACAAAGCCAAAGCAATGGCCCAGTGCATCAGAACTGCAAGTGGAGCTCTGCAGCAAGGACATGATGGGATGGTCTGTCCCATGCTGCCACTGTGCTGGCTCCCACATCCCATGGGGTCTCACCCTCACTGGGCTCCCTCAGAGGATGATGCTGGTGCACCAGGACACAGCTACACCTTGGGCACAGGAACAAAAGAGTGGCTCACACCCATCAGTGGCAGAGGCTGGGACCATCAACAGCCCCTCAACTACCCAGCTCAGGCCCCCCATCCCTGCCAGGAAAGGTGGATTTGGTCCGTGGGGGACCCACTGCCAACTCCTGCACACCCAGCAAGCTGGAAGAGATGCTGGTGGCCAACAGCTCCGCACACGGCAATGCCAGTGCTGAAAACCAAGGTCAGGCTCATAAAGAAGAGGGGACAGGGAAAAGCAATGAAGGAACTGAAGGATCCTACCTGTCCCTGAGGAAGAGGCTGAGCACACAGATCATCCCTCTGCTCAGTAAAAGCTAAAATCCCACTCCAGGCTGTGCCATCCCTAACTGCTCCAGGGCTCAGCGTTCCAGCGCCGGCACTGCAGCCACTCGCTTCCCCGGGAGGAGGCTGCCGCTGCGTTGAGAGCAGACGCAGGGTGGAGAGGAGGAAGGAAAAGTGGGGGAAAAAATGAAATCAAGGAGTAGACGAAAAGTGTGAGAAGCAAATTTGGAAGGAAATCAATGGCATGTAATTGGATTTGATTTTTCTTCACATTTTGTTTGGCTGGGGGTGATGGAGAGACCCTGAGTGGAGCGGGGAGATGAAGGCTTGGAGAACAGGTGCCAGATCACGAGCTGGTGGCCACCAAAGCATGACAGCTCCATCACTGCTGTCAGGAGGCACAGCAAAATAAACATATAAATAAACAACAAAGAAACCACGCAGGGAGGAGGTGGGCATTTGCTTATTTACTGCTTTAGCTGCTGCTCCCCTCCAGCCTGGCCACACAAACTGCCCTGTCAGCAGGAATGGGGCAGTGCCCAACACCTGCCCGCTGCCCTGGCTCTGCTCAGTTCTCAGGCTAAAGCCCTCCCAGGCCCTAATGAGTCCTGCTCAGTGTGGAGGGGCACATACAATGCTAGCAATGTCCCTAAAACCACATGAAGGAATCGCCATGGCCCCACTGTCAGAGATGCTCCTACAGCCCCCACCCCAAACCTTCCCCATCCTGGTCCAGATACCAGTGCAAACCCAACAGAGCTGCATGGTCTCCAAGAAGAGAGAAGAGATCATCTAGAATCAGGGAATAGATATGGTTGGAAAAGCCTCTAAGATCATCCAGTCCCACTGGTGACCCAGCACCACCATGGCCATTAAACCACGGCCCACAGTGCCATGGCCACAGGTCTCTTGAACACCTCCGGGGATGGGGACTCCACCACCTCCCTGAGCAGCCTGTGCCAATGCCTGAGAATCCTTTCTGTGAAGAAATTTTTCCTCATCTCCAACCTAACACTCCCCTGGCACAATTTCAGGCCACTTCCTCTCCTTCTATCACCTGAGACTAGGGAGAAGAGACCAGCCCCCACCTCACTGCAGCCTCCTTTTGGGGAGCTGTAGAGAGCAATGAGGTCTGCCCTTAGCCTCCTCTCCTCCAGACTACACAATCCCTGCTCCTTCAGCTGTTCCACCCCAGCCCTGTTATCCAAACCCTTCCCCAGGCTTGTTGCCCTTCTCTGGACCTGATCCAGCCCCTCAGCATCCTTCTTGGAGTGAGGGGCCCAAAACTGACCCCAGGATTCAAGGTATGAGTCAGAGAATGCATTGGGCTGGAAGGACCCAGTCCAACCCCCGTACAGTCAGCAGGGACATCCCCAACTAGATCAGGTTGCTCAGAGCCCCACCAAGCACTTCTCTGTACACCCACAGACACAAGCACCATGTTGGGTGCTGAGCTGCCAACCGTTGCTCTTCTCCCTCTGAAGTTGGGAACTCTTTTGTTTTTTACCCTTTAACCTTGAAAATGAACCTAAAACGCAGGGTGCCATGCACATGACTTACTCAAATAAATTGCATCCTTAATTAGGAACACCCTGGGCTCCTCTGTGCTCCAGGCCACGCTGCCCCAGCGGACACCCCCGCCCTGCTGATGAGTGGTTATTGAACAGCGGACGACAATCAACACTAATTAAATACTCAGCTGTGGAGAGCAGACAATGTTTATCACAAAAAGTGCAAGAGGAGGGGGTGGGCATCTCCTGTTTTCTATAATTAGTTCACGATATTCCCCAGGCAGCCATGGAAATCGAATTCAGCTTCGTTCACATCTGTTTGGCACAGGCTGACAAAGGCCACCATGGTCAAGGGAGGGGATTCTCCCCCTGTACTCTGCTCTTCTGAGACCCTATCTGAGTAATGTGTCCAGCTTGGGTGTCTCCAACACTGCCAGGAATGAGGCATCCACAACCTCCCTGGGCATCCTGTTCCAGTGTCTCCCCACCCTCACCATCAAGAATTTCTTCCTAATCTCCAGCCTCAATCTCCCCTTGCTCAGTTTGACACCCTCAGTCCCTGTCCTACCACTGCACTCTCTCATGAGGAGTCCCTCTGCAGCTTCCCTGCAGCCTTCTCAAAATACTGGAGGACCAGCTCAGCTGGAAGCACAGGTTGCCCCCATTGCATCTGGCACTATTAACAATGTACAAGATTTACAGTAAAATACACAAGGAAAAAAGATTCCACCTCAGCCTGGCTCAGTGGCACTGCTGGCTGCCAGGCCTGCTCCCTCTTGCTCTGGTCACCAAGGGGGAAGGTTGGCTGGGGATCAGCACAGGACTTCTCTGGCTAAGTTCAGAAGTCAGAATAAACAGCAAATGACGCTTTCATAGAATCATAGAACCATTCTGGCTGGAAAACACCCTCAAGATCATCGAGTCCAACCACTCACCTACCACCACCATGGCCATTTAACCCTGTCCTCAAGTGCCATGGCCACACATTTCTTGAACACCTCCAGGGATGGTGACTCCATCACCTCCCTGGGCAGCCTGTGCCAATCCCTGGCCACTCTTGCAGCAAAGAAATTTTTCCTCATCTTTAACCTAACCCTGCCCTGGGGCTATCTGAGGCCATTAAAGTCCTGTACCCCGTGAGGAGAAAGTGAGATGCTGCACCAGTCTATGCCAAACAAACCCAGGGAGAACTTTGTATGAAGATGGCATTTTCCACCCAAGAGAAGTCAAACCCTTGTATTAAGAGCAGGAATTAACCCAGACTGCCTCCCTGTGAGACAGAGAAGGACTGGGATCCTCCAGTCATGGCCAGGACATCACTGTGGCACTGGTGCCAGAAGCCAGGATGAACTCAGATGGTAGCAGAGCAGAAGCTGCTGCTGCTGCTGCGGATGGTGGTGGTGTCACTGTTATGGGTTTATATAATCATACCCAGAACTCAGCTCACTTCCCTGCTACTCCACTGTGATCTACCCTAAGTACCTCCAATACTTCTGGTGGTAAACAATCTCCAGGACTCGTTTCTTTGAGCAGCAGCAGATGGTCAAGAGTGTTTCCTGAAATTGCATATTCTGATGGGTTTAGGATCGAAAACATTTACATAATAATCTGGTTTAGATTCTGGGAGTGAAGAAACCCTACACAAACTGCTTCTTTTCAGCTATCTGAATTAAAGCATAAATCTTGAGGTACTTTAATTAGAAACAAACGCTTTGCTGTTCCAGATCCATGAAAGAAACTGAATAATGAACTCCCCAGTGAGGCTGAAGGCCACAGGGCTGGGTGAACCCAGCAGCAAGTTCACCGCTCGTGAGCCAGCGGTGGCTGGGCCAGGATGCTCAGGGGCTGTGCAGGCACACTCAGCTGGGGTCGTGCCCAGCCTGTTGACTTGAGATTTGGCTGAGCCTGTCAAGTCCCTATCCACCCACACAGCCAACATGATCTCACATCTCCAGCCTGGGCTGGGAATCTGGAGAGCTGCACAGGGAAGGCAAGAGTTCTTGGACTGGGGTGGTCTTATGGCCACCAGGCATGGTACCCAGGTCTGCACCCACAGCTGGGGATGTGGATGGAAATGAGCAGGGTGAAACGAGAGGGGAGGGATGGCATGGCACACAGGTGGGATGACATAGGGTGAAACAGGAGGGGCCATGGCCATGCCATGCTAGGAATTAGCCATGCCCACATCCTGGTGAAGGGAGATTTAATACCCACGGTGATGCTGGGTTGATGGTCGGACTTGACAATCCTGGAGGCTTTTCCAACCAAAACAATTCTGTGATTCTATGGCCCACGTCTAGGAGGCTCTGGCAGAACTGCCTCTATCCTCCCACAGAAAATTTCCCTTCCCACCTTCATGCTGGGAGGTGCAGAGGGACCTTCCCTCTTAGAAAAGCAAATATTTAGTCTAGATAAAAAACCCCTGCGAGCATTTCCCCCAGGTAATGTTGGTAACTAAAATAATCACATTCACTTTGCTGGTTTAATTTTATATTTCCATTTCTACCTTATCTTTTCTCTGCAAGCATCATTAAACCCCACCATAACAAAAATACATGAAGTGTTATTCTGCCGAGAGAAGCCATAAACCACCTCGAAGCTTTTCAAGTTTATTCTTATCTCGTACATCTTCCTCTGGTTCTTTTTTCTCCCTCCTTCCCCCCCCCCCCCCCCTCCTCCCCATGCATTTCACAAAGGTATTTTTCCCTAATGTTAAGAATAGAGGCACTGAAAATGAGATGCTGCCTCTGAAAAAAACCCTCTGGGGGATTAAAGGAGTAAAATATAGGCAGAAAATAAACTGGAACCTCATTACAATAATTTTGCAAGAAGAAATCCTTGCTTTACAATAGGTTTTCAATATCACTTAGAAAATTCTTCCAGTCATATATATATGTTCTTAATTCAGGACCTGCCATTAAAAAAGACATTAGGGAGGGAAGTGAAAGGCCATTTAGTACCCTTGTTTAGGTAAAAATGCATATCAGGCTCAGATGCAATCTCCAGCAAGAGGCTGTGATGGAGCTTGACTAAGCCCCAAGCTGCTGAAAGGTGCTAATGAGCGTTGGTAAAGCCAGGAAGGCATCCCTAGGCCCTTACCACCTCATTTATTCTTAAGCATAGAAAACCACGGCTTGTGAGCAAGGCCATTGCTGATGCCCACCTCTAGAGCCAGCTCTGGACATCAGCTGAACACCCCAACAATCATTTTGCATGAAGGAGGCAAAAGACCTGTACCAGAGGGAAAAGCCAAAGCAGAGGCTCCTCACGCTGAGCCCACACTTGCCCATGGGGATGGAGAGCTCAAAGCCAGAACTGTGGTTCACTCATCACCATGGCTTCAACACCGCTCAGATGGGCAGGTTGGGGCAACCTCCTTGACAACAGACTAAAATACAGATGAGCTGAGAATGTGCCTCTAGCGTACCCACAAATCTCTGCCTCTAGAGAGTTCAAAACCCATATTTAAGTGCAATTACTACTCGCAGATCCACTGAAAACACCAAAACCTCTTCAAGATACCTCCAAACCTTCATCGTCCTTCTCTGGAGGTGTTCAGGGCCAGGTTGGATGAGTCCTTGAGCAACCTGGGCTGGTGGGAGGTGTCCCTGCCCATGGCAGGGGGCTGCGACTGGATGATCTTTAAGGTCCCTTCCAACCCAAACCATTCTATGATTCTATGATCTTGAGTCAGGCCTTGAAATATCTTTAACAATCTTGAGAGTGAAGCCCTAGGGAGGTTGAAGCAGCTTCCCTTGAAGCGCAATAAGCTCCCAGTCAGAGTCCCCTGCCCAGTCATTAGGGTGATACTGGTGTTAAATCCAAGCCATGCAGGTGTTACACACAACACAGCCACAGCAGAAACACCTCTGGGGTGACCAAACCTGATTGTAGATGATATTTGGGTAGCAAGTTTTGTAGAGAATAAATATCACACTCCAATTTCATGGTAGCTTAGGAGGGTTTCCTGGCAAATGCCATGGCTGTTACATGCTTCTCCCAATTACCCAGCAATTACATGTGCCCTAGATCTGGAGGACACGGAGCTGACATGGTGTAGTCCTCTGTGTTCAGAAGGAAAAAGCACATAGTAGAAAACATTTTTTTTCCTATTCTATTTTATAAACAATATTCCTGTGTGACATTAGGAAAACTCCACATTGGCATTATGATAACTCCAGTAACCTGAAAGGGGCGACACAACAGCTGGGGAGGGACTTTTTACAAGGGCTTGTAGTGATAGGATTCACAGATTGCAGTGAGCTGGAAGGGACCCTCAAAGGTCATCTTGTCCAGCCCCCCTGCAGTCAGCAGGGACATCTCTAACCAGATCAGGCTGCCCAGGGCCACATCCAATCTGATATTGAATGTCTTCAGGGACAGAGCCTCAACAACATCCCTGGGCAACCTGTTCCACCGCTCTGTTTCAAATCACTGCCCCTCATCCTATGCCCACAGACCCTTCTGAACAGTCCCTCCCCAGCCTTCCTGTAGGTCCCCTTCAGATATTGAAATGCAGCTCTATGGTCTCCCTGAAGCCTTCTCCAGGCTGAACAGACTAAACTTTCTCAGCCTGCCTTTATAGAAGTGCTCCAGCCCTCTGATAATTTTGTGGCCTCCTCTGGACCAGATCCAGCACCTCCATGTCCCTCTTGTGTTGTGGGTCCCATAGCTGGACATAGCATTCCAAAGTGAGGCCTCACCAGAGCAGAGCAGGATGAGAGGCAAATAGATTGAAGATTGAAGAGGGGAGGTTGGGACTGGAGATTAGGAAGAAATTCTTTAGAGTGAGGGTGGGGAGACACTGGAACAGGCTGCCCAGGGAGGTCATGGATGCCCTTTGCTGGAGGTGTTCAAGGCCAGGCTGGATGAGTCCTTGAGCAACCTGGGCTAGTGGGAGGTGTCCCTGCCCATGGCAGGGGTTTGGAACTGGATGAGCTTTAAGGTCCCTTCCAACCCAATCCATTCTGTGATTCCTCCTATGACAGCAAACCCAATCCCAAGACTGACATCCCACCACCACACAGCTGTGGGAGCAACAAACATTCAATTCAGGGTGCACCATGCTGCTCCCCACAAAGTTTGATTATTTGGCTTCATCAGTTTGCACCTCAACCCCTCCCTAAATCCCATTTAGCAGCACTGACCCGATTTGAACTTGTTCCTACAGCTGCTTTGGACTTTAACAGCACTTCTAAATAAACAAACCCAAACCAGCCGTGAGCACAGGGTGGGATCCAAGGCGTGCTGCCGGGAAACCCTCTTGTGCCTGCTGCTAGCAGCTCCTGTGCTGAGACGGGGAGAGGAGGAAAAGGGAAAAGAAAGGAGTGTGGCAGGTTTGAACTTGCTGTAGCATATTTGTAAACATCGTTAATCACAGATTAGCAGATGGTGATGTTAATTGCACCTGTGGAAGCAACAGGACCTCAAGGTTGATTACGTTTACAAACTCGGGTGGGGGCTGCAGTGGGTGGAGGATTCCACTCATCACCAGTGAGGAGGAGTCCCTTGGGCAATGTTTCCAGCACCAGCAGCTCCTGTCCCAGCCCAGGAGCACCCACCCTAGAATCATGAAATCACACAGAATCACAGAAAGGACCCCAAGGACCAACTGCTCCAACCTTTCTAGGTGATAGTGGAGCTGACCAGCACCCTGGTAAGCTGGGCCTTAAAACTGTCCCATGTAAGAGAATCCACTGCTGCCCTTGGGAGATCATTCCAATCTCTAACAAATTGTTTAGGTGGGAAGAGACCTTTAAGATCACCAATTCCAACCATTAACCCAGCACTACCAGCTCACCACTAAACCATGTCCTTCAGCACCACATCCACTCAGCTTTGAAACCCCTCCCAGGCACAGATACTCCACTACTGCCCTCCTGTTCCAGGCCTTAGCAATGCTTTGGGGGAAGAAATTGTTCCTCCTCATGTCTAACCTAAAACCTCCTCTGGTGCAGCCTAAGGCCTTTTCTTCTTGTCCTATCACTTATCACTTGAAAGAACAGACCAACCCCCACCTGGCTCCAACCTCCTGTCAGAGAGCAATGAGGTCTCCCCTCAGCCTTCCTTTTTCCGGGCTAAACCACCCCAGGTCCCTCAGCTATTTTTTGGCACACCACCAGAATAATTTTGGGCACAAGCTGAGCCTCTCCCACAGCCAGTTCTCCCTGTAGTTGATTTGGGGGGTGTGTGTGTGTATGTGTGTGAAAAGATTTGAGGTCACCCTCTTCTGGGGATTAAAAGGCTGAGGCATGGAGCATGCCCTCTGAACCAAGGAGGACAAATATTTTGCCACTGTGCCTAGAGACACTTTGATTATTGAGAAATCATCTTGGCAGGGCAATTACTAAAATTTTTAATCAATTTGGTAAATAAGCCTCTGAAAAGAATCCATGAGAAGCAGCAGGGAGGGGAGAATTGACTTTCAAATTACACACACACACACTTTACTCCTATCTGAATATCAAAGAGGCTCTATGTACAAACAGAAGTAATCAGGAAGCATGTTTTGATCCTGCTGATGTACACAGAAAGTGACAATTAATGTCCTCCTTTATGATAGAACGCTGGGAGTTTTTTACAGTTACATTACAGGGACGATTGTAGTTGAGCTTAAGGCTAAAAATAATGAAAGACTATAAAAACTGCATTTTAACATTTAAAAATATCCAGGAAATTAACTGGAGAAGCAGGCAATGATCCAATTAATGGATTGCATTTATTAGATCAGGGGCAAATGGCACAGCACAAAACTCCATCTCCAGAGGTGTGTGTAGAGGTCCCCACACACGTCTCAGCCTGGAGCAGGATGGAGATGGGACTGAAGGAGAAGGTATCAGCCATGGCAGATACATCCAAAGCCATCCAGGTGATTGCTGAGGAGTATCCCAGTGCAACAAAGCAGGACCAAAACTTACCACTGAGGGATAGGGGCTAAATGCAAACAGCAGAGCTGTTTGGAGTGGGATTTACTTTGCTCACAAAGGCCTCTAGTGCAGCTCTCAGGCAAAAATTACTGAGCTGCAGCCCTAGCTCTGTGTTCAAACTCCTGTTTCTTAAAATTCGAGTCTCATGCAACCACCTGTAAACCCTGTCTGATACTCCAGAGCCAAACCCAGCTGCTCTGTGGCAGTACAGGGAAATTCACAAGGGGAGTAATGGCTGCTGGGCTGCTGGACAAGGTCTGAAGGAACTTTCATAGAATCACAGAATTGGTTGGGTTGGAAGACACCTTAAAGTTCATGCAGTTTCCAACTCCCTGCCATGGGCAGGGATATCTCCCACCAATCCAGGTTGCTCAAGGCCTCATCCAATCTGGCCTTGAATATCTCCAGCAAGGTGCTGGGCAGCCTGTTCCAGCGTCTCCCTACCCTCACTCTATAAAGAATTTCTTCCTGATCTCCAGTCTGTCTGCCCTCCTCAAGCTTCAATCCATTCCCTCTCATCCTATCACTCCAAGCCCTTGTCAAACTTCCCTTCCCACCTTTCTTGTACTCATCCCAGAGCTGCTGCAGGCACTGAGGTTCCAAAGCTTTCTGGGAGCCTTCCAGAAGTGAAGTAGCTGCTCCCCCATTACTCACCTGCCTCCTCAGCAGAGGGGCTGAGCCATCGTGGCTGAGCTGTCTGACAGCAGCCAGCAACTCAGCCAGGTGCCTCCTCTAAGAAACTTCTGCTCCAATAAATTAAAAGGAGAAAGTGCAGCTCATGTGAGATCAGAAATATCTGAATTTAACCTGTGGGTCAGGAACACAGAGACAGCTTTATCCCCATCCCTCTGAAAAGGAAGGATACAGTCAGCTCCAGCGCTGAATCACCTCCCAAACATGAACAAATCTGAGCCACGGGCCCCCTCTGCTGGGGCACCCATGGCTGTGGGTACAGCACTCCCGCCCTGCAGCTTTTATTTCAGCATTAAAACCAAACAAACCAAACCGACTTATCCAGCCCACAAAACATTCCCAGCAATGCTCCAGTTCACGGCTGATCAGTGACCAACTAACCTTGAGAATCAGGCAACAGAGCTTCAGAGGAATTTGGGATTTGTCCTTTTCCACTGGAGAGGGTGAAGGGACACAACAGACACCCTCTCCAGCAGAGCTCCCTGTCCTGTCCCCATCCCGGGCTCCTGAGGTGTCCCCAGCCTCACAGCCACCCACAGCACCCTCCCAGGGAGGCACCTGAAAAATCCCCACATTCAGACCAGTTTAGACTCAGTTTACCTCAAAGGAAAGTCCCAATTAGTCACTCTGAGTGATTTACTTGTTCATTTGGAAAGAGGGAAGGGGGAGCTAAGCTGAATTGTTTGAAATGATCCCTAAAGGGCACTGTACATTAAGTGTTAATGAGGAATCCTATGCACAGGGCCACAGTAGCTAAATAAAATAATTAAGGTACTATGTGGTATCATTCATTTAGTTCTCACTAATTTAGCCAGCCTGGATTTCAAGCAGGATATTTGCAATTGAAACCTCCTTCACCCAACCCCTCCATACCATTGGAGGGGACAGTGGTGCTGAGGCAGCTCAGTATCCAGTAGGATCAGCCTGGAAACAAGCTCCTCACTCCCCAGCTGCAGGAAGTGCTCTGTTCCACTACACCCGTGCTGGATCCATGTGTGACACAAAAAGGAGTGAATGGAACCTACAACCAATCTTTACAGAGGTTTTATTTCACTGGGAGCTGTTCTTCCTCACCACAGTTAATTTCCAACATCTCCTACCCACCCCTCAGCAAGGCTACATAGACCCAGGTTACAACGAAATACAACCCAGTATGGGGTGTTTTCAGCCAGTCCAGCAGCAAATTGGAACAGAGAAACCACCTCAGCATGAAGGCACTGCCACTGAGTTGTCCCAAATGCTACCTGGCTCTCACTGGCACCCTCTTGGATGCTAAGGAGGTGGTGGGCTTGGGGCACAGCTGCTCTCAGCAGTAGCACCAGCTGAGAAGTCTCTCACAGCCCAAATCCTCTCTGCAGCATGAGCAGCCCACCGCACAACAGGCACAAAACTCGGAGCTATCACCAGGTGTTTGTGCAAGAGCTGCAGGATTTGGCTGTCTGCTTTTAAAACCCAGCCTTGCCTCCCCTCCTTGCAGCTGCTCCTCTGAGGTGTTGCCCACTATGTTCAGGTGTCTGGCTTCAGCATTAAGGCAGCAGAGCTCTGGCGGCATCACGGTCAAGATGATACCACCAAGATGATCATGGAATCAAGACACAGCTCAGGTCAGTGGGGCGCTCCCTGGAACTTGCAGTGATGGTGAAGATCGTGGCAAGAGCATTTCCATGCCCACAGACCAACAGAGGTAGCCACAAAATGCCCAGCAACCTCCCCAGACAAATAAAAGCCATTTTAATCACTATGCCTCAGCTTCTGGTTGCAGATGGAGTGCAGGAGAATACCTAGAGGGAAGTAAAACCAAAAAACTAAATAAAGATCACTTATTAAAGCACAAGAAAAGCATCCTGCAGGCATGAATAGTTGGTTGCTAAATGCAGACATCTGGATGATGTCTTTGTGCTCAGATACTGGCACAGGCTGCCCAGGGAGGCTGTGAATATTCCCTCCCCGGAGGTGTTCAAGGCCAGGCTGGATGAGGCCTTGAGCAACCTGGGCTGGTGGAGGCGTCCTGCCCATGGCAGGGGGTTGGAACTGGATGATCTTTAAGTCCCTTCCAGCCCAAACCCTTCTGTGATTCTATGAATCTACAAACTGTCCTTACCTGTAGCCACAGAGACATTCAGTGACTCGATGCCAGGGTGCAGCACTCTGCCAGGGGTATGGCCAGCATCCGATGGCACAGGAGCTGTGTCTCCAGGGAAAGTCCATCCCCTTCATTTCCTGCAGAAAGCAGACACTGCTCAGGTCAGCTCACAGATGCTGTCACATCCATTTTCCATTCCAGTTGCTGCCACATCCATCTCTCCCAAGTAAAGTTCTTGCTCCTGCTCTGTTACAACTACAAGCTTACCAGCAGCCTCACCAGCTCCTGTGCAGTAACAGCCAAGTACTACCAGAGGCGAGATGGACACCTTACCTACCTTCTCTTCTTGGCCTACTCCAGCCTCCTCACATCTGTTCTTCATTATCTGAAGTGTTTTGGAGGAGTATCAGTGCAACAAGCCTGCCTGCACAGTGCAGAGCACAGAGCCTTGCAGCCTGAGCACAGAAGTCTCCTGCACAAGTAGCCACCCTGACAGCAGCTGGCAGCCCACAGATGCTGGCTGCTGCCAAACAGACAAAGCAGACAAGAGACCACAGGTCTGATCTGGTCCAGGAAGCCCAAATCCCTATTGATAGTGACAGGTTCAGCCTTTCCAGCACACAGTACCACCAGCTGGGTGCAGCTTGGGAATGCAGACAGTTTAACCAGAGGCTTCAATTGATTAGTTGTTAAACCATCCAACAGCCCTGATATGTTTGGGCTGATACACTGGTGAAACAGAGTTGAAATCTATCCCAGGTCATTAGTAGTTGTTTGACTCACACTGTCACAAAAGGAAATGGAAAGGGAGAGGCTTTAAACAATCCTACACGCAGACAAGTGAAAATGCAGAAGACCACAGACCTCCCAGCCCGCTCAGCTCCCCACAGAATGCTTCCACATTCATTACTTAGAGCTACACAGACAGCTACACACTGCAAGAACAGCCAGAACACCTCCAAGATGTGCTCACCCTCAGATTAAACAGGCTCAGCATGCTGGGAGCCAAATGTTCCCCTTCCCAACCATCCCCCATGCCTGGCTGAACCCCTGACTCATCCTGGGATGGCACTGCTGGGGCACATGGTGCGTACCAGGGATTCTGCACCTCTGCCTGTGTAGGAAGTGCTGTCACCAAGGCCTTGCCCAGCTCACCTAAATGCAGACACTCACCTGAAGCTCCAGCAGAGAGCTTTTACACGAGATGATTTCCAGAGGTCCCTTCTACCCCCCACTGTTCCATGATTCTGACCTCTGAGCACACAGAGGAGGAGCTGCTGCTCCTGTTTCACAGGCTGGAAGCTAGGGCCCAGGCTGCTGTGCTGCTGGCCTGATCTAACTGGCAGGATGCCTTTTGTGTGAGGAACAGAATGCTCTGGTAAGGCACCCTGCAGCACCTTCCCATGTGAAATAAGCCATACAGGCAAAAGCAGCCTTTTGGCTGGGGTAAGTGAAGCTTCAGAAAACCCCAGCCCCATCCTAACCACCACTTTCTTCCTCCTTCCTTTAAGCCAGCAGTCAGGCAAGGCCTGAGTGAGTTATCCAAGGTCACAGGAGGAGCCTAGGTGACACAAGGAATTGAAGCCAGGCCTCCCACAGCCTGGTCTGCCTCTTCATCTCCAGGGATGCTTCGAGGCAAAGATTTAAAAATACAGCTATTAGCCTACTTTTCACTGATTCAACATAGAAAGGTTTCACAACTTCCAGTCATGTTTGTCTCCTGAGCCTCTCAAAACACACTCTCATGGGACTCTCCAACTGGGACAGCAGCTACTGCCAGAGGACAGCTGCTCCTGGAGCAATCCTCTCCTCTCTCTGATAAGGGTATTAAGATGCTTAATGAAGGCAGCAATTTTGCTTCCAGCTTTCACAAAGCTTTTTATGGCTCTGCCTGTTTAAAATAATTAGGAACCATAAATTCAGGGCAAAAAAGACTTGTACAGAGCTTGACATGAGGGAAGGGAGTATTGCCTGGATCAGATTAAATCCTAGTTTCTACTGGTGAACAGAACACTTCCCACTTCGGGTCTCTGACTCCCATCTCTTAGCTTTGACCCCGACAGGTCTCACAGACCCAGTTAAGAGGTTTCCTGCCCTGTTTCCAGCTAACAGCACTCTAAAGACTGCAGAGGCAGCTGTGCTGGCAGCTCAGAGAAATATGCAGAATGAGCACCTCAGTAAAACCACCACTTCCATGAGCAGCCTTAAAGCCCAAGCTCCAGCCCCCAAACCCCTGGAGATGTTTAAGACAGAGATCTGGGGCTGAGTGACGCAGTTTAGCACCAGAGCTGGTAAAGTTAGAGAATGAGGAGGATAGAAGGAGGCAGATTGAGACTGGAGGGTGGTGAGGCACTGGAATAGGTTGCCCAGGGAGGCTGTGGCTGACCCCTCCCTAAAGGTGTTCAAGGCCAGGCTGCATGAGTCCTTGAGCAACGTGGGCTGGTGGGAGGTGTCCCTGTCCATGGCACAGGGTTGGATCCCTTCCAACCCAACCCCTTCTATGAATGCTCATACTCAATGATCTTAAAGATCTTTTCCAACCAAACCAATTCTGATTCTAAAAACTGAGTGCACAAGAAGAACAAATTACTCAGAGGCTGTTGTTGCTCAGCCATCTAACTGCTCCCAGCCTCTGCCTGCTCACACAAAGCTCCCTGTCACCTTCAGCAAAGACTCCAGTGCAGATGACATGAAGCTGGACTGCCCAAATCACTCTCTGCCAAGCCAGTGAAGAGGCCAGGAGGGTGAATCCAGTGCAGATGCCAGGAGGGCGAATTCAAAGTCTACACATGCTTAACTCAGAGGACAACCTGTCCAGTGCTGGGAAGCTCACTACCATGCTAAATGATCTCTGCTGTTCTCTGCAGCTGCAGGGGCACTACATATTCAGATCTAGGATGTTTCTTCAAACAACCTCAGCATCAGACAACTGTAATGTTCAATTTTCTTTTCGGCCAAGAGTTAGTGCTCAGCAGAGAGTTGAAATCATTACTGCTGCAAGGATCGGGAGCTCTCCTCATACATCTACCAATCAGCCCCCAGTCTCCCTTGACAAAAGGATATTTGGACTTTTTCCTGGAGAAATCTCTCATAACTCAAGGTAATGACACCACTGCCACTTTTAGCCCCTTCCTTTCTGCTGGTGGTGCGATGCATTTCTTTGTGGTCCATCAGCAGCACTGCCAGCCTCACTACTCCCTTTAGAGCACAGCTCCTCACATCTCGTGGGGATGCCAGACTTGCAGCCTTGTCTCATCAGTATTTCTAAGGGTTCAATAAACATTTTAATTAAAGGAATGTCTCTGAGCCAAGACAACCACAGCACAGGGCAGGATTACAGCCCCTCCATGGCTTCTCGCCAGTGTCACACTACTTCCAAGTGTAAAAGCTCCAACAGCTCTTGTGCCAAGCTACAGCACAGCCACACAAGGGTGCCTAGAGCAGCAATCCTGGGGGGAACTGCTCTCTCTAGCTGTCACCAGGCTGCTACTCCTCTTCACCTTCTGTGAGGCTGCACAGCCCCTGCCTACAAGATTCTCCTCCTTTGCAGGGGAGAGTTACCCCTGCTCCTCCTCCTGGGACCAACAGCTCCAGCCCTCTCCCAGGCACACAAAACCAGCCACTGACAGGTCTTCACAGTGGTCCCCACGCCACAAAGCCCAACTATGTGTTCAGATGCTCCTCAGCAACAGCTCCTTTTGTTTATTCCCCAAGCTGGGCACAGAGATAAATTATCCCTGTTTTTTAAAAAGGAAACGTGAGGGGGCACAAACATGGCACAGGCTCACCCCTGCAGCCTCGACACAGCAAGAGCTAACACGTACCTCCTGGTCTCTCACTCAGGTTTGTGGTTCGCCAAGACAAAAAACCCAGCTCCAGGGCTCTAGGATAGGACCAAAAGCACTGCAAAACACATCACAACAGGCTGTGGCTGTACTGACCCAGACCTGCCCTGCCACTGAAAACTACCACTTAGACCCTGTTCACCTACACAAACTGCTTTGTTCTTGCAGTACCTACTGGGAGGCTTTTCAGCCCTCTTCTTTTGCAGCTAAATCATTCTGGTACTGCTTGCTTAGTTTTTCTTTTCCAGACCAAAGTGTGATGTGATGTAACAGATCTGCAACCAGCTTTGGGGTGGAACATCTGCTCAAGGCCAGGCTGGATGAGGCCTTGAGCAACCTGGGCTAGTGGAAGGTGTCTCTGCCCACAGCAGGGGGTTGGAACTGGCTGGTCTGGAAGGTTCCTTCCAATCCAAACCACTCTGTGAATCACCCCGACCATTCCTCACAGGTGCACTTCCACCACCCTAGGGCTCTTGAAATTTAAATACCTATGACTACAAGAATGGGTTTATTCCACCGAAATTCTGAGCAGCTGATGACAGGAACGTTTTCCACCTCCTCCGGACTCTTGACAGTTCCCACGACTTCCCAGCCCTCTGCGCTCTTGGCCTACAGAGGGAAAGGAAACAAACATTTGAAAACTGCCTGCTTTTGAAGCTGGGAAAGAGCAATCAGCGCTGTATGTAAACATGCTTTGATCTTCCCACTCCAGTGGAACTGGATGGCTTTTCTGCCTTGAGTTTTTCCCACCACAGTCGTAGAACCACTAGTGCTGGAAAAGCTCTCCAGGATCATCAAGCTTCTACCAACACCACCACGACCTCCTGACCACACTCCCAAGAGCCACACCTACTCATTTCTGTGAGCACCCTCAGGGATGGGGACTCCACCATCTCCCTGGACAGCCAGTTCCAAAAACCCAAAAAAGTACTTTTCCTCTGGTGTTTATTCCGGTTCAGCAAACAAGCAGCAGCTGAATACCTTTTTTCCCAGACACCAGTTTTTGCCAGGAAAGCAAACCAAAAAGAGTTCTGTCAAACAAATTAGCATAAGGCTAATCCACAGAGCGATGCACTGGAAGTTGTCAAGCACAGGCTCAGCCACCAGAAGCCCACAGTAAGGTTTTCAAACACAAGTGTGCATTTTCCAGTTCAAATGCCAAAAATCAGCTCACACAAAGACCAGGGCACTCAGCACATCACACAAGCAGAGAAGCAGCCTTCCCCCACCCCTTGTAAAAGGAGCCTGAATGATTTGTCTTGGAAATCCATTTTAACAATGAAGAGCTGCTGCTTCTTGCCAGCTTCATTTCCTGTGAAACTGGCACTCTCCTACATTATATCAAATGTACACCAGCCAGGCAATGACAAGGGTTAGGCCAGTGAAGCTGGGTGCAATTAAATGAACTGCTGCAATGGCTCTAAGTGTTCATAACTCAAGCTCTGCAGTAACAAAGTGATTTCTCCAGCTGTTTCAATTAGATTTCAATGTATTTCATATATCTCCCATTCCACCATCATCCAGAGCTCCAGTTGCCAGAGACCTACTGCACAGCTAGACAAGGTTTTCTAGCACCAAGCTGGAAGAGTTCAGGCTTACTTCTGCCTGGTCACACCAGACTGGGACAAGTTCCCCCTCAAAGGGACATGGGAACGTAGAGTTCCTGGGAATGCAGCCAGGAGCCTCCATTCCACTGAGGGTCTGCAGCCTCTGCCCTCCCACCCCATGCTGACCCCTTCAAGTTCACTGCTCCCTCAGCTCTGGGGGATTCCACACAAACAGAGAAGGGCAGAGACAAGTCTGCAGGTATCATAGTATCAGTCAGGGTTGGAAGGGACCACAAGGATCATCTAGTTCCAACCTCCCTGCCATGGGCAGGGACACCCTACACTAGATCAGGCTGGCCAGAGCCTCATCCAGCCTGCTCTTAAACACCTCCAGGGACGGGGAGGTCTCTGTTCCCTGTGTATACAGCATTCAGCTGGACCCCAGGGGACCTCCAGGAGAGTCAGGGCAGTCACACGGTGCTATCACAGGGGATGGAAGCACTCCACGGATTCAAAGCAACATCCCTAGGTGTGTTTCCCTTTCAATCACGTTTCTCCATCTGCATTCCCTTTCCTTTGGCAGCTGGTTCTGCAAAGGGCCCTGTCTCACCTTGCTGCATAGCTGCAGTGTAAAATGATTCCCAGCAGCTCCTACCAGCCCTGGCTTCTCCTCCTGCCAGGCTCCAAAGGTTGTCCAATGCTGCCATCATGTGCCTCGGCCCTGGGATGCTGCTGCCTCTGCTGCAGTCAGGAGAACAGGAGACAGAGCCCATTTCACCAAGCTCACAGCCTAGGTGTGCTGGAGAGGCACAGAGCTATCCTCCTATACCATCCTTCAGAGCAAGATCCACAGCTCAGCCCTGATACCCACCCCGAGGGGATGGGACTGGGGGTGCCCACTCCTCAGAGATGGTCCAACAGCACAGACCACCGGCAGCAAACAGGAGTGCAGAGCAGGAGCACAGGACACCAAATACCAGAGCCCTTTCCCTCCTCTCCCTTCAAACATGTATTTAAGGTTTGCTGAAGGGAAAGAAGGGGAAAATTGATCGCTCTACCTTCAAAAAGCTCTGGAGATCATCTGTGCTGTAGACATCAAAGACTTCCACAGCTCCAGAGCTAGCTTTGCTCACTGTTGGAGTCAAGGGGCAGCTGCAAGAGAAAAAGAAAGGAAAAGTTTCACAGGAGAGAGAAGTAAGAATTTCAGGATAATTTTTGTTTCTGTTTTTCGTCTCTTGCCCCTGCAACCCAATTCCAAACACTCCACTAAAGCTCTCCCTCACTGTATGGACACATTTTCCTATGGAAAACAGGAGGGCTCAGAGATGAACCCAGGAAGCAGGTTGTAGCAATTCTGTTCAGTTGGACAATGGAAAACGCAAAATGGGTTACAACAAGAAGTACCAGGGAGATTCCCTACCAGCCTGAAACACAAAGTGCAACACAGCAGCAGCCAAATTCTGCTCAACCCCAGGGCCAGAAAGCTCTCTAAGGAAGCTGTTGAGCAATGCAGGCTAGAAACCTCTTTATGAGCTAGCAGGAAGAGAAAGAGAAAAGTTGAAGGAGCAGATAACCAGGGCTGTACCTGTTCCTCTGGCTTGTCACCACTCTGTCCACACCCAGGAAGTACGCAGAGCGCAGGACTGCCCCCAGGTTCATGGGGTCCTGGAGGTGCTCTAACACCAGCCAAATCAGCTGTCGGTTTGGGCTCTCTTCATCCCCCAAATCAGGCTGTTCAGCTTCCTCCAAACTCTTGAAACGGAGAGGACTGGCTTCCAAACAAACTCCCTGGTGGACCCGACCACTACAAAGCGTGTTCAGCTCTTTCCCTTTGACATGGTGTACAGGCACTCCCCGGGCCATGGCCTGGAGAACAAACTCGCTCATGAGAAGCCGCCGAGAGCCACTGCCTTGCTTGAGGAACAACCTGAATAGGTCCCTTCTTGACTGGGAGAGTGCCAGGGAACACGGTGCGACTCCAAATAAGATCTCTGAGCCTTTAGTCCTCTCGATGAAGACAGGCTTCTGCTCCAGCCTCTTTCTTGCCTTTGAGACGCCACCTTCCTGCGAGATCAACTCCCTGCTGGCCGACGCTGCCTGCCTGGCCCCCTCTCGTATGACATGTGCCGCGCTGGGGGCCGGCTCTGGGGGCCGGCTCCTCACGGGCCATGCGAGAGCCAGCCACATCAGGGAGGGGTGGTGGAGGAAGCCGACCTCTACCATCCCCACGTTGGGGTGGCCCTTCCCCATGCTCACCTGCGGCTGGCGGTGCGAAGGGCCAGGGCCGCTGCCACCCCGTGGACAGAGATCTAACCCCCACCACCACCGTCCGCAGTTCGGTGCCAACCCCACGGCCCTCCACACGCCGGCCTGCAGCGCCTGTTCCATTGGTGCCGCAAAGACCTTTCCAGGTGGAGAGAGCAGCGCACAGGCCCCGGCGGCCTGCCCACGGGAGGCGGTGAGGCCTGTGGCCGCGCTAACAGGCGGCGGCCCCGCAGCACGCCACAGGCACGGGGAACCAGCAGATGGTCCTGGGCGAGGGGAACACAGCGCGGCGGCAGCAGCGACACAGCCAAGCCGCGGGATCGCGGCGGGAGCGGCTCCTGGCACGGCAGCGGAACGGCGCCAACGTGTGTCGCCCGCAACCGCCCCCTCCCCCCGTCGCGTGCTGTACGTCACTTCCGCCGGGACCACAGAGTTAAGGACCTGGTCACACTTCTCGCGGCAGCGCCGCCTGGCGGTGGCATAGCCCAGCACACACCCTCTAAGCTCCCTCCTGAGCCCCTGCCGGGCGCCGGCCTCTGCAGGGGAAGGGAAACGCAGCCTCTGCCCTCCGCCAGAGCCCCTCAAGGACCCCCAGGGGGTAGAGGAAGATGGAGTTAAAAACTTAGAGGCTTAAAAGCATTTAATGAACTGGTCTGACACCAGGGTAAGAATGGAAGGCCCTCGAGCCCAAAGGGCAGAATGACCTCACAGGTTTACACACTGTGGAAAGGACCCTTTTTGGGGGGACTAGAGGGAGGGGGCAAGCTTTGTCCCTGTGGCCCTCAGCTGAGCTGGCAAGGGCACAAAGGGCAGGGCAGTGCTACCCCTGGTCAGAGGGGAGCTCACCCGCTGGCCTCCCTTGATGGGGCCCCTAATTAACCAGAAAAGAGCTTTCAACTGATTCATTAGAGCATCTCACACAGAGAGGGGTGAGGGGCTGCACCCACAGACCCCAGCCTGAACGACCATAAGCACCCAGGTCCAGAAACTGGTGCTTTGGAAAGTCCTGACCCAGCCCAGATATTTTAATTAAACAAATAAATGAGTGTTTGAACTGCAGTGACCCCAGGCGGGGGGATTTCTCTCTGACCTCATTCCCAAAGGCCATGTGTACTCAGGCAAGCTGTAAAACCCCACGGACAATGGGAACTGTCCAAACAGCATCTAACCAGCTGGAAATGCACCTTCTGACGTCGTGTCCTGTCCTATTTACTGCCCAGGCTCGGTGACTGCAGCCTGCTTCTTTAAACATAAGGCAAGGCCCAAGTGCAGTCTTGTGCTCACGCTGAACATGTAACTTTACACCAGAATGCTGCTCTTTTAATTGTATGCTATTTTATATGCATCTCTGAATGTAATACATAGTGGACATGGAGCAGGCAAACAGGGAACCAGATCATTCACAGCAATAGGTTGAAGGCTTCCAGGGATTTATCCCACAGGAAAGTGTGCTGCGTGGGTTGTGGGGGACAAACCACAACAATATTATTTCAAAAGAATTCTGCAGGGTGTTTCAGACCTTTTCCATACCACTAGCCTGAGGCATTGACAAGTTACATCAGGCCTAAAAAACACACTGGAATTGGGTGTGCAGGTTCAGAGAGCTCAAGGAAAAATGATCTTTTTCCTGCTGTTTACCACAGCCAGCTGTGCTCGTGGCTTCAGCCCTGCAAAACTGATCTGAGACCAGTGGCCTGAGACCACATCTGCAGATAAAACTGTGTGCCTCCAGCAAACACACTAACATAACTGATGATATGTGCTTTATACAACACAAAAGCAGCACAGGAAGCAAACACCCATGGGTTTCATTCTAAAAGTGCTCTCTGTTTATGAGGTATCCAAACCCTCTGCATCAAATCCACCCACGGCAGCCAGTTCCGCAATTCATTACCTGTGTGCTAACCTGAGCTCAGGAATGTGCCTCTGTACTTGGACCAGCTGAAAGGGGACTGAGGAACAAAAATATCTTCACCTGACAGCAACCATAATCTGTTTGTCTTCAAGGCAAGCACAAGAGGCTGAGCCAGTTCAATACCCACGTCCAAGCAGTGACAGCAGCTCATCTCTTGCATGGTTTAGTAAAACCCAGCCGTGCCCAGCAGCCTACCTGGGGATTTCAGTGAACCTCTGTGGAGTGCAGCTTCATTTGACCAAGGAGGGGCAGTCCAACCTCCACAGGCTATCCAGGAGACAACTGGATGCTACTCTGCTCTAGAAAGCAGTTACAGGCTTGCTTATGAAGAACCAAACCCACACACATCTGTCTGAACTCTCTGCAAAAGAAAGGTTTAGCTGAACAGGAAAGAGGATGTTCTGGTTTGAAACAGCCTACAACACACAACAACAGAACCACAGTGTGCCTCTCTCTTTATTTTACAGTTCACAATTAGAAACCTACTGATAACTTACACTGTTCAGCCTCCTGTGTGGGGTTTGCATATGCCTTGGGCGTGCTGCCAACCTCAGCTCACCCAGGAAGGTGGCTCAAAGGCGCCACCAGGTTACAGGAGGCAGAGCAGCCAAACAACCCACAACAAACCCCTCTGCAGGTGGTGCTTCACACAGGAAGTTAACAGGCAGCAGGAATGACCCATAAAAACATATTTGAAATGGAAAAATATAGAGGATGGCATTTCAAGGTTATTTTATAGACTTGCAAATGTTACAAATGTTCTTAGGGAAGGAAAAAAACAAACAAACAAAACCCCAACAAAATTCCAAGGCTGCAGGTCAGCCAGGTTCTTTTTGCAGGGAGCAATGCCCTGTGATCCTTTCTCAAGGCTCTATATCTTCAGCAATTCTCTCCAACGTCTCCTTTTACAGAGCAGAAAGTTAAATTCCTCCTCAGCCACGGATTTCAGCATCTGCTTAATTTCTACAGTTGCAGCCACCAGTTCAGATGTTTTGGCAGGGCTACCCACATCCCTGCTAATCTTTTTTTCCCCCCTCTCAGAAGTTCCTAATTTCTCAACATTTTTTTTTTACCTTGTCTTTAGAGGAGTGGCTCACATCACACACAGCACATCTGTTGAATTTCCACAAGCTCCTGGAAAACAAACCCCATGGAAAACACTAGGAGTTCTCGTATCAAGCCTAGCTGAACATCATAGAGCTGTTATGAAAAGATACAGCAGTGCTTGAACCTTCCTCAGGAAAATGCCTCAAACTGAAGATCATGATGGTACGGAGACTGAAGAGCTTTTCCAGCTGGCGCAGGTTCTCTGCTGTAGTGAGGAGCACTGGCTGCATGCAGACCTGGATTAGTTGCTCCTTGCAGGACACAATCCAACCCAATGCCACAGGTGAAACCCAGCTCTGTGCAAAGAACCCACACAAAGCCACCACCTTGGTGAGGTGGAGGAGGGTAGTGCATTATGATGGTGCAAGAATTTCACTCCTGACAAATGAAAAGGCAAAATACAGAGACAAGGCTGTGTGTACTCGACCAGTGATGGATGAGGAATGGACAGAACAAACCATGAGCATGCCCTTACAGGCAGGAGGAAAGGCAAACTGCCTTTGTTTTGCCACAGTGAAGTTTTACCAGCTCGCTCCTTGTATCCTTCCACAGCTGCTCACCTTTGGCACAAGGAATTCTATGTATCACAAGACGTCATTTATAATAATACTTCATATCAACACCCAGCGCTTACAGAGCGCCTCTTGTATTCAGAGTGCTTTACCAAAGCTTGTGAGTCCTCACAACACCCCTGTGAGGTAGGTAAGTATTATTATCCCCATTTTACAGATGGGGAAACTGAGGCAGAGAGGTAAAGTGACTAGCCCAAGGCTATTTAGGGAGTTGAAATTCATGACATAGTGGCCCAATTCTGGTCTCCCTTACAGTGGTGTAACACAGATGAACTCCCACAGAGCTGTACTGGTGTAAGCAAAACAATCCAACCCAAGTTTCTCTGGCTCCAAATCCTCTGCTCCAACCAGCTGACCACACCTGCTCCACCTGAACCAACCTTCACCTTCCAAAACACTCAGAAAGTCCAGGGTGCAGCAGGAGTGAGGTGAGTCTGCAGCCTTAAGGCAACATGAATGGTACCAGCCACGTAGCTCTGCAGCAAGCTGGGCTGCACACAGACGTTTCTGCCACGCTGCCAAAGCCTTCAGACAACTGCAGCGGCCTCCAGCTCCGCACGTACCAGCCTGAGGGCTGGTTCTCTCCTCCCTCAAGTCAGAGCAAATCCAGAGCAAACCACTGGGACTGCACCAGCACAGAACTAGCACTAGATCTGAACCAAGACTTTTACCAAAAGCCTCTACTAACATCTTTTCATTTTGGACAGCTTCAGCCTGGTTCACTTCACCTTTTCTCTCCAAGTTCATATCTGCATATACACCAACTTTTTATCATCTCCACCCATCAGCAGCAGCACTTACACAGCACCATCCCTCTTGCCAAGAGCGAGCCACATCCCAGAGAAGTGTCAATGCATGCAAAGGTCACACACAAGAACATCGAGAGTGCTGGGAGAGGAGGCCAAGGAGAGAGGTGATCACAAGACAGCACACAATGAGTTTTTATTAGAGACACCAAACAACTCTCTCCTACTGTAACTATGTCACTTGGGTGATCCTTCTAACCTGCAGCAATGCAGGCACTTTTCCTCTGACTATTTACCTACCTACCTAGAGAAAAAAGCGGAACAGCAAGCACACACATTTGTACTTCCTCGGACTTGGCAGGCATGATTCCTGTGAATGGGAAAAGAGGGTCTGTGGAGGTGGGAGAGGTTGTACACTGGGTTTAGGGCAGTGGAATATAAAAGAAGTAGAACATATCACATGCATCAGTACCATCAGCAGTAGTCAACCTGATGAAAATAAACCCCAAAATTAGATGGATTCATGTAGGATACCTGCTGAAAATCTCAAGCCCTAAACACACTGAAGCTGGCAAACATCTTGTGCCACTTCACCCATGTCCAGACCCAGCATCAGAAAATAAGGTCAAACAAACCTTGAAAGGAAAACAAAAGGAAGAATAAACCAGCCTGGAGACAATGATCTTCCACAAACCACTTCCCTGCATTAGTTTCAAATATGTTTTCCTCTTAAGCAGTTTCAGAAAGGAGTGGGGGAGAAAGAGACCCACAACAATTTCTTTTTAAACTGGCTCAGGACCAGCACCAGCTCAGAAAGAGGGAGAGAAAAAGAATTCTTCAGACATGATCCTCAGTACTTGATTACAAGGTTGCTAGCCAGCTGCCAACACCCTAACATTGCCAGAGGGTTCCAGGCGGAGTGGATACACCGTGCTGCCCAAAGTCCTCTTCGTGTGCTAGGAAATCTGCTCCGTGGGCCTCATCTGTATGTCTCCAATCTAGAAGAGACCAATATTGGTTTTTACTAGAGCACTGAAGCCCATTGTGAAGCCTGCACTGGGCACTTCCAGGGTGCACCATTGTGGTTGGCAAGATGCACATGAGAAAAGCTCGTGTGACTGGAAGTCTAGAATGGCTCAGGTCAGAAGAGATCTCAGAGATCATCTGCTCCAAGCCCCTGTCATGGGCAGGGACACCTCTCAACTAAACTTGGCTGCTCAAGGGCTACATCCAGTCTGGCCTTAAACAGCCCCAGGCAGGAGGCATCCACAGCTTCCCTGGGCAGCCTGTGCCAGAGTCTCATCACCCTTGCATCGAAGAACTTCTCTTTCCCAGGCTCAGCAACCCCGGCTCCCTCAGCCTGTTCTCATAGCAGAGGTGCTTCAGCCCTGCTTAACAGATATTAGAGAGAAATAAAGGTGACTGTGACTGCTCTGCCTTTAGTGTAAAGGAGCATGAACACGCACAGTGAAGAGTGCAAGATGACTCTGATTATAACCTCTGATGTTTCAAGTCTAGGTGGGTCCTGCTCACAGAGGGCCAGGCAGAAGCACTGCTTGACCAGCTACCGGCAAGATGTTCTATCCTCTGGAGACAAGAAAGCAGGCAGCTGTCACCACTGAGCCACCGCCAGGACAGCCACATCTTGCTCCAGAGGAGCAGAGCTCATATGAGGGGCTGCTAAACCTCTCCTGATCAAAGCTGGCTTTTGCAACAGGAACTTCTGTGTTGCATATACAAAATCCTGACACTGCTCCTACCCCCAGCTCACAGCTGGTCACTTATTTTTTGTTTTGCAGGAGTAAAGTCCCTCTGACAGCATGAGCATCTCGCATAAACCTTGGAGAGGGGCACAGCACTTGGCAGGATCCGGCCCAACATGTAATTTAGCCACTGGCAGGCAGGGTGTGACCCAGCTGCAAAGCTGTCAGCAAATCTCAGATGGCCCCATCCTGTAAAAGGGCAGAACATGCCCACACCCCATGGACTCAATAGATTGCATCAGGTTAGAAGTGACCCCCAAAGGGCATCTTGTCCACCCCCTGCAGGCAGCAGGGACACCTCCAGCTAGAGCAGGCTGCCCAGGGAAACATCCAGTATGATCTTCAACGTCTCCAGAGATGGGGCCTCAACCACATCCTCGGGCAACCTGTCCCAGTGTCTCACCACCCTCACTGTGGAGATCTTCCTTCTGATGTCCAACCTAAATCTGTCCTGCTCCAGTCTCAAACCTTTGCTCCTCATTACTGCTACAAGCCCTTCTAAACAGACCCTCCCCAGCCCTAGGTGCACCCTACTCCAGGCTAGGGTCAGAGCACTTTTGCTGGATCCACAGGGCTGTGAGCAGCCCAAGCAGCAATCCCAGAGCTGCCATAAAGAAGTGTAAACAAACATGATCACTGCTAATCCCCAGCCTGAGCTCTGCTAAGCACACAGCTGATCCAGGGGCCTCAACACTGAGCAGTAAAATCAGGACAGCAGTTACCCCCTCCACACCTTCAACCACCCACTGCAGAGTGCTCCAAGTCCACAGCCTACCTGTACATGAGGTGGGGCACTGAGGACATATATGACAGCGTTAGCCATGTCTTCAGCTTTGAGACACTGGAAAGAGATGAAAGAGACTCTCAGTCAAAGGGCATCTCAGAAGATAACCACCAGATCACTCCTGTCCTGCCCATCAATAATGAGTTTCGACAGTGTCACTGTGGCGTGTCAGAAAGCTGCGAGCAGGCAGGAAAGTAAAAGAAAATCCATTGAAAATTGAACAAAGGACATGTCTGGTGCTGGTAAGTCTCCATTTGCTGTGAACAATCTTACAGCTGGCACAGGAATTCTGCCAGGACAGGCACTGCCATCCTTATCAACCATTTCCAGGGAGGCACAGGAAACCCTGTGCCAGCCACCTGCAAGGCAGCAGGCTCTCACATTGCCTCTCGTATAGGCATGTTTGCTCATTGCAGCTTATCTGCAAGGAAAGAAGCCATAGCCTGTGAAATATCAAAGCTGCTTGGTATTTATTTACAGAAACACCAAAATAGAAGGAAAAATACAGGAGTGAGAAACTGACCCTGAATGAAAATCTGCATAGTGTCAGAACAGAAGCTGAGTGCTGAGGCTGTGGGGATGCTAAGCACATCCTGCAAAGCACTGGGCACTTGGCAGAACTCATTCCTCATGCTTTTAACCAGGAGTGAGAGTGTTAAACTATAATCAAAGCCATTTCCCTCTATTTGCATTTGTCCATGTCCTACCCGAATGCTCTCAGGTTGCAGCAGCTCTCTCGGGGTCATTATCATGAAGTTTAAAAGCAAATCCTGTTTCCACCAGTCCTGGAGATATACACTGGGAAAAAAGCAAAGCACATTTTAATAGGATTATTCAGTAAAAGAAATTTTAAAAAGGAGAGAAAACGTTTTAGCACAAAGTAAAGAAAAAAAAATCCTAACCCCCTTCCTATTGTTCTCCTTCCCCACCCTTTTTCCTTTGCCTTGATGACTGTTGTGGTACCTCTGGGGAACTGCTGATCTTAAAGCTCATCCAGTTCCAAACCCCTGTCATGGGCAGGAACACCTCCCACCAGCCCAAGTTGCTCAAGGCCTCATCCGACTTGGCCTTGAACACCTCCAGGCAGGAGGCAGCCACAGCCTCCCTGAGCAAACTGTTCCAGTGCCTCACCACCTTAACAGTGAAGAACATCTTTCTGATGTCTAATCTAAATCCATTGCCCCTCATCCTATCACCACAAGCCCTTATTAAACATCCCTCTCCAGCCTTCCTGTAGCCTCCCTTCAGGTATTGGAAGGCCACTATAAGGTCTCCTTGGAGCCTTCTCTTCTCCAGGCTGAAGAGACCCAGCTCCCTCAGCCTGTCCTTGCAGGAGAGGTGCTCCAGCTCTCTGATCATCTTTGTGGCCGTTCTCTGGACCTGCTCCAACAGATCCACAAGTGTCTCTCATTCCTCGACAAGCAGCTGCCCACTTTCTCCACACACAAAGTTTATTCCTTGGCACAGCTCATTGCTGCCATGCCTCCTGCGCCCAGGCTGTCTCTGCCTTGCAAAGAGAGTTGGCCAAGCACTGCTTTTGCATTTTCTGGTCTGTTTTCCAAAGTAAAAAGCTCTGCCCTCAAGGCCCACCAGCTGCTACCACCCATCAAAGCAGGGGAGCCCACAGCACTCACTGTAGCTCGTATGTGAGTCTTTGCTTCTCTGAGTTCTTGCCTCAGCCCCTCCGTGAGGGCTGTCACCGCATACTTGGTGGCACTGTAAAAGTGCACCACCGACTGTGGCACAACACTGTGGCCATTCATGCTGAGGAGAGAGCAGAAAGGAAAGTGCTGAGAGGTGGGGAGTCTCAGGAAGGAACCAAGAGGACATTCAAACCACCAAAATGACCACAGAAAGAGAGATGGGGAGGAATTCCCCTCCCGTGCAGGAAATGCACACCACCAGGACCTCCTCTCCACACAGCTGTTTCCTGGAGCTGGTCAGGAAGTTTCAGTCCTCGACCTTGTGACCATCACAAGTGGTTGGCATTATTTGTTTCTCCCTGGTTTGGTCCTTCTTGCATTTAGACCAGGAAAGGTTACACAAAGTGGTCTGAAAATCAACCACTACAATTCTTGGCGAACTCCTTCTTGCACATCCCCTTTCTTGGCCACTTTCAGCCCATTCCAAGATTAAAGTTCCACTGCTTAAATCCTTTCTGCAAGGCAAGACAGAGGAAGCCTGATCCCACACTCTCCACCCACGTACCTGTTAATGTTAATTATATGCCCATCATCAATGTTTCTCTCTTTCATGGACTGGTAGGCTTCTCGGGTGCAGATGCTCACAGCCATCACGTTGACCTGAGGGAAGAGAAAAGAAGAAGAAACTAAACCAACAGCCCTGCCTGGCACCCTTTGACCTAGCACACACAAAGCTATAGATGCAAGTTCCAGTCCTGGACTCATAGCAATTCCTGCAGACCCCAATAGAGGGAAATGCCCATACACCACCACACATCTGCAGACCCCACATTACCCCTGACCAGGGCTGTGACCACAAGGGGCTTGGGCAGGCACAGACACCCAAGGCTGTGAGACAGCCTTGACCTCTGTTAGAAATAAATGGACTTTACTGGTTTAGGGGCAGCTGTGGGGGTAGAGTGCAGAGCAAGGGAGAACAAATCCACTTCCCCACAGCCAGCACTCTGTCCAGGAGACAAAGTTGTTGATTGCGCACAGCACTGAGTACACTGCTGTTTGGGAAGCCGATAGGACACTAACAGCGGGTAATTAGGTCAGCTAGTTAATGAGGAAATCCCTGGATACTGCCTGTCTGAGAGCCAGGCTCTCAGAGGCACTGCAAACCACAAGGCCAGCAAAGAGCTTCCCATGCAGAGATCACAGAATCACTTTGGTTAGAAAAGCCTCTAAGATTGAGTCCAACCATCAACTCCACACCACCACGGCCATTAAACCATGGCCCAAAGTGCCATGGCCACACCTTTCTTGAGCACCTCCAGGGAATGGGACTCCACCACCTCCCTGGGCAGCCTGTGCCAATCCCTGACCACTCTGGCAACAAAGAAATTTTTTCTCATCTCCAACCTAAACTTCCTTGGTGCAAGTTGAGGCCATTTCCTCTCATTCTATTGTTTGTTCCTTGGGAGAAAAGACTAATCCCCACCTCACTCCAACCTCCTTTCATGGAGTTGTAGAGAACCAGAAGGTGTTCCCTCAGCCTCCTCTTCTCCAGACTAAATAAAAAATAAAGAAGCCAAAGATCACATCATGCCACGGGCAAGCCAGAGTGGGCCAGTAACCCTGCAGGTATGAAAGCCACCAACCTGCCACTGTCTGCTGATATTTTCTTCTGTCCTAACTGGATAAACCAAGGAATTAAGGACATGGCAATTTCCCCAGTCCTTTAGCACTGGATCCAGAGCATTCCAGACTCTTGCTCTGTGGACCATCACTGCTCACTGTGGCTGGGTTACACTCAGTCATGTCACCATCAACGTGCAGATGCTTTGAGCATTTGCTGACCATGAAACACAGAGTCCATGTTTCCAGGAAGACAGAGACATAGAAATTCCCAGCAATGTGTGCAGGACTGATGAGCAACCATCTCAGCAGCACTGTTGGTTGCTCAAATTGATAGTGGCTTGGATTTGGAAACACAGCTGGAAGGTAGGAAGGGGTTGCTGAAGCCTTCTAAAAGGACGTGGCCATTTCAAAGCAGGACACACTGTCAGGCTCTACTTGATGGATGTCACTTTGCTAGCAGACAGGCCTAAAACTACCACTGTGAGCTAAATATCCAGGAGAAGCTAAACTTCTGATGAATCACAGGTCAGGTGCCAGCTATAAATGGGAGGAGCAGCAGGAACACTGCATGGACAGCGAGCAGAGGAGAGGAGAGGCCTGTCTCTCACCCTGTGAAACTGACAAAGAAAGATGGGACAGGCCAGTACCTGCCAGCACAAAGGGACATGCAAGAGAAGGACTGTTTGGAGCCCAGAAAGGAAGAGACAGCAAGGGATGGACTTGGGAAGTGTAATTACTGAGCTGCACAAAAAGATGAGCAGGGTTGCTTGGAGGATCTTCTGCTCACTGCCTTTGCCTCAGTCCTGATTTCCTATGAATTCCTACAGGCCATGCTTGTGAATTTTTGTCTTGGCCATAGATAAACAGCATGGCTATCTGATCTTGGAGCAGCCAGCAAGCACAAGCTGTCATCATCCTCATCCAAGTGCACTTTGGTTGAGTACACAGGCACTGTTGGCATCTCAGTCATCACGCCTGCAACTGCAGAGATAAACTCCCTGGCACCAGGGTGTGCAAGGAAGAAAGTTAGCAGACACGTCAGCAGGAGTGGCACCTCAGCACTGGAGTGAAGCCCAAGCAGGCAGGGCTTCTGAAGGCTCTGGGATTTCACAGTGAAGAGGACAAGAAAAGCAGGAGCAACCTGCTCCAGTGTGGTACTGAGGAGCCAACCCGTGCAGATACAGACCTGGGCAACTGTCAGCACAAACCCCCTTTGTGATGAGCAACGTTCCTGCCCCCACCAGGCACTTTCTTTGCTGTGGTTGTTCCCCAGTTCCACTCCATCTCCACAGGCCACTAGAGGGTAACATCAGCCTAAAGTCTGAGATTCTGCTGCACGGCTGTGACTCAGGCTGAGCAAGGCTTCCTGCACCGGCAGAGCCACGTTTTGACAGCTACTGACACAGCAGGACACTGATCAACAGCCGCATGGGAAAGCCCAGAGCCCCTTCGATAGGGTACTGGACTGGCTGGAAGGTGGCCGAGCTGGGATGGCCTTGCTGTCTCTTCCTGATAGCACCCACAGGATTTTGGGGGCGAAATCCCATTTCACAACATGGAATAGGCAATTCGGGAACCCAGAAACATGCCTGGAAACCGAGCAAGGCTTAGGGCTGTATTGCTCTGAGGAACAATCTAAAGGTTATTGTGGCAAACAGCCCCACAAGACATTTTTCAGCCTTGTTCCCATTTTAAGAACAAAACAAAGGTCAGGGCCAGCACACATCTGTGCCCTGCCTCTGCACAGCGTGCAGCACAAGGCAGCAGGCCTGCCACTGGCTGTGCTAATGCAACAGAAACAATGAAAGTACATTTTCTAGTAATTAATGAGTTCAAATTGCCAGCTTGGGAGAGCATGAAAGATCTGTTCCTGGAAGTGCTGAGCTTTTCACTTCCCAGAATCAGCATTTTCTAAGGCATCAAAATGAGTATCCCAGCTCCTGAGAATATTTGAAAATGCAGGTTACAGCAAACATCTATGCAGTTGGTTTATAAAAGCAAGAAGAGCTGAGCCTTGCTGGTCAGTGAATTACAGTGCCAAGAAGAATCAAAGCCATTTAGTGTCTCAAGTAGCTCATAGAGTCACAGAATCACAAAAAGGTTTGGGTTGGAAGGAAACTTAAAGATCATCTAGTTCCAACATGGGCAGGCACACCTCCCACCAGCCCAGGTTGCTCAAGGCCTCATCCAGCCTGGCCTTGAACAGCTCCACCAAGGGGCATCCATGACCTCCCTGGGCAACCTGTTCCAGTGTCTCCCCACCCTCATTCTAAAGAACTTCTCCCTCATCTCCAGTCTCAATCTTCCCTCTTCCAGCTCAAAGCCATTGCTCCTCATCCTATCACTACAAGCCCTTGTAAAAAGTCCCTCCCCAGCTTGCTTGTAGGTGCCCTTCAGGTACTGAACAGCCCCAGCTCTCCCAGCCTGTCCCCATCACAGAGGTGCTCCAGCCCTCAGATCATCTTTGTGGCCTTGTCTGGACTCACTCCAGCAGCTGTTTGTGCCCTGAACAGTGCAAATGGAAACTTCAGCTGGAATTCCTGGCTGTAGAGGTCAGTAGGTAAAACATGAAGGAGATGTTCAAATCCCAGAGCCTGGAGTCAGTGTGTACAAAGCACCCAGCCCCAGCTCCTCCTGCATAGATCAGGGGTGGCTGGAGGACTTTGCTCCAGCCTCATGTCAGGCACCACCTTACAAACAAGGAGAGAGAAAAGCAGTAAGCTGTAAACCAAGAAAATGCCTAAGAGTGTTCAAAAAATGGAGTAGATGTGGCACTTTGGGATGCGGTCTGGCGTGGGAAGGTTTCACTTGATCATCTTAGGGATCTTTTCCAAATTAATGATGATTCTGTGATGGGCTCAGAACCTGCCCGTAACACCCTCCCGCCTGCACGCACCAAATCTGCTGGCAAGCAGCTGAGACAATTCCCAAAGAAGCTTCCTGCAGCCCAGGAGGCAAGCAGCTTCCTGCTTAGGGAATAAATACCAGACAATAAGGAACTGGAACATTTAAAAGAGGAGAAATAAGTCAATGGATTCCAACAGGATTCTAACTGCTGAATGTATAGCAAGAAATGTTATGGAATAGGTGTACAGAGAGGAGAGGCTGGAAGGAGACAGAGCCTCAAAGCTCATGAAAAATGCATGGAAACAAACAAAATCCATTTACCAAAAAGAAAACAAACAACCAACAAACCCAACAAACCCAAAACAAACACAAACAAACCACCAAACACCTTTAAGTTGAAGCCCTAATGCCTCCTAAATCAATAGCTCGCTAGCTGTATTAAAGTTTTCCTGTCTTGCAGCCCAGACGCGCCCTGAAACCTTCCAACAGCATCTCAAACCCTGCTGCTCTCCAACACTGTTCTCCAAAGGACCTTTGGAAGAAGCCTCCCTGCTCCTGCTCAGATCTGCAAAACCCAGAGGCCCGTGAAAGGTGCTGGCAGCCTTCCCATGTCCTGACCCTCCAAGAGCTTCAGAGCATGTAGGAGAAATGGGCCTGGCAACTGTTTCCCTGGGGCTGGCTTGGCACTGCCGGGAGAGCTGTCACTGCAGATCGCTCCCCAGACCGGCGCCTGCACAGCCACCGGACGCTTAGACAGCTGCATTTCCAAGCACAAACAAGGGCACAGCAGAAGGCAAAACCCCAAGTTATTTCTCTCAGAAGGCTAAAATGCAAAGTCCACGTTTCCCAGGCTGTCTAGGCTGAGGTGGGAGAAACATTTAGCTCTGGAGCATCCCATGGCTTCACCTCTGCATTAAAGGTGTGAGTGCTACTCAGTCACACACGCGACAAGAGCAAACCCAGCAGCTTTTCCAGTGAGAAGAAATAACTCTGCCAGTATAGGAGGAAAGCTCAGGTGTCTCAGTCTGTTCCCAGGGTTACAAATAGTTTTTTGCTAAGCAAGGAAAGCAGACACAGGCATGCTGATCGCTTCTAGGAATGAAATGTGCCCCCAGACTGGTTTCCCAGTTGTGAAGCCACCATCCTGCCTCTCCTTCCACCCCATCCAACAACCCAAAGCACCTCCAAAAAGTGCACACAGCAGCACCCACAAGGAGGGGGATTCCACAGGCTACCAAACTTTGAGCAGTTGTAAATAGCAACATTAAAGTGTCTCCTAGAGACACAATCCTCACTCTGAAATCTTTCTCCCTAGAAATGGTGGAAGGTGAGATGAATAGAGCACTTTCACCTGAGCAGCCAGCTTCCCTGGAGAACAGAGGGAAGAGTCTTCAGCTGGCAAAAGCCACATGTTCCTCCCTCAGCCTGCCCACCTTACAAAGAACAGAAGTTCAGAAGAACAAAGACAAAGGAGCAGGAGGAACACAAAGCATTCATGGAGGTATCCTCACATAAGAGGATCATAGCTGATAAGGACCAGGTGACCCAGAGGGCCAGGTTTGCAGTGAGACAGTGCTGGGAAGCGCCCAGCTTTACACCAGCTCAGCCTCAGCTACACTTCACTTCTTTTTCTTTAAGGACTCCATGGCAACCATGGAATGGGGGATGAGACTGTGCAGTGACCCAGGCTGGGTGCCCCACAAAAGCCTGGGTGGGCAGACAAAGCCGAGCTGAGCTTGCTTTGGCTGCAGTCACAGCAGCCAGCAGAGCAGCCAAATCCTAACAAGAACTTAATTAGCCAGGATACAGCAACTCTTGCCCTGGCAGCAGGAGTCTGAGGCCTCAATGTACCTCTCTGTTTTACTTTACACAAGCCCTGAGACTACTGCTGGACAATAGATCCCGGCTGACTCTGCTGTCAGACACAGTGGCCCCAAGAAGCTTTTCAAACAGATGTGTCATTACCTTCACTAGAACAAGTTCTCACAGCTGCTGGAGCTGCCACAAGCCTTTTCCAAAGCTGTGAGTTCAGCTCCCCCTCCTATGACAGCAACACTTCACAGAATGGGTTGGGTTGGAAGAGACCTTAAAGACCACAGATCACAGGATGTTAGGGGTTGGAAGGGACCTCCAGAGAGCATCGAGTCCAAGCCCCTGCCAGAGCAGAGGTCACACAGGAATGCATCCAGAGGAATCTTGAAAGCCTCCAGAGAAGGAGGCTCCACAACCTCTCTGGGCAGCCTGCTCCAGTGCTCTGTGACCCTCACAGTGCAGAATTTCCTCCTCATGTTGAGGTGGAACCTCCTGTGCTGGAGTTTATATCCATTGCCCCTTGTCCTATCACAGGGTGGAACTGTGCAGAGCCTGTCCCCTGCCTCTTGACCCCCATCCCTCAGATATTTATAAACACTTATTAAACCCGCTCTCAGTCTTCTCTCCAGACTAAACAGCCCCAGGGCTCTCAGCCTTTCCTCATAGGGCAGTGCTCCAGTACCTCAATCATCCTGGTAGCCCTTCCTTGGACTCTCTCCAACCTCAAACCATAACAGAAGGCCAGGACAGAAGTGCTGTTGTAAGGCCTGAGGTCCTACAGCTGTGGCTGCCACTGCTGTGGGCAGAAAAGGGCCACCACACAATGACAAAAGATGGTGAAGTCTCAGAAAGAGGCACAGGAGCACCTTGGGATAGCACAACCCAGGGAGAAGCACCACTAGGAAGTGGCATGGACCATTTGCATGAACTCCCAGTTTGGGATGTGAAATTGGCTTGTTCACATCCAGCTCTAACCAGATTATGGGCAGAAAATTAAGCTTTAAAGACAAAAAGCATCACAGCTTTTTAAGCCAAAGAAAATCTGCTGATTTTACAACCCTCTGCTAGAACTAACAGGATTAGCTAGAAAAGCCACTGCTTGCCACTCCATTTCCTATTTTATTGGAGAAAAAATAGCAAGGCTCATGTCCCTTCAGAAAGCAAAATGCTCCTGAAAACATGAGTGTTTTCATACTCCAAGGTGAATCAGAGAATCATTTGGGTTAGAAAAGGCCTCTAAGATCATCCAGTCCAACCACCAACCCAACACCACCACAGCCCCAAGTGCCATGGTCACACCTTTCTGGAACCCCTCCACCACCTCCCTGGGCAGCCTCTGCTAATCCCTGACCACTCTTGCAGGAATGATTTTTTTCCTAATGTCCAACCTAAGCCTCCCCTGGCACATTCCAGGCCATTTCCTCTCCTTCTATCACCTGAGACTAGGGAGAAGAGACCAACCCCCACCTGGTTCCAACCTCCTTACAGGGAGCTGTAGAGAGCAATGAGGTCTCTCCTCAGCCTCCTCTTCTCCAGGCTGAACACCCCCAGCTCCCTCAGCTGCTCCTCACCAGCCCTGTTCTCCAGACCCTTCCCCAGCTTGGTTGCCCTTCTCTGGACCTGCTCCAGCCCCTCAATGCCCTTCTTGGAGTGAAGGGCCCAAAACTGAACCCAGGATTCCAGGTGCAGCCTCACCAGTGCCCAGCACAGGGGCATAGTCCCTGCCCAGCTCCTGCTGGCCACACTGCTGCTTATCCAGGCCAGGATGCTGTTGGCCTTCTTGGCCACCTGAGCACACTGCTGGCTCATCTTCAGCTACTGTCAACCAACACCCCCAGGTCCTTTTCCACCAGCCAACTTTCCAGCCACTCTGTCCCAAGGCTGGAGCATTGCATGGGGTTGTTGTGACTCAAGTGCAGGACCCAGCACTCAGCTTTCTTAAACCTCATACAACTGACCTTGTCCCATTGATCCAGCCTGGCCAGCTCTGCTGCAGAACCTTCCTGCCCTCAAGCAGGAAGGCCATCTGCAAACTTACTGAGGGTGCTCTCAATTCCCACCTGAGGGTACATGGCTCAGCAGTCGTTCCACTTCCCAGTCAGCAAACCTGGGCCGTGTCAGAGCTACATGGGAAGCAAGTCCTCAGCTCTGCACCCATGGAATAAGATGGGAACAATGGTGCTGGTGGCCAGAAGGAATAAAACTCTAGTGCAGTTCCTGCTCTCCCAGAGGCACCACTCACATCTATCATCGTCCTCCAGCCCTCTGTCTTCCCTGAAAGCAGGGGCTCTGGGCGAGCCAGCCCAGCATTGTTGATGCAGACATCAACTCCTTGGTGAAGCGTCTTGATGGCAGAGAACATGGACAGGATCTCCTCTTCATTGGAGAGGTCGCACTTGTAGGGGATGAGGGTCCCTGGGTAGCCAGCACTCTGGCATTCAGCTGCCAATTTCTAGGGAGAAGAAAGGAAAAGAAGAAAACAGCCATCAGTCTCTCTCCTTATGGAACAGCTTATCCAGCCATTTGCTTCAAAACACACTCCAGGGCTCAGAGAACACAGCAGGCTTCCCTGAGAGCCTCTCTTGAAAGCAGGCACTGGGGAAGAGTTGTTGTAAATGCTAATTAAGAAAAAAGAAACATCAATACTCATGAGAGTCTGAGCTCTTCAGCCTCTGAGTTATTCAGCTGGAGGACACATTCTGTGCTGGTGCATCTCCCCAGGCAATACAGGTTGAGATGAGAAGGTGCCGGCAAAATACAAATCAACACTGTCATGGTGCTGGGCTGCAGGCCTGGATCATGGACTGATGGAATTGTTTCAGTTGGAGAAGCCCTCTAAGATCATTGGGTCCAGCCATAAAACCAACACCACCATGGCCATTAAACCATGTCCCACAGTGCCATTTCCACTTTTTTTTTTTTTTTGATGAAGGACATGGCAATCACACAGCTGACAATTCCTCATTAGCCATTACCAACAATTCTGCCAAGCACCCAGCTCTTTCACCAGGCTAGCAGATTAAGAGCCAACGAAACCCCAGGAGCTGCTACTGGTTAACAATGCAGCAGCCACCACACCAAAGACTCTGGAGGGTGCCCTCTCCCCACTGATGCTAATGAGAAGCAGCATCTCATCTCTGATGTGTCCCAGCAGTGACAGCTCGCAGGGCAGGCAGGCCCCATGTGATGTCTGCTTCCTGTGGAGTGATGGGCTCTGGCTGCCAGCGGCCACCAGCTCACCCCAGCACCATCCCCTGTGGCGCCGGCACCAGCCTGGCACTTTGGTGGCTGCAGTGAAGCTCTGCTCCGGCCAGAGGCAGCTTTCCCACTCCTCCCAGCTTCTCCCTGCCTACTGAGGATTGTAATTAACAGCTGGTTAGAAAAGGAGGAGCAAGACCCAGTGCAGGAGTTGCCTGGCTGGGAGCAGAGGACACAGGATGGTGACTGCACATGAAGGTGGCTGCTGAACAGTTTGGTTTCAGCTCAAGCTCAGTGCCCAGAAGCTCACCCAGAACAAGAACGGCGGGGGAAGCCAAGGCACCAGCTACAGCACCCAGGACCACCCCAAACACCACCACACTGGAAGTACACCAACTTTTCTTGCTGTCATGTGCAGTACCACCCCCAGATTGGTCCAGCCCCTTCTGGAGGCAGGCATAAGGAGAAATTCTGGAGAGAGCAGATGCTGAAACCAGGCCCACCATCTGTACCAGCAATGGAGAGCAGTCTGGAGAGCCACACTGACCAAGGACAAAGCGCACCAGAGCGGCGCACCAGAGCTCCCATCCAGCTGGCCCCCAGCATGTGCCATCCTGCAGAGCAGATGCCAGCAGGCTCGGGAAACCTGCAGGTTCTGAACCCTGAAGCCATGCTAGAATCAGCACAGCATGGGACAGCCATGTTCCTCAGGGTTCCTCAGGAGGGCTGGCAAGTCACTAAGCTGCCACAAACCTGTAATGCAGGCACAAGCAGTAAGAGACCTGCTGAGCCACTTGGATCCCCACAAGTCCATGGGACTGGATGGGATCCATCCTAGGGTGCTGAGAGAGCTGGCAGATGAGCTCCAAGCCACTCTCCATTTTTCAACAGTCCTGGCTCACTGGAGAAGGTCCCAGATGACTGGAAGCTGCCAACGTGATGCCCATCCACAAGCAGGGCCGGTTGGATGAGCCAGGGAATTCCAGACCTGTCAGCCTGACCTCAGTGCCAGGCAAGGTTATGGAACAGGTCATCTTGAGTGCAATCACACAGCACTTACAGGATGGCCAAGGGATCAGGCCCAGCCAGCATGGATTCAGGAAGGGCAGGTCCTGCCTCACCAACCTGATTTCCTTCTATGCCTAGGTGACTGCCTGGTGGATGTGGGGCAGGCTGTGGATGTAGTCTGCCTGGACTTCAGCAAGGCCTTTGACACCATCCCCACAGCAAACTCCTGGCCAAGCTGTCAGCCCCTGGCTTGGACAGGAGCACTCTGAGCTGGGTTAGGAACTGGTTGGAGGCTGAGCCCAGAGCGTGGTGGTGAATGGTGCCACATCCAGCTGGCAGTCAGGCACCAGTGGTGTACCCCAGGGATCAGTGCTGGGCCCCATCCTGTTCAATATCTTTATTGATGAGTTTTCCCCTCAGTCTTCTCCTTAGTTTGTATCTTAGCTACACCAAAAGAAAGCTCTTCCTCTCTCAGAGAAAGGCCACAGCTGACTTGAGAAATCAAATCTCTCTCAAGATCTTTTCATGGCTAGTGTCTCAGAGCCTCAAACGAGACTCAGCATGGATCCTTTCATCCCTCAGGCTGCACTTGTGTTAAATTCTCTTTGAAAATGAAGTGTGGAACACCACTGACATCCAGGGAGGGCTGGGCACGCTTCAACCATCTCCAGATAAAGAGCCATCATAGGTTCTTCAAAGAGACATCAACTGCAGGCAAGTTTGCAGGAGGAGACTTGTGTAATGCAACTCTCAAAATCAAGCAGCTTGCAAGATTTTTCCAGAGCATCCATTAAGTCTCTGCTAAAGTTCATTCCACCTGAAGCAGAAAACATGCAGGAGGAGGGGAAAAAAATAAATGGAAAATAAAGAGAAGAAGTAAAAGTGATTGTCTAGATGTCCTACTGGAGACTGACCACAGGACACAACATCCATGCAGACAGGATTTGAGCATCTCTACCACACTGTCATCACTGGGTGCTTGGCAGTTATAGAACTGTCAAGGTTGGAAGAGACCTCTGAGATCATTAAATCCAACCTCTTGCCTAGAGCTCACAATGCCACCACTGAACCACATCCCTCAGCACCACATCCACATCTTAAATACCTCCAAAGATGGAGACTCCACCACCTCTCTGGGCAGCCTGCTCCAGGGCTCCAGCACCTTTACATTAAAGAATTTCCTCCTCATGTCCAGGTGGAATTTCTTGATCCAGTTTGTGCCCACTGCCCCTTGTCCTGGCAGTGGGCACCACTGAACAAAGCCTGGTGCCATCCTCCTGACACCCACCCTGGAAGTAAGGATCATCATTGTTCAGATCCCCCTCAGGCTGCTCTTCTCCAGACTAAACAAACAGCTCCAATTCTCTCAGCCCTTCCTCATCACAGAGCTGTTCCAGTCCCCTCAGCATCTTTGCAGCCCTTTGCTGTCCCCTCTGCAGCAAGTCCCTGTCCTTGAACTGGGGAGCCCAGAACTGGACATGGTATCCAGATGTGGCCTCACCAAGGCAGAGTAGAGGGGAGGAGAACCTCCCTTAACCTGCTGGCCACAGGATGCTGTTGGCTTTCCTGGCCACAAGGGCACATTGCTGGTTCACCGGCATCCTGTTGTCCACCAGGACTCCCAGGTCCTTTTCCCCAGAGCTGCTCTCCAACAGCTTATTTCCCAGCCTGGACTGATCCACGTTGATGTGTGTGAAAATGACTCACATTTATGGGATGTTTTCCACAACTTAGGAACAGATTGGTTCTGCTCCCAAGAAGAGGTTAATGCTCGTTGTGCCTGCCACACTTGGGAAGGGCACCATGCCACACATTTAGATTCAGGCTTGGTAAAATGGTTTTAGAAAACTAATTGATATAAACATTTCAGAGGACTTTTAAGTAGAGGAGGAGAAGAAGGGGAAAAAAAAAAAAAAAAAAAAGGAAGGAGTCACGTAGGGCTTTATTTGGCAAACCATCCTATTAACTTCAGCTACATTTAGTTCAGAGAGATTAAAGCCAGAAGAAACCATTAGGTAAGTTTTAATCTGCCCTGCCATTCATCACAGGTACTTTCATCCTACTGCTTTAGCTTCTACTTCAACACAGAACTGCACTTCAGAAACTAACTGGAAAGAAACCCAAGTCACCCCAATTACTTTTGCTATCCAAAGGAAATGAAGAGGAAAAGCCCTAATGAACAGCACTCCAGCTGGGAAAGGAAACTGTGGGGTTACAAATCCTTTTGTTTGACTGATTGGCAACTTTGAAGCTTCTTTTAATTAAAAATTAATAGCAGTGCAACAGCATTAAGAGGAGGAAGATCTAGTGAATAAGGCACCAGAGTGGGGCTTAAGGTTCATAGACTCATGGTATGGGTTGGGTTGGAAGGGACCTTAAAGATCATACAATTCCAACCCCCTGCCATGGGCAGGGACACCTCCACCAGCCCAGGTTGCTCAAGGCCTCATCCAGCCTGGCCTTGGACACCTCCAGGGAGGGAACATCCACAGCCTCCCTGGGCAACCTGTTCCAGTGTCTCCCCACCCTCACACTAAAGAATTTCTCCCTTATCTCCAGTCTCAGTCTCCCCTCTCCCAGCTCAAAGCTATTGTCCCTTGTCCTGTCACTCCCAGCCCTTGTCAAAAGTCCCTCCCCAGCTTTCCTGCAGCCCCCTTCAGGTACCAGAAGGGTGCTCCAAGTTCTTCCCAGAGTTGTCTTTTCTTGGTTGGACCAGAAAATCCTTGGCATCCCTTCCAATCTAGCATTCTGTGATTATTTCCATAGTGTGTTCTATGACAACATGGCACAGCAAGGCAGCTCTCCTTCTTGCTAGGCTCCTCACCCATGGACCTGCAATAATTTATGATACCCACCAGAGACCATGCAAAGTTTTATCTTAGCATATCCCTGGCATCAGCTGTTTGAGATGCCTCATGGATGCTATCCATGCTCTGGACACTGGACATCAACATGACATCAGCCCCTCACCCAGCAAATGCATCCTACAAGCTCCATAGGGGCCAAGCAGCATCTTCTGCCCATGGCGCCACGGGTTTCATCCCAGGCACTGAGGTCAGACTCCCAGCTAAAGAAGGGGCTGGCTGAGCAGTCCCAGTACTGGTGACTGTCCTCTCAGACTGCTCCAGACTCACGCTGCTTTCTTCCAAGCCCTCTCTGCTCCCTGCACTTTCTCAGTGCTTAAACATCTGAGATGCCTTTGCTCTTGGCTCACTTCATTTTCCATCTCCAGTGTCACACACACAGGCCCAGTCACTCCGTTTATGCTGCCCTGAACATTCCTGCTACCTTAAGGCATCCAAACAATGGCTTCTTACGTCAGGGCTGAAGGCACTTCTGGTTTTCTGCTGCTTGCTCAGATCACATTGCTACAGGCTGGTGTGGGGGAGGAGGACACACGCTGCTGCTACATGACAGCTCGTTACAGCAGTATCTCCTGCTCATTCTGAGGTATGACTGGGCTAAAACAACCACCACAGGTGCCTGTCTGCTCTTCAGCTCCAGCATGCACAGCAGGTTCCCACACAGCCACAGAGACACTTCCCTTCCCCAAAGAGACCCAGTGCCTTCCCACAGTGTTCTCATTCAGACTGAAGCTGCTGTACCACAGCCACCTGTAGTTCTCCACCAGCCCTTGGCTGTCCTCACAAGCAGGATTCAAAGATCACAGAGCTCCAAGACACCCAAGTGCCTGCACACAGCAGCCCTGACAGTCCACACCTCACAGGATGGATTGCTGCTCAGATTTCCAAGGCAACCTGCAAATGCACCACTGGGAGAGCAGAGCTGAGGCTGAGCTTCAGCCTGACTCCCTCAAATTATGGCATGTGCCTTCCGTGTCATTTCCACCACAGGCAAGCACACCTCCACCCTGCTCAGGGGCTTGAAAAGGAATGTAAATTAAACCAAATTCCACCCAATCTCATAGCAGTGAAGATCTCAGTTGCCCAGAAATACCCTGAATATATGTGGTGTGACCAGAGGTCCATGGTGCCCACCTTGAGTGGCAGATGTAACTGAGTGTATCACCACACCTTATGGGTAAGACTGGGGAGCACTCCAGGGGACAGACAGGACCCATTCCCAGCTCTCTCAAAATCTCACCAAGGGACTTTCCCCTTTCCCATCCCCAGACAAAGAAGCAGCAGATGACAACCCACCAGTGAGGTCTGAACCTCTCACTCAGGGGGCCAGGAAAACCTGAGCATTGATGAGAGTCATGGGGCTCCACTATCTTGGCCAAGCCCTGACCTCACCATGACACCACTTGCCTGCCAGCATGGCCATCTGCAAAGCACCCACCACCGTCACCCAGAGAGCTGTCCCAGAGCAGCAGATCCCTGCTGCCACACCACCAGATCAGTCTTTTCTGCTCTCAACACCCCATGGCACAGGCCTGGTTTACATCCAGAGCCTGGAACTGAAAGGAGACTGTAGAGAGGGGGGTGTTGGTCTCTTCTTGCAAGTCTGGTAGGACAAGAGGAAAGGGCATCAAGGCGGAGGGGGAGGAGGTGCTTTGGACATTAGGAAAAAAGTCTATACCAGAAGGGGTTCTCAAAGCCTGGCACAAGCTTGAGGTAGGGCTGGGCCACTTCATTTTAACTAAACTACGGCCTAGAAAGGTTGGACCTGATGATCCTTGGGGTTCCTTCCAATCTCGCATTCTGGGATCCTGTGGTTGAATCCCCATCCCTGCAGGTGCTTGAAAGCCACCTAGACATGGTGTTCACAAATAGCGAACAGTAGTGCCCCTGGTAGAGCTGGAGAAAGGTTGATGATCTTGAAGGTCTTTTCCAATTAGTGACTCTGTGCTTTCATGCCCTCTCCCACTGCAGGGGCACACGTCCCTGTCTCAGCAGCCCCTGTAATCCTCCACGAACCCTCCTGAGGGGGCAGATTAGCATAGGCTGGGACAGCAGGAAGCCTTCCCCCACCGGCTGCCAGTGCTTCCCCCTCCTAAAGCTCAGATGGTGGCTGCTGAACCCTGATATAGCCCAGAGCTACCACCTGCTGCCAAGCAGCTGTCCCAGCCAGGATGAGGTGGGAGCAAGCAGCAGCCAGAGCAGGGATCGGAGCTTCCCTCACTGCCGGGCAGGTGCAGGTGCCACGATCAAACATCTGCAGCAATGGCGCCGCTGCGGCCAGCTGGGCGCTGCTCACATCCACGCCGCTGCTAATCCCCTGCTAAGCTGTGCAGAGCTGCAGGGAGCTGCACCAGCCCAGCCGGGAGCAAAGCCTGCTCAGGCTCCTGAAGCACCTGGGGCCCATTTTACCTTCAGGCTGGGCACAAATGCCCCCAGGACCAACCAAGGAGAAATAATGATACTGTTGGTCAGGAAATCATGGGATCACAGAATGGGTTTGCTTGGGAAGGACCTTACAGATCATCCAGTTCCAACCCCCTGCCATGGGCAGGGACACCTCCCACCAGCCCAGGTTGCTCAAGGCCTCATCCAGCCTGACCTGGAACACCTCCAGGGAGGGGACATCCACAGCCTCCCTGGGCAAGCTGTGCCAGTGTCTCCCCAGCCTCACTGTCACTAATCCTCAGTCTAAATCTGCCCTCTTCCACCTTAAATCCCTCTTGTCCTATGTCCAGTAACACTTCCCAACATGGACGCTGGCAGGAGAGAAGGTTCAAGCCTGACTTTAACACAGCCCCTATTTTCTGCAGATCTTAAACTTGTCAACCCCCTAGAAAGCCACCATCATATTTTCTCCTCAGCACTTGTGCCAGTTGTGTTGGTACCTTCTTGCCCCAGGCTATTGTCCATAAATCCAAAACAGGAACCAGAACCCCCCTCCATGTCTGAAGGCTGCTCCTGTACAGTCTCTCACTTCCCCACTCCCCAAAGCAGCAGCTGACAGGTTTTACACAGGGAAAGTGAGGCATAGGAGAGCTACCTACTCTGCCTTGTTCCACAGAGGCAGAACAAGGACCCCACCACATCTCCAAAATCCCAGGGAAGGCTCAGTTATTACTCATTCTCAGGGCTGCAAGCACAACACCCCCAGTGCTGCTGCTCTACTGCAAAGCCAAAGGGCACAGGAGAAAAACAGAGAATGGGATCTGCTGCCATAAGACATTTTAAAATCACATTCTGGAAGAATGGAGGATGAATCCAACCAGATTCAAAAGTAACCCTTCCCTCATGAGCCTTCTGAGCTTCAAGGCTGAAGAAAACCATCAGGACAGCAAAGCACTGCTTCCCACTACTCAGAACAACAATTCTGGGATCTCTTTCATATTTATCAGGAATGAATCTGGCCAGGGACAAGTGACAATAAAAGCTCCTCAGAGGCCTTGATTACCCAAGGCCTTCGCCAAGCACAAAACAAGTCCTTCCAGAGGCCAAGGAGATTCTAAAGGTCATTCATTTACACAGGGACCATGCCTGGGGATGATCTTGCCTGAAGCTGCTTCTCCGCCTTAAAGAAGGTAGCACAGCCCAGCAGCGCTACCAGAGAGCAATGGGCCCAGGGAAGAGCAGATGGGGAGTGATGAGGTCCATGAGTGCCTGGGGACAGCAACTCATCCACCTTCAGCACAGGGAGGACGACAGCTGTAGAGCCTTGGTCAGGCTGCCCAGCTGATGGGAACCAGGCACCAAAATTCATGGTTCTCACCTTTCAGCCACAACCCTGTGGCTCTAAATCACAAGATTAAGACAATACAAGCAGAGAGGTGAAACCTGTGGTTTTGGGCATGCTCTGCAAAACCCAAACCCAGCTGTAGGGCAGAGAGACAGAACCCACCATGGACACCTGGCACTTCAGAGACATCCACAGCTCAACCCCACAGACAAAACACCACAAGGGGAAGCCAAAATTTCAACCAATTGACCTCTAAGCCATCAATGTGCCTTGCCTCATTTAACCTCATTTAAGTGTTAATTAACCACCTCAGAGTCAAAACCTTCCCATGCACCTCACAATCCAGGCAGCAATCAGCAGAAGTGATGAGCCAGCCCCCAAATGGTTTCTTGGGATGCTCAGCTCCCAGGACAAAGGCTCAGCTACATCTTCCTCCCCTCACAGCACTGCTCGACACAACAAGCACCAAGCTCTGCAGAGCCTGGACTGCTGGGTCTGCAATCAATAGCTCAGCTTATCAAAGGCTCTTTCTTGAGCAAGACCTAACCTTGGCAAGGCCATCCCCGGTTATAAACGTTACCTTTGATCAATAACTGTCACCAGTGCATTCCAATTCATCAGCTAAACCTCAACTTTTAAGCCATGTTTATTGCTTCCTGTGCTGCTCTGCCTCCACACCCCAGCAAAGGGGTCTGGGTTGGAAGGGACCTTAAAGATCATCCAGTTCCAACCCCTGCCGTGGGCAGGGACACCTCCAGCAGCGCAGGTTGCTCGAGGCCTCATCCAGCCTGGCCCTGAACGCCTCCAGGGAGAGGACATCCACAGCCTCCCTGGGCAACCTGCTCCAGTGTCTCCCCACCCTCACTGTGAAGAATTTCTTCCTCATTTCCAGTCTCAGTCTGCCCTCTTCCATCTTCAATCCATTGCCTGTCCTCCTGTCACTACAAGCCCTTGTCAAAAGTCCCTCCCCAGCTCTCTTCTAGCCCACTTCAAGTACTGTAAGGCCATTTTGCTTCACGCTTCAAATACATTCTGAAGAGACACTTGGTAATTCTGGATTTGCCTAGGGTTCTCACAAAGGTGAATTTATTGAGAATCCCAGAGAACAGAGGATCATAGGATCATGAAAGTGTGTTGGTTGAAAGAGACCTTTAAGATTGTCAAGTCCAACAGGCCATTAAGCCCTGTCCCCAAGTGCCATGTCCACAGGTTTCCTGAACTCCTCCAGGGGTGGGGACTCCACCACCTCCCTGGGCAGCCTGTGCCTATGCAGTTTCCACCAAAGCTTTATTTTACAGGCTGCTAAAACCTCTTGGCTAAAATTCACTCAAGACTTGGAACATGTCTAGTTATCCGAAGAGCAGCAAACACTCGGCAGGAGCACACACAAAAAGTCTGTGACAGCTGTTAGTACCTTTAGTCTTCTCTTTCAAATCAGGCTTTTGATTCAGATCATCTCCATGCACAACACAAAAGTGACCCTAGTAAGGCACACGAGGCTGCTTGTGTGCACGGACTGCAGGAGGGTCACCACCACACTTTGAAGGTCACAGCTACAACAACAGAGGGGAAACCAAGCCTGCATGGGGGAAGATGTGACACAAGGAAAATCAAACCCAGTTTTGAAACAATGGCACCAAAGTCCATACTGACTCCAGGCAAGCCAAGCACATGGCTCTGCTACAGAGCCACTGGAAGAAGAGCCAGAGATTGGTGTAGGTTTTGGAAGCCATTACGGGTTTTATTTTAAAAGTCAAATAAATAGCCCTGGAGTGGTGACACTGGTTTAATACCCAAATCACAGCTTTGCAATTCCTTGCTTATCTTGCCTCCAGTCCTTATCTGATTTTCCAAGGATTAAGAAATCTTGACAGAGCCTCAACTGCTGAGCTGAACTGCCTGCAGACAGCACTCTGCCAGTCACCAGATGGCTGCAACTCCGCCATGTAGACTGGCTCCAGCCACTGTACCTTGGGATGGAGGAGCGGTGCACAGCAGGAATGAAAACACCGTTTTGTACCACAAAAAAATATTGCCACATCCCGGGGGGTTCAAGGCCAGGTTAGACAAGACCTTGAGCAACCTGGTCTAGCGGAAGGTGTCCCTGCCCATGGTGGGGTTGGTTGGAACTAAGGTCCTTTCCAACCCAAACCATTCTAGGAATCTGTGAAAATGAGGGCTGTGCTCCTGTTCTCAGCTGTACCATTCACCAGGATCTCTTTTTTGGGGGTTACCCACAGCAGTATTTAGCAAATTATTCCATCTGATACAGCAACAAAATTTGTCCAGCAGTAATCACAGGCACCATGCACTGACCTCTCCTTTATTCACACCTGGAAATAAGAAGCTCTCAGCTCCTTCATGTTTCTCTCCTCTCATTACTCCATCTCTGTGCCCCAGCCCTGAACATCAACAAGAAGAAATGGTCTGAAATTGTGCCAGGGGAGGGTTAGGTTGGAGATTAGGAAAAATTTCTTTGATGCCAGAGTGGTCAGGGACTGGCCCAGGCTACCCAGGGAGGTGGTGGAGTCCCCATCCCTGGAGGGTGCCCAAGAAACACGTGGCCGTGGCACGTTTTCTAACCAAAAGAATTCCATCATTCTGTCACTTCACCCATCCTGCCCACCATGCCACAAGCCACTCTCTCCGAGTCAGCAGATCCTTCAACTCTCCACCAAGGCTTCCTGCAAGGATCCTCCTCCAGCACCCAACAACAAAGGCTTGGAAAAGCAGCAGTGAGAATAACAGCTGAGTTTTTCATGGGCAGATCTGGTTATACAATAACTAACCAAGGCAACCACATGCTTGCAGTGCCAACAGCACAGACCTTCCTTCTGCCTTCTCACTGCCTGGAGAACCTGAAGAACCTCCAGCAGGCAGAAGCCCCAACAGCAGCTCCCAAAATGGAGTCCAGCTGCATCCTCCTACTGTGTCAGCCCCTGCACACAACACCAACTCCAGATGGCTTCCTTCAGCTATGTCCAAAGTCCCAAGTCCCAGAGTGAGCTCAACAGTTGAAGGCCTGAATATCTTCCTCTTTTCTTTTGTTAAAGGAAAAACACACAAGGTGAAGCTTCTGGAGGAAAGCTTAGTTATCATAAACAACTCTGCTCCAAAGGCATGGCAGGAGCTGGTAAGAAGCCTCATCAGTGTTGACACAAGTGTCCCTGGCAGCCAGTCAGAGGTGATGGACCTGTTCCCAGAGTGACCCTGGACCACCTCATGCTCCACCGCCTTCCCCAGCCACGCGACACCTTCTTCCTCTTAAAGGCCACAAGCTTCATGATAAATGAATCCACAATAGCAACGCAGCACACGCAGTCCAGACACCTCCCGGAACAAACGACCCTGTGCTGCAAGCACGGTTCAGGCATTAGGGAAGAGGGGAGAACGAACCAGGCAGGGACAAACGTTGTTCAAACACAAAGGTTTGAAACATGACAGCAACATGAGAAGATTGGAAGATGCCAAAGGGTCAGCACTGCTGAGTCCATGAGCATAACAAACAGCCCAGGATCAATCTCCTGCACATTTGTGCAGATGCAAATAAAAAGGCCAACTGTTTAAAATATCACTCTTCCCAGATCTGGGCTGTAGTTTGGCCAGAGAAGTTTCAGACAGCAAGGCCTCAGGCTTCAGAAGGGAGGAAACTCCTCTGCAGCACTGAAGGACAATAAAAATCTCCTTGATTTTTCTTTACCAAAGAAAATCCACAGATTCCACCAAAAAATGCAACAGACTGGGTCAGCAGAAAAGCCAAAAAGATTTCATCAACAGAAAATCCAAGAAAAGGTAATATTGGAAGTGGCTTTTATAGCCTTTTTGGAGGAGAATGGGAAACAGCAGCATCCTTTACAGCATCCTCCAGCAGGTACCATGAGGGCACCACAGGCTGATGAAGCCTGGTTGTGGAGGTAGGTGAAACCCCATCAACAGCACGTGGACAGCCCCCAGAGAGCTCAGCGTTCCCTTATACCGCAGCACCAAATTGCTGGGAAGGCCAAGATTAGAAGCAAGCCCCAAAGGACAGGGAAATGAGTCCTGCTGGTGTGTTTTCTCCTCTCTGAAAGTGCTGTCTGATTCACCACGAAGAATGGGAAAAGTTTTGTTTCTTTTCGGCTTCTCTTTAGTCAGTCCCTCTTCTCGGCACACCACTAAGGTCACGCCTCGCTGGCCGAGATTTTTCGGACAATTTATTCTTGGTGCAGCCAGCTCTGCATGGTGGGTCCTTATCGCTGTTGCTAGAGGGAAACACAAGTGCTGGACGTTCGTATAGATAGATGGAATGGACTGCCCAGAGAAGCTATGGATGCCTCATCCCTGAAAATGTTTAAGACCTGGCTGGATGAGGCTCTGAGCTACCTGGTCTAGTAGAAAATGTCCCTGCCCACAGCAGGGGAGCTGAAACGAAATGATCTGTAAGGTCTCTTCCAACTCAGGCCATTTTGTGATTCTATGATCTCCTTTAGCTCCATGGGCACCAACCAACCAACCAACCAACCAACCAACCAACCAACCAACCAAGAGGACAACAATTAAGCTATCTGACTGCAACATTTTCCTTCCTCAGAGGAAACTTCTTAAAAAGTAAATAAGCTCTAGACCATGTCATTGTGAGGTAAACAATAAAAATGCTGGGTTAAGGTCTTGATGATCTTAAAGGTCTTTTCCAACCTAAACGATTCTACAATTCCATCAAATGCATAAAAGGATCCCACTGGAACTTTTCAGCATCTTTAAGACAGCATCATCAGGTTATTGACTTAGCTGTAGAGATGCCCATCTTAGGGGTAAACGACACGTTAAAGACTTAACATTAACTCAAAAAGTGTGTCCCATCTGAACACCAGCACGCAGGCACAAAGCACATTGTACGTCACAAAAAGGCAGTTACACCCCACAGAAATCCCATTACATCCCACAAAAAAACCAAACCAAAACAGTTACATGCCACAAAAAGTCCATTACAACTCACAGAAAGCCAGCTGTGCCCCCCCCCCAAAGCCTGCTTACACTTAAGAGAACATAGCGGACACACCACAAAAAGCCCGATACACCCCACACCGAGGGCGTTTAAAGAGCCCTGGCGCACTTGGCCGCTCAGCCCGCTCCTCGCAGCCCGGCACAGCGCAGGGCCAAGTGCTATTTATAACCTCGATAAGAGGGAACTCAGAGCCCCAAAACCGCTCCTCAGGCAACTTCCAACCCCGCCGCGTCACCTGCCCGTCCGGGCTGGGAGAAGCCCCTGAAGGTTCCGTGAGAGAGGCCAGCCCAGGAAGCCCCCGCGCATCGGCCATACCCGGCTACAACGGGGGCCGGGAACCAGGAGTACGGAGGCGGAGACCGACCTGGGAAGCAGGGATGGGCGAAGAATGGGAGCCGGCCCTACAGCCCCAGAGCCCAGGAGCCAGCACAGCATCAACCCTGCCTCACGCAGCACTTGAACCGGCTGCCGGCAGCGCTCCCACCGCCAGCCCAGGCCGCCCGGGGAGGCGGCAGCCAGCACCACGATCCCCACGTTTCCCTCCCCTCCACCCAAACCCGCCAGTGCCCGGTACCTCGATCTTATCGACGCTGCGTGCGCAGCCCACCACCTTCATGCCGTGCTGCACCAGCGCCCGCGCCACGGCCGCGCCGATGCCCACGGAAGCACCGGTGACCAGCGCGACGCGCCCGGTCCATCGCTCCATTGCCCCGGCCCCGCCGCCGTGCACAATGCGGCGCTCGCGCTCGCGGACCGGCCCACTGCGCTCTGGCCACGCCCATAAAGTACAGACCACGCCCACTAAGCGCCAGCCACGCCCTCGGCTCGCCGGGCGCGCGCAAGGAGACGCCTACAGCGCTCTGGCCACGCCCACATACAGTTGCCCCACCCGCACGCACGCCCACGGACCAATGGCTGCTCCCAGAACTTCCTGGCCCCACCCAGGGACATGCATGCATACATGACCACGCCCACAAACATACGGCTCCTCCCTTAGACACACCCATTAGCCCCGCCGAGGGACTCAGCCGAGGTGGCTGAGCTCAAGAAGCAGCGAAGGCGCTGGAGCCAGCTGCCTTGCAAAGCCAGGTGCTGGAGCCCACCCAGGACACCTCTTTCACCTCTGACGTTGTACAACAACTATAAAGTAACCCAAGGGGTGGGGCGTGCATCGCCAGAGCATAAGCCTCCTTGAACGATCGCATCAGGCATTGGCACAGGCTGTCCAGGGAGGTGCTGGAGTCACCGTCCAGCTTCCAGGTGTGAAGTGTCACAGAAGTCAGCTCAGGTCATCACAACTCACACATTGCATTGGGTTGGAAGCGACCCTCAAAGGTCATCTCGTGAAACCCCTGCTGCAAGCAGCAGGGACACCTCCCAACGAGAGCAGGCTGCCCTGGGACACATCCAGTCTGATCTTGAATGTCTCCAGGGACGGGGCCTCAAACCTCCCTGGGCAACCTGTTCCAGTGTCTCACCAGTACCACTGTGCAGAACTTCCTCCTGCCGTCCAGCCTAAACCTCTCCTGCTCCACTTTCAAACCATTGCCTCTTGTCCTATCACCCTTCTAAACAAGTCTCCCCCCACCCTCCATGGAGGTCTCTGCTCTGGACCACCTCCAGTCCTGTTCCTTTAAACTGCTTTTTATTTCATCTTCCACATCTTCACTGCAGATCACCCTCTTCCAAACAAGCCATGCCTGTAGGTAAGTTTGTAAAAAAAAAAAAAAAAGATATGTCTGGAAGTATATTTATGCAAAATGAATCCTGTGGTGTCCTCAGAGGAGCTCATTATGCCCTAAAGAGAATATCCGGGTGTTGAAATTGTGTGTGTGTGTGTTATTCCATTCTGCTGGCCTCACACAGAAGCTGCAAGGCTGCAATGTCAGGTAGGAGGACAAGCAGAGCAGTCTCCCAACTCACTGGCATCAGTAATTCTCTCGGTGAAAAACTAAGTAAGTGGCAGAGGTTGCATGTTCAGGTAAATTTGGCACCATCAGCAGCCTGAAGATGCTGACCTTGGGCCAGGCACTGGCAGAAGTGGCACAGCACGAGGCTGGTCAGATGCCTCCAAAAGCTCCATGCCACACCATGCTGATACAATATCTGGGATGCTGGAATAAGCCACTTGGTGCCAGGCAGCTTGGGCACAAGGCCAGGCAGACATAACCCCGGCACACTTGGCCCTGCTTGTTTGGCAATTGCTCCAAGATCACCACAGCACACAACAGAGGAACACCACACACCCTGGGACAGGTTTTCATGAGCACCCTGGAAGAGGGACAGGCTGAGGGAGCTGGGGGCGTTCAGCCTGAAGAGAAAGCTCCAGGGGGACCTTAGAGCTACCTTTCAATACCTGAAGAGATGCTACAGGAAGGCTGCAGAGGGACTCTGTGTAAGGGTGTCTAGAGGCAGGACAAGCCGAGGGAGAGCAGGGTTAGACTGGAACTGAGAAAGAAGTTCTTCAGTATGAGGGTGGTGAGACTCTGGCACAGGCTGCCCAGGGGGTGTGGATGCCTACTCCCAGGAGGTATTCAAAGTTGGAGGCCAGATAAGGCTTTGAGCAACCTGGTCTAGTGGAAGGTGTCCCTGGCCCTGGCAGGGAGGTTGGAGTAGATGATCTCTAAGTTATTCTATAGTTCTGTGACCTGTACTTCTCTCCCAGGCACTTAAACTCACCTCACACCAATCTCCACAAAGCTCTGGAGGGTGAAGTGCCCACCTGAAGAGCAGGCATTCCATCCTTCAGGCAGGAAGATTTAAAACAGAGCAAGCACACCAGCTGGTACTATGCATATTAATAAATATTCTTTATTTAAATTTTGCACATTGCGCTTCAACATATTACATCCAAAACATTTTGCAAATGGATGTCTACTTTGTAAAATCTTATATTCAGCTCATTGTCATTCTGTACAGAATTATAGGTACAACATTACTTTGCCACTAGGTTTGCCTTTTTCTTATTAAGTCTCACAGTAAGAGAAACATTTAATGAAAAGAGATGGCTTGAATTATAAAGAAAGGCTTGCACAGCTACTCAACTAAAGATACAAGCCTGAGGAAAGAACAAAAATTAATAAAATCACCTCCACCCAGCCCCTCCCCCAAAAAAAAACCAAAGAAAAAAAAAAAAATCACATTAATTTAAGAGAAAGTTTTGCCATAAGTCACTAAATTAAGTTTGAAAGAAGGCGCAGTAGTCATCTCAAGATCTCAGTGACAGACAGAGCTGCTTTATTTGGTTTAGTTCGCTCCGGCCGTCGTCAGCCAGCCGTTACAAACGGGCCCCTTGTGATCATTTAAGCGGCAGTATTTGTTAAACTTCTCCTTCAGATGCTGTCGGTATTGTTCTCTATTGCTGTAAAAAGACTTGTTGTTCGCCATGAAGGACTGGATTTCATCTTGGGAGATAAAGATTTCCTCGTCAGAAGTGCATTCAGACTCATCCTGCAAAGGAAAATGGGCGTTTAGGAAGCAGAGTGCAGCCCTTCCTGTGCCACGGCCACACACGCTGGGCAGGGCTGCTTGGGAGAAAGATGGAGCCTTTGTGACAACACAAGGCTTGGCTGGTGAAACCAGAGAGGGGAACAAAAAGGAGAGAGGGAAAGAACGGAAAGAAAAAACCCAAAAGACAGAGGTAAGAATGGAGAAAGATGGGGGGGACAGAAAAAAATAAAAAAGAGAAGTTGTCCAAGATGCCTGTAGTGGGCAGTAATATTTGAGGCATGAAGGCAGCAATAATGCATGCTTCGTTTTCTGGAATAATGCAGTCCTTGATACTCATATCAAGTTCCATCACTCACATTCCAGGGACAGGCAATTTCTCCTCCTCTGCAAAGCCTCTGAGTTACAAACTTCAGAGAACATTGCAAAAGCAAAGCCAAAGCTGGGAAGAATAAGCCATGAACCTTGGGCTCAGGCATGCTCTCTCTGCTAACAGCTCTTCCATGGGATCTGAGCTCTAAACCCCATTCTCAATCTCAAGGTGTTAAGGCAGCATAATACAACACAGAATTCCACGTGGTTACTTACAAGTAGTTCCACTAAGCTCTTGGCACCTTTCCCAGCATCAGGAGCAAGTGACATTTCCGTAGGTTCTGCAAACTGTGACACTTTTTTCATACGCTCAAACCAAGGCAACTGCCCACTTTTTTCTGAGCTACAGCAGCTTTCAGCACGTGTGTCTTTGGTCTTGTCACGATGAAACTCTGTGTGCGTATTTCCTGAGGTCTCTCTGTTACCTGGATCAGCCATACAGCTTCCAAGCTTCTGAATCTAAAATGGAAAAGAGCCACTGATGAGCTACCAGCAGCATTAAATCCACAACATTCAAGTCTGAGATGGATGCAGGAGGGAAGGAGGAGAGAAAGGTGTAGAGAGTGAGGATGTGTGTCTTTTCAGTGAGTGTGTCTGGGGAGGAGGAAGAAAAAGAATTCACCAAGGGTGTGCCAAGTGCACGTGCTTAAGAACACAGTAGAGGAGAGCCCTTCCAGCACAACCTTTTCGAAGGAAGGATCTTGATTCAGCACTTGGACGGAGAGGTAACAGAAGATCCTTGTTATCCCACGTACAGCATTAGTCACAACTGAAATCCGAAATACCTTTGGGCTGACTTTAAAATGTAGGCATTGAAATAAGCATTCTGGAATAGCTAGATTCCTTACATGTTCATTCTCACACTTCAAAGCTTTACTTTTCTTTTTCTTCTTTTTGCTTTTGCCTTTTGTGTTATTCTCTTCTGAATTTGCCCAACACTCCACACAGCTATCTCCATCCTCCTCCTTGTCGTCACAGCGATGGACACATGAATCATCTCCTGCAAGAGACAGGGAATGTTCTTAGAATGATAGAATTGTTTGGGTTGGAAAAGGACTTGAAGATTGTTGAGTTCAACTGTCAACCCAACACCACCATGGCTATGAAACCCTGTCCCCAAGTGCCATGGCCACACCCTTCTTGAACACTTCCAGGGATGGGGACTCCACCACCTCCCTGGGCAGCCTGTGCCAGTCCCTGACCACTCTTACAGCAAAGAAATTTTTCCTCACCTCCAACGTACCCCTCCCCTGGCACAATTTCAGGCCATTTCCTCTCCTCCTATCACCTGAGATTAGGGAGAAGAGACCAACACACACCTGGCTACAACCTTTTCAGGGAGCTGTAGAGAGCAATGAGGTCTCTCCTCACCTCAGCCTCCTCTTCTCCAGGCTGAACCACCCCAGCTCCCTCAGCTGCTTCTCCCCGGCCTTGTCCTCCAGACCTTACCCCAGCTTCTTTGTCCTTCCCTGGACAAGCTCCAGCCCCTCAATGTCCTTCTTGGAGTGAGGGGCCCCAAAGTGAACCCAGTATTTGAGGTGCAGCCTCACCAATGCCCCGTACAGGGGCACAATGACTTCCCTACTCCTGCTGGCCACATGGTTGCTGATCCAGACCAGGCTGCTGCTTCCTGTACACTGCAGTTTTTGTGGACTTTTAACCAATATGATGCTCTCACCAAACCTACCATTTTCATCATGGTTGCAAATGCCTTCAGTGCAGGCCACATCTGAGCCCTCTCGAGATCCTGTTTCGCTGCCCTCCATGCTGGACGAGTAGCCACAGTCGCTGCCGTTACAGTGCGGAGACAAACCTGAGACAACAAGAAAAGTTAAGGTCTCCTCTAGCAGCTGTGTCTTGGTTTTAGTTATGCCTCTAACAAGGAAGAATTATTACAAAATAACTTTTTTAATAAACAAACAAATAAAAAGAATCAAACCGAGAAGCAGATGAGCATTGTTTATTTTATAAATGGTAAATGCGTTTAAAACTGAAAAACGACAACATTTAACTTACCTTTCTTGATTTTGGGTGAGCCTAATAGGGTACCACTGCTTGGACAGGTGCAAGAGGTGCTTTCATTAGTAACAATTACTTCTACACAGCTGTTGGCCTCTTCACTGCTACCACAGGCTTTGCAACTGCTTTCTATAAAGTTTGGATTCTCCTTAAAACAACAAAAAGAATCCCTCTAAGTACCAACAGTAGCTCAGCCAGCAGCTTTATAAAGGACACTCTTTCCACAAGGAAAAAAACCTGCTGATGCTGACTGTTAACAGCCATAATAAGCATTGCTTATTATTAGGTTGTCTTGTCCTTCTGAAAAATTAAGAACCCCAAACAAGTGCTCTCCCCACTGTAATAATGACCTACAGTTTCCCTATTAAGTCCAGTTAAGAGATTCAGAATAATAATGGCACTTAACTAATTAAAGCTTTCCCCTCCCCAAAAATTCAATAGGAATGTTCTGCAACTGGCATCTGAATTCCCTTTTTTCCCCTGGAGTCCAACTGAAATCTCCCCATCACACCTTGCCTTTTCCACAGGACCCCTTGTGAAAAGGAAGTCTCCATGCTCCTGGTAGCCACACTTGATGTATGGTGCATGGCAGTTAAGACCTCCCCTAAGCCTTCTCTTCTCAAGGCTGAACAACCCCAACTCTCTCAGCCTTTCCTCCTACAGCAGGTCCTTTAGTCCTCTGAGCATTCTCCTGGTCCTTCTCTGGACTCTATGCTGGAGCTCTATGAGCTATAAATGGTTACCTTTCCTTGACTGATTTCCTTCTCTTCTGTGGCCTGCAAATGAGCAGGGATCTCACACACACACTTATTTTTCCGTCTGTTCTTTCGTTTTTGGCGTTTCTTCTCTTGTTTAAGCTCTCGCACTCTCTCCTCTTCTGAGAACTCTTCACAGAGCTGTTCCAGTCGACTAATGCCCTGCACTTTTTCCACAGCCATCTGTTCAGAAGATGTTAGATCTATTTATAGATGTTAACACAATTCAAGCCTTTACATTTATGAACAAACAAGCATTAAACCCAACAAAAACACACAGGAGGAGGAAAAGAGCTGGTAAGTACTTCTGACAGTCATGGCACCACAACCACTGAGAAGAAAAATGCCCATCCAGATTCAGTCACTAATTTAGATTGCTGGAGGAGATCTATGCATGAGGAGAGCACCGTGTTCAACTTCTGGCACAGATTTATGATTTTCACTGAAAAGTTGCATTTTCTGCTCTGTTCTTAGGATAGATCCTCTGATTATTTAACACAGCAGCACAAAACCCAACCCAAACATTAAAACTACTGCTGCAGAATTTCAGCAGCTCTCAGTAACAGTGAAAAAAAAGATCTGATTTTCTAGGCAGTCTGATTTTGAAGTGTAGATCAAAACATAGCAAGTTAAGTTATTGCTTATTAAATTTGGAATAAATATCAGAATGGCATGTCTACATACAAAATTATAAGGATACAGTTAAACTAGTAAACAATACTGGATCAATGCTCCTAAAGAGGTAAAAATAAAATTCATAGGTTTGGGGCTTTATTTTCTGGATCATCCTGGGAACTCTTTAAACACCTTAGAAACTCCATATAAAGACCTAACAGTTCCATACTTCAGACTCATAGCCAGCCTTGCATACCAGCATAACTACCCGATTTTTACAATATCAATGAATTTTCAACATCATACTTCACTAGGTTTAAAAAACAACATACCAGGACAAAGCCTGACAAAAATGCCTCCATGTACCTGGTTCACTGCCACTTCCATGGCCTTGCCTCTTGAAAAAAGTACATACAAACCCCTCCAAGGACTAACTAGAATAGGGCTCCACTATGATCTTTCCCATTATGAATGGAAGACAAATAAAGAGATCTGTCACACCACAGGTGAAGTATACTTACTGGCATGTGTTAAAGGAACAGCATGGAGCAATGTCTGACATTCAAGATACCACAAGATCAGAGCGCACTTGGAACTTGCACACTGAACGCAAGAGTTAGTTGTGTTTGTAAATCAAAAGCACACCCTCTATTTTTACCAATAATCCAAACAGAACCTGTTTGAGCCAGAGCTGCTTTAAATGCCAGCAGGTAGAAATCCCTGCAGTGTGAAATAAACGCCGAAGATCCAGTCTATGGTAACGTGCAGCCTGAAGAGTAACAGCAAGCCTTAATCTTTCACATTCCAGCAGCCTTCCCATTGGAATGCAGCTCAGCTGTGCTATGCATTGGTATTGCAAAACTGCTGTCTGCGGTGAACAAGGGACTGGGTGCACCATCCCTGCAGCTCCTTCCAGCTCAGTGTTAGAGCAACACATACGGAGTTACTACAGCAATTCAAACATGAGGTAGATCAAACCTGGTTTTTACCTCAAAGCTTTTGCGCAGAGCATCTACACCCAAGTAAAAAAGCATCTGCCACGTCTGCTCTTCCGCCCGCAGCTTCTGCCAGATTCGGTGTAGTCGCTCATAAAGATGAATGCCCAGGCAGGTCAAAACTTCTTCCTGGGCTATGTCTATTGTCTTAGCATGTCTTTCTCTTCGTCTGAAGGAAGAGTTAACCAAAGCACAGTATGGTTAAAGGTGCTGGAAGTCTACCAAGAGATCAAAGCACTTCAGAAACGTCTTTTCTTTATGTACAGTTGATGGTACTTTTGCACAAACAGCTCTTAAATCCAGTTCTGCTGTGCTGCATGCAGATGCAAACCAGAAAGGACCAGGTCAAAGCCACTGCTGCATTCCTGACGTTCATCTGCGCACAGAACTGTTTAGCTGCACTATGCTTTCCAACCTGTGACTTGTGAAGGTGCTGCTCCTTTGGTCACTGCTTGCTCCTACTAGGAGGGATCAGCAGAGTTTTAAATGCCAGATGCAGCCATTCTTTTGTTTCCTAGAATTTGTATTTAGTTTCTAGGCAGAAAATATTTTTGCTTCTATATAGCAAATATTTCAGCTTCCTAGACAGCTGTGACAGTTAACTGAAGCTGAATAAGCACACACGGAAGTTTGTGTTACTTACCATTCACAGGAAGACTACTTCACTGTTAATCAGCACCCCTCATCTATTAAGGAAATATTACAAAAGGTTTTACCCTCCTAATCAAACAGTTATGATTTACCTTTAAAGGTATTGAGCTCAGGAGTGTTATTTTTCATTGGAAGATTTTAAGTTGCTGAAAGAGGTTTGGAAATCACTGCAATAAATGATGACAAAGTGAAATGGAACAGTTGGCCTTTGCTAACACTGCCAAGCAAGGTTCCCTTTCTATTTCACATGTTTTGAACACCTGGATGGAAAGCAGGCAGCCCTGGTGAGAAAGCAAATCAACCAGATGACGTTTGACAATTTCCTTCCGTCTTGCCTTCAGTCAAATGCACTTCAAGGTCAAAAGCACATATGAAAAAGCACATATGAACTCTCTGCTGCTCTGCAGCACGACCTCACTGGCCTGTTCCAACACAAATGTTGACATTCGGAGGCTTACGATGCAGCAAGGAGGCAAAAAGGGAAAAATAAAAACCACTTCTGCAAGATACAGAGGACAGTAAAATAAAGAAGCAAAGCGCTAGATAGCCCACTCTAGCAAATTACATACTCATACCCTCCTGCGAACTCTGGCTCGGCCCGGCCCAGCAGGTGGGCGATGAAGTCTGTCTCGCAGCAGACGTGGATGTGGCGCTCGTGGGGGCAGCAGCGCAGCCCCTCGTAGAGTGCAGCGCAGTAGCCCTTCTCCTTGCTGCAGTCCAGCTCTCCAGTGAGGATGTTGTATGCCCGAAGGACTTTGTTCTTGCAGTCAGTGCAAAACCTGTTTTAGGAGAAGAGAACTTAATTCTTTTGCAGGCAACTGTGCTTCATCTGTGCTGTAACACACTGAGCTCTGGAACAGTGCTTGCTATATCTGTACTAGGTCACAGCAGGTTTATGATACTCCAAAAGGTAAAAGATTAAGTCTTTGGCTGCAAGCCACCTAGGTTCACTCTCTGTATTATACTACCTATCATACATTACAGGGATCACCTTTCATGCCTCAAGGCGTAAATAAGGCTGCTTGTTAATATGATGAAATTCCTACATGGATCTGCAATTCACAAAGTGGTCTGGGTAGGAAGGGACCTTAAAGATCATCCAGTTCCAACCCCTGCCATGGGCACGGACACCTCTCACCAGCCCAGGTTGCTCAAGGCCTCATCCAACCTGCCCTTGAACACCTCTAGGGAGGGGGCAGCCAAAACACCCCTGGGCAGCTTTTTCCAGTGTCTCCCCACCCTCACTGTCAGGAATTTCTTCCTCGTCTCCAGTCTCAATCTGCCCTCCATATTCAAAGATCAGAAATCTAATAGTGAACAGAATCATCAGTACAAGGCAGGACAAAATTCCTCTTGAGTAACACACTCTAAATAATTCCTGTTAAGTAACTTGGAGTATACTCAAATGAGTGATAAGCAATAAGAAGACTGTCCTCTGTTGCCTACTGCATGAATGATGTGTTCACTGCAAGCATCTTTAAGCATATTTTGAATTATTGGATCATTGCCAAACAAGGCTTATTTATAACACAAGTAATTTAAAGATGGGACAGCTCAGATAACTATAGTCTTCTCACATTAGTTATAAAGTCTGTTATAATTAAGCTCATTCTAAGAGCAATAATCTTCAAGAAGCCACAAAACCTCTTGTTGTTTTACTCTAAAAATGCAAGTCAGACACGCTGCTCACATTTCATCTTTCAACTCGACAAGCTGGCTCCTCATGCCATCTCTGGATGGTGTTTCCCCTTTCCTAGTTTGTCCAGTCACTTGACAACACTAAGTCAAACATATTTTGGTCTTTGATAGAACTATGATAACTGGCTAGTTTCTGTGGTGAAAGGAAAAGAAAACAGTAACATTATTGCAGGTTTGCATCAGGGAAAGCTGCCAACACCATGTTTAATGTCACAGGAGATTTAAAGTCATTTTGTTTCCAAAGTGTTATTTCCACAGCACCCCCACCCCCACACCCATCTGTGCCCCCATGATTTATAGCAGAACCTTGAGACTACTGGAAATTAAAACTTTTTAATCAGCAGGGTGGCTACCACACACATGCAACAGTGATTTGGTGGCCTATTTCTTCCCCTGCAAGAGAGGCCTAATAGCACTACTAAGCCATGAACAAGTGTTTTAAACTAGTCATTTATAAGCAAATACCAAGCCTAAAATCTGCTTCTGTTTGTTTGGTTCATAGTAGCTTGAAATTTACCCTATTCTCTGCAAGCCTAGATCCAAACAAAACAGGCTGCTCATGAAAAGTGAACGAATATACACAGTTTGAATACATCTAGTTGGAGAAAAAAATAAAATTAAGACAATTAGCTATGACTTCAACAGGTCTCTGCATTTCCCTGTCATAACCCAGATCAAAAGGTAGGTCACAAAACATATTTAGAATAACAAAATTGTTTGGGTTGGAAGGGACCTTAATCATCCTGCCATGGGCAGAGACACCTTACACTCAAGGCCCTGAACACCTCCAGGGAGGGAGTATGCACAACTTCCACTGTCTCACCACCCTCACTGCTAAAAATTTCTTCTCAATATCCAGTCTAAATCTACCCTCTTCCATCTTAAAGCCATTTCACCATCTTAGTCTCAGCAGCAGTATAATGCAGTCTGGCAAGGTTCTCCTTTACCATGAAGCTCAGATCTGAGGTTTTAGAAGAATCCTCTATACTTTCAGACACTGTGTGGCCCTGGCATGCACGTTGATTCACTCAGAACCCCAGCATGCCTTCCCCAAAACATGTCTGCTCTTCACGTACCTGTGTTTTCGTAGGTAAGTTTCTAATGTTTCTAAAAGACAACTAGAGTCAATTAAAACCACTTCATCCCTGCACTCCTGCGACATGAGCTCCCACACATCCATCCAACATCCCCTGAAAGAAAAAAAAAAATAAATTAAAAATTGAGTAACAAAAGTCCTGTTACAGGCTGAAAACAAGAAGCAAAATACAGCATCATTAGTTTACCTGACTGCTCCCTGGAAAGGTCCAGAGTGGAAAGGGAAGCTACACTTGCTCTGCTCCTTCCTGCAGTCTTCACCATTTTTCTTTTTTGCACTTAATTTCTCTGCACTGAGTGTGCTACTGCTCCTTTCACTGTCACATAGTATTAAAACCCTTTTTAAAAAACCAACTTTTTAAAAAGTAACTTTAAAAAAGTTATTTTTCCTACACAAATTATATGAAAATGGTACCATGTTGTTTAATTTGCCTGGACCCCTGGCTCGGCTAAGCCTTAAATTCCAGTGAAGTTAGGGCCGGGCGTAAGGAACACATTTTGCTGCCTGTGTTTATAAACCTAGATACATAGCGACTTTTTAAAGTTGCAGCTGAAAACCAGCAGTAACTGCTGAGTACCCCGGCAGTATATAAGCATATACAAGTTTTAATGCTTCTGACATTAAATTTCATGATGACTTACTAAAAAAAAAAATTAAAAAAATCTCCAAATAAAAATCAAACCAAGCCAACTTCCACACATGCACCATCATAAGAAACCACAGGTTCCACATTAAATGTGCAAATTTTGTTTAAAAACACCCCAAACAAGACTTTAAAACACATACTTGGATATGCTAAAAGTGCACTTACAGGGCAAAGAACACACTTTAGACAGCAAGTTGTGTTTGCTTACAGGCTTGTCTAGACCTGATACTTTATCAGTGGTCATTTCTGTTTAAACTCAAGTATGGACACAACAGAGCACAAAATCAGGAGGAGAAACACTCTTATTTAATAATTAGCTCTTCAAGAGTATTTCTGTATGCTGTCAGCTAGTTTGCCAGGTCTTATGGCTTCCATTATGAGAGGTTAAAATACTCCTTATCCCCAAAAAGAACCCAGTAGCCATAAACAAGGCACATTGAAACTGAAGACATCAAGTAACCCTCAAGCAGTATTAGCTAGTTATGTAACTTGCATAATTAAACACACAAAGGCAATTCAAAGCCCTTTCTGTTGGTATAAAAAGACTGAGAGATGTAACTCATCTGGAGAATGCAGTCAACAGAAGTTGTAAGTTGAAAAGTAAGATTTGTTCTCTAAGACAATTTTCCAAGTCTGGGCTCAATGCATTTGCTTCCACTCAGGGCAGCACACTGACACAGATCAGTCAGACATCAGCACTGATACACCCTGATCAATTCTGCAGCACAAAAAATGAGTATCAACTGAGCAAGCAGTTATGCTCCTTTAGCAAACTGCATTGCTTGTTCACAAGCCATTTTATCAGATAAAGCCTAAAGCTTCACTTCCAGTGTGTTAAAATATGACTTTTCCACATATTCTCCATTAACCTGCCAGCATTCAAAATCCTCAGGGGATTTATCCTGGTGTGAACTGAGGAAAAGCCAGGCAGTGTTTTCCTCTCCATTCAGTTTCAGAATAGTTCTTCCTTAACAAAATGGTAAGCACAGGTGCTATGATGTGTTCTGATACACAAAAGATTAATCTCACTGAAAACAAAGAAAAAAGTAACACTTTTATAATGCTTTGAATTTGCTTTATGTTAAAAAAAAAAAAATGCACCTCTGCTCTTTCACCTGTGTAACATAAGCTTTAAACTAATTATATGAAAGGCCTGTAACCAAAATATAATAGGAGATAATGATTAGCTACCACTATCCTCAAACAGCCCAAGTGAAAACAAAGTGTAAAATTCCACATGCCTCACATCTCAGGGGATTTATTTAAACCCAAGAGACTTGAGTCTGCACAGAAAACTCCATGTCCTGTAACTGGAAACCACAAGCTTCTTCAGCTTGCATGCTTAACCCAAAGCAGAACACAACTAAAACAGGTCCTGGACACGCCAACTAAGCATAGTACTGTAATGTATTGGTCATCAGAGCAAAAATATATATAAAACCACCCCACAAACAAAAAAATTTCCCAAGCCTAAAATCCACGGTGGATTTACAGGGAGTGTTTTCCTGGTTAACCAGCTGGAACAATCCATTGCAGCTTCAAGACAGAGGTGGGTATGTGTGTCTTTTTCACTGGTGTATTCAAGACATGCTGTCACATTTTGACAAGTATTTTTCCAGTTTTAGTTTTAGCCCTGCAGCACATCCACAATAAATCCCTGTTTTAATAACCCCAAGCAAAATGCTGTATTTTTTTAGCCTGTATCCTTTCACCTCAATAGGAGAAATAAACTGATGAATCATTTTGGTGTAGAGAACAAAACCCAGTTTGTCTTTCTAGAGCACAGCTTGCATCATCCTGCAGGAGCCATCCGAGCCCTCAGCAGACTATATTCCACGTTGTGTCAGATGAGATACGAGAAGCACATCAGTGAGCACTGGTCTGTAATGGCCAAGCTGAGTTTTGAAACTAAACATGGATATTTTAAAACTAATGACCCCCCCAAACAAAACATCCCTACCAAGTAAGAGACCAAACAGCCAAGAGGCAAGAATGGAACAGACAGAGCTAGCCAGCAAGTTTTGAGAAACAGTATCACCAGCTGCCTTAGGGAGCTCTGATAACAGGCAGAGGGACAGCTCTCACATTAAGGAGTAGGGGTCTTATCCTGGGAGGACAGAAGACAGGTTTTGTCCAGTCAGTAAAGTATGAGCAAGGGTGGTGGGGAAAGTATTAAACATTCTGCTGTTAAGACTCTCACTGCTCAAAAAAGGGCTAACCACCCTCTTATGAAAAGCTCTGGAGAAAGGCTCATCCCTATCACACACTGCCCACTCCTGCTGTGGGGTGCCTCTGGTCCCCTCTCCCACAACTACTGGAGTTTACTATAATCCAAGTATCTTGGAGATTGCTATTCTGGCAACGAAATAACAGCATAAAACTTGATCTCAGCACTTAAAAATAAGTTAGTATCGATAGCTTGGTTCCTTAAAGGATTTTAGATTGAGTCTTGCATACAAACCACAAACTTACCCCAGAGGTTTTGGTTTGTGTGTATCCAGGGAGTGTAACTGACACCTCTTGTTCTTCTTACTTTTGGGAATTGCATCAATCATATCACTCAGTTTGGACCTGTGGAAAAAATGCCAATTGGTACTCTGAAAAGATGATTACCCAGAGAAATTTTAAAGGGATTGACTCATCTCACATATTGGAAACAAGTATGCTGATGAACATCAAATCTAAAGCTCCCTTCTTGTTTCCCATTTTCACTTATGCCATACAATCCTGCAGCACAAAAGGAAAACACAATATACATTTTCCAGACAAACCCTAGCAAGATAAAGTTAAGCCACATCTGAAGAGCCATTGCATAACTTCATAGGTAACAGACCTTGAGCAATGCCACCTATTTCAGAAGTGACTGCTTTTATCAAGTTACACCACCTCACCCTGCACATCTCTCAACCCCAGCTCTGTACTGGCCTTTCCTACTTCTCACTGGCCTGCTAACTGGAGCAAGAAGTAGAGGAGCTGAAGCCAGCTGGAAGGCAAAGGCATGCTGTGGTGAGCAGCCACTGTTCGGCCTGCCGACAGCTGAGAAACAAATGGCATCAAGATGGAGGCCCTTCATTGTGCTAGCCAAAGCCAGAAGGTTTCCCTTTCTCAGTCTTACCTGCTCACCCAACAGCAGAAAGTCTTCTGGGAAGATGTTCGTGATTTCATTATTTTAGTTTTTTTAACATGCAAAGCAGCAGCATGAAAAAAACACTCATCTTCCAGAGATCATGAAAAACCCGCAGTGTCTATTTCAGATCAATGACTGAATATCGTAATAGTGGCGTCTTCTGATTGCAGTCATGGCATTGCAACTGATGATACGAAAGGTCTTTTGGGTTTGGTTTGTCACAGCTCAGGTGGTAACTAGCTTAATATGGCAGCAAAAGACAAGTGTATACTACAAGGTTCAAACCTGTGATAATTTAAGATCACTAAGAAAGCTGCAAAGTCAAATGCACAGCAGCCAGCCTTCCTTCTCCTCAGGTAAGGATCCGGGAGTGATGAGAAGCTCAACATCAGCCAGCAACATACACTCGCAGCCCAGAAACCAAACTTGGGCTGTATCCCAGCAGCGTGAGCAGCAACAGGAGGGAGAGGATTCTGCCTCTCTGCTCCCCTCTACAGAGACCCCACCTGCAGTCCTGGGGCCAGCTCTGGAGACCTCAGCACAAGGATGTGGAACTGTTAGAACAGGTCCGAAAGAGGCCAGGGAGATATCAGAAAGCTGGAACCCATCTGCTAGGAGGGTAGGTTGGGAGAGGTGGGGCTGTACAGCCTGGAAAAAGAGAAGGCTCTGGGGAGACCTTAGAGCAGCCTTCCAGTATTTGAAATGGGCTACAGGAGATCTGGAGACAGACCTTTTTCAAAGGCATGTTCCTGTGTGACCAGCTCTAGATGGTCCTGCTCTGGCAGGGGGGTTGGACTAGATATTTCAAGGTCCCTTCCAATCCCTAACATTCTGTAATTCTGTGTAACAGGATGAGGGGTGATGGCTTCAAATTGGGAGAAGTTGGATTTAGATTTGACATTAGGAAGAAATTCTTCCCCAAGAGTGCGATGAGGCACTGAAAGCAGGTTGTCAAGAGAAGTGGTGGAGGGTCAAACCCTTGAATTGTTCAAAGCCAGGTCGGATGGGACCCTGTTCTATTGGGAGGTGTTCCTGCCTACAGCAGGGGGCACTGGAACTAGGTGATTTTTTAAAGGCCCCTTCCATCCTAATCCATTCTGTGATCCTATGATCTGAGCAGTTCCAAGACACTTACCCATGCACATAGAACAGTGTGTAAAGCTTCTTTGCATCAGTCATACAGCTTCGAGTTACAGAAAGAACACCCTTTGGCCCCACTGTGAGAGGTTCGAGGGCTGGGTTTCCAGACTCAACGAGCTGAGAGAACAGACGCTCCACGCTGCGACGACAGCCGACACAGGGCACCAGCTGAGAGAGGGCACTCAGAACTTCACGTGATGTCACCATCATGGCAATATTCAGATCCTGCTGCTTGAGCATACTATGTCTCTAAAAAAAGAGCAAGAAATTAAATCAAATAAATAAAAACACATCTTAAACTGTCCAAGACTTCTCTGCCTTCAACAGCATTTCCTGATCAAAATAGCGTTGGTGGAAACTGCACAGTGCTCAGTTTCACGTCGCTGTCTTACTGCAGATTGCTTGAAATACTGCATGAACAAACCCACACTTGCTGATATCACAGGAGCAAATTCTGCTTCAAGTTTTACACTCTGTCCTCTGGAAGGAAGCTAATGTTTTTCCTCCCGTTGTTCCCTCCTTCTACCACTCAGCTTAGCAAATACTTCTGAACAACTGTCACGCCTCCCTGTCCTTATCAGGCAGCACTTTTCTCTGTATCTCAGCACAGATGTTTCAGCAAAGAGTCTCACATACAATGCTGCAAGTTTTCCTCTTCTACTCACAGTCATTTCATCTTTGGCACATGGAAGGGAAATTCCTGGATTCTCATGTATGGAAATCTCATTGACAACAAATCTGTTCTGTTCAGACCCAGACAATTGAACAATATTTCTTCTGGAAGGTTAAGTGCCTTTTCCCATTATAATTCTAATATCTGAATTTTAAAAGCACATATTACTATTGGAGGTGAAATACTCTACTTCAGCAGTGAACATTCCATGTGTGCTAATAATAGAACATCAAAGAGAACTCCTTCTAATATTTCTTACATCTGTAAACATTTTAGGAGGTTCTGCTGGTTCCTCTGTCAAACACGTGCAGGCACACAAACACACACACAAAACGCATACCCTTCCTCTAAATGCTAAATGGACTTCACCAGACCAAACTACCACTAGCACAGCTGTGTAGAAGAGAGTCCCTCCTCAAACCCCAGCACACCTACACTTATCAGCACTCCTGCACTTTCCAACACCATCTGCAAATGCAGAATCCTACCAGAGTGTTAATTGGGTCACTGTGATACAACTATTCTTCCCTGGTTATAGGAAGTACAGCTTTGCAAGCAGAGTTGTAGCTATGAAGGGAGTGTTTTGCCACGATACTATTTTCTGTATCATTGTCATATCACAGCACTTAAACACTGCCTTGCGCAGAAGTTGCAACATTTTTGCAGGAGAAGACCACCCAACACAGTCAAACTGCTGGAGGTGTAAATACCTCCAGCAGAAAAAAAAGCATTTTCAGCTCATTTGATGCAACACATGTTATGAAAAGTAAAGCTCTTATCAGATAACATTTAAGGTTTGTGCTTTTAAAGGCAGGCACATTAAATAATCTGACAAGTGATATCACTCTGCAATAATCCTCTTTCCTGTAATTAATAGTACTAGTCACGCAACAGCAGGAATGAGCTATTTTCACAGCACAGCTATGCTTCATATGCAGCATATGTCTGAGCTGCTGCTGTCAAACCACAAGTGGAGAAGTACAAGCTGCTAATCAGCAAACTGGCCCGTTCTCCTGCACATCAAATGGCACCATTTTTGACTTGCTACAGGTGCCACAGTGCTAGTTATTTGCCAGTGTTAGCAGATAGGTTTCTATTACTAAAGCTTCAGGAGTACCACAAAATTGTCTCTCACTATTGAGCTGTGGATAATCCATAAGCCTGAGCATAAATTCTATCTTGGCGTGGCAGAAATCCTAAGAACTCAGTCCTAAGCAATGCACACTTCCACTTGAAAAAGGAGTTCAAAACTATTTAGCAGAAAGAACCACACAAAATGTACTTGGAAAAAAACAGTTTTCATTCCATGAAGTGGCAGTGGCCATAAGAGACACTGTTCTGACAAGTGTTCAGTTCTAACCAGATAATGCAGCAGCTGCCTCCTGACAAGGCACCAGTGCATGAATGCTGTGAAGTAAGACCAAGCATGCACCCAGTGTACTTTGGTACCCATATGGAATGCCACATAGGTGCTGACCTGTCTTTTACACGACTCCAGGAATGACAACCTCCTTAAGAAGTGAAAGCACAAATCTAAGGCAAGCAAGATCTGATCTGTGGCCTTTTCACAAACCAGAAGATCTGGAACTCCTTTTACAAGGAGCCACATGGAAAAGACAGTGTGAGGAGCTGAAGTTACTTCAGGGCAGATTCTGATTGGACTCAGAAGACTCAGCTTGACAGGTGCTGGGCCGCCTCATTTCAACTCCACTATCACCTAGAAAGGGTGGACCAGCTGATCCTTGGGGTCCCTTCCAGCCTGGCACTCTGTGATATTTACCTGAACGAACTGTTTTAACTGTGTGCTGTTATTCTGATGTCCATCAAGGTTTAGCACATTATCAGGAAATTCCATCACCATCTACACAAGAGAAAAAAAAGCAGCTTTCAGGAAAGAGTTAAACACAAAGCATTAGTTTAATTTACTTTCTTTGGGGGAAACAAGATAGAAGTTATGGTCAATGCTCATTCTTTTCCCATAACTACTGAAGCCTGGGAAAGGATAAAAGCAACAATTTAAGACTGCAAATGTTTCAGCAAAGTAACTAAGTGTTTCAGGAAGAAAATATTTCAGCCACAATTTAAAAGGACAACTCTTCAACAGCTGTTGGAGCAAAAGCATGAGTTACTAATACAAATACTCATGTGCCTTCTATGTGATCCACACAAATTGAGACCCTCTTTCAGTTTAGAAACTGTACTTCAGGACATCAAGATCCAAACTGCTTCAACAGCCCAACCCAATTTACACAGCTATGAAGAAACAGTCACAACAGTTTAATGACTGTTGACCCTTCAAAGGCCAAATTAAGCCATATTAACCCAACACCATACTCCAGGGTATACTTTGTCTTCTATGATTTCAGTTGCAACTCGCCAGAGTTTCAAAGTAAAATGTTCAGTCTATGGAACAATGTAATTACTCATAATTAATAATATTTCTTTTCAAATTACTGAGCTACAAAGTGGGCAGGTTTTTTGGGTGTATGTGCAATTGGTCAAATAATTTTCAGTCAAAAAATCCAACTTAATAACCAGAGAGAAAAAATGAACCTAACTAGAAAAAGTGTAAAGACTGGTTTAAGTTGACCATCTTTGCCCAATCTCAGAAATACAAAACTTATCAACACAAATACTGAAGATTCACTTTAAAGTCCGAAAGACAAGGAAATAACCTTAATACTAACAAACACCAGATGAAATTGTCCAATTCATCCTTCTCAGCCTTGCACCTTCCCTCAGTCATCTAGTGGAGGCAGAATTCCCTCCTGTCTTTTTAATTGCTGACACCACCTCCAGAGAACTCATACATTTACTTTTGCAGGCACCCAGCACTGCTCCAAAATAAACATCTATCCTCTAAGACCAGAGAGAGGCAGTATCTTCATCCCACATGTGCTACCACTGTAACATAAGCACTGCTGCCTGATCTTTGTGCAGAGCAGTGCCACAACTCAGTGCTAGTTCTGACCAAGTTTCCCTTGCCCCAATCCATACACTCCAAGCAGCAGCACTGCTTTTTGCTGCAGGTTATCTCATTACTAATTCAATGTTTTTGTGGGGAAAGAGCTACATGCAAAAGTAAAAACTACCTACTAATAACAAAGAGATGAATCTGCCTATTTTTCTCTTCCTCATCTTCATTTTCCACTATCATATAGTGGAAAATCATATCCACTATCCATACAGACTAAAATGATCAAAAACCAAATTAATTCATGTGTCTGACGAGATGTTAGTAAGTGGTTAAACACCAACCACCATCACATTGTGGACTGGAAGAAAAAATTCCCCTGCCACCATATCAAATTGAATGACTTCTAGAGCTGCTTAAGAGATTTAAAGGGTTAAATATTTAAACTTCCTTTAATTTCTAGTTGAGCCAGAAGAAACAGGAAAAGTGTGACAGTGAACAATTCATTTAGAGGAGCAGTATCACATTGCACTTAAACAGCTTTCTGTGCTACTACAAAGCAATGCTACATGGTTGAGAGCATCACAGGCCATTCAGCCACTAATTTGTAATCACTGATTCACTATTTCTAGATTTAAGGCACAGATTAAGTCTTCAGGTGACTAACAGAAATGGAGTTGAGTTTTAAATGAAGTTTGAGTTTGAAGAGGTCAACAGAAGCCAGTTACTCTCCATGAACACCACTATTTTTAAAGATAATGCTGCAGATGTACAATTAATTTCAAAGACAACTGCATAGCGCTCATTAAGAATTTTAAACAAATTGTGACAAGGAAGCCAGGACCTCATTCACTTGCTTCTGCAGATTTATTTAATAAAAGCCTCCAAAAACCTAGAAATCCAAGTATTTTGTAACAGAATGGAGGAAAAAACACGGACCCAAGACAAGATTTCTTTACGGTGAGGATGACTTGCACAATGTCTTTCCTCCAGATGGATACAAAACTAAGTGGAATAATAGCGACAACATAGTGCAATGGCACAAAATTTGGGCCTGGTGTTAACTTCTGGAACTAACCCACAAATTGAATTCTAGGCTTTCCAGGTAAGGAACTCCTCTGGGAGAGCAAAATATTGCTTTGGACAACTTCAGGGAAAACTTTGCCCAACATAAAAGGTCAGTTAACTAGAGATAAAACTACATAAAGCCAAAAAATAGTGATGATATCAGGTAAAGTTAACAATATGCCATCATTTTAAATGATCAAAACCAAAACAGAGCAAAGGTTCTTTCTTCAAACGTAGCAAAATCAGATGGTATTAAGACAGTTTTAAACAGAAAGGTGGAGGATTAGACTGAAGATACTCAATGGTTTTGCTCTGGAAGATGGAAGGAACTACATTTCAAAATGGATAGTTAGCTGATGCAAGGCAGGAATTCTTCCATACTAAAGATGAGATTAAGAATTTAAAGCACACAAATCTTACACCATTTGAAGTCACTGCAGTTACTGCCACACCACTAAGAGCAACAGAAATAAAATACAAATGACTAAAATACCAAGCCACACTACCCTGAACCCAAATTTATTTCAGCTCAGCATTTTCGCACCTTATGAATTACAACAAATTACATCTGCCTTTTTCCCCCCATGCCCTCTGTGTTTACCCATGATATATTTCTGAGCTTTTCTCAAAAACATGTGAGAAGATTCAGTTTTTCCACTGAATCTTCTGGAAATGGCAAAACCTCCATGTTTTTTTTTCGATTCAGAAAAACACACCAAAATGGAAGCTCTCTCAGATTTGTTCCTGTAAGCATAGCAGCACATTATTCCAGCCCTCGATAACCCTGACTTTAAGCCAATGCTTTCCAAAATACCTTCAGCCTTTCTTTGCCAATTCAAGAGCATAATCACTATCTAGTTGTAAACCTGGGGTTTAACCTTAATATGGCTCCCTTCCTTATTAACTTGGGGGGGGAGGGGGGGGGCGCGGAATAAAAGAAATTAAAAGAAAAAAACAAACCCACCAACCAAAAAAAACCAAAACCCAATAAACAAACAAAAGGGCTTTGCTCCACATTTGGGCTTTTGCAGAGACACTGGCAAACAAGCTGTGCACAGGCCCCGATGCAGCAATCATTTTCTTATTATGCGGTTCGCATGTTTTTAGAGCTGGGAATCAGATAAAAAAGTTGCCACAATAAGCGCTGCTATACCCGAGCGTTGCAAAGTCCCAAAGATTAACGCTGCAGGAGCAAGGAGGAGCCAAGGCGGCTTGTCCAGGGAAAAGGCCTCGCCTGGGAATTGCAACACGCCGCCCGCACACGTTGCATGCAGGAGGTGCGGGGCCAGCGGGACCTCGGCCGGGGCACAAGGACTCACCGTGAGGGTGTCATCGATGTAAAGGGGAATCTGCCTCTTCTCGAAAGGGAATTCCTCCTCCCCGTCTCTGCAAACTGCAACCAGCCGCGCCATCTCTGCTTGCCGTTGCTGCTTCCTCCCAGCTCCAGCCTGCGAGCAGCCAAAGCCCGGGGAGGTAAATACCCGCCGCGTTTCCCCGACACACTTTCAGCAGCCCAGGAAGCAGCCTGCGTTACCCCATCGCCTGATTCACCACAATGAGCCTGGCCCCGCCGCCCAGCCCACGCCCGGGCGCGCAGCCTGCCCGCCGCTCCAGCCTTGGAAAGGACTCAAAAACACTACGGGCCAGGAACGGAGAGAGGTGGGCAGGCTGGGAAATGCGACATAACATGGAAGAAAGGGAGGGAACCGGCGGGGAGGAGCGCACCCAGCCCTCCACCGGGCACAGCCGTGGAAGGCCAGAGACCGGCAAGGGATGGAGTCCGCCACGCTGCGGACCGCTTTCACCCCGCTCCCCACCAGTCACCGGTCCAGACAGGCCGGTGGGGACCCGCCCAGCCCGGAGCGGGGTTTGCGGCTCTCCGCCGCCCCCGACCCGCGGCAGCCGAGAAGGAAAAAGAGCAGCGGCGGGGCGAGGGGCCGCCCCCACCTGCGAAGCGTGGCCGCCTCTCCCTCTCATAATCGCGGGGAGAAGACCCCGCCGCCCTTCCGCTTCCCAGCTTCAGCCTGGGAACCAGGCCATCTCTCTCCCTCTGGCGGGCCGCAGGAGAGGGCAAACCGAGTGGGCTGCAGCCCGGGCAACGCGGCGGGCAGACCCACCCCTTTGCTCCCTGTCCTCGTCCGGCCTCCAGCCGGCGCGGCTTCCCCCGCCCGGGGAGCCAATGGCGGGGGAGGCAGCCCCCAAAGGAGGCAACCCGGAGGACCGGCTCCCACCCTGCCTTTCCTCCCGCCCCCGCCCCCCCCCGAGGCCGCCTCTGCCCCGTGGCTCAACCGGCTGTTTCTCCCCGTCTCGGGCCTTTACCGGCTTCTCCGCGAGTCGGCGGCCCAGGCACAGTGACAGGCGGGCGGACACCCTGAGCTCCGCCACAGAGCCGCCTCCTTCCTCTCCCCCTCCCCGAGCCCTCCCCACGGGCGGTAGTTCCAGCCCCGGGCCGCTCCGCCCTCTTCTCGCGAGAGGCCACAGCTCCGCCGCCGCACTCCGCCCCGGGGCCTGGCTGCGGGAGGCGCACACTCCCTCGGCCGTTGCCTCCCGGCCCCGCCTGCCCTCGGCCCCGCGGCGCCCCTGTCATAAAGCAGCGGGAGGAGCGCGTTCGACTTCGAGTCCGGGGGGCAGGCTGAGGTACAGAAGAACCCAACGCAGCCCCTGGGGCGGGGGCTGCTCCTCGGGCCTCGCCATCCCCGGAGGCGGCCGCTGCTGTCGCTTTCCGGCCCCAGGGCGCGGTGCTGAGCGGCCCTGTGGGCCAGGAGAGAGCCTGTGGGACGTGAGAGAGACCCCAAGACACAGGAGGGCACTGTGGGACACGAGAGGGTCTTGTGGGACCCCGGAGGGGACTCGTAGGATGGGAGGGCCCCTGTGTTTTGCTCTCTAGGAAAGGCACCATGGCCACGGCGGGATACAAGGAACCGGCCCTAGAGTGATTTCTGGGCAGCCCCCGATGAGGTGCAGTTGGTGGGAGCGAGGGGTGGGTGAAGGGGAGCAGGGCTTTAACCCCCATGTTGGTGGGATGAAAACCCATTGGCGTCTTGAGTGGAACAGTAGCATAAGCTAACAGAAACTCATCAAACACCCGTGCTTCAGATACGGCCTAAACATTGAAGTGCAGCCTCAGATTTCCCTGCCTTGATTTCATGCCAGATAGAGCAGGCTTTCACTGGGCTTATGGTGTCAAAATGAAGGCTGTTGGCTTCTGCAGCACCCTACTGCAAACAACTAGAAATCCTGTGGCTGCTTAATTGAGGCAGCAAAAAAAAAAACCCAACCCTTGTAGCCTTTCTTGAACCATTCAATAATATAGTTGATCTGTTCATTCTTGTTGTGTATGCATATAGAGAATAAAAGTCCTCAGAAGAAAATGCAGGAGAGGCAATTAGGGAACAAGACTTCCCCCTCTCCCCTTGTTTCTGCATTAAAATCACCTTTAGTGGAGGAGTTAGCGTGAATTTGTTATGCAGCATCACTAATGGAAATGTTGTGCAGACACCCATCACTGCACAGTTTGCAGCTTGTATGTTTTACTGCTCTCCCTCCCTGGGCTGGAGTGATGTGGGGGTTGGTCTCCTGTCCCTACTATCAGATGATACAAGGAGAGGAAATGGCCTGAAATTGTGCCAGGGGAGGTTTAAGTAGGCTATTAAGAAAAAAAAAATTCCTGCAAGAGTGGTCAGGGACTGGCACAGGCTGCCCAGGCAGGTGGTGGAGTCCCCACCCCTGGAGGTGTTCAAGAGATCTGTGGCTGTGGCACTGTGGGACATGGTTTAACATCCATGGTGATGCTGGGTCAATGGTTGGACTTGATGATCTCAGAGGGCTTTTCCAACCAAAACAATTCTATGATTTGAAAGGTTTTTGTCTGCAGCAAACCAGAAAGCTGAGGTTTTGTTACGAGGGATAGCTTCTCAGATTGGAGTGCTGGCAGCTCCCTGAGCTGTGGTGAGCAAATGTTGGCTGCACAGGGTCCTTTCAGCATGTGGGCTCCTGTGTCAGTTGTGCTGCTCTGCTCCCAGAGTGTGGTTGTATCACAAATCAATGCCCCAAATTTTGTATTCTCAGGGTGCACATTGATTATCAAACTCTGTACCAAAAGCATCATTATGTTTCATGTAATTTTTTATCCATGAAAAGTGTGGGGGGGGTATGTTGCTAGAAAGTGCAGCTTGTTGTCTACACAACTGACAAGGCAGCCCCTCTGTGCTGCTCATGTGCATGGCCTCCTTGTGCCTGGAGAAATTCCTGTTCAGAATGGCTTTGAAACAGGATACTGTCTGACATCCTTACTGTAACCTTAGACTTAAACAAAACACTACTGGCTTGGAAAGGAAGGTGTGCTACTGGATTGATCCTTAAAAAGAATGAAATTTGGCAAGTGGCTACTAATATTTAACAAACAACTAGATTGAGGATAAAGGGGATCAGCTCTGCTCTCCCATTGTATTTTTTCCTATCATGCAACCCTACAAAAGGGTCATTTGATTGAATTAGGGCAGCAGCGACAAACAATTCATGTTTTCCCAGTCCTCTACTATTACTACTGAAGTATTCTTACCCTGCTGTTATTACTGAAGGCAGTGGCATGCTATAGTTGAACCACTTGACTCTTAACCAGTTGAAATATCTGACTAATTACATAATTAGTAAAAGCTGAAAAGTTCCTGATTTTTTAAAATGTCTTTGAACTATACAAGCTTACTCCTCTAAACACGTTCCCAAGTGAAGTGAATTGTGGTGCTTGCGTTCCTACCACTGTGCTAACAGCTACTGAGGTGCAAGTGGAGAAGTGTCCAGAGCAGTGCCCCAGTGTTTGCTCCTCTCCCATCTTTTCCCACTCACTACAGTGCCATTTGCTCCTACAGATTCTCTGATCAGAGAATGCTTGCTTGCATTTCTTGGTTCTTTCAGAAGCACAGTTAATTATCTCTATCTATTCATAGTCTAAGCATTCAGCACTAATAACTATGCAGTTTGCTTCAGGGCAGAGCTTACTGCATTTTCTATCGACAATAAGCAGTGAGAATTAATTGTCTCTCATTAATTCAGTGAACAACTTACTTCACAGGGCTTGAAAAGAGGGAGATGGCCTCACCATGTGGTGTCAATGCTGTTGTGAAGAGAAGTGGGTTGTTCTCACTCTGTCCTCGTGCACCAGGGTCCCCTCTGCTGGCTCCTTGTCACAGACCCCTGTGTTTGCTGGCTTCTCGCACACCACGGTCCCCTCTGTTTGCTGGCTCCCTTGTTGCAAACCACAGCTCCAGCCCTGGAACCAGAACCTGCCAGCCCACTGCCTGTGTGGATAACAGGGCTCTGCATAGACACAGCAGAACTCCCACAGAATTCTTGCATCACAACACAGAGTTGGCATCTAGATAGTTTGCTGCTTGTCCAGACACAGCTCTGCTCTGTCACACCCAATGAATGCCTTCATTCTGAATCACACTGGTAGACTTGTGTGTGCAGGCAGAGCTCGGTGCAGGTCTTGTGCTTCGGGTATTAAAAAAATTAATATCCGTGAGGAATTTTATATAAGTGAGCAGTGCTGTTCGGTTCGGGGTGGGAGCCCTTGTTCCCTAGCCAAGGCTAGGAAATGTTTTTAATCCAACACACACCAGTGAACAACAAACTCTGCTATGAACCATGACAACTGTTTATAAGATGTTGTTGCCAATTAATTACATTTGTCCCAAGGATAACACAGTTTCTTTTTAGTTCTGAAGGGTTTTCTGTAGGTCTGAAGCCAATATGGCACTAACTTGGAAGCAAACAAGCATGAAATCAGCCTGGCCACAGCCTGTAATCCTCAGACTTCACCTTTCTGTTGGCCAGTGGCTAAGAGAACCTCATAAATGTAAGACTGTTCCACAGTATGTCTGCCTGAAGGAATCTGATTTAGAGGCTTAATCTCCAGAGGCTTTATAATTCATTACATTTGATAGACAAGGAGAAATAAGAAATATTGCCCCTGTGCCCTGCTGCAGCTTCACTGACATTATACATCTATCATCAACTACCATTTGTATTCTGCTTCTTAAGTATTTATATCCCCCATTACTGAATTCTTCACAGTCCTTAAATATATTTCTCTTCTCAACAACCTGATGAGGTCAGAAAGAGCTGTCACAGCTGGAAAGTGAACACAGAGGCTGTTCTGTCCTGGAAGAAGAGGACAGTGACAGAGAAAGCTAGCAGTGTCCCACTGGTACCCTGCCCCTGCTGCATCATGCTCCTTTCCTTTTGCACACTCTGTGCAAAAATTAATACAGAACGTTCCCACTTGAAGTCATCTCAGCTGTCAAAACACAGCACCAAACGAGCTGCTGTTTTAAATGACTGTATAGACAAGTAGGTGGGCCTCAAGTACTTTCAAAGTGGAGCTGAAGACCGACCGTATTTTACAGCCTTCCTAAAGATAAGCTGTCACAACATGTTGGTGTGCAGGCTGGGGGTGAATTAGTTCTGCATCTCTCTGTTTTCTCATAAAGGCTGTGCTGATTTTATTATCTCTACCACACATTCCAACAACTGTTTTTATGGATCCAGTTGAATTTTAACCACAGCATCACACTTTATGTCAGGTTCTTCATTTATATTCATCAGCAAGGATGAAAATAAGACTTAGCTTTAAATCAAAAGCTAATTTAGATTTCAGTGTATGATTAACATCCCACATCAAATTACATCCATCAAAGGCAAGCACAAGCATAAATCTTTGCAAAACTGAGGCCAAAACATTTTGAAGTATCCACTTACACAATACATGCAAGGAACTTACCTAGCTAAATCTTGCACAGCTATGTCTCTCTCTAATTAATTATTTTCTTACTTTTCATCTGGCTTCTGCTCTGTGTTGTTATCTAATTTTCCCAGCAGCTGGGTATGGGCAGTCTTTACCAAATCTGAACATACTGTTACTCTTCTCAGGACCAGCAGGAGAATTCAGAAACAAGCTCAAAAACGTAACTTTTCAGCAAAATGTGTGACAACAGCAGGCATTATATAATGCCTGCTATATAATTGGTATATAATTTGGTAAAACATCAAAAAAAGCACTACATCATAAAAAGCTATACTAAATTATAAATTATTGCAGTACATACAGGGAAAATACTATTTTTCCCTATTAAAATACCATCAATTGCAGCAAGCAAACTTCAGCTGGAAAGAATGGCCTCACCAAAACTTTACTACTATATTTTTGGTGTGCAATACATGCATAATTAAACAGATTGAAAACATATAGAAGTGCAGTATGCATAACGTAAATGCAGCCTTGCAGTGGACTGTATCTATCAGGATATTGATGGCACCAGTCATAACATTTGCTAGCAAGAAAAACAGTAATTGATTTTTATTAATAGCACTAATCAGGCAAGTGTGTGACAGCTTGCCTTCCCTCCACCCAGGCACAGCTTCCATTTCATGCCTTCCACTGGTGGTGGTGGGGTTTCCAATGTCCCAGCAGCAGGGCACGCTGGCCCCCTTCACAACCAGCTTTGTGAACACCAGGGTGAGGTCAGTCACTACAAAACAGAGAAATAAAGTCAGGCAGTGAGCAACCACCCAGATGCAGTAGGACAGGTTAGCCATCCGTCGGGACACGGGGTCTGCATATGCTTGAGAGACCCAGAGAAACACAAAGAGCAGACAGATAATCAGCAGTGAGCAACACACTGCTTCAGTCCAGCCTCTGACTGAGGCTCTGCACTTCAGCAGACAGAGTCCCACTTGGATGCTTGCCATGTAGATGGCTAGATAGCCAAAAAGGGAGAGCAGCCCTTCCCTGTTGGCATTCACAAAGCCAACCCTGGTGTCTCTGCCATTGCTCCCACGCAGGATAAACATCTTCAGAGAGGTAGTGTTAAGAATAAGCTGATAAAATACAGCAAGATTTATAGCAATGATCCAAGATTTAGTTTTTGGAAATATGGCTAAAAGTAGAGATGCTGCAAGCCTCACAAATGCCAAGGTAAAGAAAAAATTCCAGTGCACTCCATACTCTGAAGTATGCTCATGATACTCCAGAGATTTAACACTAAGCAGCCGTCCAATGCCAAGAAAAATCAGCGGCCATGTAGAGAAGGACTGCTTGGCCAGACTGGAAAATCTTGGTTGTCTCACATTAGACTTGTTTCTAACTTCAGGACAAACAAGAGCGTTACCAAAAATAAAAGCTCCAACCCCCAGATCCATAACTCCAGTTCCATAGGTCTCAGCTTTGGCATATCTCCTTGGATACTGTGGGAAATCCACTGCTAAGATGCTGATGGATGTCAGCACATTGACATAAACGCGGAACACGGTTATCGCTGGAATGTATTCTGGATCCAAGGGTGCCTTCTGGAAGTCTTTCACAATTTGCCAAAAAGGCACCTGAATCTCACGCTTCCTGTGGCTGTACACTACATAAAATATTCCAGCACAGAAGGTTGCAATGATAGCTGGCATGAAAAAGATGATTTGAGACAGGACTGTACAGCAGAACAAGAGAGGGGATACCAGCACAAGGAAGTCAAGCAGCAGGCTGTATTTCCTGGAATGTAGATGTTTCCCATAGTGGAGGTAGTACAAAATCAAGAGAAGCCCTCTGCACAGCAGGCAGAGCGGAGCCAAAGCCAGGCCTGCTGAGATCTCCAGCAAACTAGTTCCATTTAAGTTGCTGATAAAGGCTTCTTTCAGGTGTTTTTGTGACATTCTTCTTGCTTCCTCTGAACACAAATGTGAACTCGAGATAGTTTTGTAAAAAAGGGCTCTTTGAACGTCTTCAAAACCAATCTTATATGCCCATCCACAGGAAAAAATGCATCATGTCAGAAGTCTTCCACTTTTCAGTTACTCTTCAGTTTAAGAGCAGAGAACAGCTTCAGTGCTGCAATCTCTGACCCTCAACTATGGCCCGGGAAACCAAGCAGGGGCCTGGCAGAGTTCCAGCATCACAAATCTCACAGAATCGTTTTGCTTAGAAAAGACAACTTTAAGATGCTGGAGTCCAACCATCCACTAACCATACTGAGGCTGGCTCAGCCGGGGCCCCTGCCTTGCGGCACCCGTCCCAAGACAACACACGTTCAGCATAACAAAGCAGCAGGTAATCAGAACTGCCGGCTTGCTCGTTTAACCCGCGATGCAGGCAGCAGCAAAGAGCCTCTCGCCCGCGCAGCCTCTCCCCGAAGCAGAGCTCACCGGGTCCGGCACACCGGCACCCTTCTGGCGGAGGCCCGCAGTGCGGCGGCGGCGGCGGCGGCGGTGAGAAACGGCTGGGGAACGCCCACGTTTCAACGCTGTGCGGCGAGAGAAGGAGCCCCGCAGACGCCGCTGTAAATCCCCCCGGCGGCCCGGCAGTGCTCCCGGCAGCTTTTCCTCCGGCCTCAGGTAAAGACCGGCCGCGCTCCCCGGCCGCACTTTCGCCAGGAGGAACCAGCCTGATGTTCCGCGGCCACCGATTCACCACGGCCGTTGCCACCGCCCGCAGCCCCCGCCCCGGCTCCGCCTTCTCCGGCGGCCCCGCCGCGCTGCCCGCTGACTCGGCCCGCGCTGCCCGCGGTAAGTACGCGCTGTCCAGCCCTGCCCGCAATCGCGATCGCCCGCCTTAATGCCCGCGCTCCCCGGGGAAGCCATGGGCGCTGGCCAGAGGAGCCGTGGGCTTGCAGCAGCTGGGTGTGGGGTGGGAACAGGCTGGGTTGGAGCGACCTTGGGGACAGGACGAATGCCCTGGCGGAGCCTGGGGAGTTGCAGTAGCTCGTGTCCTTCAAGGGACTGGTTTAACTGGCACAAAGAGTTCTGCAGCTGCCGGCAGCGGAAAGAGTAAGAGTGTCAAGCAGATGAGAAATCCTGCAAAAGCAGAGAGGGTTTTGATGGTGAGTGATGTGCTCTGAGCTCTGTGCCCTTCAGCTCATGGATTGAAGTCTCTAAATGGTGGGTTGGTGCCAAGTAAGAAGGGAATGGGAAGGAGGAGAGGAGAAAGAAGGAGAGCAAAAGAGAGAGAAGGACAAGAAGATGGAGAGAAGAAGAAAGAGGAGAGCAGGAGAGAATTCTTCCTAGCTATGTGACTGTAATCTTTGTCTTTATCACAGCCATTCAGAGGGTGAGTTTGACTCATCTTGTATTGGCTCCACTGCTTTTTAGAGGTAACAGAGCAGCAAGCAGGCATAGCTTGTTTCTGCTGCAATACAAGGCTTCTCTGAGTCACTCCTTTCCAAAGGCACCAGCTTCTCCCACACTGGCAGACCTACAGATCTTTCCTATTTGTCCTAACAAGAGGAATTTAATAAAAACAAAGTTGCAATGTCTTGCCAATAAATGTCGCTTTGTTAAGTCAAAAGAGACAAAGCTTTTTATTCCTGCAGTAAGGACAGATGTATTATTCCCTCCACATCAGCTTTATTTGCAGGGGCAAACAACTCTCATAGCACAGGTGGGCTTTCTAGCTCCAGTGTTACTTGGGCCCCACTGGGATCAGTACTTCTCCCTAAAGCCTTTGGCTTCTGCTTGTGGAACCCTCTGGAAAATGGTGTGTCTGGAGTTACCTTGTTCTAAATGCCTCTTAAAATGTTTGTTTTTATTTAAGCATTCTTCAGTCTGATTTGAATGAGGTGTCCTGGAGTAAAGGCCCTCTCCAGAGTTCCTGTCCATAGGGCTGGACAAGATGCCAAAGCAGGTAAAAAGAAAACCAGGAATCCTGTCTACTAATTACCTTTTACTGCCAGGAAAGAATGCTTGGCTTGTTTCCATGCAGTCCAGATTAGGTAACTACTAATGTGTATTCACCCTGTCTTCATGAACTGGGTGGACCTATTAACTGTGTGGTTTTGAGCTGTGTTACTAACACCAGCCAGTGGTTTTGGTTATGCCAGTGGCTCTAACGGTGCAGGTATTAGTGCAGGGAGCAATCACATCCTTAAGGATACTTTTCCAGTGAAATTCATGGGCACACAAGCCATGCAGTGTAGGTATTTTCAGATATGGTGGTTTTTTTTTTTTTGCCTAAGGGATCACCATCTCAAATGAAGTGATATTGCACAGGAGGGAGCAAAAATAAGCCCTTTCTGAGGTGTTGCAGAATCAGATGGTGCCAGTGAACACAGGGGAGGGCACAGGAGGCACAGACAGTTGGCAGAACTCATCTTGTCCACAGAGTATTTCCTAATGGTCTGTTCGCAGCAAGCTCCTGATTGTTCATTTAGGGGAGAGTAACAGAAGGCACTTTGATGGCAATGTCTGACTGCATTGCTAAGCTTTTTCTCCCCCTATTGCTGTGTAAAATTTTGTATTACAGGAAATGAACTGCTTATACTGTTTGCAAAAGGTAATGATGCTCCTAAATGAGTACATTATTGTCGCTTTTTGGGGGGACGTGTTCATGGGGTTTTGCAGTTTATTTCCCCCTTTATTAATGAGCTTAGCTCGTGTGGTAGGAATGCTCTAACTAAATTCAGCACTTTTGCTGCATAAAAAAGGTTCATTGACTTGGTTAACTTGTGAAGAATTGCAGGTTTGTGCTGCTAAATACGAATGAGTAGGGTTAGTTTGGAAAGTAACCCAAGGTCAAGTCCAACTTTTCAACCTAAGACCACCATTAGACCATGTCCTAAAGTACCATATCCATATCTAGAACGTAGAAGTCAGGACTGCCATCTTCTCCTGTTTTATTTTTCCCTTCTAGCCTCTCTCTCTTCTTCCCCACAAGAAATGACAAACAGGACCTGAAAATTCTCTTCTGGCTAAGTTTTCCATCACACAAATGTGCCCTTCCAGCTAATATTGTCAAAGACATTGGAGCCCAGAGGCTAAGATTTAAATGCTTTGTTTCAGAGGGGACAAATCTTCACCTAATGCAGGCTAGATCTTAAACACCACCATTTCTTTCTCCTTGGCTGCAACACACACACACTCTGCAAACTTCACACTTGGGACCTTCCACCCCTGCTCTAAAAAGGAAAGTTTCTGCTAGTAAAACTGCATTTGTGTTGGACCACAGGAGCTTTCAGCTCTACCTTAGCTTCTGCAGCAGGTCCTTCCTGCTTCCCTCTGCCCAAGGCAGTGTTGATGGCATTCAAAGGCTGAGAAATATGCTAGTTAAGAGCACCGTGGATGTGTGTCTGTGCTGAACAACCTGCAAAATTGCGAGCACCACGTAGTGCGAGTCTGCAGACAGAGTCTTTCTGAGGGCCTCTGCTTACAGCCAGATTTAAAAGTGATTAATTCAATTTACATGTAGACAGTGCTGTCAGCCTGCCATCTCTCATGTGCTAGGTAATACCTTTCTAAAAACAGAGCACCCCATGGGAACCATTGTTGCAAGGGGAGGGCATCAGGGAGGAGCAGTAGCTCGACTGGACTAAGTTATGACTCCTGCTGTGACTGAACTGGAAGCAGTAGAAGAGCTATAAACTGTAGTGAATGAGGAGAAAGTCTAGCTATACCCAGCCTTTGACTGGTGCTTTGACATCCTCTCCAGGAAAATGGCCAAAAAGAAGATTGTGTCACCAAGAATGAGCTCAGTGAGTCATTTGAAGAAGTTGGAGCATTCCTCAGTGATGAAGAGAAACTGCATCTTATTGATGACCTCACTAAAGTCAATCCTGTGACAACTACAACAGGTGAACAGCCAGCCAGGAGAGCATCTCCTGAGGAGTCTCTTTCCGTAGTGGCTACTAATGTGTGGTAGTTCCTGCTCTCATCGCATTAATACTGTCATAAACACAGTAGTTAAAGATTCCAAGCTTTTTAAAGCCTATTTAAAGCCTTAAAGTCACATTTGGCTTGGTTACTTTTTCTTTATTAAACAGTATTACTGTAGATTTAGCCATACTGATCCCTTAGGCTCTGCAGGCAGAGCTCACAACCCCTGTGTTTGTGGTTCAGGTAGCCAGGGTGTGGTTGATACTTAATGCCGGGCTCCGGCTGATCTTCTGGCTGTGGTTTGGTGTTAGATGAATGTGTCAGAAACCAAAGCTCTAACTTAGATTGAAAATATATCCATGAACTTGGTTTGGAAAAGCAAATTTCTCACTTCACTTTTAAAGATGGTCCTGTTAAGAGAAGCCAAGGCCTGTTGCTAGTGCAGATGGGGAAGTTTTGCCTTTGCTTGTTCTGCAAGTGAGCAGATTTGCTTTCTGGGGCTATGTGAAACCTCACGAAAGCATGGGATTTCTTGAACAGAATATTTAGCAGATCCCTTATGGGCAACTCTTAAAAGATATTGTTATGTATCTTAGACCTATATCACTCTCTTGTCACCTCATTCTCTGTCAAACCCAATAGGTAAGTATCTGAAGATTGTTAGAAAGAGGAACAGGAAATACTACTCTGTTCAAAAGTTGCTAACAGAAGGTGTTGTCTTTCAGTTCTGAAATGTCTTCAAGCAAGATACAGAGTGAACTTGTTTTATACAAATGCTGGCTGCAGCCTGGTGGCTTTAAACCCATTTCAGCCTGTCTCCTGCATCTACTCCCCTGAGCTTATGAGAGAGTACCACCTTGCACTTCGGTCTCAGGTAATCCTTTGAAGTTGAAATAGCTGTCCCTCCACACAGCCCCGATTTCAAAAGCTGTATGAACAAAATAATCCTAAAGGATAAAACTAACTCCTAGTGAAAGATGAGTTCTGTTAAAACCAGTACTGCTTTCAGAAAAATGTGAGAAGACCTTTGCTGTCCATTGCTGTTGAACTGTGTAATTACGGCATACTTAAATATGAATATTCTCTTTTACTGCCAGGATTTAAAACCTCACATCTTTGCAGTGGCTGAGGAAACCTACAGAAACATCCAAGGCCAGATAGACCCTGTGAACCAGTCTATAATTGTGAGTGGAGAAAGCGGTGCTGGTAAGGTAAGGACATTTTTGCTCTGGTTCTGAAGTTTTGAGATTCACCAGGGATTTGTGGTACGTAGTATTGCAGTGAACAAGCAGACAAAAAGAAATTAAAAGTTCCAAGAGGCCACATAGCCAGGCTGCTCTAGCACAGCTCTCTTGAAGTAGGTGTAAAGCAGCAATTGCTGCAGTTAAATAGACTCTGCTACATCTAGCAGCTCTTTGGGTGACACCTGCAGTTTTTGGGAGGGCTGGATTTGAATTGTTTAACAGGACTTACACCTGAGTTCTTGTCTCAGCCTGGGCTGTTTTAGGGAGCTCGTGAAGGGTCGCGGCAGACCCTCTGGAGAGGCGTAGATAGGGGAAGTGAAGAGTTCAGATCCTAATCTAGGCTCTTATGTAATGATCCGTCTCTGTTCAGGAAGATATTGAGGACATTTTTAAGCCTGAGAATCAAATTATTTGCTGACTGTTAATGACTTAGAAGTCCATCTATGTTCAATTCATCTTAGGATACTAGCTCTAAATTCCAGCTGGGCTTCCAGATGGCTAAAGCCTCCATTCAGCAAAGCACTCTGACTCCAATAGCATTTTAATGTCTGTCTGTTGCACACAAGCACATGCACAAAAAAAGGTTTCCACTGGAGCAGAGCTATAAACCTGAGACAGTTCCTCTCTTTAACATCATCACCAGCTGCATGCTGTGTTTTCAGAAGCTAGGACTGTTTCACTGACTGACATAAATAATAATGTGGTAAAAACAAAAGCTTCTGTCTTGCAGACCTGGACATCTCGCTGCCTTATGAAATTTTATGCTTCTGTGGCTGCTTCAGCTATCTCCCCAAAAGACAATGAAACTGTGGAAAGGATAGAGAAGAGAGTGTTGGATTCTAACCCTGTCATGGAAGCATTTGGTAAATGAGGCTTTTTGAACAACAAAAAGAAATAGTGGCCACTGAGAGAATTTTCTTTGTAAGACACAAGTCTAAGCTAGCTCGCAGCCCTCTCCTTAAAAGACAAACTCTTCCAAGTATTGGAGCTCTGTACAGATCACTTAATATCTGTAAGTCCTACATGGAAGGGTGCAGCCAGTCTGCTTATTCTGTGTCTGTCACTGGCAATTTCACAGGGAATGCCTGCACCCTGCGGAACAGCAACAGCAGCCGCTTCGGCAAATACATCCAGCTGCAGCTGGACAGGTAAGGTTGCTGTCCACAGACCTCACCTCTTGTCTTCATCCTCCTCTATCGTAACAACACAACACCCGTCAGAGTCTGAGGAAGCTGTGTTGAAATCTTTGCATATTTTCCCTTTAGATTCCACCATCTGACCAGTGCTTCCATTCAGACTTTCCTGTTGGAGAAGACCAGAGTTGCCTATCAGGCCCCCAGTGAAAGAAATTTTCACATTTTTTATCAGGTTTGCCTTCAGTTAATTTTACTAGATATTTCTGATGAACGGTGGGGATAACAATCATCAGATTTAGCACAGTTGCAGCTTTTAATGTCAAATAGTTTTGCTATCTGCCGTGCTTCCAAATTAAATTATGCTCCCAGTGTGTTATTTGTTGTCTGTGTGCTGTGAGTACCAAAGCCAGAGTCCAGTCACAGAACAATAGGGATTGGAAATGACCTCTGAAGATCATTGAGGGCCACTCCTTGCCAGAGCAAGGCCACCTAAAGCAGATCACGTAGTTACCTTAGTCGTTATCTTGTTCTCTCTCTCCAGATCACAAAAGGTGCTACTGCAGAGGAGAGGCTGGAATGGAACCTTCCAGAAGGGGTTGAGTACCGCTGGCTGCCCAATTCTGAAAGAAACTTAGATGGTAAAGATTAGTTTCACAGACTGTCCATTAATAATGGCTGTCACTTTAAAGGAAGGCAAGCAAAAATATGTCCATCCTTATGAAATCCCATGATGCAGCGTGGTCAGCCAACAGCAGACATTCTGCAAAGCCACCTGCATTAATGTGTTTCCCTTAAGTTTCAGTTTGCACCAGTAAGAGTTTGCCTCTGGCTTAAACCAGCATTTTCTGGCCTAGTGAATTTGCATCTCTCTGGCTGTGTTTAGAAACTGTCTTGTCTTTGGATGTGCTTCAGCAACCTGCTACCTAATTTCAGAGCCCCGGAGAGTCAGTGCTAAAGCAGTGTCTTGGTTCTCCAGCTTGTACTCTGGGATGTACCAAGAGAACATCTGTCTTCCTTGATCTCTGTTGGCAGTTCCAGCTAAATTGGTTGTGTTGCAGAATTCTGCTGCCTGTGTTTGTGTGCATGGCTTTCTGTTCAACAACACTTGTTTGGCTTTTCAGAGGACTGCTTCGAGGTGACCAGAGATGCAATGTTTCACTTGGGCATTGACCGCTCCATGCAGAACAATATTTTCAAGGTCAGGCACAAAGCACAGTCACCAGGAGGCTGCTAATGATGTTTGGAATGTCTTCTCAGTGTGGGATTTCTGCAGAAGTAAATCTGTATCCATGTGCAGAGCGTGGGTTGTTTGGGACTTCTGACTGGAGGGCCTGCAGCTACACATTAGGTTGTGTAACCGAATAATAGTTCCTAACTAAAAGCCTGCACCTCTGAACTTTGGTTTTCCTTCAAAAAATGCCCTGTTAGGAATTCACACACTTGCTTTGCTTTGTGCAGAAATGTTTTGATTTGTCCTGTTCACGTGCTTAAGGGAAGGCTAAGAGGACACTACCTTGCAGGGGAGCTCTGTCTTAGGAAACTCAATGCTTGATCGTGTTTCAGGTATTGTCAGGCCTGCTCCATCTTGGGAATGTTCTATTCTCTAATCCAGTGGATGAATCTCAGCCTTGTGAACTAGAAGACAAAGCCAAAGGTGAGGCAGCAAGCATGCAGGTGTCTAATGTAAAGGATTTCTGTGCTCTTCTGCTTGATAGGAGGCTACCAGATTTAAGCATGTTTGTGTCTAGTACTTCACTGCTTCAAAGGACTGAACAAACAAAAATTTAATGCTCCCCTGCTCAGAGATAATATCCTTCTGTTACAGGTCAAGGCAACTGCAGCATTAGATAGTCATTTCAGAAGGATTATTGGCAGGACTCTTACTCTTGACTGTAAACTTGACAAGACATCACCAGACTTCCAGAAATCTGACCCAGAGTGGAGAGCAGGGCTTTAAAAATTAAAGCTTTGATGTTTTCATGATAAAGACTAAAACTTGTAGCAGCAAATCTGTTAAATTGCAGCACAGAACACAGGTTGTTCTTCATGCCTTGAGGCAGCTTGTGTATTTAGTTTTCCTTCAGAACTACATCATGGTCCTCAACAGGGAGGTTTCCTTCTGTTAATTCACATGCTCTGGATTCACACTACTTAATACTTGCGTAGTTTTGTATATAGCTCAGGTTAGCAAGGTCTTAACTGCTTTGCTAGCAAATATTACTTCCTCTCCATTTCCTTACTATCTCCCAATTCCCTGGGTTTTTTGGTTTATTTTGGTTTGGTTTTTTTTCCTGGTCATGACTGTTTGATTTGTCTGTCTGGATTTAGAGGTCTCTGCTGAAACAGGTGAAAAAGTAAACAAGACATACCTAGAGAGTACTCTTCAAAATACCTACCGCAGTGTGGCAAACTTCAGACTTTTTGGGTATTTCTTCATTTGAAATGGAGTGCCTGCAATTCCAGGGGTAGTGTACATCCCAGTTAAGAGTCTGGTCTTGCAGAGCTTTCTCCCAAGTTTGGGTAAAACAAAAGATGCAAAATCCACATTTAAGCTGGTGAGTTCGTGGAAGTGTCATTTTTCTGCATCATCTCTAGATCACCTCTAACTTTGAAGGGGTTGCATTCGCTTCAACTCCAGATAATCTTGCAATGTTTTTTTTCCTCCTGAACAAGATTTTGTGAAGACTGCTGGAGATCTGCTGAAGATACCTGTCGAGGAACTACTGGAATCATTAAGAATTAGAACAATAATTGCTGGAAAACAGCAACAAGTCTTCAAGAAGCCATGCTCCAAAGCTGAATGTGAGACAAGGAGGGACTGCCTTGCCAAAGTGATCTATGGAAAGTAAGGAGCTGGAGGCCAGGCTGCTGTGCTAATCCATAGAATTTGGGGGGAACAGAGAGATTTAATTTGTCTGGCTGTCTGGGTGGACCCAATAGCAGGATCACCCTCCCCACTTCCCACACCCTTGATTCAGTTGTAGATACTGACATGGCTGCAATATCTAATAGATCTTCAGAGAACTGCTGGTTCATGTCACCTGGCAGCATGCTGTAACTTTTGGTTTCTTCTATGTGATCCTGCTATAAACAGCAGTAAAAGAACACTGCTGTGATTGTTGTAAGCAAGCACTTCCCAACTAATCCAGGTGTCATTGCAGATTATTTGAATGGCTCGTTTTGGTCATAAATGAAAGCATCTATGCAGATCCATCAGTGTGGGAGAGCTTCATAGGTATGGTTATTCATCCCTGCTTTAGCTCAGTAGCAATGAAGTTACTCAGAAGTAATGTTACAAGAAGTCCTTCAAGCTTCTCCTAGACCAAAGTGCACTGTCTTCCCTTATTCTTCCTAGGTTTGCTGGATGTTTATGGTTTTGAAGCCTTCCCTGAAAACAACTTGGAACAGCTTTGTATCAACTATGTCAACGAGAAACTGCAGCAGCACTTTGTAGCACACTACCTGAAGGCACAACAGGTAATAGCACAATATGCCAAATGTTAAATAGTTCGTTTTAAAAATGCTTTGGTCTCTTTAGTTGCATTTCTGTGCCTCTGATCAGATTGCCACTTTCAGATGAGTAAACAATGCCACAGAGATCAGTGGGATGTGAGTAACAGTTGCTTTGTTAAAGAGGAGAGTGAGGTGCACTTGGTGGGATGAGACAGTTTTCTCTTTCCTTTTACACAGTTCCAGTGGCTCTGTGGCCTAGTAAACTGTTGGCATTTCCTCAAATTGCTGGGCTCTCAAAACTAAATTGTTGAGGTAAGCTTAGCCTACACTGAGATTCTCTTGCAAGCTGCTGCTTTTACCCACAGTAATTCTCTTCATCAAGCATAAAATACCCAAAAGTGTGGGGAGCTTCTAGACCTCAGCTTATTATGAAGACAGGGAGTCCAACAGAACCTTGTAACCTGGACATCATCAGCACATGGTACCTGGTGGAGGTCTTCTGCTTCAGAAGAGCATCATGACCCAGTTGTCTTGCTGGTCCCTTTAAAGACAAAACCACACTGTGCATCAGCTTTTATTTTTGAGTAGGGGCATTTTGCAGAGGGACCTCGACAGGCTGGACAGATGGGCAGAATCCAACGGCATGAGATTTAACACATCCAAGTGCCGGGTTCTGCACATTGGCCACAGCAACCCCAGGCAGTGCTACAGGCTGGGGTCAGAGTGGCTGGAGAGTGGCCAGGCAGAGAGGGACCTGGGGGTACTCGTCAATGGTAGGCTGAACATGAGCCTGCAGTGTGCCCAGACAGCCAAGAGGGCCAATGGCATCCTGGCCTGCATCAGGAACAGTGTGGCCAGCAGGAGCAGGGAGGTCATTCTGCCCCTGTACACTGCACTGGTTAGGCCACACCTTGAGTCCTGTGTCCAGTTCTGGGCCCCTCAGTTTAGGAAGGATGTTGTCTTGCTGGAACGTGTCCAGAGAAGGGCAACGAAGTTGGTGAGGGGTTTGGAACACAAGCCCTATGAGGAAAGGCTGAGGGAGCTGGGGTTGCTTAGCCTGGAGAAGAGGAGACTGAAGGGTGACCTTATTGCTCTCTACAACTCCCTGAAGGGAGGTTGTAGCCAGGCAGAGGTTGGTCTCTTCTCCCAGGCAGCCAGTACCAGAACAAGAGGACACAGTCTCAGGCTGCACCAGGGCAGGTTTAGGCTGGACGTTAGGAAGAAGTTCTATACAGAGAGAGTGGTTGCCCATTGGAATCGGCTACCCGTGGAGGTGGTGGAGTCACCTTCATTGGAGGTGTTCAGGAGGAGACTTGATGGGGTGCTTGGCTGCATGGTTTAGATATTGGGTGGGTTGGATTGGTTGATAGGTTGGACGCGATGATCTTGAAGGTCTCTTCCAACCTATTGTATTGTATTGTATTGTATTGTATTGTATTGTATTGTATTCCCAAGTTGTGATGTTTGACAGCAGAGATGGTATTTACATCATGCTGAAGCAGTCAGTCACCTCTCTGGTCACACTGCTGATGCCACTTCTCATCTGGCTGCTCAGAAAGCTAGAGTCCCTGCCAGGACTGCCTGGGTTGCTGCTCTAGTGGAAATAACCTCAGTGAATTCTTCCTCATTAGAGGTGCATTAGCACAGTACTCCGGTACCTTCTGACTCATGGCGTAGTTGTATCCATTTATTCAGGAAATAATTATCTCTTGTGCCATAATTTGTGCTTCAGATGCCCAGCATTTCTTTTTTCTTGCCTGACCTCATCAATGTGCCAGGGGTTAATGGTCAGTGAAGATGGAAACCAAGTTCAAGCACCCAATTACTGGCTGCCCTCTTACCTCCTTTGATCTGGCAGTGTCCCAAACTTCTCACAGGCCATTCACAGCTGTGCTGAGCAAGCTATTGGCAGGAGACTTTTAAAATAACTGGCCAGAGCTTGTGCTTGAAAACACTTCTGACAGTTGGTCCTGTTATTTACCATAAGTGCACAAATGATTACAGCCAGTGTCTTTCTCCACTTCCTTTTGGATTAGGTTTTACTTTAAATGGAGGTCAGTTAGTAAAGTCAGGCACACAATGGGTGGTTTAGGGCTATGTCCAAATTTTAAGGATGGAGTTCTCTGTGTTCCTTACCCTTCATGACTAAACCCAGTGCAGCCAGGAAAGGCCTGGAGTGACTAGAGTCTCTGTTTGTTTATTCTGTAAAGCAGCCTTGCAGCTCTCTGATAAATCTTAAACAAATTGTTCCAGCAGGATCTGCTGCTACATTCTCAAAAGCTACCTGGTAGAACATCCTTGATTGTTTGTTGTGTTGTTTGGGTTTTTTTTTTTTCTGCCTCAAGATTGCCACTGAACATGAGCTGAGCTTTGGCTGAGCAGGTTGAGCCTGGGATTAACTTGTTAAACAGTAACTGCACCAAACTGCAAAGTTAGTTGAGCTGTGGTGCCCTTTGCTGCAGAATAACCTATTTCTCTCTTGCTTCAGGAAGAATATGCAGCTGAAGGCCTACAGTGGTCTTTCATAAACTACCAGGACAACCAACCCTGCCTTGATCTGATTGAGGGCAATCCTCTCAGCATTTTTCTTTGCTGAATGAGGTAAGTGTGGATCTAAATCCAAAAAGCTTTTGGCCTAGTTGCCTGGCTTCTGTCCCTTGCCAAAGAAAATATGGATGCTGAATGAGGAGGAGAAAACTTAGCAGCTGTAGCATTTCTGCAGAGCTTATTTCTCAGAACAATGATGACACTGCTTCTTCCTTTTCTGAGTCATCCTTTCTCTCCTGATCCTGGATGTTCTCATTCCAATACAAAGCCTCAGATATTTTTTTCTCCCTTTTGACTCCCCCCTGTTCAGGCTTTGCACACTTAAAGCTACTCCAGAAGCACAATTTGACTAAGATTTTAAAGTGCTGTAGCTTATAAAGACAATTTCTTATGACAAGAGATGCTGTCATTTTGCCTTGTTTGTTGTTCAGGAATGTCGTCTAAACAGATCCTCCAACACTGACCTGTTTCAAACTCGGATGGAGAAGGCTTTGTCTAAGAATCAATGCTTGAGTCGAAACAAATTTAGTAAGAAGCCTAACTTCATTATTTCACATTATGCTGGCAAAGTCTGCTATCAGCTGGCAGCAATGGTGGAAAAAAACAAGGTAGGTGCTCTCAGAAAGAGCTGTTTAAAGAAACCCCAAAAATCTTACAGACCAAAGGCAATTTAAATCAAAGCATCACTAACGTGTATCATAGAATTGTTTTGGTTGGAAGAGACCTCCAATAGCATCAAATCCAACCATCAACCAAACACCACCATGACCACTAAACCATGTCCCACAGTGCCATGTCTACAGGCTTTTTGAGCACCTTCAGGGATAGGGACTCCACCACCTTCCCTGGCACAATTCCAGACCATTTCCTCTCCTTTTATCACCTGAGACTAGGGAGAAGAGACCAACCTCCACCTCACTCCAATCTCCTTTCAGGGGGCTGTAGAGAGCAATGAGGTCTCCCTCATTCAGTGATATTTACTGGGTATTCATACCTTGCTCCAAATCAATCCTTCAGGTCACGTGAAACTGAGTAACCTTGCTGATTTTCAGTGAGCCATCACTGGCACAAGAAAATGCTTTGTTAGCAGAATTTTCTTGCTGAGGATTGTTATCCCAGGCTTGTCCCATTCCTGAGACAATGCAGAAGTGTTAATAGCATCAGGAAATTCTGTAACCATAGATACAGCATTTCATTTCCCCAAACCAAAGTTCTGAAAGTACCAGAAAACTGAAGATTTGGCCTCGTTGTGCCACTAGTGAGCAAGTGAAAGAGTCTGTGTGTAAAAGGGTCTCTCATCAGTCTGACACTACCAGTAATTATGGCAAGTAGTATTGGGTGATGCAATAAAATACCTTATTTAATTAAAAGGAACTTTCTAATATAGTTTTGAAAGGTGGCAGGTTTCTGCCCAAGTCCAAATACTAACAAGTCACATTTGAGTTTGCAGGACCACATTCCACCAGAGCTGGTCCACGTTTTGCAGAATTCTAAGGACCCTTTGCTTCAAAAATTATTTCCTGTGACAGAACGGAACCAAAATAACGTCAAACCTCAGAACAGAGCAGCTGTTGTTACAGTGGTGTCAAAATTCAAGGTACATCCTATTCAGATTTCTGCTTTCAACTGCTCTCTTCATAACTAGATGGGAAATCAGCATAGTTGGACCAAGATCAATAAATGTTTTTAAACTGAAACAGCTGCGAAGCAGAAACAGCTTCAGACTCCTGAGATTTTCTGGGGTTTTACTGACTATTATTTTACCTTTAGCAGTTGAGCATCTGCCTTTGTAAGTCTTCTTCCTACCTGTTGATCTGGAGGGGCCAGCTTCAGCTGGTGGAGCTGCTTTATGAATTTGTCACCAGCAATTCTACAGCAGCATCCACAGAGTGGCTTTGTTGCTCAGGCTGTCCTTAGAGAAGAGCTCTGTGAATACTGAGTCTGTAAAGCCATCCTTGTACAAAAGAGCTTCATTAAGACCACTGAGGAGCTAACCTACCTGTGGAGGAATTGTCCCTAATAAAACCTGTTTGTTTTCTGCAGGCTTCACTTGAACATCTCATGCAGATTCTGAACAGCACCACGCCACATTACATCCGTTGCATCAAGCCCAATGCTGACTGCAAGGCAATGACTTTCAAAAGGGAAGAGGTAACGTTTCAATACCCTTCCCTCACCAAGTCAGTGAGGAGCTTCCTGCAGATGTTGTGTGGGGCTTTGGGTTGGGTCTCATGCACACTCTGAAATAGCTTTTTCTCCTCTGGAGTGTCCCAGAAAAATGTCCTGTCAGAGTCACTGATGGTGTTTGTCTGGCACGGAGCTGGAGAGCACAGCAGCTCTTTCAGACGCAGCTTGCTCGTTGCTGTGTGAGAAGTTGCCTTACTAGAGTGCTCCTGGGTTATTTGGGGTGCTACCATCCCAGCCCTTCAAACAGATAAAGGTGATCTGACTGCTCAGCAGTCCTGGTCACATAGATATCTTCATGGTGAATACCCACAAAAAAAACCTTTGCTTGCTCCTGGAGTTGAGTCTATTCTAGGACAGGGTGACTTCAGCTGATGAGCATGCCTTTGGGAGCAGAGCAGCAGATGTTAAAGCTATAACTAGCGAACCTCATCTGATGTGAAACCAAGCAGCTGGAGTTAATTCTAACCACTCAGAGGGCTCATAAGAACTGTCCCTCTGTGCTAGCACTGCCTTGACCTTACTCTGGCTGTTTCTTAAAGCAGTAGCTTGGTGTCTGCACAATCCCCTTCTTCACTTCTCCATTCATTCGCCATCTGCTAGTGGGGTGGTGCATACCACACCAGTTCAGGTGTGGTTGCTGAACTGAGTTGGCATGGTTTGGGTCAAGCACACCTTTTGCAGAGCTAAGCAGCTTCCACAAAGCCAGTGGTTACCTAAAACCATCTCAATTTATGCCTCAGGTTCTCAGCCAGCTTCAGGCATGTGGAATAGTTGAAGCCATCAGCATCAGTGCAGCAGGCTTCCCTGTTAGGTAAGTCTGAACTCCTTGAGCAAGGTCTTCCATAATCCATTTCTATAGCAACTAGTGGCATGTTGCTTATTCAGAAGGGCTTATAAGCATGAAATCCAAGTATTTTGGAGTCTGTTTCAGACCAAAAAACTACCGATTCTTTGGAAGTTCCTTCAGGAGTTCTGCTTGCTGCCTGCTTTTAAGCTTACCTGAGCACCTCTCTTACATGTTGTGAAGTGAAAAACGTCTGTCACAAACCTGGACTGTTGTTCTGTGGTTTGGATAACAAAACTCTGCACATTTAGCAAGTCCAAATGTGCAGTGACAGCCCAGCAAGTGGCTTTAGGGCAACTTGCATACACCAAATACTAAGAGTCCAGATGTGTTTGTAACACAGCCCCGGACTGAGAAGCTGGAGATGTTTTGATGTGAACTACCATAGAATGTACCAGGTTGGAAGGGACCTCTACGGGTCTAGTCCACCGCCACCCTGCAGTCAGCAGGTACATCCACAGGCACTAAAAGTTCTAATTTTCTGCAATTAAAAAACAGTTATGAATGACATCCATTTAAGTGTAGTCATCTGGAAGTCAAGCATCTCCTCCCAGCCAGTCATTTTGCTGGGCTTTCTTGACCATCTTTAGAGGATGGATGGAACAAGGCCTGAGGTAGTCATGTTTTTAACAGCGCAGCACTGATGGGTGAAGCTCAGCATTACCACAAAGAAGCCCAATTCCTGCCCAGTCCTTGTTGCAGACAGAAGTCCCTAGCTGTTACTGGGCAATGGGCAGTCTGAATTTCTGCAGGAAGGCTGTATGTCCTTGCATCTTGGTGACCATGCTGGTATCAGTCTGTTTGCACTCAGTGCACTGGATCTTTGAAGCCCTTCTGCAATTTATCCCCTGAAAGGGTATATTATTTACCATACAGTAAATGATACCTGCCTACAAGTAACTGCACCTTTGTCTGTCAGGATCCCTTTCCAAAGTTTCATGGAGCGCTATGCAATACTGAGAAAATCCTGTGGATCCAACGAAAAGAGGGTGTGTGATAAAAGCAGCTCTCCTGCTGCTGAGGAGACAGGTAAGTGTCTTTAGATAATCCCTCTGCTACCAATAAAATTATCACTGACCAATCTGATGCCACCTAGATCAGCGACAATCTCTGTGCCAGCACTAGGGCCATTCTCAAAACATTTTCCTAATGTATCACAATGTGAGTTTCTAATTTGCCTAATGCTTACAGCAGGCTCTCTTTGAAAGTGCAGGGGTTTATCTTACAGTTTTTCTGGGCTCCTCTGGGTAGAACAGCTACAGTCACGGTGGTGTTCCAGGTTTCCCCTGACAATGTGATTTAGAGCTGGTTCTTAATTAGACTTAAAACTACTTACATTTTTGCTTATATTCCTTCTCCTTTTCTTTTCCCCCTACCTTGTTTTCTTGCTGAACACACTGACCTTCCATAGCTTCCCTGGATTCTGCTGCTTCTCCTACCTTTTGCAAACTTCTGTCTGTGATTCTTTTTCTCTAAGCAAGAGTGATGATGGAATTTCAAAACCACAATCCAAGCTATGAGGTAACATCTTTGGTGTGAACCCCCTCCAAAAAAGGAGCTCTTCAGGTGGTTACATTTGATACTGAAAAGTCAGGGCAACCCCCAGAGCAATCCAATAGCCAGCCAGTGGGTCTGTTCAGTAACCAGTAGATGTGGAAGTGTGACAAGTATGTGCCAGCCTGTGTCAGATAAGAAAAGTGGCTGGAAATCCATCCACTACATGGAAATGGAATGAAGTAACACAGTGCAGGCTGGAAATGGCTTACACACTGTGTCTTTCTCCCTCAGTTACAAACCCATTAGCTGAAAGGCCTCACAGATCCTTTTTATCTTCAGCAGGTAATAAGCTACAAACAAAGCAAAACCATTTCCTAAACAGGGGGATAAGCTTTTGGTTCCCTTATCAGCCCAGCTCCATGAACACCATCATAGTCACCAGATGTCTTCCTGTAAGCAAGAACTGCTTATGTTTGTTTCAGTACCTTAAAATGCTCTCATCTCCTTAGAAATATTTATAGCAGAAAAGCAAACAGTATCCAGGATGGAAAGAGACAAAGACCATCAAGTTCTGGCACTGGGCATGCAGAAACCCATGCAGCATTGCCTTGAACAACCCAATCTCTTTCAAGGACAGGTCTGAAATAAGTCTACCTCTATTTCCAGATAGATGAATCAGGCTAAGCTCTTTGTCATGCAAAAAAAAAAAGTGCACTATGTCCCAGAAATGGTTTTAGTGACCTCTTATTGCTGCAATAAACTTCTGCTTAGTATATGTCCCTGTAGCTGCTTCCGATGCCCTGTGAAAACTGTAGAATTGTGTAGAATTTGTTCTTCTGTTCCTCCATCTTTCTGCATATTAAGGCTACAATTTCAGTTTCTTTCTTTTTGTTCTTTGTTCCCAACAGAGTTAAGTTTGGGGTGTTTCATTAGATTTTCTTAGGACTCAGCTGCTCAAATCTATCCTTAATTGCAATGCCATTGCTTACTAATGTTTCCATGTAGGATGCTTTAAACAGCACATGAGCAGCTGAGCCCCTCCAGGTCTGTTTCATTGTCTAGGTTACCCAGAACAAGATTTGTTAGAGAGGTGAGATAAGACAGCACCCAAACTACCTCTCAGTTCAAACACACCATGCTGGTTTTCTAAGTTGCCAGCACATGGTGAAATCTCCTCTTCAACACAGCTAGATCTAGTGATGTCTCAGCCATCACCTCCTTCCCTCTTGCTGTAGGTCTGTCCCACCTAAATGGCCAAGAAGTCTCAGTGTAAAGACAATGACTTGGTCCTAGCATGCAGGTTTTGTGATACCTGCTCTTCAATGCTTCATTTGCAGGCGAGGCTGCAGAGGTACATGATGACAAAGCATCACTTTCTGTTGTTCTTGAGATCCTTCAGAATGTGGTTCCTGGACAGACCACCCCTGAGCAAACTGGGAACAAAGCAGAGACCACTTCGGTGTATTGTGGCAAAACCAAAGTATTTATGGCCAATTCTGTGGTAAGAGAGCTACTGCCTTTGCTAGCAGTTCTGGAGTGGACTCTGGCACAGATTATCACCATAGCTTAGATGATACACCTGCCAGTGCCAGTGTGACCAGAACTGGCTGTTTTCCTTCACATTACTAAACTAAATCAAACATCCATCAAAACCTAACTATCAGAAGCCCTTTGCTCAGTGGTGTCCTTGTTGCTATCAGAGAAGGATCTGCACTCATGTCTAGAGCTGTTGGGTGTCCTCCCCATCCAGTACAGATTACAGCTTTCCTCAGTTTCACCTGACAGACCTGGCTGCTCTGACTGGCCTAAGCAGCTGCTTTGTGTAAGACACAAAGGAGATGAAGGCACTTAGGCACAGTTTGCATCCCAGAGAATGCAGCCATAAGAGACCTCCCTTCAGTGGAACCCTCTTTAAGCAATCTGCTACTGTGCCTTTGGGAGTGTGCACTTTTCCCCTCAGATACTTGCATTCTCATTTTTCATCTATCTCATCAGCACTAATGAAGTCCTCTCACTTCTAAAACCTAATCCAGCAGTCTTAGGACGCTGAAATGTTCACGTGGTTTCCTGCCAAACCCCAAGATACTGCAGAGGAGGGAAGAGTTGTGAACATAACTCTATCCCCACATACTAATGGCAGGCTCCTGTCCCCATTGCAGCTGGAGCAACTTGAAGCTAGAAGAGCAGTAGTGTTAAATAAGAAAGCATTCTGCATTCAGTGCTGCTGGAGAAGATTCAAGCAGAAGAAACTAACAAAGGAGAGCCAGTCTGCCACTGTCATCCAAGCAGGTGAGCTGGTAAGAGTGTGGATGAACATAACTGGTACCATTTCCAGGCACATTGGATGGTTAAAGTGACAGGAGTGGTTCTGTTAATTGAAGGTGGAGAAAGTCTAGCACCATTTCTCCTGTATTGTGTCCAACAGCTTCTGATGGTCTCTGTACTCTGGTTTCTTTTCATTAAATCTTCAGCTGTCCGTTCCTGGTTAGCTAGGAGTCGCTTCCAGCGGATGCGCAGCGCTGCTGACCTGATCAAGCATGGCTGGAGGAGATGGAAAGTGAGTACCTTGGAACAGAAGAGGCCTGAAATTGAGTGACTGAGTTGGGTAATGAACTTTTAATAGAACTAAGGGAAAAAAAAAGAGGGTGTATCATCTTTGGAAGAAAGGGGAGGCAACCTACGGAATGTTCAGGGATGTTGCTAGGACATGCAGGAAGAAAATTAGGGAGGCAAAAGCTCATTTAGAACTTAGACTGGCCTCTGCTGTGAAGGACAACAAAAAGTCCTTCTATAAATACATCAATAGCAAGAAGAAGGGCAAGGACAACCTCCACTCCTTGGTTGGCACGGAGGGGAACGTTGTAATAAAGGATGAGGAAAAGGCAGAGGTACTTAACACCTTCTTTGCCTCAATTTTTACTAGCAGGGCAGAACGTCTTCCAGACAGCTGGCCTGTAGAGCTGGCAGAAGGAGCCAGGGAGCTGCATAGTTTCCCACTGCTCCAGGAGGCAGTTAGAGTCAGCAGTGTGCCCAGGCAGCCAAGAAGGCCAATGGCATCCTGGCCTGCATCAGGAACAGTGTGGCCAGCAGGAGCAGGGAGGTCATTCTGCCCCTGTACACTGCACTGGTTAGGCCGCACCTTGAGTCCTGTGTCCAGTTCTGGGCCCCTCAGTTTAGGAAGTATGTTAACTTGCTGGAACATGTCCAGAGAAGGGCAACGAAGTTGGTGAGGGGTTTGGAACACAAGCCCTATGAGGAGAGGCTGAGGGAGCTGGGGTTGCTTAGCCTGGAGGAGACTGAGGGGTGACCTTATTGCTCTCTACAACTACCTGAAGGGAGGTTGTAGCCAGGCAGAGGTTGGTCTCTTCTCCCAGGCAGCCAGTACCAGAACAAGAGGACACCGTCTCAGGCTGCGCCAGGGCAGGTTTAGGCTGGATGTTAGGAAGAAGTTCTATACAGAGAGAGTGGTTGCCCATTGGAATCGGCTACCCGTGGAGGTGGTGGAGTCACCTTCATTGGAGGTGTTCAGGAGGAGACTTGATGGGGTGCTTGGCTGCATGGTTTAGATATTGGGTGGGTTGGATTGGTTGATGGGTTGGACGTGGTGATCTTGAAGGTCTCTTCCAACCTGGAGTATTGTATTGTATTGTATTGTATTGTATTGTATTGTATTGTATTGTATTGTATAGTCTTGTATAGTCTTGCGTAGCTGCTTCTGCAGCACAGACACTGCAGAATAAACTCATTCTTACCTTCATCAAGTGGGAAATGCCCCAAGGGGTGTCCTGTCCTTTAAGAGCCTCTCTTTTTTAGACTGTTATGCATTTTTTGTTCTAGATGTTTGAGAATCTTGTTCTGCATCTCTTCTTCAGGCAAAAATGGCTGCATTAGCAGCAGCAGAACTGGATGAGGGTGAAGAAAGGACATTCTCAGACCCTGCAGCTACACTGATCTCAGCCAGACCACCTCGCTTCTTGGAAACAAAGTGGCCTCTGCAGGCAGTAATTCAGTTCTGGCCTCTTGGCCTTGTCCTGGCTGCAGCACCTCTCACTGTAATGGGACTTCGGAGAGACTTGTCCCTGCTGGCATGTCTCCGAGTGCTTCAGGAGAGTGACAGCTACAAGGAGGAAAGTGGCTCCTTGGGCTGTGGCATTACATCCATTAGAGCTCTCCCACAGGTAAGAAACCTCACACACAGGTAAGAAACCTCACACACAGGTAAGAAACCTCACACACCTGAGTCCACAGCGAACTAAGCTGCTGTGAGTTCCGGAACCTGAGCTCTACTCTCAAGATACAGCTTTCCCTGTTCTGCTGGCTTAGACATGCAAGGATGACTGGCATAAAGCTACACACAGGGCTGAGCTGAACTCTGAGCTAAGCATGAAAATGCTGGTTAATCTCTGTCACAGGAACAAACTGATCAAAGCTCTGCTTCAGAAACAGAGAACAGAGGATTTCAGCGTGGGCTCTGATATTTTTTCAGCTTAGGGGATTTAAGCTGCACACCATAGGTGGACACATAAAGCATCCACTTGGGAAAAAGCCATGGGGTGTATTAATATCCCAGTAATTGTGTTTTGACTTCTCTGCACAGCCTAGTTCATGAAGAGGGTTTTCAGGGCAGAAAGCAGGGAGCAACCCTCAAGTACATCTTCTACACACATGCAGAACAGTCTTAGACACCGTTTACTACAAAAAAGCCACAACACACAGTGGCTTCTCTTAGAAATTATGCTCAGCTTACACCTTGTGCCTGTTTTTTGGAGGCTGCATGAAATTAGTGTGTGCAGGAATGAGCCCGTGCCTGGTTCACAGATGATACCAGCACGAAGAAGCAGCACCAAGTTCAGTACTGACTGAAAACTCTAATCTTCAGTTTAAGCTAATTTCAGATCAAATTACAGTATTGGTACTCTTTGTAATAATCACTTCTTAAACCCACTTGTACTGGGACTCCTTTGGAGGTCTTCCTTTATTATTCATATTCACTACTTGCTCATATATGTGTATAAATGTGCTCATAAATAATAGCAAATGCACTTTGCTATTCAGACGAAGTAACACTTACACAGGGCCAGGAGAATGATCAGAGGACTGCAGGACCTGCCATGTGAGGAAAGACTGAGAGTGCTGGGGTTGTTCACCCTTGAGATTTAGGGGAGGCCTTACTGCCGTAGACCAGTACAGAAAGGGTGGCTACCAGGAGGATGGAGACTCCCTTTGTATAAGGAGTGTCATGGAGAAGCCAAGGGGTGATGGGGACAAGTTACTGCTGGGGAAATTCTGATTGGACTCCAGAAGAAAATTTGTTTCCCCGTGGGCATAGCCAGACATGGGCATCATCTCCCAGAGGCTGCAGTGGAGTCCCCTGCACCGGGCAGTTTGAAGACTCACCTTGACAGGGTGCTAGGCCAGCTCATTTCAGCTCCACTATCGCCTAGGTTGGCACAGATGATCCTTGGGGTTCCTTCCAACCTGGCATTCTGTCATTCTGTGAATAGCAGAATTAGATCCAAACCTGGCAAAAACTTCAGCTGACCTCTCCCCCTCTTTTCCTTGCAGGGCTCTGTCAAGTTTCACTGCAAGAGGTCTCCACTGCATTATGCAGATGTCAGCCCCCACAGGGATGCCTGTTCCACCACTGGACTTAACCAGATTCTATTGGACAGGGAAAAAAGTCCTTCCAGCATAGCACTTGGCCATTGACACAACTGTACTTTTTCCTTCAGGGAAGGACTGGCTGCAAGCTGCTGCTTTCAAATTACTCAATGTCTTTATCTGCTGCTACCTCAGCTTGTATGTATGATAGCATAGACCTTGAAGTTACAACCCATGGGGGCATTCCTCCTCTCACACATGCACACACGAAATGTCAGTACTATAAGAACACTCAACACAGAAGAAGTGCTTTAAGGAAGATACACTTGAACACTTCTGGCACCACCTGGGAGAAGAGACAGGTAGTGACACAGCAAATAAGGCAAAGATTTCTGATGTGGGCTGGATTCTCCTTGGGAGGAACAGCTGCAACTATTGTGACTGGCCACGAGTGTTCAGTACATCACACTTCTGGCAGATTGAAGAAATGAAGCTCAGTCGACTGCAACATTAAAGGCAGCTATCTCAGGGAAAAGCAAGACTGGGCTCTTGCTCTTTATCTATAGGTCCAAACCACATGTAACAACCTCCATACATTTCTAGCACTCCCTGGTCAAACAGCTTTACTTGGGCCAAAGTTCTCATCAGAGCTGCTCTACACCATCCCTTTGTTGCTGTCTCAAGAAGGTTCGGCTCTTCTGTGTACACCACTAAATAAACTATTAAATACCTTGTGAGTGGAATATCTTCCGTCTAAGGAAAGGGAGCTGGGTTAGGGTTTGGAGGAGACTGAAGGGGACCTGGTTCGTGTTTGTAAAGATGTGAAGGGCAGTGTCGGGAGGACAGAGCCAGGCTCTGCTCAGTGATGTCCAAGGACAGGACAAGGGGCAACAGGGGCAAGCTGGAGCAGAGAAGGTTCCATGGGAACATACAGAGAAACTTTTTCACTGTGAGGGTGCCAGAACCCTGGAGCAGGCTGCCCAGAGAGGTTGTGGGGTCTTCTTCTCTGGACACATTCAGAGCCCACCTGCATGCATTCCTGTGCGACCTGCCCTAGGTGGTCCTGCTCTGGCAATGGGGGTGAACTTGATCTCTCGAGGTCCCTTCCAACCCCTAACATTCTGTGATTCTGTATAAAGGTGTCTGACCCTCCACAGCAAGGTTAACAAAACCACTTCAGATTAGGTTGTGGATTAAAAAAACTGCAAAGATACTAAATAGTGTCAATGTGATGCAGCATTTCCCACCAGCTGAATATTTCTGTACCAACACAAAGCAAGTGAACAGAACATCAAATTTAATTCCCAGGATGCAGAAATCTGTCATAAAACAATGTCACTGTGTATCAGCTCTAAACTGAGAGCTAGAACACTGACATCCAAGAGTAAAATCTTGAGGAAACATAAGGAATGGTGCAGGACAGCAGCAGGGGGGCTGCCAAATCTCTTCCGTTGAAGGGAAAAATCTCAAGGAAAGAAAAATGTTCTCAAAGTAGCTCACTCAGGAAGAATGTTCTCCTTCTCCAGAGGCTCAACAATTCTCAAACAGCAGTCTGCAAACTCCACAAATAATGGCTCCTGCATATGCTGCTTCATGAGGGAGCTTTTATCTTCTGCTTGATCAAGTGTCAGCAGCAGCTGCCTGAGGTGTGGATTCAGAAGCAAGCCTTGCAGTTCTTCTGATTCCCCTTAAAAAAAAAAGAAAGCCAGTACTAATCTCCAACAGGTACAAATGCAGCTTAGACAACCCTTGATTTGCAAATAAGAGACACAATGGAAGACCAGCTATCAACATTTAGATCTTTAAGGCCACACAACGAGCAAGGACTGGATAAACTCCAGTGCTCCATGAAGGAACTGTGAAGTCTCAGCTCGTTTTGCTGAAGGTTCATCGCCACGCACGTGGCTAACTTCTGACCTCTCAACATTACCTAAGAGCTTAAGTTTCTGCTGCGGCACGCGGTCCTGCTCATCATCTTCTGTCAGGATGTCCTCCACCGACCAGGGGCTGCCTGTGGGCGAGAAGAGCAGAGCTGCACTGGGGCCGAGGGCTTCTCTCGCCCTCACCGCCCACCCGTTCCACCTACCTGCGAGATGCCCGGCGCGGTTCGGCTCGCCCTGCCCTGCCGCCGCTCGCTCCTGCTCCCTCTTTGGCTCCGGCGTGCATCTCTCTGCGGCAGGAGACGCCATTAGCTACCTTGCGGTCCGCCCGCCCCCCTTCCCGTGTCCCCTCTCCCGCCGGTCACTCACCCTTGTGGGTCCTGCAGCACGGCACGGAACAGCTGTGGGGCGAGAGGCGACGGTAAGGGCAGGAGCTGGCCCCTCACCGAGCGGCCGCCGCACTCCACATCCCTCGCCGGGCGGACGAGGTCGCGTCGCTTCCTACCTCCCGCCGCTTCCTCTACCGGTACCCCGCCGCCCTCCGCCCCGTCCCGCCATCCCGACACTCACTACACAGCTGCGCAGCGCGGACAGCGGTACTTGGCCCCAGCCGCGCGGCAGACCCCGCACGGCCACGCTCGCCCCGTGGCGCCCGCCATAGGTCACTTCCGGCAAGCCGAGAGCCCCACCCAGGCTCGCTCGAGCGTCGAGGGCGGGGACAGGCGCAGTGGGCGGGGCAAGCGCCCGGGGCTTGGGTCGTTCGCTTTAGATTCACACTGAGGTTTAAATTCGGGTTCAGCTTTAGGCAAGTGCTGGGTCCTGCACTTGGGTCACAGCAACCCCGTGAAGGCCGCAGGCTTAGGGCAGAGTGGCTGGAAACTGCCCTGTGGAAAGGACCTGTGGGGTTGGTCAGCCGCAGCTGGAGAGGAGCCAGGGGGTGCCCGGGTGGCCAAGAAGGTCACCAGCATCCTGGGCTGGATTAGGAATACTGTGGCCAGCATCACCAAGGCAGTCACTGGCCCCCTCTATTCGGCACTGGTGAGACTGCACCTTGAGTCCTTGGTTCAGTTTTAGGGCCCCTCACCCCAAGAAGGACACTGAGGGGCTGGAGCAGGTCCAGAGAAGGGCAAGGATGCTGGGGAAGGGTCTGGAGAACAGGGCTGGGGAGGAGCAGCTGAGTGAGCTGGGGGTGTTTAGCTTGAAGAAGCGGAGGCTGGGGAGACGTCATTGCTCTCTACAGCTCCTTGAAAGGAGGCTGCAGTGAGGTGAAGTTGGTCCCTTCTCCCTAGCATCAGGTGATAGAATGACAGAATGAGAGGAAATGGCTTCAGGTTGTTCCAGAGGAGGCTTAGGTTGGCTATTAGGAAAAACTTCCTTACTGAAAGAGTGGTCAGGCATTGGAATAGGCTGCCCAGAGAACACCTCCCTGGAGGTGTTCAGAAACGTGTGGACATGGCACTATGGGACATGATTTAATGGCCATGGTGGTGTTGGGATGATGGCTGGACTCGATCTGAGAGGTCTTTTCCAACTTAAGCAACTCTATGACTCTATGATTTTGATTTATGTCTACTCTTGATGAGGTTCCTATATCTATATATTATCTGTATCTATATCTGCCTAGATTGTATCTATATCTCTTCTTCTCTTGAGGAGGTTCTGGCTGGACACCAGCTATCACTTCACTTTTTCCATGACAATCACTGTGATAGACGATGATGCATTAAATATCCTGGTGCCACATCACTGTGCCTATGTCAATATGGAGATGTATGTAAATCATATCTTATGATCAATAACATAATAAATCCATCCCCAGGGTGATCTTTGCCATCTGCTGTGTGGTGATTTCTGGTTGAGTGTCCTGTTACTGAGTTTAGGTTCAAATGCACCCAGCAGGCGACAGCTGTTCCACTTCTGGATGAATGCTTCCTGAGGTTGGTGTTGGTGGAGTTAACACAAAGTCCAGACAGTAGAGCAGTGTTCAGGAGGGAAAAACTGAGCTGGATTTATCTTGTCTGAGTTACATTATCCATTTAAATAATTAGTTTTAATTAGGGATCATTTAGTACCATCCATTTCCTTAAATGTCTGAAATTTCATTCAGAAAAGAGCTGTTCATTGTGGAGCACCACAGAAGAGGGGTTTAGAGCAATAAACCAGTAAGTGTGAGATTCATGAATGTCATGGCTCTTGCCCATTTCTTACCCATTTTTTGGGGTTAGGCTATTGATGTTACACCACTGAGCAGCATTTGAGTGTGCATTAAAACCAGAAAGATGAGCTACTGGCACCACTATTCAATCAAGCTTTCTAGACTGGCAACTGCGCAAGGAACGAGACATCAAAGCACCAAGATTTTTCTAGACAGCATCCCCCTGTGTAACTAAACCTAAGCATTTCCCTCTGCTGGGCTCTGACATTAACTCTTCAGTGACCTTTTTTTGTTTTCAGAGGGGATGTGGGCGAGACCTTTTCCTTTGACAAAATACTTGCTGTTGACATTTTTATTTTGGTGGGGTTTGGTTCTTTTTTTTTTTTTTTTTTTTTTTTTTTTTTTGTACAGGCAACTTGACTGCAATTCTGATACTGAAGAATTCCAGTGAGGTTTTTTCCTACAGCAATGCAAATTTCAAAAGCCATAGGCTCAAGTGTGCTGCTGTTTGTACACAGAAGTATGAGAAGTGATACAAATGTCTCACAATAAACCTGTCATCCAGCTACCTACTGAAGGTAGAATTACAACAGTGCAACAGTGCTGAGTGCCCCCAGTGATAAAGAAATCATCACTTACTCAAAGACAGAATTTGACTGATTGTAAATGAGAAAGTAAAATTACATTTCCCCCAGGCCACTGAGACTTTTCTGACCATTTGAAGATCCTGACAATCACACAAATAATACAAAAGGGCTGTGGATCTCAGCAGCAAAGCGAGGACAGCAGCCCATTTCCAAACACAAAGTAATCATGGGTCATGGAGGCAGTTTTATCTCCTGGATCCCTTTAGGGGCCAAACCAGGTGTACACACTAGACAGCTTTGCGAAGGGAAGCACAGCACTACACCTCATTCACTCACTACCAAGTACTATGAAAAGCTGTTAAGAGAAGCCACCAAGCTTCATCCTTGCTTCCACAGGTGACTGCTGTTTGATCACATTGCAGTTGTGGACCAAGGGCAGTCCCAGCTACATGTTCTCAGTGGTGCAGGCTCAGACACGGTTGGTAGAGAGGCATTTCAGAGCCATGAGCTTAGCCCCCAGAGTTTTGACTTTCAGGGTATATATGATGGGGTTTCCCAAACAGTTCATGGTTATCAGCATAGCTGTGCAGTTTCGAAAGATGTAGACTCCTGGGTAGAGATCCACATGACACCTATAGTTGGTTGCATCAAATATGGCTCCTGCAAAAAAAGGAGCATAGGAGATCAGTGTCAGGAGCCAAATAAAAATACTAGTTCTGGCAACCTGGATTTCAGCTGATTTGTAGGTTCCAGTAGCTTGTCCACATGCTTTCATTCTCAGCTTTCTTTTCCTCAGGATGATAATGATTCTAAGGTAAGTGAAGAGAGGTATAATAAAAGCCACCACAACGTTGGGAATGCCGATGAAGATGAGGTAGTCAACACAAAATGGGCTGTAGAGGACAGAGACATTTTTTTCTGTGTGCAAGCAGTTCCACCCCATCAGTGGCAAGGAGCCCAAAAAGAAAGCAAGGACCCAGTTAATGAAAACTGCAGCTATGGAATGGTTTCTAGCAACCCTGAATCTTGTCCTCATGCTTTCAGCCACAGCCAGGTAGCGTTCAATTCCAATGCTTACCAAGTTGTAGATGGTGGATAGAATGGACATGGTATACAAGGCATAAGGTGCAAGCATATCCTTGGATCCAAAGATTGTGATGTCAGGGTTGGTGATGAACAGCATTGAAATCCAAAATCCAGAAAAGCTGGTGAAGAGATCAGAAAAAGCCAGGTTGCAGAAGAGGATAGAGATAGGCTTGTGCAGATCCTTTGTTGCCACTCTGGTGAAGATGACAGTGAAGTTGAAGATCACAGATGCTATGGTGATGGTCAGATGGGGGATGCCCAGTGCAAGCACTAAATAATGACTCCAAATTTTCGTGTGGTTAGAAGAGCAGTTTGGGTATTTATTCATGGTGGAGACTCCTTTCACCTGCTGACAAGGTCTGCTTTACTCATCCCATGTTCCAGAAGAGACCGTACTACAGGAGTGCTGCTGCTGCCTTGTTTTCCAGGTGAAGAATAAATCCCACATGCAGCTCCTGCTGCCACGTCATCACCATGACCATGGATTAAACTTTAACCACTGGTGGTTTTAAATATTTGGGTTACCAACTCTGGGCACAGCCAATTACCTTTAAATTGCTAGGGCAGCCAGAAGTGGAAAACATATTTTCAATTCTGCAGATCATCTGCTTAAAACAACCTTTATCAACAGCAAAATCTGGCCAGTTCATGTGAAGACTGACCACATCAGCAGCTTAAAAGCCTTTAAGGATATTCTAAAATGGAATGAATGTGAATTCACTGTAATTCTCAAATAAATGAGATGGATAAAGGATTAAATGTATAGGTCTATAGAATGGTTTGGGTTGGGTTGGAAGGGACCTTGGAGAACATCCAGTTCAAACCCCCTGCCATGAGCAGGGACACCTCCCACTAGCCCAGGTTGCTCAAGGCCTTAACCAGGCTGGCCTGGAACACCTCCAGGGAGAGGACATCCACAACCTCCCAGGCAATCTGTTCCAGTGTCTCACCACCCTCACTGTCAAGAATTTCTTCCTCATCTCCAGTCTAGATCTGCCCTCTCCCAGCTTAAAGCCTGTGACTGACGGAACTCAAAGAATGTAATTGTGTCACTAACCTGGAGCTCAGTTCAGTGAGGATGCACGTCCTAATTTCACCTCAATTCTAGAGACATCACGAAACTGATCGTGCAGGAGACAACAGAAATTAGCTGATTGTTGTCTTCTGCTTACAATTACAAACTGATGCAGCCAACAGTGGATTTTTTTTTTCTGGAGAGGAAAATATTCCAGTGGGACCTTATAGCTGCCTTCCAGTACCCTAAGGGATCTTGCAGGAAAGTGTCTAGCAACAGGACAAGGGAGAATGGTTTCTGAATTGGGAGAGAGTAGGTTTAGACTGGATCTTAGGAAGGAGTTCTTCAGTACAAGGGTCATGGGACTCTGGAATAGGCTGCCCAGATTGGTTGCGAATGCCCCATCCCTTGAATACCCTGGAGGTATTCAAGGCCAGATTGGATGAGGCATCCCTGCCCATGGTAGAGGAGTTGGAGAGGATGACCTCTGAAGTCCCTTCCAGTCTAAGCCTTTCTAGGATTCTATGAGCATATCCACAAAACAACCCCCAAACTTGCAAGCAAAACCATACCATGACCTGCAGCAGTTCAAAGGGGACCCAAAAAGATAAGAGTTTATGTCTCCACAGATGCTCTTGTGCTTGGACACACAGAAGTATCTCACTATAGAGTATTGGAGTACTCTGCAATTGTCTGAATACAGCTGAAATTGTCTTGTTTGTAAATCAGAGGGGTTGGTGCTTTACAATCATATTTAAAAAAAAAAAAAAGGAAGAAAAAAAGATGCATTTAATGAGTTGTTGAATTAACTTAATTTTCAAACAAGAAAATGCAGGAGAGTGTCTTAACCCTTTAGATTAACCCATTATACTTTAGATTAGTAGATTAATTATGCTGAGATATATATATCAGGTCTGAAACACCATTTTATTCTGCCTTAACTCTTGAATGAAAATATAGCTAGAAAATGACAGGCAGCTCTGCTCACACCTTTGTCGTGGTGGTTTGTTGTGTGTGTGTTTTATTTTTTAAAGTTAATGTTGTAACTTGTACCTTAATAAATCAAGGTAATGTCGTTCTATCTTTTCTTTCACTGTAAAGGTTGAAGGGATTTTGAGCGTTTGAGTCCTGCCCATACCTGCTGGCCGACAGCAGAGGGCGCTGCTGCAACGAAGACAGTGCTGGGGGGGGGGGGGGGGGGACGGGGACGAACTGTGGGAGTCGGAAGCCGCGGGGCGGCTCGGGTGAGCAGCGCATCCGCGCAGCTATAGGAACAGCACTCTGCCTGATATGATAAAATTGTTTTGGTTGGAAAAACCCTCTAAGACCATTGAGTCCAATCATCAATGTAACACCACCGTGGTCACTAAACCCTGTCCCCAAGGGCCATGTCTACACCTTTCTTAACATCTGCAGGGATGGTGACTCCAGCACCTCCTTGGGCAGCCAGTTCAAATCCCTGACCACTCTTGCAGCTAAGAAATTTTTCCTCATCTCCAACCTAAGCCTCCCCTAGCACAATTCTATTAAATTTCAGATAGTCAGAAGAAAGTGCAAAGAATGATTATCTAGAAATATGGGCCAAGAAACGGTTAATAAGGGCCAAGAACTGGTTAATAAATCTGCTGATGGATTAATAGCCTATCAAATATTCTTCTCAAGGAGTCAGAGATGAACCATTCTCTGTACTATAATCCAGCTCACACAGACTCATCAACCACACCTTTGGTGTGAGGTTGCTGCTGAACAAGGGCTCTTCTATTTCTGTCACCTTCTCAGTGCCAGCAGCACAAGTCAGCAAGCCCTTTTAATAACAGCGAGTACGTCAGCAGGTAATGTACAGCCCAGCTGACAACCGCTCGGAAATAGCAGAAGACATCCAACCAAGCCACATGCACTCCTGGCCTCCTCTGATTGTGTGTTCCATGGCTCTGTGAACTGAGCAAAGGACTGAGGGCTGTGAGGAACCACAGGTTATCCTCAGAGTAAAACATCTTAAAAATAGCCTAGCTGCTAAGAGAAGTATCATGGGCTTGGATGCTGAAGTGCTCTAGAATCATAGTACGGCAGGAGTTCAAAGGGACCTCTGGAGATCAAGTCCAATCGCCCTGGCAAAGCAGGCTCAGATATTCCTGAAAATCCTACTTGAAATTTCTCTCATTGGAAAATTTGACGTTCAGGCATCAAGAACTAGAGGGTCTGAGATCAGAATGTAATTAAAAATACTATCAAGGAGCATAAATAGCTTTGCACAAAAGCTTTGTTGTCTTATTTCCCTAATATAATTGCATACAAATTAGCATAATGGTTCTAGATCAAAGGAAACAATATTATTGTGGAAACTGCTTTTTGTAGCAGACTTCAATATAAAGGAAAAAAAACAGATTTGTCTATTCCAATATTCTGTAATAAAGTTCAAGGCCTCAAAACAAATGTGAAGTAGTCTGAACTGAAAACTTTGTGAGACAGAGATCTGCTGCATAGTCAAATGTACAGCAATCTTGATTCAAGGATATTCAAGGATATTCTCCCACATTCCAGGAACTTTGCAAGCTCTCTTGTCCTTATGCTCCCACACACCTGTGAGGAAAGAGTGTTATATGCATTTCAAAATGGGAAAAGAACAATCACTTTATTTGCTTAAGATCACTCACAAGTCCAGTACAGAGGGAACTCAACTGAACTTAATCTCCTGTATCTCAAGCTCACACTTCAAACACTGGATGTACCTTGCTGCTGGCAAGCCTCTGGCTGATATTTATCCAGATTTCACCTTAGACAACACTTTTTAGTGCTGTAATTGCCTTCAGAGTTCTTTATCTGAACATCCAAATCGCTACTGTTTTGCTGGTCGTCATTGCCTAGGAGAGGGCATTGTTTTGTATAGAATCTCAAAGTTCACCAGGAATCATAGAATCACAGAATAGTTTCAGTTAGAAAAGACCTCTAAGATCATTGTGTCCAACTTTCAACCTAAGAACACCATGGCTGCTAAGCTATGTCCCACAGTGCCATGCCCACACCTTCCTTGAACACCTCTGGGGATGGTGACTCCACCACCTCCCTGGGCAACCTGTTCCAATGCCTGACCACTCTTGCAGCAAAGAAATTTTTCTTAATATCCAACGTAAACATCCCCTGGCACAATTTTATCTGACCAACATGCCCATGGAGAAGACACTAATCATTGGACATGTTGAAGAGGCTGAGAAAGAGCCACAAGAAGCTTCAGGCTGGGATTTTAACAACCGATCATTTCAAGTGGCTGTTGTGGAAAATCTAACCTCACACAACCGAGCTTGCATCTCAGCAGTGCACAGAACCCACAGTGCTCAGCCTGCAGCCAGAATCCCAAGTGCTCAGCAGCTCTCAGAACAACAGGTTCCAGCTGTGACATGCCAAAGGTGACAGGAAATCAAGTTCAGGGTCTGAGAGCCTTAGTTCTGTGTAGTAATCCGTAGACAACACACACCTCGGCGTGATGCAGCAGCAGTTCACTGTCTCTGATAATACTCTGAGAAAACTGAGTTATGCCCGAAACTACAGGAGGAAAAGCTGAAGCCATGTAAGGAAAATGAGAACTCTGTAGCACAGCAGAGCTTCAGATGATTTGGTGGCACTTTTGAAGTCATGCACGCACACTATGCGCACAAGAAAAACAAGGCACTGAAAGGATAATGGACTTCACTGTTCTAGTTTCTGCCCTGAACTCACATCCAGTTCCTACTCCTACCCTTGAAACACCAGTCCTTGTTTGTTGTGAAATGCAACATTTCAGCTTTCTCCTCAGTCACTCCTGCACTTTACCAAGCTGTGGACAGCACACAACCCGAATCAAAAAACAGTAAGTGACATGCAGCTTGGCTACATATTGAGCAGGATTCATTCTGCTTGCCATGACCTTCAGCAAAGCCTTGGCACGAGAATATCCATCTGCTCGGTCTTTTGTGGACATCATGAAGCCAGAAAATAAAGAACATTCAGGAAAGGGAGTAATACAAATAAGGAGCCTATGTATCAATTTTATGTTTTAATTTATGCAGATTAAAGTCTTCCTCTTTGGAGAGGAAGACACAAATGGGATGTATGATCTCTGTCCAAGATTTTTCTGAGATGTTTTCAAAACAGAGAGCTCTCTTCTCCTCCTCCACCCACTCTCATTGAGGAATTTTTGCATCACAGGTTTTGAGTTATCTGATGTCCCAGCCCTATTTTCATGGCTTCCACCAGGCACAGAAAGTGAAGACAATCATGAGGCTTAAATGTCCCCAGCTGCTGTTGAGCATTGTGTTAACTGCAAGCCACAAAATACTGGCAAGGAGAGCTTGTTGCAGGAACACCACTGTATTGCCTGTCTGCACAGAGCTTCAGCAATTCTCTGAGATGCCAGAACTGTTCATCTTCGAGGAACTTGTATTGTGCTGGCCAAAGGGAGACGGACATTGATAAATGACTGAAACCAAAGCTGAATAGAATAGAATAGAATAGAATAGAATAGAATAGAATAGAATAATAGAATAGACCAGGTTGGAAGAGACCTTCAAGATCATCGCGTCCAACCTATCAACCAATCCAACCCACCAAATCAACTAAACCATGGCACCAAGCACCCCATCAAGTCTCCTTCTGAACACCTCCAATGAAGGTGACTCCACCACCTCCCCGGGCAGCCCATTCCAACGGGCAATTACTCTCTCTGTATAGAACTTCTTCCTAACATCCAGCCTAAACCTGCCCTGGTGCAGCCTGAGACAGTGTCCTCTTGTTCTGGTACTGGCTGCCTGGGAGAAGAGACCAACATTCACCTGTCTACAACCTCCTTTCACATAGTTGTAGAGAGCAATAAGGTCACCCCTGAGACTCCTCTTCTCCAGGCTAAGCAACCCCAGCTCCCTCAGCCTTTCCTCACAGGGCTTGTGTTCCAAACCCCTCACCAACTTCGTTGCCTTTCTCTGGACACGTTCCAGCAAGACAACATCCTTCCTAAACTGAGGGGCCCAGAACTGGACACAGGACTCAAGGTGTGGCCTAACCAGTGCAGTGCACAGGGGCACAATGACCTTCCTGCTCCTGCTGGCCACACTGTTCCTGATGCAGGCCAGGATGCCATTGGCCCTCTTGGCTGCCTGGGCACACTGCAGGCTCATGTTCAGCCTACCATCAATCAGCACCCCCAGATCCCTCTCTTCCTGGCCGCTCTCCAGCCATTCTGACCCCAGCTTGTAGCACTGCCTGGGGTTGCTGTGGCCAATGTGCAGAACCTGGCACTTGGATGTGTTCAATCTCATTGGACTCTTGGACTCTGCCCATCTGTCCAGCCTGTCGAGGTCCCTCTGCAAAGCCTCTCTGCCCTCCAGCAGATCAACTCCTGCCCCCAGCTTGGTGTCGTCCACAAATTTACTGATGATGGACTCAATGCCCTCATCCAGATCATCAATAAAGATGTTGAAGAGCATGGGGCCCAGCACTGATCCTTGGGGCACACCACTAGTGACTGGCTGCCAGCTGGATGTGGCACCATTCACCACCACTCTCTGGGCTCGGCCCTCCAGCCAGTTCCTAACTCAACACAGTGTGCTCCCATCCAAGCCATGGGCTGATAGCTTGGCCAGCAGTTTGCTGTGGGAGATGGTGTCAAAGGTCTTGCTGAGGTCCAGGTAGACTACATCCACAGGCCTCCCCACATCCACCAGGTATACATGTTCTATATGAAGAAGCCAGAATGTGTCTTATCTCTTTAAGGTCCTCATAAATTCTGGCCTGCATTAGGAATGGTGTGGCCAGCAGGAGCAGGGAGATCATTGTGCCCCTGTACTCTGCATTGGTTAGGCCACACCTTGAGTCCTGTGTCCAGTTCTGGGCCCCTCAGTTTAAGAAGGACATCGAGACACTTGAACGTGTCCAGAGAAGGGCAACAAGGCTGGGGAGAGGCCTTGAGCGAAGGCCTTATGGGGAGAGGCTGAAGGACCTGGGATTGTTTAGCCTGGAGAAGAGGAGGCTCAGGGGTGACCTCATTGCTCTTTACAACTACCTGAAAGGTGGTTGTAGCCAGGAAGGGGTTGGCCTCTTCTCTCTAGCAAGCAGCACCAGAACAAGGGGACACAGTCTCAAGCTGTGCCAGGGGAAGTTTAGGCTTGAGGTGAGAAGAAAGTTCTTCACCGAGAAAGTCGTTCGCCATTGGAATGGGCTGCTGAGGGAGGTGGTTGAGTCCCCATCCCTGGAGGTGTTCAAGAGGGGACTGGACGTGGCACTTGGTGCCATGGTCTAGTTGTGAGGTCTGTGGTGACAGGTTGGACTCGATGATCTTCGAGGTCTCTTCCAACCTTAGTGATACTGTGAAATAGCCATCTTCCTTCTGAATTTAAGCACAGGAATGCAGAGAGGACTCTTGTTACACAAAAACAACAATCAGAGATGTGTCAGAAAGGTAGACAAAGCAACTGGACGGGTTGTAAACACCCAGAGCTAAATATACAGCTCAGGGGCACACATCCTTCAAAAGACATTTTCATAATTCTGGGAAATGTTGACTGCTGGGGTTTCATTACTCACCAGGGGAGGAGTGCTCATCCACTCAAAGTGCTTTACATAAGTACTGGGGAGAGGAGAGTTCATCATCTTTACTAATGATGGCATCATATAATACAGCATCTAATCCTTGGGTACAGTGTGAAACAGAAAATAGTTAATGCAGCAGAGGTGAGGAGAAGGCAAATAAAGAGCCATTGCAAATGCTTCTAATGATTCCATGGGAATGACCTTGTAATGGAGTGAAGTTCCCAGCAGAGCAGATTCAGGGAGAATCACAACCAGACCACATTTTCATATGAAAGATGATGGCTTAGTGTTCCTGACTAACACCTATGAAATTGTACAATTCCTGTTCAGTTGTGAGGGAACTCTAATGCAGAAAATGACAACACAACTAAGTGAAGAGGGCTTACTGTGTTCTCTCACTCTGAAGGGTGCATTTCCCAATCACTCGGGCACTAATCATGGAATTCATCTGTGTTTTAAGTCTCTTGGACATGCCTCCCTCTCCCACTGCAGGGCTATTTCCTCCCAGATCAGATCATCTGTGAACAGGACTTGGATTCAAGTCAGTCTCATCCTCAAAAGCCTTAAATCTTCCTTCTAGGAGCAACAACTCAGCCTCCCAGCACAACGAGTTGTGCCACCACCTTGACTTTGATGGGAGCTCTTACGTGTTTGTACCATAATCCAGACCCAGCCTGCTCTGTCCCTTCCGCCTGTGCTGCTGGGACACAAGGGGTCTGCAGGCATTCAGCTGGAAGGTTTGGAACAGCTCTGGACTTCCTTTTGCCAGCACACGGTAGGATCATTTAGCTCAGACACATGCAGGCTTCATTAGGCATCACGTCAGTCCCTCAGACCTTCCCATGAAGCCCTTTTGGTAGCAGCAGTCTGATGTCAGATCTCAGGAATGTCACAAACCAGGTGGGGGAAACATCTCCAAAATCTTTGCTCCTATGTCTCTCAAGGACACAAAATAAGTGCATTTTTCACAGGGTTTGATAATCCCTCCTGTTCTTACCTATCCTGTAGCTATGGACACAAGTGGTATCATGTCAGGAAAAACATACCCTTGAGTTCAGTGATCTGCAGAGGACTCCCTGCTTGACTTTGTCTCTAATCTTTCCTGGCCAAGAGCCTCACACTTTCAACGTCCAAAGGCCTTCATGTAAAACCCAGCCGCAGTGCAACTCCTTTCAAAAACATCCCTAGCTGCAAAGATGCCATTGAGAGCTGACAGCCCAGCACTTGTCTGCTAGGTTTCTTTAGAAAATACTCTAGCCATCCCATGATGTCTGGCCTGCTTCTTTAGGTTACAGACTTTCCAAGGAAAGGGAATGAAAGGGAATGTCTTTGCCTGAGTCTGTCTTCACTTTCTGGTACAAAGGAAGATTGAATTAATGTGACTGCAGTGCGATTCATTACCACTTTCATAATGACAGGAGGAGAGGGAGAGGCAGGAGAGGGAGAGGCAGGAGAGGGAGAGGCAGGAGAGGGAGGGGGAAGAGGGGGAGAAGAGGGAGAGGGAGGAAGACGGATGGGGGAAAAACCCCTAAAGAATCCTGGATTTCAAGACCAACATTTCTAACCCTCAGATTTCTTAGTCCTATCCAGAGGGGTTTTAGCAGGTTTTCAGCTTTCAGACAACTAAACACAAACAGAACAGAACAGAACAGAACAGAAAAAAACATTCAAAGAGCTTTGGTTCAACTCCCCCACTGAAAAGACCATTCCTAGAAGAGGAGAAAAGCCCACATGTCTTGCAGCTGGCCTTGAAGGCTGACACTACCTGACACCATCATGTTCACACCCTCATGTCTCCCTACGTGCTCAGCATGCACCTTGCTTAGACAGCTCCGCCAAGACTGTCCGGCTAGGAAGTTTAAAAATGCAACAAATTCCCTCATTGTTCCCATCACTGCAGTAACTATTTATTTTAGCACCATGTGCTAGGCAAATCATCCTCTGTTCATGCTTTAATCTACCTAATCCAGGATGGAAAAAACACTACCCAGCAAATCTTCATTGTTGGAATGTTATTTATATCCATCCTTTTTATGAATAAAAGTCCTGCTCATAAGTCAGCTGTCAGATTTCCCGTGGTTACAAAGGGTCCTGATCCTGTGTGGCCCTACTACTAAGAACAGAACAGCCATGCTCTTCACCTTGGAGCCCACAGCTCTTGGTAAAAGCAAGAAGCACTTGTTTGGCTCCATTTTTAATTCAGCCCTTGCTGGAGGATTAGGCTTGCACAGCACAGCAAGAAAAATGTCACTTTACTCTATCTACCCCGTCATGGAGGAGCACTGGGTCAGGCATCCTGTTCTTTTTTGCACCCAGAGCAGCATACATTAACTGGAGCAGGGTAGATTTAGGGTGGACATCAGGAGGAAGTTCTTAACAATGAGAGTGGTGAGACACTGGAACCGGCTGCCCATGGATGTGGTGGAACCTGTAGGCATTCACGATCAGACTTGATGTGGCCCTGTGCAGCCTGCTCTAGTTGGAGGTGTCCCTGCTCACTTCAGAGGGCTTGGACAATGTGACTTTTGCGGGTCCCTTCCAACTTGATGCATTCTCTGATTCTATTCTATTATTCTATGTGGGCTGCATCCCCACATACAGACAAGGGGAAGGAGGAGCTGCTCTCATTCTTTTGTGGTCCTCAGCTGTATCAAAATCCAACTCCAAATGAAAATGTGAAAACGTGAAAATGACAAATGAAGAAATATCAAAATATAGAGATGAAATATCTCACTGATAGAGGCTATAGAGGAAAAAGAAGTAGTGCCACTGCTCTGTACACACCTTTGTTTGGTGGGCATAAACCCTGAATTGCCACTGAATCAGATACATACAAGTAAAGCATTCAGATAAGAAAGCAAAGGGGATATAAAAAGAAATAAATCTGCCTTAACTATACTACTGTACCAGAAACAGAAAAGTATTATGTAATTAAAACCAAACCAAACACACACACACACACACACACACACACAAACAACCAACCAAAACCCAAAGGACAAAAAAACCCCAATCAGGAGAACAACAAGAAGAAACAACCTAGAAGGTATGCTTTCAGTGAAGTCACTAAGTGCAAAAGCAGATGCAGGGAAGGTGTTGGTGTGCCACCTAACAAACATTTCCTGTACTGCACACTGCAGTCCCATTTTCCAGGCTCACAAATCTACTTCAGTCCCTCCTGTTTGGAGGGCTGTGGGGCAGGGATGGGGGGAGTGGGGGTATGTGTGAGGGAAATGAGGTTTTTGTTTGTTTCACTGGGTTTTTTTTGAAACAAAACGTGAACCTTAACACAGACATTAATTGAATGTCATGTGAGGTGTCAGGGCTAAAAACCCCAACACAACAAAACAAGCTGCCAGTAAATAAGAATGGAGTATGTTAGTAATAGGCTGCTAAAGGTGCGTAGGTTGCAATGTGTCAGTTCTTGAGGACAGGCTGCTTGCTCAGTGATGGAAGCCTTATTCCTTTTGTCCTTCATCTTGCAGAAATGAATAAATTTAAGCAAATCAGGAGCAGGGTAAAGCTGGAGAAGTTACAAAGGGGAGGAGTTCACCTTCCCGGCTATGGCTTTCAGGTCTGTCCAGCACTACTTACTCCAGTATAAAACTGAGAGCAGAAATACGATCACACACTAAGAAGTCTAATCAATTCTGGTTTCAACATTGAGCCTATTTAAAATAGATAATGGAATTGCTGTTCCTTGTTCTGTTCTCTCTGCACATTCTCAAGACAGAGGCAGTAGGTAAGTCCTTGTCTGCTCTTTCAACCCCATGTACCAACGTTATTTTCATTTCTGATTTGTTTCTAGTACATACAATACAGACTTTAATTCTTCTATGTGACAATTGACAAATGTTTTATTTCTTTCTCTGCCTTTTACAATTTGTTGTAAAACATCAGGTATAGATAGACTTTTCTCATGAATGAATGAGTGGTGGGGTTGTTTAGGGGGTTTCCACCTTTAGAGATTCTAGTTGCCTTCCTCCTCCAAGAAAAATCAAGGAGGTTTGACTTGATCTCTGTAGTTAATTGTACATGTCAGTATAAAAAAATCAAAACAATTTATTTGTAAATGTCTTAAAACTTCAGATACCTTGTTTTAGTTTTCTCCTCCCATCACTTTTCTGGTTTTGCTATAAGATGAAATTCTTATGGTTGCCTCCTGAGAGCTAAAAAACCCAATATGTCTATCCCAGCAACTACATCTATTTTTGCACTCTGGGCACTATGTACAGTAGAACACTATGCAGCTATGAGGAGTAGATTAAATAGCAATCTATAATTAGTTTTGGAAAATGCAGAAAGTATTTTTATGCTTCTATTAGATCAGCAAGCCTATAACATTGACTAAATCACTTTATCTAAATATCAGCACACAGGCTCAAAATTAAACACTGCAATCCTTAATAGTAATGAAGGGTCTGTTGTTTGACCTAAAATAGACTGGACTGCATTAAGGGGGGAGGGATTAGGGTTTATCAGGGGTATCGGAGGGAAGCACTGCACCAACAGTCCATTAAAGAGACCTGGGTTTAAAGTTGCTCAAGATTCAGTTGCCAGACTTCGACTAACAGAGGCTCTGAGATGCTCACAAAGTGCTTTAAGGAGCCCAGCCTGGGCACTGGGGAAATGGAGGGGATTTCCCACATTTTATTTCTCTGTTCTTAATTAATTCGGTAGCTTCCCTTTCCCCTGAAAGTTCAGATACCTTCCCTCTTCCTTTGTATTTTCAGCTTTTCTCTCCAGAGGCTTCTCACAGGTACAGGTAAACACAAAGAACCTTTGCTCTTCCAAAGTCTACAGTTAGTGTTTGCGTGATATTGATTACTGACTCATTAATAGTTTGCTGAATTTACTGCTCTATTATTAAGGGATTTATTACAGCATCTTGAAAGAGTATTTAGGAAACCCCTTATGAGCTATAGCAGATGGCAGTAAGACAGGGAATGCATACAATATCTTTTTGTTACCTTGTTTTCCCCGGTGATTATTACTTCCACTTTCTTCTCTGAGTGCAGAGACAAACTACACAGACTTTAACACACAAAAAACCTGCTCTCTTCCCCATCTTCTTTTCCAAACCTTTTCCTGAGGAAGAAGCTTCATAGGATACATGATGCTATGTTAAAAGCTAAATGTTTATAGTAACTTCAACTTTTGAGAATGAGCCAAAATTATTTTTACAATTATATTTGGAAGGTATTGTTGTAAGTAAAATAGGCGCTGAATTTCTGCCTTACACTTTTCAGTGCTACCTTGCGTGCTCTCTGTTTATCAGCTCATTTAACACACCTTCATCAGGGTTGTTTCTTTAATCTGGGCAGCCTCATCATTCACCAGACACAGAGCCAATAGACCTGATTGCTAATCTTTCACATTGCTTTCAGCCTTGTCCTGTCTTAATATCATGACAGCTATGTTTTAAAATTCTTACTAATAGTCCTCTTTATAAAGAAGCAAACCTCATTATCTCCACTCTACAAAAGAGAAACTGAGGCACATGGGTGCAGCCACCTGCCTAGGGCTCAACCAGCACCAGGAAACCAACAATTGCAGAGGGTACTAATGCACATCCATCTAGAAGCTTCGTGGTGGGGTTGCTGAAAGGGTCACTGGCACCAGTTTTCTTTAGGAGGGATTGAATGAATCCCAGCATGTTTAAACCTTTTTCTTCATCACAGACCATGACTCAGCCATGAGAAGACATTCTCTCACAGTTCATGTTCTATTGCTCCAAAGGATTGATGCATGATAGAACATGATTCCTCTAATTTTCTGTATTTCTACTTACATACTTTAGACTTAGCATAAAACTTTTAACATGAGATTAATGTAACCATGGTGACACTGATTTTGTCACCATAATTCTCCGTCTGATGTTACCTTAGGGTCGTTCAAATACAAATTATACCTGGTGTCTCTATAAGCAGCATTAAAAAAGATGTAACTTCTTCCATTTCCAGGCCTAATAGTATAGACTGCACATGTATTACTAGTTGTATTTCAAATTCCTTTTAGGGTTGGCAAAACTAAAATGGTGATGCATTTAGATACACTCTGAGGTGAAAAGTTGTATTTTCAATGGTTTAAGAAAGGGAAATAATAGCTGCAATATACCTGACAAGCTATCACTGACATTATCTCGAAGTAGTTCCTTTGACTACTACTCGAAAACAGACTTTTGATCTCAATTCATGATCTTTATCAGGATCATTGCTTAGGAATTCCTTCTCTTTCTTTCCTTGAAATCATTCAAGCTAATAAAATAGATGCAAAGGCTCCTCTGGATCTGCCCCCCATCATCCATAGGTATCAGTATATGTTGTCCTTGTCAGACCCACTGTATGCCAGAAGGAACACTAGCTCACGTTAGCCAGGTTGCTGAGTGTGCAACGAGAGCAGAAGATATCTCCTGGCCCTGCACTCTGCCCTCCCTTCTCCATACAGCTACACTCAGGTAGTAGAGGATTCTCTACCTTTGTCATCTCTGCTAAACCAGGAGCAGCATTTTAGCACTTAATCGCTTCGAGCCCCTGAAATTGTTTTACTAATAAGCTTTTGCTTTAAATGTGAATCCTACAGTTACATTTTATCAAATGAACTCTTTAAGAGGGACTGTGGTGATGAACAGAAGTTTAGCCACTCTCACATTTGGCTGCCACCTGGAGGGGTTTATAGCTGAGAGAGAAATGGACACAGGCTGCTTGACCGTGATATCTAAGGATGCAAACCCTGTAATCTGAGAGTACACTTAGTTCCTTCCATACTTTATGATAAAGGCACAAAATGCAAAGGCATTGCAACAATTTAATTCTTACCCTCTCTTTGACACTAAAATTCAACAAAAGCCAGAAAAGCCCTTGTGGAAGAGCTGCAGGTGAGACCAGTGGGAGCAGAGAGCAGCTTTCAGTCACCTCTAACGGCCTGTTTCTTCTGGAGGACAGAGAAACAAGCCCAGCAAGCAAAGACACAGCATTTTCTATTACTGGATGACTCCAGAAAGGCAGCTACAAGACAGGGTTAGAATCATATATGGACTACACTTTGAAATTATTTTAAATTCATATGTTTCTGTAGCCTGCAGTTGTGGCACTTAGGCATATCTGCATTGAACAAATGGATAAAATTGGGTCAGACCGGGAACGTCTTGATTCTCACATTGGTTATATGTGAAGTTGTTCAAGAATTTGTGCTGTGCCAACACACCTTGCTTTAACCTACACTCACCTGCAGATCCTGAGTTCCTCCTAAAGTACTGCGCATCGAAGTGTTAGAACATCACCTCTGCTGTCTCCATCACACATGAATCCAAGAGCTGTCTCTTGTACTCATGCATGCCATCAGAGCTGCTAAAGGGTGATTGCCCATAGCACATAGTTATGGAAGACTCAGAACACAGGTGAGGTGACTCAGGCTGTGTTTTTTTGCGGTGCCTCAAGCAGAATACATTTACATGATATGCATCGAGGTTCTATAATAGAGAGATTTTTCACTGGGCTAAGGTATCCAAGGGCATCACAGCTCCAAGATACAAAATCATTGTTCACTAGTTTGCAGCCCGCTGATGGTGACATGCAATGAGTGGGCAGATTTCCACGTACACAGTGGACCCAGTCACATTATTAATGCTCCACTTAAGGCTCAGCCTGACAAGCATGAGTACACTGCACTGTCATCAACTTGCTTTAACTCACTCTTTAGCTGACCTCATTCAGAACTGCAATGTGCTGCGTCACCTTACCCTCCTCCAGCACCCAAACCAGGGTACTTCCCTGCTGCTTCTAACTTCAGCTCAGAGGGAAGGAGCAAGGTAGAGGCCTTGCGTAGGAGCCATACACAGGTGACGTCTCCTAAGCATCACTCTTCTTCCTCTTATAGAGGTATCAAGTGCACTAATTGGAATATCCCCTGTAAGCTACAAATTGTGCACTTGTGATACTTGAGAAAATTGGAGGCATGGTTTCTCCTAGCTCATATATTTGGATTTTGAAGACTGGAAGCAGAAAGGCAATTTCAGAGACTGGAAACAGAAAAGCATTTTAAGAGACAGGCACCACTGTGGAACACCTTCCCCTTAGCTGTCCAAACAACCACACAATCCTTTAGGTCTTCAAGGCATGCTGCAAGGGTCACTTCTCCAGGTAGCTGTATGTCTCCACATGATTAGGCTTTTTAACCTGTTTGCGGCATTGCAGGAGAAGATTTGTTACGTTACAGAATAAATCTAACGGCCAATTATTAGATTTTTAGTCACATTTCTAGCCATAGGATCAGTCATCGTAAACCCAGCACTAAAGACTATAAAAGGACAGAAAAGCCAACAAGTAATTTGTTTGAACTAGATTTTAAATCTACTTATAAAAAGGATTTCTGAATTTTATTTGACACTGCCTCTGTTGTAAACAAAGGAAAGCAAAATTTCCCACAGAGGCAAATCACCTTAGCCCTGGATACTCGCTTTTTGTTGAAGGCCAGCTTCCTTCTTTGATAGAGCACAGTTATGAGGACACATATCTATGACAGGCTACAACAGTATCACAGTTCACAGCTAAAACCACTTTTCCTCACCCTCTGACACAGAGGAAGTAATTTGCAAATGTTTATAAGGCACATCTAGAATACTGCAAGAAAGTTGTAACAGATTTTAGGGATGGCTCTGGATGGTAAAGCAGCAACGAGAACTTTGCACGTTCAGGGCAGCCTGGGCTCTCCGGCTGGCAGCAGTGTAGTGGAAGCACCATCAGCTGTGTGCCCCAGAAAACAGCCAACTGTCAGCCAGGACATGGCTGAAAGAAGGTGACACAAGAGTTAAAGGGACAAACAAAGGAGTCAGTGAGGGAAGGGGAGAGAAGGGATTTCAGCTAAAAAGCAATAGAGGATATTCTTGCTGTCTCAGTACTTCAGGTTAAGAGGCCATTCACATTTCAAGAGATTAAATATAGTTAATAAAAATAGCTGACTGTCAAGATAGAAAATTAATGAAAAGGGCATTTTTCAACTAGCCTGAACACCAAATGCTCACAGCTCTGAGTCAGAGGAGAGGTGGGCTTCCAGCAGCAGCTCAGCAGGTCCAACTAGGGCAATAAGAAGGGATCAAGTAAGACAAAGTAGATAGAGGAACTTTGACGGAACTCAGGCAATCTGACCACAGTCCAAAGAGCTTAAGGGTCTTTTCCTAGATCACACAATAGCACACAGGCAAACTGCTGAGACACTGACTTCCAGCCAGCAACACTGTCCTCCATCCAGCTGCAAAAGTGGATGGAAGAGGGAGTTCTCAATTAAAGGAATTTTTTGCTTCAAGTTTCCAAGCTGGGCTTGATGGCAAAAACAATTGAAAACACTTAGAATAAAATAAAAACAATATGTAATTGTATTGTTTTCCAGCTATTCTGGTGCCAAGGAACAGTTTTGGTCAGGAAACCAGTTGTAAATTTGACAAGGAAGAAGCAGAGATAAGTAGCACTGCTTACTTGCCAAGAGAGACTCCTAAATTTAACTGTCTTGAACTTTGTGAAGGAAGAGGAGGCATCCAGCCCAGTGCAGTCCTACTTTAAATGAAACCCCAGTAAGGTCAAGGTGATACTTATGGTATGATGCATTACCACTTCGATCAAGAATCCTTAGTACAATGTAAGAGGGAGATATATTTGATAATGTAGAAATTCTAAGTCCAGGTGTATGTGGATTAGATGACTTCCAATGGTGACAGCAATGCAAAGGTCTCTATTTAATGCCATTTAGAGAGGAGCTTTTGGAAATCCTGGCTGATAGCTAAGACTGTCCTGAGCTCAGTGTCGACAAATGCTCATGGCTTAACTCATTCCCAGCCAGGTATGGAAGAAAGCTGTGAAACCCTCCAGGACTTAATGACCTCAGAGGTCTATTCCAGCCTCAATAATTCTGTGATTCTGCAAAAACACAGGCATGCCCTCACCCCCCACCCCCAACTTTCTAATGCATTTTCCTGGGTAATGAACAATAGGAAAGAGAATGGAGGAGCTGAGGTTTGATGGGAAGACCAGTGAGGTGGGAGGACTAAAGGAGAGGACCTGTCACCCTCCAAGAAAGATGCTTCAGAGAAAGAGAGAGAAAATGGTGGGAAGGTGAAGGACATGCTGTCAGGATATGGTACAAAGGATGGATGAAGCAAGAACAGGAATTGCAGATTATGAAGCAACTATTTAAATGTAAACACTAGGGAGGGGAAAGAATTGTTTAGGGTGGTTCAGTGATATTCCTAGGAGTGATGGGATGCAGATAAGCAAGTGGAAAAAGTAAGCTATGAAACAGGAAGCATTTCCTGACAGTGAAGGCTAATAGACTGTGGAGAAGTCTCCTAAGGGAAGTGGCAGGAGCCGCTCAGACAATTAAAACTAGACTAGACAACATACCTTAGGGTATAACCACAGACAACTGACTGGATGTGACAAGTATCTTTCCTTCTTGCTTCAGAAACTAAGCCATAAACCAGGGGGTAAAAAAGACCATTGTAAATGCAAGGTACCTGTGAGGTAGGGAGGCATCACACCTAACTCAAATAAAATCCAAATGCAAATTTTCTTTGTGAGTGACACAGATTATGGCAGTCCGGTTCCTCCTCAGCAGTATCTACACACAAGATCCTGTTCTCTAATGCTACATTACCGCCAACCAAAAAACGTAAATCAAATCTCAGTCGTGATAACCATTAATTCATTGTTTGCTCAGGCATTCTGCAGTGTTTAATTACCTCACTGGTTGAGGTTTAACAGCTTTAAGGGCCTTTTACTTAAGAATCGCTGAGTACATATCCTGCTCTGCCTCACTGATGCCTGCAACTTTCTAAACCACAACTGTGATAGGTACTTGTTAGAAAAACACTAATTCTTTGTTAGTTTGTAGACATTACGAGTTCTGCAGAAAGCTTACAAAATTACAAGCTGAGTATTTGACATATGTTGCATGCAATAGATGGGAAGAATGGTGTTGAGTGCTTGAGGCAGGGCAGCAGGGGCCACCTGAGGGATGGATTTTTAAATTTAATTTTATTTAACTTTTTGAGTTTTTAAACTGATTCTGCCCATAATCTTGATGTGCAGACTGAAAGATTTTTAGTATGCTCATGTGCCAATCTGCTAAGATGTGACTGAAACCCACAAGCTTCTTTGAGAGAACCTGCCAAATATCAGCTGGTAAAAAGGCAGTGGTTGCTTTGTTTGGGAAGGGTTGGACTCAGGCAAGGAAAGGCTCCGTAACCCACTTCCAATATTATATGGTGATATTTACCTTGCCTTAGTGTTTCCTGTGGTTGTCCTTGATTTTTCATGGTACTATGGTTGTGGTCTAAAAGCTCCACAACTGTGCATGGAATGAACAATGAACTTGGTGCATTTAGTCCTAATTGTGAATCATATTTACTGTAAAATTCAATTTGCATTATGGTAATGCTTTGATGTCTCAGTCACGATCACATTGCCATTGTGCAAGACACTATACAAATCCGGAACAGTAGACCTTGTTCCAAGAATTTACAGTAAACAGATCAGAATACCTCAACGGACTTTGATTTTTCACCTGACAACTTTCCTTTCTGGTTTGAACTGCCATCCCAAAGAGATTTGAGACCAAATTCTTGCAGGTAACTGTCCTCTCATGATGCATAAATGCTACCATCCTTAAGCATCTGTGTCCAGGTTATTCCTGAAGGGCATTAATTTTTCTCATGACACAGAAGTTGCAAAGAAAGACCACCCCCTATCACAGGGTGCTGGTGCAGCAGCTGTTACAGCAAATACTGACCCCTGGGCTAGATAAATTGACAAACATGTGTCCGCAGTCACACATCCATACAGACACTAACACATATGAATCATATTTGGTGACATTCTGTGCTTAGAACTTCTGGTTCTGGCATTTCCCAGTGGAGATGAGAAGTCACTCTTACTGCTGAAGAGCTGGCCAATGTCTTCTGTACACTTAAGAAATGAAACATCTTGCTCTAAAAATATTGGATGCACAAAAATATCAAATCATCAAAAGAGTGTAGCCAGTCAGCACTTTGAGGATCACAGGCTGCAGCTCCATTTCCTATCTGCTATCTCAGGGGCTAATTTGTACACCTTTTCATTAACCTATTTTTGAATATCTGAATTCATTGGGAGGTTTTGTTGGTTTGGGGTTTTTTTGTTTGTCTTTTTGGTTGTTTGTTTGTTTTTCAGTTGGAGGCCACTGGTGCTATCAGTCACAGAAGTATCAACAGCCAGACTGTGAAGGTACTGCTAAATAATTTATTTTTCCTGTCACATTAGTGTTCAGATTCTTTTGCTTGGCAAAGGATGTCTTTGTAGAAACAGAATCACAGAAGTTATAGAATCATAGAACCATTTTGGTTTGAGAGATCTTTAAGATCATCAAGTCCAACCATTAACTCAGCACTGTCAGGTCACCACTGAACCATGTCCCTCAGCACCACATTAGTCAGCCTTGGTGCTAGCTCAATTTCTATTGTACAGTCATTTACATGTGCATACTTTCCTGTTAAGCTTAAGAGACCATTCTTGACACATTAATAGTTTTTAAACTACAAAAAAAATTAGATGCTAAGAAAGTTTCTGTATTAAATTATGATATCCAATGATATTTTCTTCAAAGATACCTCCAGTTTCCCAAGGAAGAACATATTGATTTTGGATGGTTTTGCTTTATCAAGGATTTGAAGTCCATAGGAAAAACTGATTTTCTTCATCCTTACATAGAGCCTCGACAATGGTATCAAGTAGATACTGCCTGCAAAGGAAACAAACAGTCACCTATCAACATTGTCACCAAAAATGTCATTTATGACAAGAACCTTAAGCCACTGAATTTTGAAGGATATGATGTGAAGGGGTCTTCAAAATGGAACATAGAAAATAATGGGCACACAGGCAAGTACTGTCAAATGCTTCCTGTTATTATGGGATTTACGTGGGCCTTCACTTGGAACTTTCCATTTGCCTCTTCCAGGTCCTAGGCAAAGTGTTAGCTATCACTATTACTGCTTAAAAACAGGGAAGCGAAAATAAGATAGCACCCCTATAGTTCAGAGGTGAAGCTTTCAGAAGGTTTTCTGGGAACTTCAGGGAAATCACCAAGTTTTTGGATTCTGGACACAGTTATTGAGCATCTCAATGGAAACTGGTTCTGTGCATGTGCAGAAGCAGTTTGCAATGTCTAGGGAACCCCTAACCAACCATCTCAGTGTGCATGAGTGTGTTACTAGTTCCTTAAACAATGAGCTGAACTCAGATTTCAACTCATTTTCTCCACACATGGAAGCAATCTAATGTGAGCTTCTTGGTCAGCTACTTACTGATTCAGTAAAGAGTGGAGAAAAATTTAGCAGTTTCACTTCCTCCACTAAAAGTAATACTAATGACAAGGCCTCAACAACATTGTGCTAAAAAAAAATCAGTTCTGTTTGGTTTGGTTTTCCTTTCTGTTTGTTCATTTATTTTGTGGGGGTGTTTGGGGCAGGTTTTTTTTTTTTTTTTCCCCACATCTATAGGTATTCTTAAAATGTCAGGTGGTTTGTTTTAAACTGCCAAAACCTTAAATTGGAAAGCTGCAAATGGCAAGTATTTTCCTAATTTAAAAAGGAGAGGTGGGAAGGTGGGCAGCTGGTGGAATTTTAGAGCCTGAGATCCTAGTTTAAAACATCAGTATTTTGGAAGATCATAAGGAAAAGCCATGTTCTGACTTCTTGCTGGTACATGCTAATGACTTTCCCATTACAGACTGATATTGTAGAACCTCCATATTACAGTCACTAGAAATATCTTTTACACAAAAATTAATATTCATAGGGACTGGTCAGAACTTATATCTTTCCCAGCCATGCAAAAGGAGTAGGTTTTCAATCTTTAAAATGTCTTTCTTCTGAGAGCAACCAATTCCTGTGTTATAGTGAGTGCAACACTGGAACTGTTGCTGCTTAAATTACAGCTGCAATCAGAAAGCTTTACGTGAGGTTAGACTATCATTATGTTCAGTGATGTGCAGAAAACAAAGGCCAGTGTCCCAAAGGTCCTACAAGCAAAACAAAGACAATAAAGATATGTTAATCTTCCACTTACAGATTTAAAAAAAAAAAAAAAAAAAAAAGCAAAGTAACTAAATGACTCACACAGGCTTCCAGTTCATTTGGAATTCAGAACAGAAGTGAAATCTCTGGGGCTTCAATTCAGTTGAAAACAATTCTTTCTATGGAAAGAAAAGTGTGGTGCCTAATGCAGAAATCTTAACAAGTAAACCTTGAAAATACATCCCAAATGTCTCCAGCACAGGAAGTGGCAGTGATTTATAGCCAGAAAAAAAGTCTCCTAAGAAAAGTCTGTTTTGCTGTTAACAACAGATCAAGTGTCACATTAAATGGATAAAAAGACCTAGGTGCTTAGGCTTAAGCTGCGACACTAAATTAAAACTGATCATCTTTAAGCCCTGTCTGAAACAATTGTTACAGTGCAGACAATAGGAGACAAAAATGCCTAAAACCCAAATAAACTGTGGTCAAGATTACTTTTAAGAATACTTTGATGGTGGGTGTTCTCCTAGATAAAAAAAAATTAAAAAAAGGAGGAATACTTCTGAAAGGAATAAGTAGCTCTGACTCCTGGAGTTATAATAGCAGTGAACAAATCACCACAAATCACCTCAGTGCAATCAAGGAAAAAGAGTCTATTACCCTGTTGTGTACAAAATGCAATTAGCTGATGACATTCCAAAGGATATACCAATGGCTGCCATAAAAAGCCCTTTCCTCAGAACAGTCCAAAGTATGTCTGTGTCCTTTTCCTCCAGTTTACAGATGGAAAAAATACCACCCAATTTATTGTATTATTTCAGCTGAAGTAATGGGTAGCTCAGCTCTTCATCGAGTGAGGCTGTGCAGAAATCATCCAAGTTCATTGAGCAAATCCTAGGTAGATGTGGGAGCAGAAGCTCCAGGAGCTGTGCCATGGAGGGATGCCTAAATGCTGTTGCGTATTATGGGAAGGGGGCTGTGATATTGCTCCTTTTTATCTCAGATGTATCTCAGCTAACATTTTGTAAGAGTTCAGATCCTGCAGGGTTGGCCTTCTGCAACATTCAGTATGAAAAGCTGAGCCCGAATTTCAGGATCCATTTGAATCTCATTTGAATCTCAAGGACATGCATCTCTCTCTTCTCACATGCTATTAATGTATAATTGCATTTCTTTTTATTTTTTAAAACAACTTTTTTGTTTTCCCCAGTTAAAGTAGCATTAAGCACATTCCCTAAAATTGGAGGAGGAGGTCTGAGAAGGAAATACAAGGCAGTGGAGTTTCATTTGCACTGGGGAATAGAAGGTGTGCCACAATACCTTCCTGGGTCAGAGCACAGCATAGATGGAGAAAAACAAGCCATGGAGGTAGGTGAGACTGTTTATGGATTATGGCTTTTCCTTGAGAACTCTGTTTTTTGATATACTGTTGTGATGATTGGCTAGTTCTCCAATGAGACCCCCAACAGTGGAATGATGAACTGAGGAACTGTAGAGGAAGTTGAACAATAATTTGCCTTGGCTATTGTGTTTACAGCTTCATATTGTCCACATAAGAGAAGATGTTTCAGATGTTACAGAAGCAAAGAAACATGCAGATGGTGTGGCTGTGTTAGCATTCTTTATAAAGGTAGGTAGTCAAACTTGTGATTGCCCATCTCAAATCTACCAGCAATTTGGCTGAGTGATCCATTACAACATTCATTACAGCACCTCAAAACCTAAGACTTCCTATTTTCTGCAGCCTCTCAGTGCCAACACTTAGTTCCTTTACTAATTTCTATGAACACAGGAGAATATTCATAGTAATTGGTAAAGGAACTAAGTTGCTAATTGCAAAAAATAGCAAGGAGAATTCCTTGCTATGCTCTTTTACCTTTGTGGTTCTCTTCCATTTAATTGACATTTAATTTAAAGCAAGCAGTTGTTGAGAAATAAGTTATTTGGAATAAAAAAAATAATTCCATTTCAGATTGAAGAAGAAAACAAAAACTATGCCACTCTAATAAAGGAATTGGAGAAAATCAAATACAAAGGTATGAAATTTGTGTTGGTCAAAACACATCATATATTTATTTTGAGTATATACAGTACCAGGTAGTTCACAGTCCAATCTTGCTCTAATTACAGTAGAGAAAGACAAAAGATGGTTATTTTGTCAAGCACTTGGTGTCATAGGTGGGACAAAATTTAGTTCTCCATATTTGCAGTAATGAAACCCTCCAGAACCTGAATGACTATCCCTTCATTTGCAGGAGGAAGCATAGTGAGAAGGAAAATCACAGAGAGTGTTAACACAAGATGTGTGTGTATCTCGTGGTCTGCAGGATCCAAGGCTGGCAGTCAGGGATTTCACAAGCAGCTCAGTGTGGCTGCCCTGAGCGGTGTGGGACACGTGTGCATGGCTGAGGCTTCACAAAGCCATGAGCAGCAGACACCTTTTGAGACAAATGTGGGCAATGCCTGCGGCCACACTTGTTACAAGCAGTATTTGTGTGTGGTTTGTCTAGGGGAAACAGCACAGATGGAGCCTTTGCCCCTGAATTCTCTTCTCCCACCTGAGGAAGAGCTTGGAAAGTACTATCGGTATGAGGGCTCCCTCACCACTCCTGACTGCTATGAGGGTGTCACTTGGACAGTGTTTGAGAAGCCAGTTGAACTGAGTATTGCTCAGGTGAGTCACAGAGGGATAACCTGGAAGGGCTGCTTATGGTTATTTAACACAGACTTTTTAGATGCTGTGTTCCTGTGACACTTGGCATTAGCCTAAGCAGTCCTGTGTGCCAGGGTTTTGACCCTGTTAAATCATGTCTCAAAAAATGGCAGGAAAGGAGAAGGAAGGGGAAATGACAATGCAAAAAGAAAGCAAAAAATCCCCACAGGTAAACACGTAGCTCAGCTTTTCGTCAGCAATACTTCCACTGCTGTCATCTGCTCACTGCCAGATTTCACTGATTTTCTCCTAACGTCATAAGTGTCAAGATACCAAAACAAAATACTTCAAAATGCAAGCTATGAGTCTGTCAGCATCAGCTTTAAGCAACACATTTTTGTCCTGCAGAGATGAATGAGAGACTGTCATGAATGTTCAGCTGACAGAGCACACAATTACAAACCTCAGATGTCCTGGAATGGGCTGTCAGTGATACCACTAGCCAGCACATCCTAACTGAGAGCCAGCATCTGAGTCCCTTTTCCTCCAATGTACCCATACAATCACTTCAGTCCCAGGAGAAGGCTCAGCCACACTCAAGTCAGCAGAGCACAATACACAAGATTGTGTGTCTGCTTTCTCTGGGTCAGTGTTAGAAACATGAAGCAAACCCAGAAGTTCTCATCCTCTCGCTTTGTGCCTCTGCAACACAATGGATAAGGGCAGGTATGTGTGTGTTACAAGGACGGGTGTAACGAGATCCGTGAGCAGGACAAAACATTTGGCTCACACAGAAAGGAAGTCCTCATGATTTCCAAGGCTCAGAGAAGTCATCTGTTGATGACTTCTGGCAGCAGCCTCCCATCACGTTGTTTCCTGCAAGATTTAATGCATCCATACAGCTCAAAACCAGAGTAAGGCACTGCATATTGATAATATAATAATTTCTAGAGTTTCATGGAATTTTAACGATGTGATTTTCACCTGTGTCTGCAGATTTCTCAGTTTTCAACAGTCCACTTTGATGGGAAGAACTCAACTCTCATGGCTGAAAATTTCCGACCTGTTCAGTTTCTGAACAAGCGCAAGGTGTACTGGTCCAGTGCCAGCAGCACCCTTCTGCCTCCTACTAAGGTTGTAATGTTGGTCCTGATGCTTGTGTGCATCCTGTTTTCTCTTTTCCAGTGAACAATTCTTGCCTCATTCAAGGTTCCGAGCTTTTTGGAGTCTTTTGCTTGGTTGGTTTGGTTTTGTTCTAATTTTATTGCTGCCGTTATTTTTTTTTATCAAGAATTCTAACTCATGAATTGCATTTGAACAGTGAATTTAACCTTGTCTTCCTCCACATACTAACTAAAGAATTCTGTTGCTGCTCTTACATAAAGTGACTCCATTGCACTAAATCACAGAATTTGAAGGAACTGTAAGATAAAGCTATGAAGATTCAAATTTAACCCCCACACACCAGTTACAGAAAACATTAGGATGGATTATCTGCAAGCCTGTAGCTTTAACACAATACTGTGGGGACACTTCACAAGCTCTACAAAGAACCTTCAAGTGGAATCTGCTCCTAAGTGCCTATGCAGGGTTTTGTTTGGAGTGTGTTTACATTCAACACTGCAAACCAGGAAGATGGTAATGTGGAGCAATTCTTACCAGCCCTACCTTGTCCCACACAAGGGTACAATAGAGAATAAGATAAAAAATGCCCACACAGAATGAGTAAACTCTGGGTTGTCCTATTTAGAGAAGGATATGTGACAAATTTCATCTGTGCTTGTGGGTTTTCCTGAGCGCATCAAGTGATATATTGATCCCAGACCTGCTGGTCTCAACGTGGAGAGCAGAAATACAACTGACAGACAGTTGTGAGGATGTGACCACCGCTGCAGGGTGGGCAAAGGGGCCCAGACCTGTGGAGCTGGTGGCTATTTATTGAGACATAGGTGAATGTTACAGTTCCACTCTCCCACAGCCTGTCTCCTTAAGCCCATTTATTTATTTTAACAGGTGCCTTTCTCCCCATTTGCCTTCCCATCCATTTCTAAGAGGCAATACTTTGTTATTTTTATTGCCGTCCTTTTCTCACATGGTTTGGAGGTACAACATCTCCTATCACTTCCAGGGCCTCACAGACACGAAGGCCATCTACACATTCCATTATTATTCCCTTTTCAGGTTCCCGCAGTACTAATACAATTAGTATTAGTATTCTTCCTTCAGAATAGCTAGGATTAATTTTTAGATAAGGATGATGGATTCCTTTCCTCTAATGTACTGCTTCTGGATTTGGGGTTTTTCTGTTAAGCCTATTTATGCATCCCAGTATAGAGTCCTGCTTCGGGTTGCTCATCAATCTGATGTGCTGGAAAGAACAAGAGAAGCTTGACCCCATGTACCACTTACACATCTGTGGAAGTTCCCTGTCTTTGGAAGGCTGCATTTGAAGAATGACACTTTGGTGATCCTTTACAGTTTTCATTTGCTTAATAAAATGGGACAGCTCAAGACATACCACATTTTAGGAGTTTGAAATGTCAGTTTGAACATTTTGGTGTGACTATTCCATGTGTCGTCGTCCTGCGTCCCATCCCTCCCCCCTTTTTTTAATAATAATATGTCTGTGGTATTCACATGTGGTTAAGACTCATAGCTTTTCCAAGGAGGTTGTGGTTTGGACAGATTTCCTCAGATCTTACTCCACTACTCAAAATTTTTTGAAATGGCATTTCCTTGTATTATTCCACTTCTCTCTCTGAAGACATACACAACAGCCTTCTTTGGCTAATGCCATATCCCATGTTACAGCTTCTTCAGCCACACTGAAATGGGATCTCATGCAAGTAGATTTGTATTTTTTCCCCCTTAGGGCAATGTTTGCAGAGATAACTTCATGCTACAGCTGCATGGCCACTTCTGGGAAAATCATGGCCCTGAGATTAACTACAACTCACCAAAGGAGAAAAAACAGGGTGTAAAATTATTTTAATATTTAACAATCAATAATACCAGGTTCAAAAAAAAACCCAAACAAAACACCACATGGGAAAGCAAATACACCTTAAGTTTAGAGAAATGATTGAGACTCTTAAGTGTATTTTTAGCTAATAGAAAAGCTTTTGAGAAGCAAACATAAATGAAAGATTAAAATTGAACAGAGACCTATGCTTTCATTGCCTTGAGTTTTTATTTCTTTTGTCCTTGCTGAAGGGGAATCCACACATCACTCATTCAGAAAAGGAATGTGACTTTTCCCCTGCTTTCTTCTCAGCATTTAGGGCTGGGTTTGCTTTTGGTGGCAACCTTGAGATGTTTCTGATACCTGTCAGCTTCCGAAGAATTTACTTCACATGAGTCATCTGACTATTATCCTAAGGATGACTGGAAGAAACTATGGAGGATATAGATCATCTGTCCTTCATAGCTAGTATTGAATGGCAGAGGCAGTTTTTCACTAGGCTATGCTTCAGCTTACAATGTAGACAGAGAGGAGCATTTACAGCAATTCCTTACAATGTAGGAGGATCCTCTTTACTATGAAATATGCTAAAACTAAGGGAGGGGAAATGCAGAAAAGATGGGTAGTCCTCTGTAAGTATCCTTCTACATAAGCCTCAGCATTAATAAAATCTGAATAGCCAAATATGACCATTTTTACTGAGTGAGTTTTACACCAGTGAGGAAATGGAAATGCTACAATCTGCATCTGTGTCAGTGATCTAGTTCAATTTGTTCTTGGTCAGAGGCACATCTTTACAGCCAGGCAGACACATTCTGTTCTGGTGTAAGACGTGACAATTACAGGGCTAGCATTTATGTGGTGAATAAATATAAATCTACAGCAAAAGATATTCTATTGAAAAAGCAGTAAAAGACAGGAAGGCTTGAGGTGAGCCATTTGTTTTTCTTTTGTGAGTATGGTTATGGGAAAGCAATTTGCTGTTCCAGAGGTAGCCTCAGGCACTGATTTTCAAGAATTGTGTCTACTCTACATTTGACATAAAACTTCTTGTAATGTGAAGACACTGGGAAACAACAGTCACTTCTGAAGAATTAATAGCCAAGCTGTAATAATGCAGGAAAGGGTGTGTGTAAGGGGTGGACCAGAGGTATTTAGAAAGACCCAGAAAGAACAGTCTTTTCCCAGGTACAGAAAAGTTAAAACAGAACTTTGCTAATATGTTCCCCATATGTTGGAACCAGGGTTGAAGGCTGCTTAGCTTCTCTGACTTGATACTGCAGTACAATAGAAAATAAACAACACTTGAAACTATAATTGTCTATAGATGTATGTTTCAGGTTTAAAACAAAACAGTCAAGCAGGGGCTTTGTCAGCTTGAATCAGTCACAGTTAGACTAGCATTTGGGTTGCACAAAAAGAGAGGCATGAGCTGACTGTATTCAAGAGTGCAAAGAGCAAAATATTTTGGGAAATTCTCAGACTTTGGATATAGCTTTGCTTATGAGACCTCTGTCCTTTGGAAGCAGTTTGCATTTGTTTGGGATTTGCCGGTGAAAGCTGTCATGATCGAGGCCGTTCACTATAAGACTGAATAAAAGCCAGGGTCTCAGCCTTTGGTAGGTCTTCCCCGTGTCTAAAAGTATATCAACCTGAGAATACATGGTGCTGTGTAATGAATCTTAAATGCAATACTTCTCCAGTTTTGGATCAGACCACGAATTGCATGCAAGACTTCAGAGGTCTGGGAGGTGAAGGAGCACGTCTGCTATGTGAACATAAGCCCTGCTCCACTCCTGTCTCAATATCCTGACAATCTGTGGGAGATCAGGGAGAGGAGACAGGAGGATCAGGCACAAAAAGATTCCTAATACAATATGCTTTCAGAAAAAACATTTTCTCAGGAAGCAGAAAGAGACAAGGAAATTTAGCTGTTACTCACAAGAAATATATTTACATTATCCACAAAGAATTTAAACAAGCTTGCCAGCCTCATTGTATGGTCGAGTCCTCCTGCTGACTAACACAGGCTCAAAATGTACTTTTCTACTGGTTTTGAAGTTTAATAAACATGTCAGTACCAGGTGTAATGTCAGCTATCTCTGATCTTGAACCAAGGGAGGCCCATAGCCTACTGCTGCACCTTGCACAGCAGATAAGGCTCCATCACAAAAATGATGGCTGGACTTTATGATCTTAGAGGTCTTTTCTAACCTGTACAATTCTATAAATGATTCTAAGGAAAATTATTACAGTTGGAGGTGTGAGGGTCTTTTCAATAGAGTTAAAATGGGCTTGATGATTTCCTTTCACTAAGCACTACAAATTATATGGAATTTAGAGAGAGTTCAATGACAAACAAACGTCACAGTAGCTCTGTGTGGTTGGAGGTTGCTGTGGAAAATGTTTCATATAGAAAAAAGTAATATATAAATTATACATATATGTCTGAAAAGTGTAGGATTTACTCATAAATTAACGTACATCTCTGGAAAAATCAGTAAAGCTCCAGTTAAGATGCACTACAAAAATATCCATGGGGAAACAGGGACTGGCAACCTCCAGCCACGCTGCCCAGCCTGAAGGGCTGCTTCCCACAGACACAGGACAATGTGGCCAACCACAATCCTGAGGGTTTCTTCCACAAGAAGCATCTAAACCCCACCTCACTCATACTCTGCTCATTCATTTGATCCTTACAGAGCCTTACAGAGTCCTGTCTCTGGGCACCACTAGGAAGAGCCAGCCCCATCCTCTTGCCCTCCACAGGTACTTTAGCTATGGCTGAGCATTGAGAAGATCCCCTCTCAGGCTGCTCTTCTCCAGGTTCAACAGCTCCAGGCTTTCCTCCTCACAGACAAGCTCCAGGCCCCTCAGCATCTTAGTAGCCTCTGCTGGACTTTCTCCAATTGCTCTCTGTCTCTCTTGAACTGGAAAACCCAGAATTGGACTCAATACTCCTGATGTGTGTCTGGTTCAACACAAGGTGAATCAGTCATAAGGAAGCAGCTGAGGGACTCCCCGATGCCAGTCTCAGGTGCCCTGTATTCTGGGGCAGTGCTCAGCCTGGCAAGTCTCTGTGTACCCTCCTCTGCAGACAGGCCTGATGGACTCACTGGTTACAGGCTGTGGGAAGCAGCAGTGTGGCCAGGATGCAGCCCCTCTGAGGTGAGCAGTGGCAGCATGGCGGGTGGGCATGGTGGCACAGCAGCCCTCACTGTCACCAGTCAGGTTAAACCCCAGGCAGGACACTTAAAAATTACCTGAAGAGATAACAGGGGAGAAAAATCAGAAAAATGTGAGAAAAGAGAAGAAAACCCTCTCAGCACTGCATGGGTTGGGCACCCACGGGCCCTGTCTGCTGTTGGTTGCCATTTTCTGAGAGTCCATTCCAGTGAGGCTGAGGGGAGCCCAAGAAGCCTGGTGACTCCTTGCTGCAGGCATCTCCCAGGAGTGTGTCTTGGAGAAGAAAACAGCCCTGCGCTCCCTTTCCCACCATGTTTCAGATATGGTAGTCCCGGGCTTTTGGCTGGTAGAGACACGGTAGCAAAGGCTGTGCTTCAGGAAAAGACCCCAAAGGCAACATTGCTTCAGGCTAGTTGGGGAGCCCACTGCAACATGCCACACCAGTGAATACAGGTGCCATCTCCAGCACATCTCCAGATATTGCTGGAGGAGCTGGCCACAATCTCAGGGCCACCAATGCAAATTCTGGTGCCCGTTACAGGATAAAAAGCAATTGAAGAATTTGGGAGCAGCATAGCAGGGCCGTGGTGACCTTCTCAGGCAGGCTGGATAAAGCCAAGGCAGTTTGTTGTGATGTCCTCCAAACTCTTTCTGAACACAGACACAACTCATTCAAGCCAACTGCCAAGAATGAGAACGTGCAGTTTTCATTGTGGTGTTAAAACATGTCCTGAGAACACCCTGCTGTTTGGGGCTTTTTAGTTTCAGAAATAAATCCATATACACCCATAAAACCTAATTGTAATTAGTCACACAAGCAAAACTATGAGTGTAATTAACTACAGCAATTAACGGAAATGTCTTTGAGACATTATTTCCCTTTTTCCACCTGAATGTTATTTTCATTTAAAGTTATATTATAAAAGGTATAAGATTGGAATCAGTTTGGGTTATTTTATTATCTTTTACCTACTAACATATTTTGAAATTATTCAGACATCTGGAACTCAAACATTATTCTGATTTCAAAAAAAGCAAACAGCTGAGACTGTTTTAATAACTGTGGGTTTCGGGGTTTAATAATCTACCCCCTCCTAACTGTACTTTTCAATGCCCTTTCTTTTTATCATATGAAGACAACCTCACAAAAATACATTTGCTTCCATCAGGTGAAATTACCTTCATAATGCCATTCACTTCCTACATGATTAAGACTACTTGTTGTTCCCAGCACGTAGGAGAAAGATCTTGATTGATTAATTTCCAGATATGTGTGGTTATGAAGAATTTATGAAAGCGGAAGGAAGGCAGAAGTTTTACATTTCACTGATTGTGCTCACGTTGAAATTAAGTATCAAATAAATCATAGTCATTCTATCAGGAATACTCTATCTTTGAAAACCTACAATTGTTTTCAGTTTGTTGTACATAGAGCTCTCAGCATAATACAAAATGTTTTCTTACAGGCAGTAAAACATGTTTTATGTGCTGGAACCCAACAGTCACTGTTGAAACTATGAATAATGCTGAGAAAAAAAACAGTAGTAACCTCCTTAAAGTAAGGGAAAGCTGCTGCTTAGAAGAGCAACATAAAAACACAAAGTCAACCACTGCAGTGCAGAAGCCTTCTTCCAGCTGAAATTCACTGCAGCTGATGGCTACTTAGCTTTGTGTGTAGTGCTTGATTCCAAACACATCTAAGTGAAAGGCAGGATTCACCATTCATTTCCACGTCCTCAAAGAATTTCAGTGCTCCAACATCTTGAGAAGTGGGTATTGGGACACTCCCAGCCCAAGAAATGTCCCTGTGTTTAGAAAGCTCAGATGAAGTCTACAAAGCAGGTTATAAGCAGCAAAATGGCCAAAACTGCACTAATTGCAGTGGTTTGATGGCAGTTTGATAGGCAGAGAACATGATGTCTTATCAAGTGCTGCAAAAGGACTCCAGTGCCACTCATATGAAAATTCCTGAAATGGGTCCCCATTGTCCTGATTGTTCACACTGCAGTGCCAGAGTATAAACAGGAAGTTTGGGTTTATGATCCCACAGATATGAATGCATGTTATGGAACAAGATTGATCTGTTTTAAAAACCAGCTTTTAACGCCGATAAAGCACAAAGATTCCCATTACATGAAAACAGATTTTAAAGTCACTGCAATTTCTGCTGCAGTCATAGGAATGTTTTGAGAATGTGACAGAGAGGAGTTGGTAGGACAGTTGACAATTTACAAATGCCTCATATAAAGCTCATTGAAAGGAAAAATCACACCTGACCTTTTCTCAGAAAGCACCAAATGACCTCAGTAACAGATTCAGCCTCAGGAAAGAGATGTCAGCTTGGCAGAACCTCAGGGCTTGTTCTGCTAGCACAAGGCAACACACGTAGGAAGTTTATAAAAGGGCTGTGCAATAGAAGCAGAGAAGTACCTCTGATAAAAAATTTTACAAAAGAAAAAAAAAGCTTGCACAATAAGCTATTGAAGATTCAACTAAGTCTTCTGATAGCTTTTATTCCCACTTCTGACTGAGACACATATGGGTAAGTAAGCCCTCAGCTTCTTCAGAAGAGAGAGATGCCTTGAGTTTTTGGTTTTCTAAACAAAGTAAATAAAGGTTTAAAAAAAGAGAGGGGAAAAAAAAACCCAAACAACCAAAACACAACAAAACCCCCAATGCTAAATAATAATGCTAAAATAATGCTAAAAAAACCTCCAGTGAGAAAGTAAAATTTTACAGAAATTGTTTTACAATACTTGTCCCAAGCAGGGGCTATAGAAGCAAGGGACTAACTTGCTTCTCTATTTAGAAATTCAGAAAGAAGAGCACAATAATAAAATCCACCAGCTGCATGGGCAGTGGTAATAAAAACTTCAGTATTGGTGTCTGCTTCACTGTAACTTACTGCCAAGTTCCTGTCAGGAGAGCCGAAATGGAATGTTTAACACATCCTGCACCCTCATTACAGAGCATTCCATTATCCCGGGCTACTCCATGGCAAACAGATCATTTTCAGTCAAACACTGCACCATGCTCTGCACCTCACAGCCTGCAAAAGCTTGGCCAGCAGCCATCTGCCTTTCTGCCCCTGATCCTGAGAGCCTGTATGTTTGGTTTTCTTGTCTTCACACTTAACCTGGAATGAAATTTTAGACCAGACAGTGCAACACTCTTAGAGCAACACTCTTAATACTCCTAGGTTAAAATTTGTACTTAGTGATTTTTTTAAGAAGCTCCTTGCAGCATGGTCTCAACCAGCAGCTCTGTTTATTCTTATTGAGAGGAATTTGTCACTGATGACTTCTAAGAGTGCTCTACTACGAGTAGCGTTGCATCTAACACTTGAATTCTAATACTCTAATACTTGAAGGACAGTAGTTTCCTCTTCTCCCACTCCTTGCTCTTTTCTCCCCATACTTTGTTTTAAGTAACCAGATTGGAGAGAGTTATGGGAACTCAGATTAAACATACAGAAGACAATTGTAAAACTCCAGACTTCTGTAGAAGGAACCTTCCTCTTCTTCAGAACTATATATAATAGACACATACACACACATCAGTGGAAGTAGTAAACATGAAATAAAAGAAAATGGCAAGTACAGTTCTAAAATGCAGAAGGATACAAAACAGAAAGTCCTCCACTGCATGCCAGAAGGAAAGGTGAAGTTATAGGAGGCTGTTCCCTTCATCCATAGCTGAAAAACTAAATCATAAATAAGCTTTTTATAATAGTGTTTACTAAATGCAAATTGCTTCCTGAAGGTGGGTTCCTAGTTTGTCTGCCAAAGAGGATCAGAAAACCAAGGAATTCACAGCCAGCTTTGTAAATCCCACCCACGGCACTGCTCCTCACAGATCACTCTTTTCTATAAAGCTGCTCTCCACTGTTCACATTTCCAGAGCCAGGCATTTGGGCTCCAGACATCACAATCACTTCAATCCAAATCAATCTGGAACATTAGTAGTTAAAGCATGGTGGCTTTTTGTAAATTAAATCAGAAGTGATTTATAGTGTGAGGCTGTAACCCGGTAAGGATGTCTATGTAGAGGCCAAAGGTCCACAGTTGATAAACTGAAGCACCTGATGAACTGAATTGCCTGCCACAGGAAAGTCTCTCCAGCAGGTAATTCCAAAAACTATATAAAAATATTAATATTCTAAAATAAAAATTCAATTAGGACCCTAACAAAAGAAATAAAGTCTCACTGAGGGTGCAGCACAGCACCCAGAAATTAGCACAGCCTTGTGGGATATGAAGCGAATTAATTCCTTGCAGAGAACAGAGCTTTACCATCAGCCTGCCTCACATGCTGTGACAAGTTAAAGCATCTGATACATTTCTCAGAGTGCTGTGGATTTGACAGAAAACACACAAGACTTTCAGTTAAACTGTGTGAATCAATAGCACCAACCACCTAAAGAACTCTGGCAGAGATGAAGGTTGTGAGGACACACTTGAAAACTGGTTCTCTTGGAATCTATTCACACGCAGCCAAGGCTTGCAACTCTGGACGTGGAAAAACTGCAAATAGTACATGTGACCTGCCCTAAACACACTCTGTTTTCAGAATTTCAGTTATTTGGGAGAATCTAAGCTGTAAAACAGTTGGCAAATATTTGGTACAGCTTGCAAGGGATTGTCAACAGAAGACAGTTCAGTCAGGACAGGTATTCTACATTAAAAGTAACTGCGGTAAAAGCAGCCATGTGCAAGCTGAAAGTCTCTGTAAACTGCAACAGGTTGTTGTCTAGCCGAAAGGCCAGAACAGCCAGCCAAAATAAATCCGGCCTCTCTCTGCAAGTATTCTTCCTCAAATACCTTCCTTTGGAGTAATCTTTTATTTTAAGTAAAATACATAAACAAAAGAAAATAATATCAGTGTTTTACTATTGTACACATGAATGCAAAATACCCCTTAGAATCATCACCAAAATAAGTTATTGTATCAGTAAGAAATGGTGGAAAAGTTCAGTTTTCTTTTTTGTTGAGCTGGAGAACATTTTATAGTAAGACCTTTCTCTGGGATAAAAGACATTTTCGTGGATTCAGAAATATCATCTATTTCTGAATAAACATATATTTTTCTATATCAAGGCTTCATACATTAAATTTAGCACTACAGAAAACAGAAAAGGAGCTTGATAAGAATCTTAAATGATCATTTTTACACAAGAGAAACAAACACTGCAATTTTCAATGGCACTTGAAGAGCCACTTAATCAACAGCTTTCCACAGCCAGCTGAAAACCAGAGAGTAGATATTTATGCAACTCTTCTCCTATTCGAAGGACTGTACTCTCTTTCTGTAGGCCAGTGACTCTCTGCAGCATTTTTCCTGCTAGCAGCTTGCAGCTGTATTATAAGACTGAAAATCCAGCTAAGCAAACAGTCCCCTGTCCCCCTTTTTCATCTCTCTCTGGTGTTGTGGTTTGGGTTGGGTTTTTGGTATTGTTTTGTGGGTGGGTTTTGTTTTGTGGGGGTTGGTTTGTTTGTTTGTTTGTTTTGGGTTGTGGTTGTGTTTTTTTTGTTTGTTTTTGGGTTTTTTTTGTGTTTTTTTTTTTTTTTTTTTTTTTTTTTTAACCACAGAGCAAAGCAAAAGAAGTTTTGTTTATCAGCCTGGAGCAATCTCAAAATCAGAGCTCAGGTTGCGTACGTGTCAGCTCTTCCAGCACTGAGACTGCTCCCTTCAGCTATTCTGCATTTATTTTTAACAGGTCATTAAGCAAGATACAAAGGGTGAAGTGCAATGTCACAGATTTATAATCTGCGTGAGCACTCCTTAGACAAAGGGGCAGTGCTGCCTTCAACACAAAAGCCCTGGTAAAGTAGGCATCTGTGTTCTACGCTGAAACATCAGAACCCAGCAGGTAAAGGAAGCAAGATCAAAGCCAGATAAGAATGAAATACTTTACAGAGGGCAACATTTACATCTGTGTTCTGTTCCTCACCTACCCTTAATCAACCTTTAACATATTTTATTTATTAAAACTCTAGCTTTCTTCAAACTCAACATTTGCCATTAGACTGCCTGCCACTGACATGGAAGAGAGGACAATTTTAAAACAGAGCTTGTATGTTTATCCCAATCAAATCCAATAGGATAAAACCCAGTCCAGGTTTCTAAGCAGATACTATGCAAAAAGATAATGGTTCTGCAGGCTGCTTCTAGCTCTCACTCCTTGGAATGGCTGCTGGCTTGCCTCGGCTCTCTTTAAGCAGTCAAATCTCTGGATGATGCTAAAAGCAAAATTTAATAACTTCTGTAATTGAGTTGCTATTTGAAAATATCCTATACCCTGAAGTCAGTCCTATTCTAGCTAATGTTTTCTGCACAGTCACTTGAAGAAATATAATTAGAGGGAAAGGTAAGAAGTTTAAGCACCTTGTGCTTAAATGTGACATCTCTGTTCACATCTCATGATCAGATTGGTCCTCTGTTATGCTGCCAACTTTTTGTCAGAAAGTTTCCAGTAAAATTCTCTTTGTTATTGGGGCTGCCTGGGCTCAAAGAGGCTTTGAGCCCCAAGATTTATGCCCTTGTGTCTGTCCTTTAAACAGGAACATTTTAATAATCACAACTGAAGATAAAAAGGCAAGGCCACAGGGCTAGCAAACATTGACAGGTGAGTCACTTGTGCTGGAGGTCATAAACGGGAGTGTGTGCCAATGGTCAGCCCGCATCATTTAGGTGTTCCTGTGCAAAATCCCTCCCTGTCCCTTGAAGCAGCATGCTGAGACAATGTGGAATGAAATGTCTCCAAAGGGGTTTTATTCCATATCAAAAAGAAAACATAATCTAAAAAAAAATTCATCTAACTTTCTGTTCTGTTTGCTGGTGCTGATCACAAAATAAATGCTCCAGCATCCAGATGAAGCACTGAACCATGACTGAAGCTCTGCGTGAACATCTGAGCATGGGACATCAGGGACAATTGTCAAAATGTCAATGGAGCTCTTTGGAGGAGGGATCTCTCAAACAATGCTGAGGGCCAGATCTCTGTAATCACATTGTTCCTTGCATTGTCTCCTTACTCCAAACATCATAATACAAACATCATTTGTGAGGCTTTCTTAATTTGCCACTGGTAGTGTTGGATCCTGTTTCTGGCTTGGAAGCAGCACCTTTCCTTTGTTGTTACCCAGTTCTTGACTAACACTCTTCAGTTTTCCTGCAGTTCCTCATTGGGAGGCTGAGGTTTATTTTGAATATATATAAATATTTTCACCATCAAAATGCTTCACTAAGTGAAGGGACAGTTTTTGATCCACAAACCATCTAAACCATTGTATGCTAAACAAAGGTGGTTTAAATGAATATTGTGCTTTCTGTATCAGATTTCAGCAACTTTTAAACAAGATTCCCCCGGTACTCTGAGCTACTGAAATACTTGGCCAGACTCCTTTCTGATGTTAAGAATGAGTTAAGCCTGTTGCCTCAAATATTTTGTTGCCTTCAAACATAGCCACCACCTTTCTAATTAATTTGTCACTTTAGTTCCTTTCTTCTATTTCATTTTGACCAGAACAACCTCAAATAGAGAGTGTAAAAATAATAGAAGTTGTATGAGATGTGAGGAAATAAAAAGCTGGAGGAGAGTTAATAAGAATCATAGAATGTGTGGGTTGAAAGGGACCTTAAAGATCATTCAGTTCCAACCCCACCACCACTGTTAGGGACACCTCCCACCAGCCTAGGTTGCTCAAGGTCCCATCCAACCAGCCCTTGAACACCTCCAGGTCATCCACAACCTCCCTGGGCAACCTGTTCCAGTGTTTCACCACCCTCACAGTGAAGAATTTCTTCCTAATGCCCAGTCTAAAGCTCCCCTCTTCCAGCCTAAAGCCATTCCTGCTTGTCCTAGCACTCCCAGCCCTTGTCAAAAGTCCCTCCCCAGCTCTCCTGTAGCCCACTTCAGGTACTGGAAGGCTGCTCTAAGGTCTCCCTGGAGCTTTCTCATCTCCAGGCTGAACAGCCCCAACTCTCCCAGACTGTTCCCACAGGTGAGGTTGTCCAGCCCTCTAATCATCTTCAAGGCCTCCTCTGAATTGGCTCAAATAGTGCCATGTCCTGATATGAGTCTGCAGACAAGATCTGCAGACACAGTCTCAAGCTGCACCGGGGAGGTTTAGGCTGGATGTTACGAAGAAATTCTTCATAGTAAGAGTGATTGGCCATTGGAATGTGCTGCCCAGGGAGGTGGTGGAGTCACCATCACTGGAGGTGTTTAAGGACGGGGTGCTTGGTGCCATGGTTTAGTTGATTAGATGGTGCTGGGTGAGAGGTTGGACTCAATGATCTCAAAGGTCTTTTCCAACCTGGTTAATTCTCTTCTATTCTACCTGAAAGTATGGATGAAATTACCTCGCTATGACAGAACACTGACAAACCAAAATAAGAAAAAATATTTCAGAAAAGAAAATATCTTCAATGAACATCCCCCTCCCTTTAGCAAATACACACACACAAATCCACTCTATCTGCAAGTATTAGGTCATGCCCACATTCAGTGACGACATTTCTGGAACAGGGAAGAGCATTTATTTTAGCATGTTACACAGAACTGAGAAACAACTTAGTGGGAAACACTGTGGGCAGCTGGGATACACCCTTTCCAGAGTCGTGAAATCACACAGGAATCTCACAAGAGCTCTGTGAGCCATCTCATTTGTACTTTGCACCTAATAAAAAACTAATGCTGAAAAAATATACAGCAGTCCTCAGACACTCTTGCTGAACCTAGTACAAGGAGTCCTGTGTTTTCAGAGCTTAGACAAACATTCTAACAAAGGCTGTGAGGCATCTGCTGCTATACTTATCAGGTTTGCAGGAGGCAGAACTCCATGAACTCTGATAAACAAAAGCAGTCTGTGCCCCACCTAGGGACATCTGTTTGCTCTGCAGCTCTGATTTTTAGCTAGTGCTGGAGGTCCAAAGGTGAGATTCAGCAAGTCAGGTAACATGGGACGGGGATCCAGATGCCTTAGCTCTGTGTGTACAGTTCTATATTGACAAGAGACACAAATGGGTGGAACCAGTACTGAGGTGATACTTTATGGCTAAAGACTAGGAACACTCTCAGAATTTGAGTTTTCAAGACCCTCTGTTAGGTATCACACACAGCACTACCAGCCAGAGAAACTGCACATCATTCCATGGTGGTTTCATGGTTGGATTCAATGATCTTTAAGGTCTTTTCCAACCAAAACAATTCTATGCTTCTACAAAATTGTGTGACCCCATTGTCTGACTCCAAACACTGGCAGGAAAGTAAGGAATGGAAGCCAGCCTGGAAATCAGATTGGAAACATAGAATAATAGAATCATAGCATCAATAAGGTTGGAAAAGACCTCAGAGATCATCAAGTCCAACCTATCACCCAACATCTCATGACTAACTAAACCATGGCACCAAGAGCCACGTCCAATCCTTTTTTGAACACCTCCAGGGACAGGGACTCCACCACCTCCCTGGGCAGCACATTCCAATGGCCAATTACTCTTTATGCAAAGAACTTTCTCCTCACCTCAAGGCTAAACCTCCCCTGGTGCAGCTTGAGACTGTGTCCCCTTGTTCTGGTGCTGGTTGCCTGGGAGAAAAGACCAAGTCCCACCTGGCTACAACCTCCCCTCAGGTAGTTGTAGACAGCAATAAGGTCTCCCCTGAGCCTCCTCTCCTCCAGGCTAAGCAATCCCAGCTCCCTCAGCCTCTCCTCACAGGGCTGTGCTCCAGACCTCTCCCCAGCCTCGTTGCCCTTCTCTGGACATGTTCAAGTATCTCAATATCTTTCTTAAATTGAGGGGCCCAGAACTGGACACAGGACTCAAGGTGTGGCCTAACCAGTGCTGAGTACAGGGGCAGGATGACTTCCCTGCTCCTGCTGGCCACACTATTTCTGATACAGGCCAGGATGCCATTGGCCTTCTTGGCCACCTGGGCACACTGCTGGCTCATGGTCAGCTGGCTGTCAACCAAGTGACAGCTTCAAATCCATCAACAGGAAGCATTTAACTGTTAGAGAGATGACTGGAATGGTTCTAAATTCAAATGAATGTTGTATTTTTGCCACTATTTTCCCTCATTTGTTTTCTGTGCTAACAATTAACAGAGAGTACCTGCTGGATGTGCTTTTGTGCAAATGGATGTGCTTTTCCTACTTGTTTACCTGCCTTTTTTTCAGTCTTAAAATGACTATCCACACATGCTTGTGTGGTCTGTGCACTTCTCACAAGCTTGAATAAACATAGGAAAGCAGCTTGGGTTGGTGTTCTCCTCATGCCTGTTCCCAGAGCATCACCATGCTCTGCATCTCTACCACATGAGATATAAATGCTGCCAGCGACTTTGTGAGAGTGCAATGATTAACTGAAGTTTAACAAATTAATAGAAATTCTCCTTGCAAATTTCAGTCTTGAGGTCATCTTTCTTAAGTCTAAATAAAAGACTGAACTTGGCTTTTCAGCATCCTTTCTACTCTGGCCTTTAGACGAACTATTACCTGAGCCTATGAAATGTCCTAAGCACATGCTGATGTCCTGCTCAGTATTCTTTCCTCGGAGCCTATGTCTGCTCAGACAAAAAACCTAAACTGCAAAAACTAGGAAAACTGCTGAAATCTGTCTCAATGACAAACATCATTTAATCCCCAAAAGACATGAATCTTGAGTTGGTTTTCTGCATGATAAACCAGCCAGGGTGTCCCTCAACTGTTTTAGTTTCTTTGTGAACTGCTAAGAGCAACAAGAGAGCAATTCTGAAATCTACAAATATGCTCAGAAAATTTTGCTTTGTATTACATCCAGAACCATCCTTTACATATTTTCTAGTTTATGGCTGATTTTTCTAAAGGGGCCTTATCACACCTTGCTTTTAATTTTCACAAATAGGAAATCTTTTACACATGAACAAGAAAGTTGGAGGCTTGTCCGAAACAAAAGGCACACTCTTCCAAGCTGCTGTTAGGTTTTTATTTTCCTGAAGCCATAAATCAGCAAGCATGGGAGACTGCATTTTACTAACTTCTTGCTTCAGTTTACTGGACCTAAGTGAAAAAGTGTAACAAGAGCTGCAGTCAACTCATACATGGCTCCTGTGGGCACTGGGCCAGCTGTGGCTGCAGCCTGTGTGCTTTCTCAGGACACTGAAGAGCCTCTATCTGTAGATAAAGGATAAATCTATGACAAGAGAAAAAGCAATCACACAATCTCCTGTGCCAAGCGAAGGGAGTGCAGGGAACAGGAGGATGTGCTCCAACCACAACCAGCAACTCCAGAGCAGATGCAAACAACGGGATGAGATGGGAAGTCAGAGTTGGGCTTTAAAGATGTAAAGGGACATGACAGTGGTCAACTGCTTTGGGTATCAAGGTGTTGATGCATCTGTGCTTCCTGCCACATTGGGGAAAAGAAGGTTTTTCCATGAGAAGGTACTTTTCCTGCTGCATCTTTCCCCCTCCCTCCCCAGAGGACCAAAAGCTATTTGGCTGATGGACTTTTCTCAAGGTTTAAAGGAAGGCTTTCAGCTGCCCTCAAGTTTAGGCCACATATTATTAGTGCTTCAGACACACATAAAGATACATGGGCAAAATTCCAACACAGATCCTTTCACTGTTACTCTCACCTTACAAACTGGGCTCTGCCAGTTCCAGGGGGTCTTTGTCTGAGACTTGTGCAGTTCTGATTTGGGAAGCCGAAGGCATTCAACAGTAGAAGATGGTATCAGTTTTTTGGCAGTGATATGATCCATTAGTTGATTTAATGGCCCTTGGTACACCTCTGAATCAATAAAAGCTTTCCTACTGAAAGCAGGACCTGTGAATATCTTTGGGAATTAGAAGTATTATTTTTTTTAAAATAGCACTTTCAATACCCAAAAGCCTTAACAAAACAAATGCTACAGACCTTATTCTTTGATTCAGATTAAATTTTCAATTGCACAAATGACTCAAACAACACTGGAATTAGCACATTTGTAAGGAGCAATCACTTAAAGCTCTGAAAATTTGTCACTAGGCAGTAAAGATGATTGCATTGAGCAAGGGTCTTCATTTAAAGCTGCACAAATGCCCCAGTTGCAGCTGATAAATACAGCAAGAGATGGCTTCATTTCCAGAGACACTGGCTTCTCACCCTTGGTGATACTGATGCATGCTAATCCTTGGTTAAACATCCATTTAGTGTCCTTAAGGGCCATAAAATACAAAAATAGTTCATTTCCAGCTAAACATAACCATGGTGTTCATTGGCCTCTCCCTATGTATCATCTGACATCTGTTGACATCTGTTGACATCTGACATCCCTGACATCTGTTGGAGGGACAACACAGCAAAGCATCAGCAATCCAGGATGTTCCTGGACTGCATAGAAGACAACTTCCTCCTCCAAATGGTAGAGGAACCAACAAGAAAAGGTGCTACGCTGGACCTTGTTCTCACCAACAGGGAAGGGCTGGTAACAAATGTGAGGCTCAGAGACGGCCTTGGCTGCAGTGACCATGAAGCAGTTGAATTTAATATCCTCAGGGCAATCAGGAGGACATATTCTAAGCTTACGACCCTAGACTTTAGGCGTGCAGACTTCGATCGCTGCAGGGATC